>OY728158.1:347394148-348644148 GCA_963277665.1 Viscum album | reverse complement strand
AGGGGAAGAGAGGGGAGGAGGGAAGTCATGGGGGTCTAAAGTAGTGGAGTCCAAGGGAATCTGCACGTACCAGATTCTCAAACATTGAGGGAAGAGACCCAAGACTTGAGAAGAATGATATTACCCCTTGGGTTTTATGGAAGTCCAAGAAGTCAGCAACAACATTACCTACATTCTATGTATGAGAAATGTCATGGTGGTTGTGCATTAGATCCTTGCATCTCTAAATGGTATACACAATGGACCATGGGGTAGAACCGTGGTCACAAAGATCATTATAAATGTCCATAAAATTAGTTTCAATCATCGTAACATGAATATTATGATGAGAACAAAGTTCCAAACCTGTGAACATTGTAAGGGCCTCTACCTGAAGAGAACTTCCACAATCAAACCAAGCACAAAAGGCTAGAACCACAGAACCCCTTGTATCCCAGACCAATCCCACTCCCTTCATCTAAACCATGTTGTATGATCCATCTATGTTCATTTTGGCACTCTTTGGATGTGGATTCCACTATAACCATCTTCCTGGTTTATTGTAGCAAGCATTGGGGGCTGAAGTGATAGTAATAAAAGACCGATCGAATGTGTGGTCACACAGTTTTTACAAAGATGGGCTAAGTCAATAAGGGTGCTTAAATTCTGGTCATAAGTCCCACTATATATCATGTGGACCCTTGATGTATATCCACATTGTGTTCCATCTAGATGTACCAATATCCAACTACAAAGATAAGCATACAAGAAATTATATCCGGACCACCATTCACCACCCCCTTGAACCGTTCAAAGAAGTTGGTGCTCAGGACCCCCTGTAGAGATCATCCTATAAAGCTGCAAAATATATGCCACGCCATTTTTTCTCAATCACTATCAAAGAAATTATGTGTTTTGGTTTTAATCGGCGGCTCCCTGCAATAGTAGAACATAGAGGTGGGATATACCCCCAAGTGCATTATACTCTCATCAGTCGGCAACCTATTATTATGCACTCTCCATACTAGGAAATTAATCTTTGATGGTATTTATTTGGTCCATATCATTTCACTCTAAGTATCCCCATTGTGATCCATCATGAGAGTTTCATGATAGGAATTGGAAGAGAAAGTTCCTCAGAATGATCCTGTGAAAACACATCTATCCAGTTCTAAATTCATTACAATAGTATCAAAGAAGATCTGTCATTCGCTGTCCAGATGGCATGGATAATGTTTTGGTGTTCAGCAGCCTATATGAAGGTGATGTTTAGTATTGGACATCCAGTGAACCCAATATTAGTAGCCACCTAGTTGCACTACCACAAGTTTATCTCTCCCCTACCCATAGTCCATCGGGATTATTATTGGATTTCTGATATATAAGTTTGAACCATATTTCAGGTAGTCAAGTTCATTCCCCTTTGGTTCCCTATTTCACATCCATATTTGTCCTTCATGATCTTCCACCATAATTTCTTCCCTTCAACCACCTCCCATGAAATATTATCATAGAAACCCTCCATTTCCCCGGTAACACTCTTGACATTGATCACACACTCAGCAACGGGTCTAGAAAGCCTCTCCCAAGATTCCCAATGGTGTTTTCCTTCCATCTAAGCATCCCACATAAATTTATCCATTATCATTTCCAATTCATAATTCTACCCATAATTTTTCTATCACCTAATCTAAATCATGGATATGTAGTTCTCTATAAGAAACTGGTGCACCCAAGTATTCCATGGAGAAGGATCCTCTCTAAATTCCCAATTTTCTTTCCAGAGATCCCACCCTTCTTTCTAAGCACCTGCTCAAAATGAAGATGTTAATTTTGTAATTGTTCACCACTTGTCCACTCCATTTACAGTATTCACCCAAGGCATCGGTAATGCCGTTAATGGATCTATTACTACCATTTAAAAAGACAATAGTATCATTTGAAAAAATATGATGGGATATACCATGAGATTGAAACTTGAAGTGGAAAGGAAGAATGTGGCCCTCCATAATGTTCTTAATGATATATCTACTTAAGGGTTATTGAATAATGATAAAGAGGGTTTGGTTGATTAGGTCACCTTATCGAAGTCCCTATATGGTCTTGAAGAAACCATATTATTTCCCCATGACAGATTTCAAGATCCAGGTGGAACTAAAGAATTGAAATAAAAGTTCAACCACCTAATTCAATAAGTTCATCCTGTTGAGAACTCTAATAATGAAATTCCATTCCAACCTATCATAATCCTTGTTGATGTATAATTTAATAGAAACATAGGAACCGAAGGACTTTTAATTAATGTCTCTAATCACCTCTTGAACTAGGATGATGGCCCCCTGGATAGAGCACCCCTTGATGAATTCATGTTTCTATTCTGAGATCTAGTTCGGAAGATAAGAGGACAATCTTCTATTGAGAATGCAGTCCAAGACTTTATAGGTGAAATTGAACTTGCATATTGGTCTATAGTGTTGGATAGAATTTGGGTTCTTAATCTTTGGCAGCATCACCATCTTAGTGGCACTGGAAACTCTTGGGATTTTTCCCCATTTAAATAAATCATTCACTTCTTGCACCAATTTTGACTTAACCAAGTCCCAAGAGACCCTTTAAAAAGATCTCAAGAATCCATCAGGTCTAGGAAAATTTTATGGATTAAGTGACCACATAGATTCACTAATTTCATATTCCTTGGGTATTTCTTCCAAGTGATCATTAACCATCCCAATAACAATTTTAGGAATTTCCTCAATGATCTGTGAGTTCTCCCTCAGGTACCCATTCTATAAATCTGGGTTAGGTTCATCCAGAAACTTCATAAAGAAATCATTATCCATTTTTTCAACCATGTATGGATCATTGGAGTAAGACCCATCTTCCATAAGTATATTCAGCCTATTGATGAACCTATTCTCCTTAATTCAAGCATGAAAGAAACCCAAGTTATGATCAACTTAATGGAACCATTTGATCCTTGATAATTCTTGAGCCTAACGCTCCTGTCCAAGTAGTAAGTCTGTAAAGATATTCCTCTGGTTGGTGAGTTCATCAAAGACAGTCTCATCCCAATTTTTCTCAAGACTGATCTCAAGATTCTCAATTTCTACATTGATTGTTTCCAAATCCTTTCGTTGTAGTGGTTTATTCCTTACCTAGGTATGAAGATCACCCTTAAGCTACCTGAGTTTACACTGAAGTTGTGTCCATGCATGAAACTGCATCAGTTTGTTCCATGATTTCTGAACCATGTGGTGGAAACTCAGATCCTCCATCCACAAGTGAGAAAAGAAGAATCTCTCCTAGGTCCCTCCTAGGATCCACCATAAAGCTAAATGGTGAGGTATCCAAAAGACTATGGCAGGATTCAATACCTTCACATCAGGGTATGAGGAAATAGTAGCATAGTTGGTTGAACATTCGTTGAGTCTACACCAGGTCCATTTCTTGTCTCACTGATTGTTTCACCTGGTAAAATGTTCACCTTCATATCCCAAATCCATAAGATCGGTTTTGGCCATGAATTCGTAAAAATCATGGATAGTCGTCTGGTGGATGGGTCCCTCCCTTTTCTTCAACATCAGATCTGCTAAAACATTGAAATCACCCCCCACCATCCATGGGTAGGTCCCTAGATCGAAGGATCCAAGATCTGTCCAAAGGGATTTATGAATATTCATGGCACATTTAGCATAGAAAAATGATAAGAATAAATGATTACCCTAAATAATCTTCATTTTAATAAATTGATCCGACAATTCGATGAGATAAACTGTGATAGTTAGATTCCAGAATAGCCAGATATGGAGGTTATGTGGGATTGCATGCATATATTATTGAAATCTTATCATATGATAAAATTACGGAATTTTATCTGAGTTTTTTTTGGTTCTAAGACTGTTGTTAGAGAAACTGAGTTATTCATGAGTTCATTGGCTATGAAATCAGATTTAACCTTGGATCTGAGACCACCATAATTCCAGATGAGAAACAAAATCATTAAAATAAGATACATCCAAATTTTTCCCCAGACATATGGACACGTTGAGATGAATATACCATTGTAGTGCCTTTGAGTTTTGATTTGGATATGGTATAGATTACCTTCTTGAGATGAGTGGATTCTGTTACTGGTGTTGTCATACCGACTTGAATTGCACTATCCGGTGTTGTGTTTCCAACCTGGGGAGGATAAGAGAAATCCAAGTCGGGGAAGGCTGTGGATTTTTCTTCCTGAGATTCATGATCAAACAAACTAGGTGGATCTTTCATTCCCTTTGAAGATACATTTCTTCTAAAAGGATAGGATCAAACTGAATAAAGAGGAGTTGGTGAATCCTCATTGTGTGTTTCATCAACCAACAAATCGAGTTAAGGAGAGGAACACTCCAGACCTTAAGGGGAAGTCACTAATTATTCATAAGATGCATTATCCAGTAAACCAGGTATATCTATCCTTTCATGCATCATAACACTAAACATTGGAGGAGAGTAACGCGTTGAGTAGTAAGGCACAATATCTGTGAAAATCAACTCCACTGACACTAGTTTTTTGTCATCTGTATCCAACACCCTGGACATCGATTGAGTGGGAGCGGGAGCCCAAAGAATCATCCCGAGAGCTGCCCCATAGATCCCCTCGGCCCGGGAGGGAGAATTCATCCTTCAGTGGGGATTGATAAAAATATCTTCTTGTGGACATCCCCTGAGTTTGATCAGAATGATTCATGCGGTGTTTACAGTAGATCCGTAAGGACTGGCCTTGTAGCTTACTATGTGGGAAAAATTGGGGTAGTGAAGGAAAAACCGGGACCTAGGACCAGTCCTTAAATATTAAAACATGAAGAAGAATGTGCGGTGGGAGAGGCAATGCAAGATTCATTTCAAAAAAAATTAGTGCTTCCACTACCGCTTCAATATGGACAGTCTGATCGTCCATGTAAAGGAAAGAACTCAGGGAGTCGCTAATTACACTCAAGAAGGAGATGTTCTGGAAGGGTAAAGTTATCTCTAATAGAGAGATCCAAACCACTTACTTGGTAGAGTCATGACCAAAATTAGTTACAATGAACCATCTAAATAAACAGAACCTCCAACACCCAAACGATCGAGAACTAAAGCCCAGGGCCTTGGAGAAACCTTCCTCTAAAGCCAAGACAATGCAAAAAAGATGTGTGATTTAGCATAGACACCTTGGTCGGTGAATTGAGATTCTAAAATTTCACATGTTCGCGGAATAAGTGAATTAGAGGTTTTTCAAATCCTAATCTAGTGACCAAAGTCCATATGAGTTGTTCTGAAGCTTTTTCAAAGGTAAATATTTGGGATGAAAGCATAGGACAATCTCCATCCAATGAGGTTACCTCCTCCAATGGCCCGAACGCCTTCATTTTTTATTGATTTTTGATAATCCACATTTCAAGCGGTGAGGTTGAACCCGTACAAGGCCCGTAGGCTTAAGCATTACATAGCTCGTAGGCCTTAGAGGAATTCATTGCCCATAGGCTTCAAACATTACATACAACTCAGACTAACTACTTGAAACTACTCCTCCCCAGCATCTTCATCGTGAAATCAGCTCTCCACCTTCGTATGGCAGTTTCACTAGGCTTTCCCATGCATGCGCAGGCGTGTCCCAATGGCAAGTTTTATACCCTATCATTCTTGAAATCCATTTAGCTTCTGCTATAATTAATGATCCTTGATCATCATCCTTTTAGAGCATGTTCCTTATAGGTTGTCTGGTTTTCATTTGCACTTAAGGTGTCCCAAAGGCCTTGAGGGGGCCCTAAGGCCTTACTGACCCGAAGTCCTGGGTGTCCCGAAGGCCTTAAAAGACTCTGGGACCAAATCGGTGGTCCAAAGGACCAAACAGGGGAATAGTCCCAGCTGCTATTGTTCCAAACAATACCTGTTACAGGTCTCACTACAGTACCTACTACAGTTCTTTCTACAATAGTGCTATAGTACCTAGAAATATGCGTCCGCCTGGATTTGATCTTTGGTCGCCTGGATGCACTTAAGGAGTCCTCGCCAACTGGGTTGAGGCTCATGTTCCAATGAGGTTACTGAATCCAAGTAGATGGATGGAAAAGACGGGAACCTAGAAGCCTTAGGAGGATGGATTAGGGTGCATTTGAAAGACAGGCTAGGAATAGAACTCAATCCTTCACCCCATGTTTGATCAAGATCCAGGGGAAAGGGAGGAGGTTCAGGGATCACCACTCTTAACACCACCGAAGGAGGAAGGGATCCGGGTGTAATGACGGACACATATTGGAAATGGAGTGGCACATAGAAAGCATTCTTTCCCTTAGAATCAACCATCCACTTTTGTGAATTGGGGAAAAAATACCAAGATCTATTTTGGAAGATGTTGAGACTTTAATTCTAACTCTTATTCATTTTCTTTCAACTTAACTTCAAGATGTTCATTCTGGTTATTTTATTTATCAAGAGACTACTTCATACAATCAACTTCTTTAAGTAACTTAACATTCTCTTCAAGAGGAAAATATTGAATGATTGTTGTATGTGTTTCCTTCTTCAACTTCTTGATTTCTTTTTCAAGACTTAAAATCATCTTGAGACATTCATTCAATTCTCTCTTCATATGAAATTCAATCTCAATATCTTCTTTTGAATTACTAATTTGAAACACTTCATCATTAATATTTTTAATGAAAGTATTTTCTCAAGAAAATTAAGTAAAATTTATAGATTTAGATTCACAATCTTCATCTTAATCATATTTAGACAAAAAGATTCTCCTTTTAGATTTGGGGAACTTTTTATCCTTTTCCTTTGAAAAGTATTTAGACTTATCCCCACGTTTCTTCCAAGACCTTTTATGCCTTCTATCATATTCATCACTATTGTATTCATTCTTTCTTTATGGTAAATTCATATTAAAGTTCCCAACACATCCATATTTAAATCATTTTAAGGGAAGTTCTCCTTTATACTTTCCTATAGCTCTTTTCACATTTTTAGAAAACAAGGATTAAATCTCATCAAGATTGTTTCATACCTCATTTTCTAATTTAGAATCACCATATTATTCTTATTCAAGAATCTAATTACAGTTTCTTTTCTTGGAATCCTAAAAGTAAATTTCTCGATAAACTTTCACTTTACCTTTCATAACTTTCCCCCTTCTCATTTCTTTAGTAATGGGAGTACTGTGAAGGTCATCCAAAGCTAGAGTTTCAAGATCTCTATCTTCCAGGGATAAAAATTTAGCATCAAACTTATCAGGAATAAATCTAAAGATATTTTCAACAACATTTGAGTCTTCCAACGTTTCACCAAGATATCTTATGGTGCTTACAATATCATTCACCCTTGTAAATAAGTAACTAGTATATTCATACTCTCCCATTTTCAGATCTTCATATATAAATTTCCATATTTGTAAAATGGATTTATTCATCTTTGTATTACCTTCATAAATGTTCTTCAAATTTTCCAAGATACATTTGGCAGTAGCAACTCCCTTCACTCTTAGAAACTCACTTTTATAAAGTGATGAGAGTAAATCATTCTGAGCACTTCTATCATTCTAAAAATGCTTCTTATCCATATATGTGAGAGGAACTTTTTCATCAATAGGAAGAAATCCATCTGTAGCTACTTCCAAAACATCATATCCAGGAGACATAAGATAAGACAACATTCTATATTTCTAGATATGATAATTCTTACAATCGATGACCAAAACCCCTGACTATTTACACAATTCAGATTCTTAATAACAACTTCCTTCAAAAACATTAGCAAACTAATAAATGGAGGGAACCTTTAGTCTAATACCAATTTATATTTCCCATCCATGATCAATGTATCATTGAGATGGGGAGGGGTGAATTAGTGATATCTTTTTCTTTTAAGTTTCCTTTCTTAAAAAGAAATTTCACCTCCTATTAAATATTTATCATTTTTTTGAAAAAAAAGAATCACACATCCACATGAATATAAGAATTTATAAATTTCACTACTCAAAAAGAGTAGTTACTTCCTTAAAATGTTTTTTAAATAATCAAATACCCCAAAATACACTAGAAAAAAATCTATTTGTGTGGATAAAAACAAGTAGGATATACCCTTACACTTGTGTAGAACTATGATCAATACAACGGTGTATTTTCATATCTTAGTATAGATTATGTAATACAATTTTGTGTAACATGTAATAAAAACTCCACCAGTTGGTTCAAAACAATTTACTTTTTTGACTTATCAACTTCCATAAAAAAACCTTCAAAACACAATTATTCACTTTCCAACCGTGAAGCAGGTAAAAATAACATTCATATAAACACTAAGTCAAATGGCTCAGTCTAATTCCTCATTCTGATTTCCTAGTCTGTAAATATAACTCTCTTGTAGTACTAAAGAAAAATTTATGAACTGCATCCTTATCGGTCTGAAAAACTATCATTCTGATGGATCTATCTGATGACCCAATCTGACCTGAGATACTCTGACAACATACATTCTTCTTTTTAGAAAACTTTTTTAGGTAAACTCTATCTAGAAACTTCTTATTACAAAAAAATCATAACTTCTCCCTCTTTTTCTGCATGTGAATAGTGTTATGATCCATTGGAAATTAAAATGTTCTTCCTTCCTTTTATAGGTGATCCAAAAGTAGAAATGGTGGGAACTTTCTTTCTTTTTTCCACTCAAAAATATTTCCAATTATATGAATTTAAATTTCATTTCAAACTCATCTTTGACTTCTTCAGTGCTTCTCAACTATTCTCAAATCTTTTCGAACCTTCTCAAATATTATCGTGTCTTCATCTCACTTCAAACTTTTTAACCATTCTTAAATATGATACCAATTGTTGTTATGATGTTTCTTCACTACCATGAAAACATATTAGAACTAAAGACTAAAAACTATGATGAAAACATATGTAAGGTAGTAGAATCCTCATTATGTTACTTCATACCAAATATGATAAATAAAACATTATAAAGATTCATAACAATTGAAAAACATACAACTATGAAAACATTCTTCCATAATCATATTTGAAACTCTTAAAGCATTTGATACCCCCTTAGACAATATTTTGGAAGTATACAACTATTTGACAACGCATCGGAAATGTATTCAAGGTATTTTTCCTTTTCTTTAAATCCTCAGACCAATGATCCTACATCCAACGATGTCCAAAATTCGATGACTTATCAGTGTCAGCATTCCTCTAATAGATTGGTCTCTAAATTAATCTGGTGGATTGGTATCAATTCTAATCTGATGATTCTTTACCTACTTGAGAAACAAACAAAAAAATTCTTTTTCTCTTGACCCAATTGAAAAATAATTCAACCTGATGAAAATGGATGACTACATTGTTGATCATCGTCTATTTGATCAGACTCTAACTTTCTTACATGCATCAATCCCAATAAACTCTACTTCATTATCCACATACACAAACTTTCCTACCTCCAATTGATTGATGGCACACTGTGTTTGATGTATCGGTTTTAGCATCAACTTATTTCCTTTTCTGATAATAGTATAAAAAACTTTTAGCATTCACCAACTTATTTTTCCAATGATTTATATCTTTTGGAATATTGGTTTTTTTGAAAATTAGCATCTTCATCTTATCACATTTCAAAGAAAACTTCCCATCCTTCAAACAATTCTGCATCCATTGAACCTCACACTGATGAACTGAGACTGGAATACTTCAACATCATAACTTTTTTCCTTTCATAAACTACATGTTGTATCATGACTTCCTCATGTATTTGAAAAACTTTTAATTGGAATATCATAATATGACTTTCATTGGAAATTTTCTATTATTTTACATCCTTCCAGCATCTTCCCCCTTCCTTCATAGGGTTTGCATCACAAATTTCCCAGACAACTTATGATTTATGAGAACCCTAAGATCAGAAAAGCATTATCAGATTTAGTATGGAGACCTTAATACTCTAATACACTTTCTCATACCGATCAAAAATTTATTTCTAGACACAAGGTAAGTCTAGAAAAAAATTCTTCCACAAAAAATCTTTAGAATAGAAAACCAAAACTAAGGAACTTTATTATCAAAAATGTGTCCAATTTTTTGATTGATTTACAAACTTTCATTATTTTTATCAAATCAACAAAACATATTAAGTAAGGTGATTTATTTTCTTGAAAACCAATGAAAAAACAATCAACACAAACTTCTTTCAGCAATTGAACACCACCTTCAGCCAACTTTTTCCTAATAAACACTTGATAAATCATGGAATAGATCAAAGTTATAAATATTGGACTAAACAAGGTGAAAAATTAAATTTTGTTACTTTATAGGATAACACTCCATTATATGGATCATACTATATTATTAAATATGTAGAAAATGATGAAGACTGTATCAAGGATGTGATTACAGGTGTGAATGATGATGATGATCATATTGAGGAAATAGCATTGATAGTTGAAGATGAACTTCGGGATTATCCAAAAAAATTGAGAACTAAAATAGTTGTGAAAATATTTTATTGTATACTATTTTTACTAAATATATAGAATTTTCATCCATACTAAAATAGTATAATTAAAAATCTGGAAATGGATGGAGTGCTTCCAGTTTTACTGAACTAATTAATCTATTGAATGATATGCTCTCATAAGATAATGAGATTCCTTAATGATCATATGATGCTAAAATAATATTATGTTCTGTGGGTATGATATCTGAAAGAATACATTTCTATCCAAATGAGTATATACAGTTTCTCAGGGACCAAAAACACTTAAACAATTCCCAAAGTATGGTGTTTCTTGATACAATAATGATGAATCGGGTCCTATTAAAGTTTTATGGTAATTTAAAATCACTACAAGGTTTGGGAACCTATATGGAAGTGAGGATACTACAAGACAATTTATTTGGTACAAAAATACAATAAATAAAAAAGGTAAACTTTATCACCCGACAAACAGCCCTTAGTAGAAAAGGATTGATCATGAGTATCCTAAATTTGGAAACAATACAAGAAACATTCATCTTGTGTTATCTACAGATCGAGTGAATATTTTTGGTATTCAATGTATCAATCATGGTATAGGTATAATTATTCTGTTAAAATATAACATTCCACCATTGTTATGTATAAAAAAAAATACATTATGTTATATATTCCTATATTAGAACCAAAACAAATGGGTAATGATATTGATGTTAATTTGGATAAATTGATCGAAGTTCTGAAATTATTGTGGGACTCAGGTGTTATGTTTTATGATGCTTACAGAAATGAAGATTTACATTTAGATTCATGTTGTATGGGATGATAAATGAATTTCCTTCTTATGGAGATTTTTTAGGATATATCATTAAATGAACTCAAGAGTATCCCATTTGTGAACAAGGTACACAGTTAATTTGGTTGAAACATTCATTGAAGATTGTGTTTCTAGTACATCACAAATTTCTACCCCAGTGACATAAGTAATAATATTAAATGGAATAATTCGATGGGAGTTCATAAGAACATACACACCATATCCACAAAAAGTTGATCAACTATTTAAGAAATTAAAAGATATGGACACTGCATTTGGTAATCCTTTTTTGAGAAACCTTATGAAAACTGATTGGAAAAAGAGATTAGTTTTTTTAATTACTATATTGTAATTGTTTTTACATTTGAAATTTTCTTGATGTTATGCATGTGGAAAAAAATATGTGATAATATCATTTACATGTTACTAAATGCATCCAGAAAAATGAAGTATGGAATTAAGGCTTGGTAGGACATGATTGAAATGGGAATACCTAAATAGTTGGCTCTAGTGAAGAGTGAAAAAACATAATTTTCTTCCTCCGTATTCTTACATTCTTTCCAGGAAAGAGAGATATCCGTTTTTCAACTTCGTGAATGATGTAAAGGTTCTAGAGGGGTATTCATTGAATATCAAGAATATCGTTTCAATGATTGATTTAAATTTAAAGGGTCTAAAATCACATGAATTTCATGTTTTAATACAATATCTAATACCTATAGATTTATGTTTCATTTTTTCCAAGGATTTCTATCATAAATTAACCAATATCTATTTCCTTTTCAAAGTTATATGTATAAAGTTTATATACATGGTAAAATTTCCAGATATGGAAAAAAATTACTTTCATATTATGTGAATTGGATATGTTCTTCCTACAGAAATTATTTGATATGATGGTTCACTTGGTAATAGATATTCAAATATGTGGTCTTATACATTATAGATGGATGTACCCCATTGAAATGTGTATGAATATTTTTAAAGGGTGTGTCAAGAATCAAATCTAGTCATAAGGTTATATTGAAGTGTGATATATTGTTGAAAAAGCCATTGAATTCTATAATGACTGCTTATCTGGTGTGGAAATCATTGGATTAACGAAATCTCATCGCACTAGGTGTCTTGTGGGTTATGGAAATTAAGTAATATATGTTTTCAAAAATACTATTATATATTGGGAGTAGTCCCAAATTTATGTTTTTAATAAAATTTTAGAGGTTTCCCCATATTTTGAAACCCAAAAAGTAATTATTAGGCATTTGAATCCATCAAGGGATAAAATATAGATATAAAATGCACATAATCAATAGTTTATAGGATGGTTTATAGAACATATTTTTATGTATTCAACTGAAAATCCATATTCAATTTTCAAATGACTTTGATGGATATACAGAGGACCAAGTGCGCATGTATTATCTTATAATGGTTATGTAATTAATGGTTATGTGTTCTATATAAGTGAACATGATGAACAAAGTACCATGAAAAATAGTGATGTTACACTTGTGGATAATGAAATTTGTGTATCTAGTACTAAAGATAGAAATCCAATTTATGGTAATATTTCATACATTGGAATCACCAAAAAAATATGGGAGTTGGATTATACAACATTCCAGGTTCCAATGTTTCAATGAAAGTTAGTTTATAATATGAGTAATATTAAAATAGATGAATTGGGATTTGTGAAAGTTTATTTTTGAAAGTAGGGGTAGAAATGAGAACCATTTATAGTGGTATCATAGGTTGTATAATTATTTTAGGTTTCAGATCCCACAAACCAAAAGTGTTCAATTATTCTGTTATCAACCAAAACCACTAAAGGTTTAGATGTCAATTCAACTAAAGATGACCCTTTCATGGGACATAGAAATAATTTTTCATCTTTACCAATATAGATGAGGTCTTTTATATAATAGTATACTGTAATTAAGGGATTTGGATACTCAATATAGGGGTCAAATCCCTTCAGCCTTTAAAAAAATGTGAGTTCAATAATCATGTTATATTTTTTTGTTATATACATTCTATTACCTCATATTATTATCTCTTCACTACCGAATTTATGTAATATAAATTAAATATTCAACCAATTATATATATAATGAATTTTTTAGATGTTGATGCTCTCAATATTGAGTAAAAAGGTTTCTTAACATGTTGGAGCTCCTGATGCAGAGGAACAATAACCTTATGTACATGTTGATGCTACTAATCCAGAGGAACAACATATTGATGATGTTGAATCTAAGTAAATAGTAGATGGTGAACAACCGGTGTCCCAAAAAAATAGGATCACCATAGAATGATGGTGTTAGAAAAAATTATTAAGTCAATAAACAA
This sequence comes from Viscum album, assembly GCA_963277665.1. Lineage (NCBI taxonomy): Eukaryota > Viridiplantae > Streptophyta > Magnoliopsida > Santalales > Viscaceae > Viscum > Viscum album. The sequence goes on along the minus strand of OY728158.1, from coordinate 348,630,512 downwards.
ATGCATAAAATTCATAGTTGGATGGAATGCATGCGGCCATCCTATTAACCCCTAATGGATATGTTCAGTAGTTAAATTGGTATCACCGCTCACATGTGTGTGTCAATTGATGTTTATTCATGGAATGATGTTGTTCCCACACTTAAGAAACTTATTTACAAATATATTAGGGTAATATTATGATATACTTTATTTATTTTACTAAAAAAATAATGAAAATTTGAAGTACTCTTAATTATCCCTTATATAGTGAATTTATAGTAGATTACACCCGAATGAAATTTGTATTAATGGTCATTGGAAAGGTTCATAGAGGATTTCATAAAATTGTTATGAAGCATCATCTCAAAGATGTTGAAAGTGAAATAAACTTTCACCCTCCATAGATGTATTCACACATAATAAACCAATAAGTGTGGGGTATATTTAATGGTTATCATAAGGAGACATATTTTCTGGTACATTGGGACTCATAATATATTGCTTGAAAATAATTGTAATTAAGAATTTTCAATTTATGAAATATAAATTGAGGGTAGAAAATAATCAAGGGTAATAAAAACCAATGTACCCCTACCATAAACCAAGGATGGGGTATGATCCATTCGAAAAAATTGTTATGTATTTTAAATATACCATAATACTTTTATGTAAAATTAAAAAAAATCCTCTATTTAAATGAAGATTGATTAATCTAAATCCAAATTCACTTCCATCTCATGTAATTTTATATGGAATAAGTCAAGTGTAAATAAAAAAATGGATTCTAATAGATGAAAACACCCAAAAAAATTATGGGAAGCATGTGTAAGTAAGAAATAATAAAAAAAAATTATTTAAATCAGTGTTATATAATAATGATTACATATTTTAAAATATTTTTTATCTTACATAGACAAAAGAATCATCATATGTTATACTGATGAACGGATACTATTATTGTCCTTGAAGTGGCCAAAATAGTATGACTTCGTCTGAGGTGTGGTTTTTGGGGTGTCACCCCAAACATATTTTGATAAAAGAAATGAACAGGGGGGTAAATATGAGAAAATGGAAGAGTATCAGGTACAATTATCTTCACTTGAATAAAAATTTAATTGTTAGTAAGAGTTTTTATAAAATGTTATGTTTAGTAATCAAAGAGAAGAAACAACACAAGAACAACCACAACATGAAGATCATCCCCCCCCCCCCGGCTCCCACCAGCTTTAAGGTGAGTCACTCCCCATAAAGAACTATCTTAAAAGAGGTAAAAAATATTGATATAATTTTTTCTATGAAATTTAAATCAGGAAAAAACAAATACCTTTTTTGTACTAATATTCTATAGGGTGAAAATGATTATTATTTATATCTATCAACACCCACCCATCCCCTTTTTTCAAGAGGTACCATGTATAATATCCAATGAGAATTATGTAAAATAAGAAACATCCAATAGGTTATGCGATATGATGATTAATGTATCTCAATAGCTAAGAATTGAGATACCTATTCCACTTGATGATGCAGATATCCATACGCCCGATCAAGTTATTAGAACATTCATAGCATAGTTATTATATCTTGTAAAAAATATTCCTACAAGGAGGTATTCATTTCTAATTGTTTTTTTATGAAAATACTTTAACAATTAGTGAAAAAATGTTCTAACTGATGAAAGTTATGATAGAAATACAAAATAAAGGCGTTAAAATTGAAGTTTGAATCAAAACAATCTAAAGTATCAACCAACCAATCAAAAATATCTTCACAAATTACCTTTACCCTATCTGTTCAACATGCGCATTTATAAAAATTAAATCTTCATGTGGATACAATGTTAGAAAATGGTGATATGGCCATAATTAATTGTGAAGATCATATGTATGTACAGGACATTATAGAATATATTATTCTTGACAATATAAATGAAAACCTCATGCATGAATTCCTAGGATTCTTAGTTGTAAATGTATACATGAGGTGTGTTTTCATTATATGTTTTTCCAATAACTGGTCTAATATGTTAATTAGGACTAAATGTTATTCATAATTTTTTTAGGTGTATATGTGAATACTATTTTAAGGTAGAACAATATGAATAAAAAATTGGAATCATTAGTCCTCACATCACATCTACACAAGAATTAAAATTGGAACCAAAGAAAATTGTAGTAATAGAGGACAAATAGGCCACAATGTATGTAAGAAAACTTATAGATGAAAGAAAATTATTAATACCCACAATTCAGGGGTAAAATCTAAAATTTAATCATATCAAATATATTTTAATTCATTTCATTACTGATTCCTTTATTTAGGTTGAATTTATTAATAATTTTATTCAATTTTAATACTCCAATGATATATTTTCTAGATTTAATTCATGGATACCCAAAAACAGAACAAATGGGATGACTTTTATCAATTTTTAACACACTACATGTAATTTTTTACAACAAAACTTCATATTATAACTTTTATATTATGTGTTAATGAAAATTATATTATTATAGGTTAGTGTTTAAATAACATCAAAATCATGGAATGAGGATAGTTCATGAATACATGGAGCCTATCAACTTCTATTAGTGGATGTGTATTAGCTTATATATAATAATATTTCACTATCAAAAAAATATAAAAACAAATTACATATATTTTTAATTTTTTTGCAGTTTCTGAAACAAAAAAAATGGAAATATTGTGGTTATAATATTTTCAAATTTATAAAATACATCATATTCCATCAACAAACTAGCATCCCTAAAGAGGTGTTTTCAAATATTATAACAATTTAATTTAAAATATTTATTAATCCTTGATTTATTTATATTTTTCTAATACTACCAGGACTATTGACAGTCCTCATATTCATAAAGTAAATAAATTGCTTTAGAAATTAATGTGTAGTATACCTGGTGTCAGAATGTATATAGACATCATGAAAAGGTGATTGCCTACAACTTATTTAGTTGATTTTATCAGCATTTTAACGACTTTTTTTAGTTAATTTCCTTAAAAAATTATACTTTAGAAAAATGATCTATAATCCATTTTTGACATATAGGAATCAAACGCACCTCAATCTAATACACAGGGTGTATGGTATGACTCAAAGTGTGTGTTTTCAGTTTAGAATTGATATTTTAGTTGAAAACACATGTCACATACGAAAAACTAATAAAACACATTTGAATTGTTTTGATACTTTAAAAAAATGATTCATAAGTCATTTTTAGGTATAGGAATCATCTACACCTCAATTTGATACATAGTGTACCTGATCTGAATCAAAGTGTTTGTTATCTGTTTTAAATTGACAATTTTCATCAAAATGTGTGTCACTCACTAAAAACTGAGAAAAAGAACTTGTATTGTCTTAATAATTTAGGAAAATTATGTAAAAGTAATTTTTGATGTAAAGGTACTAGTCTCACATCAAATTGACACACAATGTTATCGGTATGACTCAAAGTGCGTGTTTTCATTTTAAAATGAAATTCTAGTAAAAAAAGACAATTGACATACTCTAAACTAAGAAAACATATTCGTATTGTATTTATACTATTTGAAAATGATCCATAAGTCATTTTTGATGTGTAGGTATCAGTTTCACCTCAATATTATGCATGGTGTGACCATTATGACTCCAAGTGCATGTTTTAAGTTTAGAATGAAATTTTAGTAAACACCACAAGTGAAATACTCAAAACTGAGAAAACTCATTTGTATTGTTTTGATACTTTATAAACACAATTCATAAGTATTTTTTACATATAAGGATTAGATGTAGCTCAATATGACACATGATGTTATTGATAAGACTCAAAATGTGTCTTTTTATTTAAAATTGACATTATAATAAAAAATACAAGTGACATACTCAAAACTAAGCAAACATATTCTGATTATTTTGATACTATAATAAGATAATCTATAAGTCATTTTTGAAATGTAGGAATTATTCTTACCTCAATATAATACATAGTGTGCCCTGTATGACTCAAAGTGTCCATTATCAGTTTAAAATTGACATTTTAATTCAAAGCATGTGTCTCTCACAAAAAATAAGAAAACACACTCAAATTGTCTTAATATTTTAGAAAATGATTAATTTGTAATTTGTGATGTGAAATAATTATTATCACATCAAACCAACAAAATATGTGACCGATAGGACTCAAAGTGCATGTTTTCAATTTAAAATGTTATTTTAGTAAAAAACAAAAGTGTCATACTCAAAACTGAGAAAATTTATTTGGATTGATTTGATACATTATAAAAATTATCCATAAGTAATTTTCAATATATAAGAGTCATTATCACCTCAACTTGATTCATGGTGTGATCGGTATGACTCTATGTGTGTCTTTTTATTAAAAATTTACATTTTACTAAAAAGGACAAGTGGAATACACAAAATAAAGAAAACAAATTCAGATTATTTTGATAATTTAGTAAAACAATCCATAATTTATTTTTAACATTTATGAATTAGTCACACCTTAATCAGATACATGGTGTGCCCAGTATGACTCAAAGTGTCCATTATCAATTTAAAATTGATATATTAGTTCGTAACATGTTTCAATAACTCAAAATAAAGAAAATACACTCATATTTTCATGATAATTTATTAAAATAATTCATAAGTCGTTTTTGACAAGTTGTAATCATTTCATGTCAAATTGGCACATGATGTGACCGGTATGACTCAAAGTGCACGTTTTCTGTTTAAAATAAAATTTTAGTAAAAAAGAAAAGTGACATATGAAAAACTAATAAAATTATTTAATATTTTTTTGATACTTTATAAAAAAATGATACATAAGTCATTTTTTATGTATTGGAATCATCCTCACCTCAATCTGATGCAAGTTTTGACCGATATGAATCCAAGTGTGTCTTTTTATTTAAAATGAACATTTTAGTAAAAAAGAAAAGTTACATACTCAAAATAAATAAAACGAAATTATATCGTTTTGATACTTTTGGAAAATATTATATATGTCCTTTTTTATTTTTAATAATTATCCACACCTCAATCTGACACATGGTGTGTCCAGTATGACATGATGTGTGTGTTTTTAGTTTTAAATTGACATTTTAGTGGAAAACACACATCACAAACTCAAAATCAAGAAAACTAATTCAGATTGTTTATATAATTTAGGAAACTTATACATAAGTCGTTTTTTATATGTAGGAATCAGTTGTATATCTATCTGATACATAGTTTTCCTGGTTCAAAGTGTTGTTATCAGTTTAAAATTAAAAATTTCGTTCAAAACGTGTATCACTCACTGAAAACCAATAAAATGAACTTTTATTATCTTGATAATTTAGGAAAACAATTAATAATTCATTTTTAATTTGTAGAAATGATTATAACATTATTTTGGCACACGTTGTGACCAGTATGACTCATAGTGTTTGTTTTTAGTTTAAAATGACATTTTAGTAAAAAAATATTGACATTCTCAAAACCAAGAAAATGAATTTGGATTATTTTGATACTTTAGGACAATTATTCATAAGTATTTTTCTATGTTTTGGAATTATCCACACCTAATTCTAATTCATGTTCTGATCGGTATGAATCCAAGTGTTTATTTTTAGTTTAAAATGGTATGTTAGTAAAAACCACAAGTGACATAATCAAAATAAATTAAACCCATTCATATTGTTTTGATGTGTATAAATCTTTTGTACCTCAATCTGATGCACGGTGTGGTTGGTAAGACTCTACGTGTGCCTTTCTGTTAAAAATTGACATTTTAGTAAGAAAAGACAAGTGACATACTCAAAACTGATCGAACTCATTCAGATTGTCTTGATACTTTTGGAAAATAATCCATAAGTCATTTTTGATGTTTAGGATTAATCTTCACCTCAATCAAATATACGTTGTTCCCTGTATAACTCAAATTGTTCATTATAATTCTAAAATTTACATTTTAGTTTAAAACATGTGTTACTCACTAAAAACTGAGAAAACATGATTGTATTGTCTTAATAATTTATTAAAACTATTCAAAACTCATTTGTATCATGTAGGAATTAGTATAACCTAAAAAAGACACATGATGTGACCGGTTTGACTAAAAGTGCATATTTTCAGTTTAAAATGAAATTCTAGTAAAAAAGACAAGTGACATACTCAAAACCAAGATAATAAATTCATATTGTTTTTATAAATTAGGAAAAAGATACATAATATATTTATGACTTGTACGAATTAGCTTCAACTCAATCTGATACATGATGTGCCCTATATGACTCAAAGTGTCAACTATCAATTTAAAATTGAAATTTTATTAATGTATTGTTTCATATTTATGTTTAATTTATTTATTTATAGTATTATTTACATAATAATTGTTTAATTATACACACTACTAGAAATTGGGCTTCTATCTATAGATCTATAGCCACAGACAATAATGTTCATGGCTATAACTCACTTATACCCACAGTGGATTTTTTCTTTGTGGAAATATCCCACCACACTACATATTTTCCCCTACCCTCATGAATTTTCTCTTGGCCCTAACCCTCATGATCCTCCTCCTACCCTTACCCTCATGATCCTCTTCCCCCTCCATTGTCCTCTCCCGATGTTTTCATCCAACCTTCTGTCATCCTCCCCCGATGAGGCAATCTAACTTTCCCATGATCCTCCTCCTTCTCTAACACGGGCACCCCACCACCCCATGGATGTTGCTCTAACGCTACCCCGATGCAGCATCCCCACCTCTTTATCTGACATTCCTCTAACGTGGCTACCCCTCCCCCCACCCCTACCCCTATGGTACTCTTTCTTCAACGCAGCTCCAACGTAGCTCTGATGCCGCTCTGACTCCACTCCGACGCGGCTCTAACGCTGCTCCGACACGGCTCTATCCCAACCACCCCACCTCCTAGAATCCTCCTACTTAAACTTGGAAACCCCCAAAAATTCTCCTCGTAACAACCCCACCTCCCATATTTTTCATTAGAATCAAGCCATACCCTCACTGTCCTCATCCTCCCGTGATTTATCACTAACCCCATTCGTCCGATAGCAAAACCCTCCCTTTGGTAGATAGAAAAAAACCCTCCCTTCTATGATTTCTCTTTTTAAATATATGCCTAATTATCTTATATTTAATTACATCTTCATAATTGTCTAGTATTTAACCAATTTCTCTTATAAAATGATTTTTATTCTTCTATAATATGTGTATAGTTAGACATTGAACCATATTTATTTCATGAACGTATAATTTATTTCATGAACATAAAATTTTTCTATTGTTTATACCATCTTAGACTATGTAAAATGTATTAATTGGTTATATTTCATATTATTCCATGTTTATATTTTTTTATATTGATGGAAGTTTATAGTGGTGACTGAAAATCATGTTTTTCATTCCCTTTTATTGAATTGTTTCATCTTATATGGTAATATTTTTTGAAAATTCTAGACCATAAAGCCTATCTATTTTATATGTTAATTTTATTAAAAAAAATTAACATCCACATAAACCTATTCCACTTTCCTTTCCAATCACTTGCTCCTACTCTCTTACTCCTCCACCTTCTGGCCTCCTCCGAGCCTCCCCTTCCCACATCTGCATCCCTGCCTCCTCCTCACCTCACCTGGTCACTGCATCTACCTCCGCCTTTTGGCCTCCCCACCTCCCCACCTCCTCACCTCCCCCTTCCTACATCTTCATCCCCATATCCCAATCTATAAGGTTATAATAATCATGGTTTTTCTCTTTAAAATATTAAGAAGAGGAATATTTTGTTCTTTTTCTATGGAGTTCCATTGAATTACAAGTCCTCTTGCATGAAATATCCAAGGTATTTTCTTTAGTGGGTAGATTGTTCCATATTCATAAGTTTTGTAAGTTGAATTATCATAAATGGGAGTATTGGATTTAAATTGGTATTGGGTGATTATTATGTTTTGGTATTTTTATGAGGTGTGTTTTAAGTTTATTATAATTATTTTGAGGATGGTAGTGAATTCACGATCTATGTGTTCTCTTTTGATTTATGTTTATTTTTATTTAGGTGTGGGTGTACATTTCTAAACTAGTTTTTGGTTTCATGATGGTTTGAATAAGAGATATCATTAGTCTAATTCTTCAGTAACTAGGACCAATACAAACTTAGAGAATTTAAGAACATATCAGTGATCATTTTTGTTTGTTGGTTCACTATGGGGTGGTGTTCCTGGTAGAAGGTCCCAGTTTATTTGTCGGGTGTAGTGACAAAACATCTAAAGCCTATATTTTTTTGTACTGAGCCTTTTTTTGTTCTTTTTCTTCTATTTATTTTAGTGAATCCTTGTGGTGGTTCTCATCTTGTGAATATAGTGTTCCTTTGAATTTTATTCTCTTTGTGTTGTTTTAGATTGGTTTCTTGGATGACTGTGGATTTTCTAGGTTTTTTGTGGATATTGTGCTTCTTTAATATTTATTTCTTTGAGGTGTGCATCTCATATTTTATATCATTATATAATAATTACAATTTTTAGGAGCACTATGAAAAATCACTATCTTCTTAGGTTTCTCCCTTCATAATTGTTACTGAATTGTTCTTGGGGATGTCACATGATCTTGTGTATTTAACTAAAATATTTGGAGAGTTTGGTTATATGTTATGATTTTATTATTTAAGACCATATCTTTTCTATTCCACACCCAAACAACCTATTTTGTAGGGTATTATTAAGGCATTTATTTTATTAATTCCACTTCAACTAGATACTTTCCTGGGAAAGAAAGTGGCATAGTGGGAAGATTATAACACCTCATGTCAATGTAGTTATTTATATTAAATTATTTTTATTTATCATAATATTTTGTGAAAAAATTACTCTGATTTATAAATTTGGGATCTTTTTTATGTTTCATAGTTTTCCTATAGTTGGTAGTAACTCTATGGAAACCATGAGAGTGGTATTACAGTATTGATAAAGTAGTTTTACATGGTGGAAACATGATTCTCTAAAACAGGCAGTACTTTCCAAAAAAGTTTCTGGAACATTTTGTTCATAAGGGTCACCTAAATTGTTGGAACATAGTGTGGATTATCCATACAACCAAACTGTGTGATTCCTATATGGGTGTCAACTTGAAACAAAACATTTAGTGCACAATTTACCAAACTGTATAGCCTAACCATGCAACATTCCCTATTTTGGTAAAACTTTTAATTCCAATATATATACTTAAGAGCATCCCCCATTCCTAAATGTGTATGATCCACATATATTCTCCCTTATGTGTATATATCTCCTTCATTTTCAATCAACCTCCCTACACCCCCTCCAGAATTATTTCCCCAAACCCCCCAACTATCCTTCCCCAAACCCATCTCTACATCCCCTCCTCAAGGTCGCCATCCCCAGCTCCGCCTCTTTTGTATCCCTCTCCCCTCTTTCACCCCTCTCGTCCTCTATCCAGGCTCCACCTCCACCTCCATCTCCCTCCGAATGGCCCGAAGTCCTTCATTTTTATTGATTTTTGATAACCCCCCTTTAAAGGGATGAGGGGTAACCCTTACAAGGCCCGTAGGCTCAGAGATTACATGGCCCGTAGGCTTAGGGAATTACATGACCTGAATGTCTTAGGGAATTCAACCAGACTATCTATAAGGAATTTCCCCTCCCCAGCATCTGCATCTTGATAGTAGCTCTCCACCTTTGCAAGACCGTCTAGATAGGCTTCTCGTGCAAGCACAGGCTGGTACCGATGACATAGCCATACCCTCTCATTCGGAAAATCCATTTGGCTCTGCTCTGGTGATTTCACCTGCTCTGAATCCTCTTCTAGGGCTGTTCATTTTTTTTAGTGTGCATGGGACCTGCATTCATGTGGCCCGAAGTCCTTGGGGTGGCCCTAAGGCCTTAAGGTGGCCCGAATCCCTTGATAATCAAATGGCCTGAAGGCCTTGGGTGGCCCGAAAGCCTTGCAGGACCCAAGGACCAAACCAGTGGCTCGAAGGCCCAGATGGATGAATAGTTCCTACTACTACAGTACCGAATAGTGCCTTCTACAATACTGTTATAGTTCCTGCTATAGTACTGCTAGAGTACTGCTACAGTAACCCGGAAATATGCCTCCACTCGGATTTGATCTCGGGTCTCTTGGATGCACCTAGCGAGTCCTCACCAACGGGGTTGAGGCTCTTATGATATACCTCCATCTCCAACTATGACTCTTCTGCATCCATCTCTCCCTACCCCAGCCAATGTCTCTCTCTCGACACCCTACCCCAATCGTTATCAATTTTGATTTCCTCTGGATTCCCTCAGACCGCAACCATCAACCCTTAATCACCTCTTTCCTCTAATGATTTTAGCCTTCCTCAAATTATTATGTTGACATAAAATTTCATCATGGATCCTAATTTATCTCACCAACTTCCTCCATTTTTTATCACATGAACCCTAGCCTCCACAACCACCCTTTTTGACTAACAGTTTTTGAAATTTCAATTCATCCTCTTTTGATCATAATAGACATCCCACCTCGCAGGCTCGACCTTATGTTGTTCGGATATTGTTGCAGTCACTCCTTGTTGTCAAATTATCCTTTATGTACTCTAATTCTCATTCACATCTCACCCCCACCCCGCTCATCCCCAATAATCGCTTCCCATCCTTCTCCCATAATTTCCTCTGCCCGCTCGATCATTCATTCTGATCTCACAATCTAACTCCCCATTAAATATTATTGAAGACATAAAAATTAGTACCCCTATGGCATGTATTTAATTTATGATCCCAGAATATGTACTAATTCACTATGTCTATACTTTTTATGCATTTACTATGTGTGCAATGTGCAACATGCCTATATTTAAATGCACAACATAGACACTTAATTTAAAATATACATATGTTAAACATTCAGTGCTTATTATGAATACATTTTTATAATCCATATACTTAATATGGTCTGATCTTATCTAACACATTACCATATGAAATTTTAATCACCAATGGATATCATTAAATCTCTACTATTTCATATGAAATATTCTTCAATTTCATACATTGTATAAACTATGTCAATAGAATCTTATTGTATTTTTTAACAATTTTATTTCCAACATGGAAGGAAATTCAATTATTGAAGAACTTTATTATTTCATTCTCAAAGTTGGTTAATGTGATGAATTTTGAATGTGTTAAACCATGAATAATGGTTTGTGGTTAAAGAAATATTTTCTAGAAACCAATGAATAAAACATTTGAACTAAATGATAGTTTAAAAACATCTATAATTTTTTAATGTTATATTTTCTTTTGATAACTGGATAGGGTTGTGATGAAAATATCAAAGTAGATTAAGATACCCTATGAAATTGAAATATATTATGGTTTTAATCACCTAAAATTTACATAAAATAACCATTTGGTAAATATCATCAAAAAGTTAATTTGTGATCGTAAGAGTTTTATATTCGCTTTTATGATCAAGGATGCTCATATTGTTTCTATCTTTTCATAACTAAAGGTACTATTTTTATCTTGTCATAACTTCTTAGTCAATGATGCATTTTGTAACTTCTTAATGACATTTAATTATGTTTTTATGGTGATCATATTAAGCTATGTAAAAAAATGGTTAGAAGTTATCCTGAATATATCAATTTTCAGTTGTCCTAATCATTTATATTACAGGAAATAATTCCAATATTTCCATGGTGATGATTTCAAAAAATTCTGTTTTGGAGCCCATTTATGCTCAGATTCTGGTCAGTAGTTTGGTTTGTTATTCGGTTTTTGTTTTCATTTTTTAATTTTCATTTTTCATTTGGTGATGTTTTCTTACCTTTCCTTCAATATTTTTCATTGTATTCCATCTCTAACTACAATAGCCTGTAATTTTTTATATTGTTTTTTTATTTTAAATATGTGGCACATGTACCACATTAGATGAAGAGTCACCTTATCACGTCATCAAAAATAATTTAAATACAACCCATGGTGTTACATATCCTCTCCATTTTTCATCATCCGTAATGCCTAAAAATAATCAATCTTCATCCTCTGATCAAATCATGTGTCCTTTCCAGACATCACCGTCTATGGATAACTCCCCTAGGACTCATTTTTTCCTATATATGTTACTCCTTCAATAAGTTGTTTTCAATAACAGTAGGATAAGAGGATAGATGTTGGATGAGATCTCATATGTTCCTCAATATTTCATATATAGAGAGGTCAACATCACAAAGAGAATGCACATGAGGTTTACTGCTACTTGGAACCATGTACATTTTTACTTCATAAAATCATTAAATATAAAAAATGTAATGTATATGAGTATCTAATTAACTGATGAAATTGTTGAATATTGCGTATTTATATAAAACAAACAATTGAAGAGTACATTTACTTATGTTTTCAAATCTACATTGCTTTCTTCCACCTTTATTATGGATTATCATATATTTTTTCCTTTTATTCATTTTCATTATTACTTTATTAACTATTATTAATGATGTATAATATTGGGGAAGTAGCAAGAGGATACAAATAGTTCTATAAGATGAAAGTTTATTTATTTTATATATCTCATTAAAACTATAAATTACTTGAGTCAACTGTATTAATCTTCCAAATGGTTATTATTTGAATTCTAGTTGAAATATTGAAGGGTGGGAGGTGTAGAGGCAGTGGGGGTGTTGGTAGGGGGTGCAGGTGGGGGTGGGGTAGTGGGGGTGTAGGTTGGGGGTGATGGGCAGAGGGGGTGTAGGTGGTGGTGCACGAGGGGGGATCAGGTGAAGGTGGTGGGGTTGTATGGGGAAGTGGAAGTGTAGGGGTAGGGGGAGGTGCAGGTGGGGGTGCAGGGGAAGTGGGGGGTGCAGGGTGGGTGGGGGAAGTGGGGGTGTAAGTGGGGGGGTTGTATGGGGAAGTGGTGGGGGAAGTAGGGTTAAAGGTGGGGGGTTTAGGGGAAGTGGAGGGGGTAGTGCATGGGGGTGGGGGCAATGGGGTGTTGGTTGGGGGTGCTGGGGGAAAAGGGGTGAAGGGTGGGGGAATTAGGGGTGAAGGGTGAGGGGTAGGGGGAAGGGGTAGTTGGGGTTTAGGTGGGGGATTGTATGGGGAAGTGGTGGGGGAATTGGGGGTGCAAGTGGAGGATAGTGGGGGTGCAGGTGTGGAGGGGCAAGGGCGTATCGGTGGGGGTGAAGTGGGGATTTGGGGTGGGGGTGTAGGGTGGGGGTGTTGGGTGTGCGGGTGCAGGTGCAGGTGGGGTGGTGGGGGGTGCTGGTGTAGGGGTGTAGGGGGGAAGTGTGGGTTGGTTCATGGTGGGTGGTGGTGTTGGGGGTATTAGGGGTGAAGGGTTGGGGCAGGGGTAGTGGGGGTGCAGGTGGGGGTGGTGTGGGGTGGGTGGGGGTAGTGGGGGTGTAGGTTGGGGGTGTTGGGGGAAAAGGGGTGAAGGGTGGGGGTGGGTGGGGGTGGAGGGCATAGCAAGGGACAAGGTGGGTGAAACTATTTTTTTCTTATTATTTTGTTCTATTTTTTATTAATATATCTTACAAACAACTTAGATAAAAGGATAGACAATATTTTCTCAAAAATATAACTTTTTAGTAGCCATATTTTAAGATATCTTTATCATTGTAACAAATTTATAGTAGCATCACTTGAAGCATCGAACATCCAATTATAGCATGATATTTTCTAAGAAAACCAGTATAGAATTCTATAATAGTATAACTATTTTCTCTACTTGTGGTGGTAGATAGATTATAGGATCATTATAATAGTTTATCCAACAATATATTCCTTATAGTATAACATCTTGATTCATGTATGATGCACCCAATTTGTGCATGCTATTTTTCTTATATATTTTTCACAGATCTAGCCAAACTAATTAGTTTTATGGTATCTTTTAATTCTTATTAGGTGCATATAGGTATTGGAACATCATGTTACAAAAGTAGAGTTCTAGAATTCATGATTTCAGTTATCTAGACTTTATGGAACCCCTATGGTATGCACCTGGGATTTATAGTTCATTCATTTACTTCAAAAATTGTTTATAACGTCTTTACATCAATATATGAAATGTATTTCAATAAAATTACCTATTTTTTATTTCTTAATATATGGAAACACTATACATTCTCAATAATATTAAGTACAACTAGATACCAATATATAAAACATCAATAATAGTCAAGCATGAATGATGAGTCAATATATTTGGAAATGGATTTTACCTCTAGTTCTTTTTTTTTTCTTGAATTCCCTACACTCACATTTTGTGGACAAGAATTCCAAAGGTTGGGGGCCTTTCAGAGTAAGTTAAAAGTAATTCATATATTTCCTATTGAAATCAGGAGTATATGAGGTCAATTCATATAATAAGGGATATTTTTGTATATTCTAGGAATCTCATATATAATTAAAAAATATATTCATGAAATCATTCCTCCCCTTAATCTTGCATTACTCCAATCATCAGGTATATAAATAAAGTGAAATGGGGAGGGGGTAAAACCTTCCATCCTCAAGTTGAGGATAGTGGTTTTCCATCACAATCCAACTCTTTTCTTCTAAATTTCTTACATTTATTCTTATTGGTATTTATTTCAATGATACCACGAATGCATTGTTCCTCATGAATTTTTTCCTTCTTATCCTTTGACTTCATACATACTCCATGTGTGGTAATCTTCTCAACCATTCCACTTGTGTAAGCTTCCTTCCTTTTGATAACAGAACATCCATAATTCTTATTTAATTTTCTTTTATATATTTTTTTAGTGAGAATCATATCACTTTTTCAAATCTTCATCTTCAATGCATAATAAGTGTGTTATTTTTTAGGATTTATCTATTCCAAGGTAACTTCACTAGTTTTACGATCTTGCTTTGTAGTGGTATAGATTAAACCACTTCAGAATCTATTTTTCTTATCTTCTATTATTTAAATGAGAGAATTATCTTCTCCCTTATTTGTTCTCTGTTATTTTTTTTCTCTTTCCAAGAAGGTTGTTGAGTGTACACAACCTTTGTTGCTTGAATCATTGTTTGTTTCCTTTCTTTAGAATTGTCTTTCAAGACCATGAATTTGTTCTCCAGTAAAACAGATTATTCTACCTTCTGAGTTCTTCTTTCCTTAGACATATTCTTCTTTTCTCTCTTCTATGGATCCTTCTATATTCCTTGAACAAACTCATTATGTTTCCCACTCTTCTATAAAAATATCATTGTAATTTCATCTTTCATTCAGATCTTCTTCCACTGAATTTATCAAGTGTTTTCTAACTCTCCTTGATTATAGATATGTTTTCTTCTTGTTATATACTGAAGTCTCCATGTAATAATCATAATTATTAGACCTCTTACTCATACCATGGGGATCTCCCTCAAGATTCTTAATCCTCAAGTCCTACTCTTTTAGTTGGCCTTCTAAATTATAAAACTGAGAATTATTTTTATGATTTACAATCTTCATCTACTCTTTGTGTTTCTCTCTCTGGGAAGACATAAAAGCTCCACAGAGTCTATTTTTTCATGCTCAAATTTAACTCAGGAACAAGTTCTTTAATTATATCACTTTGTTCCTTCATTTTCTTATTCATTCGTGAAACGGGTCTCCATTGAAGACATATATTCCTCCATCAACATTCTATTTTATTCCTCCAAATATTCTATGTAGGTACCATAAGTCTTGAGTCTTATTTTGTTTGTTACACTAACTATCTTCAAATTTACCACATGATGTGGTTTTCTCATCCTCCAAAAATTAAGGTGATGAGAAAATCAGCATCTTCAAATTTACAAGAAACATCTGTTGTAAATTTATGTTCAGATCTATACAAGGAACTAACTTTATTCACCTCACTATAAATGCACAGTCTCTTGGTTATCTTGTTTCTATTCTTCTTATTTCTTTTATAATAATGAAATTCCTCTTCAATATAATTCATATCATAAATTTCAATTGTTTTATATTCTGCACTTATAGAAGCGACCTGGTTTTTTTGTAGGTGTTGGGTATTGAGGTTGCAGCAATAGGCTACAGACAGCTAGTATATAAGGCTAAAATCAAGGTTTTTTTAGGATACTAAAGTCGATATCTGTGGTTTAAAATTGTGTCTGTATCTATCAGTAAAATTATCTTTATCCATAGCTAAAACCATGGCTATAGACCTATATCCATGGTTTAGGATAGTGGCTATAGCTGTGACCATGTATCCATGCCAATAGCACCCATAGTTCCCCAAACTATGGATATTACCTATAGCCGCAGTTTTAGGACCTATAACCATGTTTATAAATTATGGCAATAGCTTAGATTTCTAATAGTGATAGGTGGATTTCTTTTCTTGAGTTGGGGTGGTTTTTTCAGCAACTGATGCCATGATCAGGATTTTTAAGAGGGGGTTGGGTTCCAAAGACAATGAAACTATTGATTTTTTTTATGTTTGTGAAAAAATGTACATGTTAATGTAATTGTAAAAAATAATGTTTTA
Source organism: Viscum album (assembly GCA_963277665.1). Classification (NCBI taxonomy): domain Eukaryota; kingdom Viridiplantae; phylum Streptophyta; class Magnoliopsida; order Santalales; family Viscaceae; genus Viscum; species Viscum album. The sequence continues at coordinate 348,614,030 of OY728158.1, read as the reverse complement.
AATGTCTATAATATAGTGTTTTTTTATTTAGGATGTAATTTTTATTTCAAGTAAATTATTAATTTTCCATATTCTGTATTTCTTTTTTCTATATGAATTTGGTTCCTATTTTTGGTGTTGCAATGTATTGAAATTTTAATGGCACACTATAGTAGCATTGCCTTTATCAGCACTATAAGTAGCACTGATAAAGGTTTTCCTTTATCAGTGCTAAAAGAGGTGTTGATAAAGGGGTACCTTTCTCATTTATATACTTTCACTAATAAAATTCCACCTTTATAAGTGATTTTTTAGTGTTGATAAAGGACCTCCTTTATCAGTTCTTTTCTAGCACTGGTAAAAGGGGATCCCTTTTAATGGTTCTTAGATTAATAGTTCTTTTTTATCACTATTGATATATTTTTTCTATCACTGTTAAAATACTTCTCTCTAGTAGTGATAGAAGTTTTGGTTGTGTTCTAAAAATTATGACCTACCTTTTTGTGTTCTGATCTGAAAAACAAAAAAAATAGGGACATATTAGTGAAGGAATAATATCTGAATCCCTTCTCATCAAGTGAAACAATTATCATGATGCTCCCACAATGATTCAAAATAGAAGTCTTGTTGTTTCACAATGATTGGATCTTCGACTTATTTATAGAGAATACTGATGGGTTACCATAATTTTAGGGGAATTAATTTGATCAGTTTTATGTTTTTAATCTAAAAAAAATTCTAGTATGGATAGATTATCTTAGTAGAATATTCCTAGATCGATAGTTGTTGTTAGAACACCCTCTATTTCCATGAAGTATCCTTCATTGGTCCATGCAGTCTCTCCCATGATCTTATATAGGGTCCTCTGAAACCCACCTAATGATGATGTACCACTTGGATTTTATTTGAGTTTGAAACCTAATTTATCTATTGAAACTAAAAAACAAATTGATGTCATCTGTTCTATCACAAACCAGACTGGGAACCCTGGTTACCTGATAACCAAGTTGGTTATAACATAGCCCGAAGTGCATTCCTGATACCCAAAGGTCGGTGTCTAGCACCTAGCATCATAAAAAATGAATGTGGGAATGATTTTTCTATTAATAATGTAAAATTAAAAGAGACAAGTTAGTATTTCATATAAAAGAAACTCCACTGGGATTAATGTACCAGAAGTCAGACAGTCATAAACAAACCTAAGTACCACAACCAAGTACCACAAAATAGTACTATAAAAACTAGAAGACAAGCTACCAAAGTCCCAAATTAGACACAACTCACCATGTCCATGGTTCAACATCTATAACCACCTACAAGTGGTGATTTACCCCTTATTAAACCTATACAGAGATAATCTATAAACACTCAAAGTCATAGGTATGGTGTGAGCTAAAAAACCCAGTAGTGTATCACTACAAATTCCATAACAGATTCCAATACTAAATTTACCAAACAAAATGGTTTCAATTTTTAAAACAAATAGGTTTATAATTTCAAAAATAATATTTAAAAAAATCATGATTCACATTTCAAAAGATAGAAATACTTTTAGAAAATCTTGCTTCTTAATTCAAATGATATAAATACAATTTTAGACAAAATCTTTACAATAAAATTGATGGAATATTTCTAAAACAATATCAATTTTCACAAATGGATTAAATAAAATATTTTATATAAATCAAAAGGCATGTAAAATAGTTTTATAATAATGGAATATATTCATTGTAAATACAAACAAGCGAGCAACATGTTCATATGACTAATAAGGTATGATAGTTCCAGGATGAAGGGACTCCACACACTCTCAAGATGATATGGAAAAATGTGTATACACACGTCCCTTTGAACTTGGGCCAAAGAGGACTCATCACCATCACCTAAGGGATGTGATATGCTAATATAATGTTTTAGAACATTGTAGAATCATAGAGTGATGTACAAATAACTCACTAACTACCTCATTATTTCATTTTCCCTAGTACATAATCATTTATGAGCAACTCATTTTATAACAAAAATAGAATTCATCCCATTCGCAATTTCAAATATTCCAATTTTCCATTTAAAATCATAACACGAGTTTTTAATAAAAAAACATGCCTCTATACCACAATAAAACCCTAAGGTTTCTATCAAAACCATTTTAAGCCATTTTGACAATATAATAAGTTGAAATCAATTTGAAACTTAATTTCACAATTCACTTTCACAATTAAACTCAACAATTTAATTTTCACAAAATTCAATCAATTTCACAATAATCCCCCAATTCAATGTAATTTTGGTTTTTCATAATTTTCCATAAAATCCATTTTTCCATAATTAAATCCAAAAAATTAATTGAAACATTTTCCATCAAATCCACAATTTAAATTAAAAACTTCAAATTTCACAAATTTCTACAAACACACCCCAATTCAATAGAATTCGGGGTTTTCCAATTTCATGCTAAAAACCTATTTTTTAAAATCCTAAATCCAACGGGGTTGGGTTTTTCCAAAAAAAACAATTGAAATCCATTTATTCAAAATCAAAAAAAAATCATTTAATTCAAATAGTTGAAATTAAATAAATCAATTTAGGGTTAATAAAAATCAGGTATCGTAACAGAACCACCTACCTCAGAGTCGCTAGATATTGAAGCGTCAAACCCTAATCGGGATTTGTTGAAGAAAAATAAAAACAAATGAATCTGAGGAAATGAGGATCAAACCTAGGTTTATAATCCAAAAACAGTGGGTATTAGATCCACAGTTTAACATAAGGATCCACAAAACCCTAGGGAGGAAGGGAGAGAACGTGGGAGAATAAGAACAAGAGGAAGAAACTAATTGAAAGGGGGTCGAACGCCATTATCCTAGCTTTGGATTGCTTTCGGGAGGGATCTGAGGGGCCAAGAAATATTCTTGGGAGCTCCAAGGAAGGGATAAATTGTTTCAAGGTCTTACCAGTCCATCGGGGGTCTAAAAAGGGGGTTTGGGAATTTTTAATTAAAATTTGGATTAATTAAAAACTTGTTCGCACGATTTTCTAGGTAGAGGTGCACAATTTTGAAAAACCGTACACCAATTGTGCGAAATCCCACTGATTTTGGTTGCATGGTTTGCTCTGAGAGGGTGCACAGTTTGGGAAACCATGCACAAACTATGCACTATCACATAATTTTAAAAACTCTTAAAAATTCAACCCAAAACAACCCTAAACTAAACCCAACTGAGTATTGGTAAAAAGAGCAGTTTAGGAATACCTGAAAATAGAAAGATAATTTTACAGCCTCCCCATCATAGAAACATTTTGTCCCTAGAAATCCTACAAAGAAGATTCCATTCCAAAAAGATGAGGCCACTAGTCTCTCATCAGTGCATCCCTCTCTCACATCTCATGATTATCATAATTTTTTTGTCATAGCACTCAAACCAAAGGTATAATCCTCCCATGAAGTACCTTGGTTTCATAATCAACTATCCTTACTGGTTGTTCAGTTATAGATAAATTTGGTTCAACTTCAAGATCACTCCACTCAGAATATTAGATGGATCATATAGATACTTTCTCAGTTGAGATACCTGGAAGATTTTATGTATCAATGTTAGTTTTTATAGAAGTTTTAAATGATAAGAAATTTTTCCCACATTCTCAACAGCCTCGAAATGTCCCACAAAATGAGGAGAAAGTTTCCCTTGCCTCCCAAGCCATCGTTGAACCAACTAAGGTGAAGAAATCAAGAACACATGGTCACCAACTGATAATTACAAAGGTATATGGTGATGATAAGCATAATAATTGTATCATCTTTGTGCCATTAACATTATCTGAAGAATCAACTAAATATTTACAATCATCTCTTGAACCAATCTTGGTCCAAATAAGGAACATTCACCAATATCTGACCAACACAATGGATATCTGCAAGTCCAGCTATACAAGGCCTCAAAAGGATCCATTTTAATTGAGGAATGGTAACTATTGTTATAATAAAACTCCACCAACCCCAAATGATCATCCCAAGATCCACCAAATTTGAGTACACAATTGCAGAGCATATCCTCAAGAAAATGTATAGCTCTTTTTGTTTGGATATTCAATTGTAGATGGTATATCGTACTCGAACAGATGTGAGATTCTAGTGCCTCCTAAAGGCCTCTCCAAAAAGGATAAGTGGACCAAGATTCCGTATTAGAGACTATAGTAGATGGAACTCTATAAAATCATACAATCTCTTTCACATATATATTTTCCAACTCTTCAACTTTGGTTAAATCACAAATGGGTATAAAGTGTATTGACTTAGTCGGTCTGTCAATGAAAACCTATATTGCATTATTCTTTCTCTGGTTACATAAAAACCCAACAAAAAATTACATAGATATCTCTTCCCACTTCCAAGTAGTCACTAGAAGTGGTTGAAGTAAACCTGAATGTTTCTGGTGCTCTTCCTTAATTTGTTAGTATATATAGCAATGAGAGACAAAATCAATAATTCCCTATCTCATACCTGGCCACCAAAACTACCATTGCATTTCCTAGAATATATTCATGGTTCCTGGGTGCACTAACCATTGGTAAGTATGTAAATCCCCCATAACATAATTCTTTATTGAATATGGTACCAAAAAATAGTTTTAAAATCATGGAATTTCCACTTTAGAGAAAGACCAATCAAGAACAGTCTCTACACCGTTAAGAGATCCTCTAATTCTACAGAACTCATCATCAAGTTGTTGTTCCTAAAGAATCAATTCGATAATATTGGATGTCAAATGAACACTAACCAAGGAAATCTTGGCCCTAGATTCCTAGACTCCAATATGAAACTATGTAAAAAGAGCCATCAAGTTCCACTCTTCCAATGCTTATTTTACTAACTAGGTTATACATTTCCTACTCAAATAATATGCGATGACATTCCCTTTCCTTAGGGTATTGGCGATGTAGAAATAAAATGGTTGTAGGTATTCCACCCAATGCCTCTAATAGAGATTTAAATATTTTTTAGAGAAGATATAACTCAAGTTCTTGTGGTCTGAAAACACAATAAACCTTTATACACAAAGGTAATTCCACCAACTCTTAAGTACATGCATCACAGCTATAAGTTAAAGGTCATGGTTCAAATAATTATTCTCATGTGGCCTAAGATAGCGAGATCCATAACCAACAACATTATCACTCTGTATAAGAATGTAGCCTAAGCCTGAACCCGATGAATCACAGAAGACCATATATCTCTGCCCAGCCTCTGGAATAGTCAACACCAGTGTAGTAGTCAAAATAAATTTCATCTTAACAAAATAATCTTGGAATTTTTCATTCTATGAAAACATTACTCCCTTCTGAGTTATATCATTCATCGGAGAATCCAACTTTGAGAAGTCCTTAATGAACCAGTGATAATAACCAGCTAAACCTAAGAATCTATGAATCTTGAAAACATTCAATAGTTTCTCCCATTTCATAATAGCTTTCATTTTTCAGGATCAACTAAAATACTATGTTCTGACACCACATGTACTAAGAACATTACTTATTGAATCCAGAAATCACATTTTGAAATCTTGGGATAAAGTTATTGATTTATCAGGAAGCGTAGAACTATTCTCATATAATGAACATGATCCTACTCTAACTCATAGTGAACAAGGATTTCATACACAAATACCACCATGAAATTATCTAGATAATCATGGAAAATCATATTCATTAAAGTCGTGAAATTTGGAGGAGAATTTGTTAGACCAAAGGGCATAATAAGGTACTCATAATGGTTATACCTACTCTAAAAGGTGATTTTCTAAATACCATATTCTTTTATTCTCAACTAATGGTTACCAGATCTAAGTTCGATCTTCTATAACTACTTCTCCCCTTTCAACTAATAAAATTGATCATCAATCTTTGGTAACATATACTTGTTCTTTACCATAACTCAATTGATCCTTCAATAATCAATGCATAGGCGATCGAACCATTAACATTCTTAGAAAAGAGAACCAGTGCTGCCCAAGGTGACACAATCAATCATATAAATCCTTTCTCTAGAATATCGTCCAATTATAACTTCATATCTTTCATTTTAATCAGTGCCAAGTGATAATAGGGGATATAAACTAGTTAAGTACCATGAACTAAGTCAATGGAAAAATCGACCTCCCTTTGACACCACTTTGTCACAAACCATCTAGGGTACCCCAGTAACTCGATAACTAAGCCAGTTCGGACATAGCCCGAAGGGCCTTCTAGATCCCCACAAGTCGGTGACTAGCAACTGGAATCATACAAAATTAAAGTGGAAATTATTGTTCCACAAACAATATGGAAGTAAAATAGGCAATTTAGTATAGCATACAAAAGAAACACCACTAGGAGTAATATACCAGAAGTCAAAAAGGCATAAACAAGCCTAATTACTACAACCAAGTACCACAAGATAGTACTAGAAAAACATGAAGACAAACTACCCAAGTCTGAACTCAGACACAACTCACCAAGTCCACAAGTCAACAGTTAGAACCACCTCCAAGTGGTGATTTACCCCTGCTCAAACCTGGAAGGTGATAATCTAAAAACATCTGAAGGCATAGTTAGGGTGTGAGATAAAAATAATAGTAGGTTCTCACCATGGATTCTATAATAGATTCCAATATTAAATTAACCAAACAAAATGATTTTAATTTTTAAAACAAATAGGTTTAGAATTTCAAAAGGCATATTTAAACAAAGCATGATTCACATTTCAAAAGATAGATATAATTTTAGAAAATCATGCTTCTCAACTAAAATGATGGAAATATAATTTCACATGGAAGATTCACAATAAAATTTATGGAATTTTTCTAAAACAATGGAACATTTCACGAATTTCTTAAATAAAAACTTTTATATAAAATAGTTTATATAAATCAGAAGGCATGTAAAATAGTTTACAACAATGTAATATATTCATTTAAAATAAAAACAAGCAAGAAACATGGTCATATTTTTAATAAGGTAGGATTTTTTCAAGATAAACGGACTCCACACACTCTCAAGGTGATATGAAAAAATGTGTATACACACGTCCTTTTGAACTCATACCAAAGAGGACTCATCACCATCACCTAAGGGATGTGATGTGCTGATATGATGTTTTATAACATTGTAGAATCAAAGAGTGTTGTCCAAATAACTCAATAACTGCCTAAATATTGCATGTGATCTAGTACATAACCATTTATGGGTAATTCATTTTATAACAAAAATGAAATTCATCTCATTCACCATTTCAAATATTCAAATTTTCCATTTAAAAACCATAACATGGGTTTTTAATCAAAAACAAGCCTTTATACTATGATAAAACCCTAAGGTTTCTATCAAAACCATTTTAATCCATTTTCAAAATATAATAATTTTAAATCAATTTATAACTTAATTTCTAAATTCAATTTCATAATTAAACTCAACAATTTAATTTTCACAAAATTTAATCAATTTCAGAATAAAACCCCAATTCAATAGAAGTGGGGTTTTAACAATTTTCCATCAAATCCATTTTTCCAAAATTCAATCTAACAACTTAATTGATACAATTTCCATCAAATAAAAATTTTAAATTAAACAATTTAAATTTCACAAATTTTCATAAACATGCCCCAATGCAATAGAATTGGGGGTTATCCAATTTCATGATAAAAACTTATGTTTAAAACCCCAAATCCAATGGTATTTGTTTTTTCCAAAAAACCAATTGAAATTTATTTATTCAAAATCAAACAATTTTATTTAATTCAAACATTTGAAATTAAATAAATAAATTTAGTGTTAATAAAAATTAGGCATCATAGTGGAACCACCTACCTTGGAGTCGGTAGATCTTGAAGTGTCAAACCCTAATTGTGATCTATCGAGGAAGAATGACAACAACAAAATCTAAATAAATGAGTATGAAACCTAGATTTATAACCCAAAAAAAGTAGGTATTATATCCAAAATTTAAAATAAGGATCCATGGAACCCTAGGGGGAGAGAGAATGCGGGAGAACAAGAACATGGGGATGAAACTAATCATAAGAGGATCGAGCATCATTCGCCTAGCTTAAAATCTCTTCTAGGAGGGATCTGAGGGGAAAAGAACACTTCTTTAGAGATCCAAAGAAGGGATAAATCATTTCTAGGTTGTGCCGGTCCATCAGGGTCCTAAAAGTTGGTTTTATGAATTTTTAATTAAAATTTGGGTTAATTAAAAACTTGTATGCACAGTTTCCTGGGCAGAGGTACACGGTTTAGAAAAACTATGTTAATGTTGTGTTCCTGTTATGAATGGTCCACATATTCATTCTTAATAGGGTGCACTACTTGACTAACCATTCACCAACAGTGTGAATTCACACTTCCTTGGGTTTCAGTGTTTTCTATGAGAGGGTGTACAATTTGAGAAACCATGCACAAATCGTGTACTAGCCCAAAATTTTCAAAACTTTTAAAAACTTCAACCTAAAACAACCCAAAATGAAACCCAACCAAACATTGGTAAAAAGAGGGGTTTAGGAATACCTAGAAATAGTAACAGGATGTCAAATGGTCTGATAAATCCTACATCTTGGAAAATATATCAACAATATTTAAATAACCTAGAACCTTAAAAAGTGAATTCATAGAGTAGTAAAAGGCACCATGATGAATCTCTTAATGTTGATTCCCACCTTAAATGAATGAAATTCATGGGAGAAAACTCTCATTTAAACCTTTAGAGGAAGATTCTAGAATGAACCAACCCTTCCAGTAATAGTAAAGTTGTTTTTATGGAACTATCTTGGGCATGGAAACCCAAACAAAGTTTGAATGCTCCATTTTGTTGAACCAAGTTTTTCCCGAGAAATATTTTTCTATCTAAGAATATGTTAGAATGTATGGAAATGTGTGTTGTTACTTCAAAAATTTGTTTTCAAGGAATATTTACTATTGGGAGATAAGGACATGTGAGTGGCCTTAGAGGGTGGTTTTAAAGTGAAACTTTTACATTATTCTCAAAATCATATCGATTAAACCATTTAATATATTGGAATAGCTAAGTGGGCCTTTGTTGTGTTCAGTTCTATGGTTGTCCCAACCAGGAAATGAAAAAAATCATGGGATTTTCTGAGACGTGTTTATTTTAATTATCCTATACTAATTCTATTTGGTGGGGATTTTAATGAGATTCTATTTCAAAGGGAGAATAATGGGATCCCAACCATTTTATATGATGGCCATGTTTCAGGATGTCATGTGTTCTATAGTTTTTTTTTAATTTTGGTTTTTCATAAAACCCTTTCACTTGGTCTAGGGAAGGTTAATAATTACATGAATTTTATAGTGTTTGGATCAATTTTGAAGTTGGATTTAATAGGAAAAAGAGACGTGAAATAGTATTGAAAAAAATAGGTGCAACCCACTAGAGGTTATTGTAGGAAGAAAATATGTGTAATGGGGAAAAAAATTATTTCTTCAACTTGGATGATATTACAACACCAACTTACAGGGACACAAATACACTACAAAAACAATATTGAAGACCAAGAACAAATAAAAGTCTGCAATTTGGTGTAGTAGGTTTCATCTAAGAATCCAGTGCCAACCATGTCAAACATCCTTCATTTTAAATCTTCAAGCCTCCATTGTAGTAGTGGATGGTTGGTGATGTCCATGAGAAAACAGGTTTACTTTTCAAAATCCTTCTTAAACTTATTTTCCTCACGACCCATGAATTTTCATTGTATCCAAGTATATGATAAATAGGTTTAATGACTTCAACATAGTAAATTCTTTAATTTTTCTTGTATCCTTTAGTGGCATCAAATGAATGGATTTCCACTTCAATCACTTTATTCCATATTTCATCAATTTTATCTTCCTTGAAGCTAACTAGATCATAATTTATGGAGTGACAATAATAATTTACATACTCCTCCATTGGTTATATTATCTCATATATATCTATAAGACTTTAAACATTTTCAGGACACATTTAAGAATTTTCTCATTCTTTTTCTTAAGATGTAGAAGTAATTGGTGATGACATCATTGGTTCTTCAATTCCTTGTTCCTACATTGGTACTTCTTCAACTATTTCTTCATTTTCTAGAGTGATTCATACCTATATTGAGTCATCATCTTGATTCCATTTCCATGTTAGTTTTCTATCAAATATAACATCCATGCTATAAATAATCTTCTTAGTGATTGGATTATACAAGATATATCCCATTTCTCGAACTGCATATCTCATAAGGACACACTTCACTCTTTTTTCCTTGATCTTTGTTAGTTTTTTCTCTAGGGTCCTGACATAGGCAATGAAACCAAAAACTCTAAGATGAATTACACTCAACTTGTGGGTACTCCATTCTTCATGTGTAATATTTGGTTGGAGATTTTTGGTTTGGAATATATTGAGTAGACACACCATGAAAAATCCTATTTATCCCAGAAAGTCATGGTCACTCCTTTGTATTTCATAATGATTCTTTCCATGTTGATAATAGTGTGACTTTTTCTTTTAGTTACTTCATTGAGTTGTGATGTGTAATACGACATCATTTGGTATTGAATTCCATGTTTCTTTAGGTACTCTTGAAAAACATCGTAGGTGTAATCCCCACCTTGATCAGATCATAATGTTTTTATGTGATGCATGATTTGATTTTCCACCATTGCCTTAGATTATTTGAAGAATTCAAACACTTATGAATTCATCTTGAGAAAATATATCCATGTTTTCTTTCTATAATCATTATTAAATTTCAGAATTTACCTCCTTTGTCCATATGATGTTGGATTAAATAAACCACTCAAATTGGTGTGAACTAGATCCATTGGCGCTGCAACTTTCTAGCTAGCCTTCATTGAAAAGTTGTTTCTATGTTATTTATTTAGAACATAGATTTCACATATTTTATTTAGGTGTCTAATGATAGGAATCCCATTCACTATCTTATTTCTTCTTAATAATCTTAAACATTCAAAGTTTAAATTCCCAAACATGAGATGTAATAACCAGTATTTTTCATCACATATTGTCATCAAACTCTATGGTATGTTGGGTTGGATTGTAAGTGTAAACATACCATTCTTCCCCATTTCTAATTTTGTGACCATCCTTCCTTTATCATTGATAATAAATATTTTTTTATTTTTTAGTCTTATTTGAAAGCCTTTTTTCACAGATTTCCTAAGTAATATGAAGTTTCTCTTTATTTATGATATATAGTATAAATCAGAGATGAAATCGTGATTTTAATATTTTCAGTTGATCATAATATCTCTTCTTCCATGGACAAATATTATTGAGAGATCACCAAATAAATCTCTCCTTAAACCCTCTCAACTAGGTTTGTAAACAAGCATTTTTGACATGTCTTGTGGTTTCTAGATCAAGAGTCAAGATACCACATACCTTGATTTTATGTTAATGTGTGTTTCAGAAACACATGATACTCTCCAAAAGTGTTTACTTCTTTAACCATATGTTCCTCCTCGGTGTCATTCTCCATGGGTTTATTACTCTAACATCCATTTCTATAATGTCCATGTTTTTGAAAATTATAGCATTGAACATTTCTTTTTTCTATTTGGTGATTGTTTAATCCTCACATTCTTCCTCATACTTATTCTCATGCATTATAGTATTGAAATCCATGACCTCCTCAATTTGGTTTTCTTCCACCTTGTCCTCTTCTTCTTGGATTTTATTCTTGTCCATAGAATCCTCTTTCTCATATTCTTTTAAATTTACCCATTGAACCCTTTCAAATTTTTTGAGTTACAACTTTCATTGTAGGGCATGATCCAATCCATTAGTATCACTGTAGTGATTTACCTTCATTTTGGGTACTTGTAGAGACCTCACAAGTTCTTTGACATAAATCATCTCCATATATTTTGTTTCTTCCAAGAAAACAACTATGTAATGAAATTTTTTATCTAAGGATCGAATGATTTTCTCACATACCTAAATGTAAACAATATTTTCTCATTTCTTGAAATTTTATTCACTACTACCATTACATGAGTATAATGATTGGAAACAGTTTTAGATTATTTCATAAATAGGGATTCAAACTCACCTCATGAAGAATAAATCAGAATTCGCTTCACTTTATCGGCACCTTTGAATGATTTGTGAATATTATCCCAGAACCCCTTTGATGTTTTTTATAAAGATATTATCTCACATGTATCTTAATCAATGATTTGATAAATGAATGATTTGTCTTTGAAATCCTGATTTCATTTTTCCTAAAGAGTGTCCTTTTGAACAACTAGAAGAGTATCCTCCACTACTTTGGATTCTGGCTCGGTGTAACCATATTCCACAATGTCCATGAAATATTGGGTTACAAGGAGATATTGAATTTGAATGAACCAATTATCATAATTTTTCTTCATCAAATTTGGTATCAAATCTTGTTAAATCCTATTCTCTATTGAGGATTACAAAAAAAATTAAAAATTGGAGTCTGATATTTTTCATAATTGAATACTAATACTTTGTTTTGGAATTATAGGCTATTGTTTTTTTCTAGTATTAAAAATGAATGGAGGAAAAAATTCATATGTTTATGAAATGGTGGACGGATGATTTCCTTGATAATTTTTTTATATTTTAGAATGAAAAGGGGTGTGAGAGGTAAAAAAATTACAATTTAGGGAAAAAAGAGATCAAATTGACCAAGAGAGGCATGATTATGGGAGTAGAGGGGGGAGAAAACCCCCTAAAAATGGGGAGATGTGTGGGATAAAAAAATATGGAAATAACATTGTAGAAAAATGAAAAAAAAACATTGGAGGAAAGGTGTTAACTATCTCACGCTTGGATTGGGAATAGTTTCATCTTCTTCCTCCTTTGGTTGTTGAAACAGATCGGTACAAGGTCTAATAGAACCCTAAAAAACAATATAAAGCACCTTCAAATCCCTATAATACCACTAAAGGTGGAATTCATAGGAAAAAATATATGAACAATGGAAGTGAAAAAATAGTTTCAAACCACTGGAGGTGATTTCAGGAAGAAGAATAGGTGCAGTAATAAACCAAGTTTTTATTTCTTTAACTCGGATGATATTACAAAGCCTACAACATACCCAATTTATATGGATATAAACACACATTAAAAACAACGATGAAAACCAAACACAAATAAAAGTACAAAGTCTAGTTTTATAGGTGTCATCCAAGAGAAAACAATTTTATTTTCCTACAAATTTATTGGATCAAATGATTAGAATAGTCTTTTTCAACATTACCAAGTTTTTCATATCTCCCCATTTTCATTTTACCATTTTTTTATTTTTCTATCTATGATTCCCCTAATGAATTATATCAATAAATAAAATTTCTTATATTTTAGAGTATGTGGACCATGGAGAAAAAATTTGAAGAGTTGGTCAGATTTACATGGTGTTCCAGCAATTTTTTGGTTTTTAAAAAATAAAAAAGTGGTTGTTTAGTTAGATAAATAGAGTGATACCAAATTAATTAATATTGATCATTCGATTGATTGAACCAAGAAGTATTTAAATGAATTTTATTATCTCCTACCATCATATTTTTTTATCTCTCACATTCTTTCCCTAAAGAAATATTTAGATAATTTTCAATTAAATAAATATTTTTTTGCTTTATGTAGGAGTGGGAGACTCATTTTAAGGAAAGGGATTAAAATACCTTTTACTTCCATCATAAAGAATCAACTAAGGGCAGGAAGAACCATATCTCTAGGCTAGAGCTTCCTAATGTAATCTTTGCTACTCAAGAAATTGAAACCCTTATATTATTTTAAGATGTACTAGTGATATTTATTCATCATAGGGTTCAACTATTACCAATAATATTGTAGTAGATTTGACCTATATTTTAAATTGTCTTTTAATCCTACCATTTTCATGCTTTGATTGTTTTATTCTCATGAAAAATTATGAAATTTATTGTGAAAATTTTGTTCTAGAATTAATATTTCTACTGGTGTGGATTTTTCGAGATTCTCCATCCTAGATTTTTCACTTAGGAGTTGGGATATCATTTTCCTAACCTGCCTAAGTACTTTAACCCACTGGCTTGGTACATTGTTTTATTACCACTGGCTTGATCGTCATTTTAATTATTCTTGAGACATTTATTAGAATATGTTCCATTATTCATCATGGTAATCTAGGTTTTCTCCACACAACCACTCTTCAAGGCTTGGGTAGTTTGACTGCACCTCGTCTGTTATGTTTATCTGGTGTATTGATGACCTTTATAGGGATATAATTTCTATCATTTGAACCCCTCAACATTCTCTCTCACTCATAATTCCCTTCTATAATTCTTTTTCAAACCAGGGTGAAACCCTTGAATGTGATCAGAGAATATGCTCAGAGTTTTCTCCAGAGCCATTGTTGCATAATGTTCACTCATTTAGCCATGTTTTATCAGCCTATGAAGAGTTGATCCTAGTGTAGAACATCAGTAGTGATCATGTTCTCATATTACAATGAACAATTTCTTCCATGCATTATTCCAAATCCATAGGTAAGAATATTGACATTCAAATCTTTTATAAGTAAAATTGATAATAGTCAGGTTGTAAATTTCCCTTTAATTTTTTATTGCCTTGATTATTTCTATTTCATATACTTATATTGTTGGTATATATTTTCTGGTTTATCTTTTATAGTCCTTTTTTTGTCATAATAAAATGCATCAGTGGGTGGTGTTCTTACTGTGTATATAGGACCAAAAAGATATAAAGAATGTTAAATCCTTGGATTCTTTACTACTTCCATTTTTTTCTTTTTAACTAGTATTATTTCTTCATTTATTTATTTTTTTGTCTCATATACATTCACCAAGATCTCATTCTTTATCTATTTTGGTATTTTCTGTCTTTATTTCTTATTTTATTTCAAATACTTAATAGAAATTAATTGTATATTTGGTGTTCCTTGGCCTTTCTTAGGGACATACAATTCAACTTAGACCCTAAAAAATTTCTATCATAGATCCCAAATAATTAATCGAATCTACCAATTATGAAATATAAAAACTTGATGGTGATAATGAATTTAATTTGTGGAGAATCAAGATGAGAGCTATATTTTTTCAGCAAGGGCTCATCAATGCCTTATATGGCCCTAAAAACCAATTATAACTTTGTCTTATAATGGTTAAACCACTACCACCTATGAAGATATCTCTACTGATGTTATTTTTAAGACCCAAAGCTACCTATTTTTATTCTTAGGTGATAAAGTTTTAATGGAAGTTACTTATAAATATTTTCCTTATAGTGTTTTGTTGAAATTTATGAAATTATAAAAGACCATTTCATTAGTTGGTTGTATTTATAAAAATCATAGGTTGTTTAATTTTAAGATGTGTTATGGTACTTAAATGAATTAACATCTAGATGAAATTAGAAAAATTATTGTTGATCTATATAATATTAATGTTTTTTTATTAAAAAGACCAATCTATGATCCTGTTAATTTTTCTTGAAAATTAATATAGAGCTATTTTAGAAACTAAGAAGTATGGATGATACACTTTAACTCTAAAATAAGTAAAATAATATTTAATTTTTAAATAAATTCAAAATAAACCTAAAGTAAAGTCTAAGGAAGAGAGCCTTTTTTACTTGGGTTATACCTAAAAAATAGAAATAAAATAATATGATAAATGGAGAGAACCCAAATCACAAGCTATATAGATTAAGTAGGTCTAGTTCTAAGTCTATAAAGTTTACTTGTTAAAATTATGGTAATCCTTAACATATTAGACCATAATGTAGGAATCCTAAGAAGAAACAAAAATATGATGATCTTATGGCCAGTCCTTATTTTTATATACTAGTTAGGACCGTGCAGACATCATCAATGTGTCTAGGTATGACCTCAATGATGATTGGGTCTTAGACTCTAGCTATTCTTTTCACATGTGTATTAGAAGAGATTACTTCAATGAGTTAACTGAGATAGTAAAATGAGATATTATTATTGGAAACAATATGATATGTTAGTTATAGGGTAGAGGCTCTATTTTGATTGGTCGTGATGACTATTTGATTGTGAACTTACTTAATGTTAGGCGGATCGCCAACATACATAGAAATTTGACCTCCCAAGGTGTTTAAAACCAGAAAGGATTTACAATAAAGTCTGAATTATGTTTTGGTAATATTTATAAAGGATCTAAAAATCAATTAGAGGTTCTATTAGGAATGGGATTTATGTGTTTATTGGGAAGACCCATTATAGGAAGTTGGGCAATACATATGTTACTAAAAATGATAATATCATGTTATGTCATAGGAGGTTGGGGAATGTAAGCTCAAAGTGTACTAAAGAACTAATTATTCATGTATTATTGAATGATATCAAAACTAATAATATTCTATTTTGTAAATATCATATTATGGGTAAATATAAAAGAGTTAGTTTTAATAGGTTCTATTTTAAATCATGTCATCCACTGGAATTTATCCATTATGACTTGTAGGGTCCTTCAAGGACTACCTACCATGGTGGAGGCTCATACATTATGACTATTATAGATGAATTTTACAAAAAAAAATGGATTTATATTTTCATAAATAAATTATATGTCTTTGAAACAATCAAATATATGAAATATTTTATTAAAAATTAAGTTTGAAGAAACATTAAATTATGAGAACAGATAATGGGATGGAGTAATTATCAACTGACTTTATCCAATTTTGTGAGTTTGAAGAAATTTTTAGGCACTGTCTTGTAAGGGATACTCCCCAACATAATGGGTTGTTTGAGCGGATAAACCACGCTATATTGGAGAAGGTCTGTAACATACTTTCATGCTCGGACTTGCCCAAAACATTTTTGGATTGAGGATGAAATTAATACTTTCTATATTATAAATATATTTCCTTAGGCTTCTAATAAGTTTAAATCTCTTGAATAATTGGGGTATAATAATCACCCTTCATTTAACCATTTGAGATTATTAAAGTGTACCAATTATTGCCACATTAAAATAACAAATTAAAACCTATATCTCTCAAATGTTTATTTTTGAACTACCCATAAGGGTTTAAAGGATATAAATTTTGGGTTGATAGACCCTATTATTAAGATGAATAATAAGTTAAGATGTATAGTTCCATGAATTTTTTTCTCCCAAATCTGAGTCTCTCACTGAGGATAGTGATCATACACCTCAAACTGAGAGTGTTGAGACTAATCAGCCATCCCAATTTGAGGATCCTATTGATCCCTATCCACTAAAACCTCAACCTATGACCCAATTTCCATCCAAATCTAATTTATAGTCAAATAGTGAGCCTTCTAATAATGCTAGTGACTATCATTATACTAGAGATGGTGATTTGAGGTTTATTAGACCTCCTTTACGTTTTCACTACTATAATATAACCTCATTTTCTTTCACATTTCTCAAGATCTTGTGTATGAGGATCTCATACCTATAAGTAGGCCATTAATGATAGCTATTTCAAGCATTTTATCTCTTTCTTGAAGGATGAGATGAACTCCTTGAATAAGAATAACACTGGGCATGTTGTTGATAAACCACCAAATACTAATGTAATTGAAAATAAGTGGGTATTCAAAAATAAATAGGATAATATTGGAAATAGGATTATTAAATTCAAGGCTAGACTTATGCCCAAAGGTTTCCTCCAACAATAGGGAATTGACTATTCCAAAATCTTTTATTTGCTTATTAAACAATCATCTAGCTAATTGTTGTTTTGTTTTTATGATTACCATTACTTTAATATCGAGTATATTTATGTTAAAACTAAATTTATTCATTGTGATATTGATGAGAACTTATATATGAAACCTATTTATGGTTA
This sequence comes from Viscum album, assembly GCA_963277665.1. NCBI lineage: Eukaryota > Viridiplantae > Streptophyta > Magnoliopsida > Santalales > Viscaceae > Viscum > Viscum album. The sequence continues at coordinate 348,596,194 of OY728158.1, read as the reverse complement.
CATTAATGAATTCAGTCAAAATCAGGTATATATTTTAAATAAATATTTGTATAGTTAAAATCAATCCTCCCAATAGTGGTATAAATTATTTTATTCATTCATAGTTGATAATCATTCTAGTATGATGAATGATTATTCATGTGTGTATTTTTAATATATAAATAATGAAATTAGTTATCTATTCTTATATGTAGATCATGTGTTGATCATATGAAAATATATGAAACTCATTATTGATGTTAAATCACAACTGAATAATGCTTTTGAAATGAAAGACCTTAGTAATACTAGAAAAATTCTAGGAATGGAATTTTGTTAGAGATAGAAAGAATAAATTGTTATATTTTTATCATCATGGTTACGTTTAAAAGTTCTTTAACAATACCTACTTGAATACATTAATCCTTCTAATGTAACTTTTGCGCAACACTTTAAACTTTTGTTATCTCAGGAAATAGTTATAAATGTTGATGTTGAATACATTTCTAAATTATCTTCTAATAACATTATTGGTAGTTTCATGTATTCAATGATTTTTTCTAGACCTGATGTGGCCTTTTTTCAACCGATTATGTCCAATCTGGGAAATCCAAAATGGCATGCCCTAAAATGGATTCTTAGGTACATTTCACATACACCAACATTTTCATTATGTTTTAGTAAGAATGATACTTTTGATGGTATTTTTATTGTTTTCATAGAATCTAATTATGAAATTAATATTGACAATAAAAATTTTCTCATATGAATTATTTTACTGCTTATGGAGGACCCATCTTATGGAAGTGAAATATTCAGTATGTTTTAGATCTCTCAACCACATAGGCTGATTATATTTTCATATTTGAGGCTCTCAAAGTGGTTATTTGGATTATTGGTTTTCTTTATTAACTTTATTTCCAATCCATTTTAAATTTTTCCAAAGTCTTAGTTTTCCATTGTAGATATAAACATATTGACATTAGGCTTAAATTTATTGTTGAAACCATTGAATTAAAAATGGTGTGTGTCAGTTAGATACACACTGATAATAATCTAGCTGATAGTTTGACTAAGTCCATGAAATTTTTCAAATTAAACCATTGATTATATATTTTTAATATGGTTCCAATGAAATAACACTTCTCATAAGAACATCACCAATTTTATATGAAAATAGTGGATAATTGTGAATTTTATTTCTATATTAAATTTTATTTTAATACTTTCATTTTTTATATTTGTATGAAAAATTATGAAATTTATTGTGATCAATTTATTCTGAAATTTTTCTCTATATTTGGATAGTTTTTTTGAGCTTCTTCATCCTGGGCTTTGAGCTGGTGGTGGCCTGACCCACCTCATCTCATTGGTCCATCAGCTTGGCCCATTATTTTATCACAATTGGCTTGATACTTATTTATATTATTAGTAATTTTTTGAGTTCTTGATTATAATTTCTTCTAGTATTCATCATGTTCATCCATAAATGTTCTATAAGTCCTACTTTTGCAGCTTCGGTGGTTCAGTTGTGCATTGTCTATTACACCAATTAGGTTTATATATTACTTGTGTAGGGCCATCATTTTAGACATTTGAAACCCTCTACATTCTATATCACATGAAATTATATTCCTTTTCTCTCATTCAAACTAGGGTGAAATCCTAGAACACAATTATAGAGTAAATCCAATGATTTATCTAGAGTCATTGCAAAAATCTTGTGCCTTCATTTGAGTTTCGTCATCTTGTGAAGAGCTTATCTGGATATAGATAACTAGTTGAGAACTTGTTATAATTTATAGTTAGGAATGTATTCCATGGTTTCTTCTAGATCTTGATTCAAGAAGGTTAAAATTCAAATATTCTATAAGGTAAACCAATCAATAATAATTTGAACGAGTTGTAAGTTTCCATTTACTTTTCCATTTCTTTCATTATTTCTAGTTCTTATACTTATATTTGTTTATATATATTGTTTGGTTAATCTTTTGTAATATTATTTTGTATTTAGATTAATAAAACATGTGAGTGGGTGGTTTTCTTTCTATGTATATAGGATCAAAAAGGTTTTAAGCGCATTAAATCATTGTTTTCTTTTCTACTTTTAGTTTTCTTTCTTTGCATTTGGTATTATTTATTCATTTATTTTGTATGTTTCATATCTATTTTCAAATATCTCAATTCTTATTGACTATGTTCGATGTTATCTTTCTTTATTATTAGATTTTGAATTTTTATTAGAAACCAATTGTATATTTGTGTTCCTTATCCTTTCTTAGGGACTTACCATTCAATGCATCCCCCGATAGTTGGAAATAGTATCTCTAATATTGTTACTCTATATATGAAATGATATCTAATTAAATTTGTTTTTTATTAGGAGGTTGTGTAAACCTTCAAACTTATCCATTCACCTAAAACCATTAATCCTGATGGGTTCCATTCTTTTTTCTTTAAACAGTTCTGGCGCATTTTGTTCCTTGATATTATAAGGCTCATGACGAAGTTATTGGGAGTAAAGTCCAGTTTAAATCCTTTTAATGAAATTATGATAATGTTTATCTCCAATGTGCAGAATCCCATGAGGTATTTATAATTATGAACTATTGGTCATTATAATGTAACCTATAGTATTTTCTATAAATTTAAATTCAACCTTTGAAATATGATTCCTTCAATTATTTCATAAAATCAAAGTGACTCCATACCCTAAAAGGATTATCTATGATAATTCTATTATTACCCATGAAATATTTCACCTAATAAAAACTCATTATTACTCAAAAAAATGTATGATGTCTTGTAAAATATACATGATAAAAGAATATGATATAATTGAATATCCCTTCTTTCATTTTGTTCTGAGAAAATGGGGTTTTATTTCCTATGTGTTGAGGCTATTATGCATTATGTTTCTTCAATTTCATTAAGATATGAGTTAATAGAAACCTAACCCAAATATTTTTTCCCATCCAATGCCTTTTACTAGGAGAGCCTCTTTCTTTGTATCTATTCATCCTTGTTACTAATGTTTCTTCTAATCTCATTTCAGGAGAGGATGAGGATAATATTTTCATGGTGAAAAAGTGTGTTGCTTAAGCCCTCCCATATCCTATATGTTTTTTTTCAAATGAGTATCTTTTATTATAAAGTGATTCCCAGATGAAATTATATTCCATTAGTGCATTATTTAATTTTTTGAGAAGACCTTGGGATAGTTGGTTAATCTGATGATATTAGAAATCTATTTTATCAATAGTGTCATGTAACAACCTAGGTAAATAAAGAATATTAAATTTTCATATTTATCCATATTTGTGAATAAAATATTGATATTACTTTAAAGGGGACGCTATTCATGATGGCGTACCCAATACGCAACAATGAGTTTCTTGGAAATATTGCGTTGCACTCTAATAATAAAATAATATTATTTTAAATGGTAGTTAACGCTTAGCCGTTGTAATGGTGAGAATGAACAGAACTAACTAAAAAAATTATTATATATGTTTGTCAAATATTTTTACTCTTTACAATAAATGTTATAGGATTAAAAATGTGAATGAATCCAATTTTAAGCGTAAACATTCCAATATTCTTTAAAAGGTCAATTAACCGCCTTTTGATGGAGAACCTCTTTTAAATCCACTTTTTGACAATTTTATGTGTTATATTTGATAAAATAAAATTATTCTTTAGAATCGGGACATCAAAATTTACTTTGTGTAAATTTTTGGGATTTTTCTGAAAAAGTTCAATTTTTAATAAATAGTGAAAAATGTTGTATTTTAATTCAAAACCTCTTTTTAATCTTATTTATTTATATGATTATATTATCTTTTGAATTGGTTTTAAAGTTAAATTAGAATATATTTTTACCATTTAATCAAATAGTGGTTATTGTAATTAATTTTACTTTGAAATTTGACTTAAACTAGTGTCAATCTTTTGATTTATATTTTCATAAAAACACGCTATTTGTTCTGACAGCGGGAATTAATTATTAAATTAATTAATGTAACTTATATGTTTTGAATTTTGTAAAATAGAAATCATTTTTGAATTCATAATATCAAATATATCTTAGGGTGAAGTTTTGGTATTTTTCTGAAAAACTTCAATTTTTGATGAATAGTGAAACCACTAAGTGGTAGTTAAAGAAACTGATTTTTCATTTAAATGAAACTTTTCCACTTCTGTTATTTGATTTTCAAAAATCTGACATACATGGTTTTCATTAATAATTAAAATGTGGTTCAATGAGATTAAAATAATTTTTTGGTGAATAGTAACTTTTAAGTTCTTAATCGCGATTAGAGGTAATTAGTTCAATTTAAGGCAAAATGATATTATAATAAAATGAAAATACCTAGACACATATCCTACCCTTATTGGATGTGTCATGGCCGACCAATAAAAGCCATGGGTCAACTTGGGGACCCCATGGAGCCACTTTGGTAGGAAAATGACATTAATATTTTTTTATTTAATGTTAAAATTAAAATGACACAAACATGAGTTGTTTTACTAAAACAATTTTTAAATGGGGTTATACAAGTAATATTTTTGACTATAAATATTAATTAGAAATCTAAAAATATTTCCTACATCATGATATTTTTTTTATAATTTTTAGACATTAAATAAATTAAATTATTTATGACATCATGATGATGCAGTGATTACCTCATTAATAAAGGATTTAAATAAAATGAAAAGATAATGTAAAATCTATGACCTAAAAATGTCTAAAACCTATTTTATGGGTGTATTTAGAACCCTTATCACCTTACCCTCGAATTATTTCAATGTGGGACCTTTTAAATCCGAAACTCATTTTAAAATAAAGTAACATTTCTTTACTTTCCAAGAGTGCCCCTCCTCTCCTCTTATAAAAGGCCCCCACCTCTACCTCCTTACCCACACTTCCAAAGAATTTGGCTCGGCCAACCCCTGCACATTTTGTCTCTCCATATCCCTATCTAACTCCTTGAAGCCTCACTTTGGGCAGAAGTCATCCCAAGGAAGCCTTTGAGCTCAAACCAAAGGGAGTTACCCGATTTTAAGGTAATGTCTTCACTTGTGTCCTTTTGTTTTATTTTTCTTCTCCAACCCCCTAAACTATTTTTATTAATTTATTTTGTAAAAAATACAGTATCTTTAATATACTAGGATGTTGTTATAAGAAGTATTTGAGCTACACTTACCCACACCTACATCTAATGGTTAAAGAACATACTGTTTCTGTGGATGGTGAATTTCTGTCTCACGAAATGATGATTGTTCAACATTCTTCTAACACCTTCAAAGGTGGCCATTAAGATGACACTATATTTATATATGATATATAATATGTTTATGTTTTACTTAAGCTTATGTATTTTTCATTTATGCCATACCTTTATGGTTTCCATTATGGGTAAACGCGATATCTTCATTTAAGTAAGTGCGGACTACCGCCCCCTCAAAGTGATTTGATTCGTTAATACCATATGTGGTACGTATAAAGGATATATTTAATGATATTATATATGATACCATACTGTAATTAAAATAATATTATTTATCATTATGTTTTAATTCCATTAAATATGAAATAGAAATGGAAGTAGCGTTCATGCTTACGTACGGCTTACCGTCTCCATGAACGGTACATTTCATTTATTATCTCAAAATGTTATGTATTATTATAAGTACATATATATAATGGATATATATGTAATATATTACATCTAAATTATGGATATCATTATGGAATTATAAAATATATATATATCTCATTTTGGATTAATTCCATTAATATGACAAAAAATGAAAGTAGTGTTCATGCGTACGTACGGCCTACCATCTCCATGAACAGTGCTTTTAATTTTTATCTCAAGATGCTATGGAATAGTATAAAATGAATATATACTGGATATATATGATATTTAAAACATCAATACTATTCTGTATATGATGTACCTATAACTACATGGAAAATTATTTTCCAACAAGTTCAATTTTTGACTCATGTACCAAACATCGACAAAAACGTCTGATATGAACTCATATTATTAACCAATTATTATAACATTAAAATATGTGATATGAACTGAATAATAATCTTTATATGAGGTCCTTAAGAAATTATAAATTTATCAAAGTTTATTATTCAGGAATATAAAGAAACGAACAAGACAAGTTGGACTTGAGGTAAAGGATCATACCCCTCTCTTTCTTTTTAAGTACACTCTTTTATGTCATTCCTTTTAAAGCTCATCTTTCTTGTTATTGGGATATTATTTTATATTAATCTTACTATAATTTTTATTTTCATATGATGAGAGACCCTATTTTCTCTCATCAATCCATTTTGGATGTTTTGAGTAGCGTCGTTAGGCTGCCGAATTTTCGTAAGAGATCTAACCTCTCTCTTTCTTTTTAAGTATTCTCCTTTATGTCACTTCTTTTAAGCTCCTATTTGTTATGATGTGGGATGTTATTTTATATTCCTCTTTCTGTAAACTTTATTTTAATATGATGAGATACCCTATTTGATCTCATCAATCCATTTTTGTAAGTTTTAAGTGGCGTCGTTAGGCTGCCGAGATTTCGTAAGGGATTGTTCGTCTCACTTTTATTCCCATGAGATTTATGCTACATTTGCCACAATTTCCTTTTAGTGGTGTATGTAATGCCCATTATTTTACTCATTGTGTAATATACTTTCATTTATGAGTATTTACATCAATGTTGTATTGTCCTTCTTTCATGGGGTGCATGTCTCAAAAGATACCCATGTCGGTAAGGGAACCTTTCACCCTCCTCTTTTTAAAAGACTTATTTTGTTATGTATTTTAATTCACATACTATTATGTTGGGATATCTTCTTCTATATCCTTATTGATTTAAATTTTATTTCCATGTGATGAGATACCCTTTTTATCTCTCATCAACTCATTTTTCTGAATTTTTTAGTGACGCCGTTAGGCTGTCAAATTTTTGCAAGGGAACTTCTTAACCCAAATTTGATTCTTTGGGATAGACTTGTACTCCTTGAATATGTCTTTCTATGAATATGTGTGAATAAACTCTGATTGTTTTACACTTAATATCCACTTATATTTGATGTATTCATTTTTCACACATAATTATGTAATTGATTTGTCCTTAAACCAAGGATACCGTCTTTGTAAGGGACTTCGTCTCAATCTCCTTTCATTGAGGCATATTTTGTTTTATACACAACTTTATTTTATACGGTGTATAAACCCCTTTTACTTTTACATTTATTCAAAAGGAATCTTTGTTATATGAAGCATTTTACAAAATGACAAAAGGGAATGTTTTTGTCATACGTATGCGGCGACAATGACTTCTCCTTCGTCGTGACCATTATTTGAGTTTCGGCTTCCTCTACAAGCCATACCTTCTTTTTAAAAGAAAAATAAATACCATGTTTTAATTTTCTTTTATTTTGGTATTGAAAATAGTTTTCATAAGGTTTTTTATATCAATGTGTTTTATTGATATCTTGTGATTGAAATGTGGAAATGTTATGTTTCCTTTATGCATGTTTTATGTGATACAATTATATTATGGTTCTTGGGAATTGTTATGAAGACGGGTGGTTTCGTGATAAACTAAGGGTGGGTGAGCCCGATATATCTCTCCAATGCATTGGGTAACGCGAAGTAGTGAAACGTTAAGGTTTCTCCGAAGAGATTTAGGGAATATACTGTGATGGGTATTCCAAACGTAACCAATAGGGTTACTCCCTACATAAGAATGTTATGAATCCCTCAAGTTACCTTTTATGTCTTATGATTTATATGATTTATTCATGATTTTATGAGGTATGTTAAAGTGCCTATGTTTTATGGGTAAAGTATGATTTCATTCTTATGTATCTATGAACTCATGTTTCCTTTCCATATTTTTATAACCCTTACTGAGCTTTTTATGATCATCCCAAGTTTTTTTGAAATGTTTTTCACAGGTCAAGGGAAAGGTACATGTTATGATGATAGTGTCAAGGAAGTTCCAAGAAATAATCCATGCTTTATTTTTAAATATGTTTCCGTTGATGGAAAAAAATGAATATTATCTTTTATGTAACCACTTTGTGTAAATGTAGAATGTAATGCAAGTTTTATGATCTAATTCTCTAAAACTCTAAACCTAAAAAGATCCTCAATGTGTAATCTTGTAATAACTCAAGATTAAGTAAGGTTTAAGGCTGGGGCCTTATAGTTGGTATCAGAGGTCAGTTTAGATAACTTTATAGGTTAGGGTATTCTTTAAGCATAAGTGACATTACCATAATGGTTAGGATTTCAGAAAGAGTCCTAATTTTAGATAAAGAGAATGAGTAAGTATATCTTAGTGTTTATCTTCCTCATTAGTACATGATGGTTTTGTTGATATACTCACACTGACCTTTTTGGTTTTAGTAAATGGCTGGATCTAGCAGGCACCAAATAGACAACAGGTTTGAAGGAAACTGTGGTGGTTCTCTGATTAGGATACTAGATAAAATGGGGGATTCAATGAGGAAAATTGTGGTTGTTCTAAACCAACTATCAAGGAGTCATGATCAACCACTTGAACCTTGGTATGTTCTGTAATGCATCATGTACGAGATGACCAATCAATGTGGAAGTTCAGGTAATAATTATAAAGGTAACCATTAGAGTTTATATGATCCTTACTTTTGAGGTAATTATGGGTTACTAAATGTTATGATGGAAGTGAAAGGCATGAGATAAAATTGAGGTTAAATTAGGTTATGGTTATTTTTGATGATTTTATCTCGTTTTGGGGAATGTTTTAAGAATTATATAGTTTTGGAAAAAGGACAACACGCAGACTGTGTGACAACCCGTCGTGTCGGACAAAGCTGCGGGAATCGAACCCACAACCAAAGTGCAACAGGTAGTTATCGCCTACCACTGGACTACGTGAAGTCCCTGGTTAGTTTGACTGATTATTTTTAGTTAGATGATTTTATGAATTAATATTAAGTTGATTTTGGGTTATCTATGGAAATTTATTAACCTATCATGGAGGATATGTGATTAGGTTAATTACTTTTCAATACGAGACTTTAAGAGCAACTGATGTTGTTTGGAGATAAATGTTACGATTTAACTTGGAAGACTATGGGACTAAATCCTTCAAATATTTGGGTTTCAATCTTAGTTTGGTTTATTTTGAAGAATTTTATGGAAAAATTGTTTATCGGATGGTCCTCGTTGAACTTTGGGTTTTGTTTGATAAATTTTGGAGATTAATAATAGATTTGTTTTTTTTTAGGATTATCCTTCTTGGATATTATCTGATCTCGTACTAACCTTTTTGGTTTTGTTTTTGGTTAAAGTCTAAGGATATGGGAAGTATATAGTTCTCTTTTGTGTATTAGGTGATCCTCTAGAAGTTGATTATAGTACTCTTAATGTGAACAAGTCTTCCTAAATAATTGTCTTTTGGGGAAAGTATGAGTTTGTGTAAGAAATCTAGTAAAAGTTGAAAGTCAACATGACAAGTAAGTATGTTTCCGTAAGATCCAAAATAAATTCCTCAATGAAGAGTAACTTAAAACAAAAATGTTATCTTTTAACTTTTCCTACTGGGGAATCGAATACCGTTTAACCCATCACAAGTTTGTGATTTTCTTATGGTTAACTTTCTTCTAGACATGTTTACTATCACTCTCCATCAGAACATGACCCTTTGTTTTTTCCTCCATGTCCATATTTTCATACTTGGAATCCTAGTATGGGTTAACTTGGGTGACCTTTGTACTTATCTTTCTTTATTTTAAAGTGATTGTTTTACTGACTCTTGTTCCGATGTGGAATTTTCAATGAAGTTTTCAAGCCCAATTTCAAAAATTGGGAGGACGCAATTCCCAAAAGGGGGGAAGGATGTAACACCCCAGGTAAATAAAGAATATGAATTTTTCATATTTATCCATATTTGTGAATAAAATATTGATATTAATTTAAAGGGGACGCTATGCACGATGGCGTACCCAATACGCAACAATGAGTTTCTTGGGAATCTTGCGTTGCACTCTAATAATAAAATAATATTATTTTAAATGGTAGTTAACACCTAGCCGTTGTAATAGCGGGAATGAACATAACTAACTAAAAAAATGATTATATATGTTTGTCAAATATTTTTACTCTTTACAATAAATGTTATAGGATTAAAAATGCGAATGAATCCAATTTTAAGCGTAAACATTCCAATATTCTTTAAAAGGTCGATTAACCGCCTTTTGATGGAGAACCTCTTTTAAATCCACTTTTTGAAAATTTTATGTGTTATATTTGACAAAATAAAATTATTCTTTAGAATCGGGACATCAAAATTTACTTTGTGTAAATTTTTGGGATTTTTCTGAAAAAGTTCAATTTTTAATGAATAGTGAAAAATGTTGTATTTTAATTCAAAACCTCTTTTTAATATAATTTATTTATATGATTAGATTATCTTTTGAATTGGTTTTAAAGTGAAATTAGAATATATTTTTACCATTTAATCAAATAGTGGTCATTGGAATTAATTTCACTTTGAAATTTGACTTAAACTAGTGTCAATCTTTTGATATATATTTTCATAAAAACATGCTATTTGTTCTGACAGCAGGAATTAATTATTAAATTAATTTATGTAACTTATATGTTTTCAATTTTGTAAAATATACATAATTTTTGAATTCATAATATCAAATATAGCTTAGGGTGAAGTTTTGGTATTTTTCTGAAAAAACTTCAATTTTTGATGAATAGTGAAACCACTAAGTGGTAATTAAAGAAACCGATTTTTCGTTTAAATGAAACTTTGTCACTTCTGTGATTTTATTTTCAAAAATCCGACATACATGGTTGTCATTAAGAAGTAAAATTTGGTTCAATGAGATTAAAATAATTTTTTGGTGAATAAGTTCTTAATCGTGATTAGAGGTAATTAGTTCAATTTAAGGAAAAAATGATATTATAATAAAATGAAAATACCTAGACACATGTACTACCCTTATTGTATGTGTCATGGCCGAAAAATAAAATCCATGGGTCAACTTGGGGACCCCATGGAGCCACTTTGGTAGGAAAATGACATTAATATCTTTTTATTTAATGTTAAAATTAAAATGACACAAACATGAGTTGTTTTACTAAAACAATTTTTAAATGGGGTTATAAAAGTCAGATTTTTTACTATAAATATTCATTAGAAATATAAAATGATTTCATACATCATGATATTTTTTTTATAATTTTTAGACATTAAATAAATTAAATTATTTATGACATCATGATGATGCAGCGATTACCTCATTAATAAAGGATTTAAATAAAATGAAAATATAATGTAAAATATATGACCTACACATGTCCAAAATCTATTGGATGGGTGGATTTCGAACCCTTATCACCTTACCCTCGAATTATTTCAATGTGGTACCTTTTAAATTCGAAACTCATTTTAAAATAAAGTAACATTTTTTTACTTTCCAAGAGTGCCCCTCCTCTCCTCTTATAAAAGGCCCCTACCTATACCTCCTTACCCACACTTCCAAAGCCTTTGTCTCAGCCAACCCCTGCCAATTTTGTCTCTCCACGTCCATCTATAACTCCTTGAAGCCTCACTTTGGGCAGAATTCTTCCCAAGGAAGCCTTTGAGCTCAAACCAAAGGGAGTTACCCGATTTTAAGGTAATGTCTTCACTTGTGTCCTTTTGTTTTATTTTGCTTCTCCAACCCCCTAAACTCTTTTTATTCATTTATTTTGTAACAAATCCAGTATCATCAATATACTATTATGTTTTTATAAGAAGGATTAGAGCTACACTTACACACACCTACATCTAATGGTTAAAGAACATATTGTTTCTGTGGATGGCGAATTTCTGCCTCACGAAACGATGATTGTTCAACATTATTCTAACACCTTCAAAGGTGGCCATTAAGATGACAATATATTTATATATGATATGTAATATTTTTATGTTTTACTTAATCTTCTGTATTTTTCATTTATGGCATATTTTTATGGTTTCCATTATGGGTAAACGCGATATCTTCATTTAAGGAAGTGCGGACTACCGCCCCCTCAAAGTGATTTGATTCGTTAATATCATATGTGGTACGTATAAAGGATATATTTAATGATATTATATATGATACCATACTAGAATTAAAATACTATTATTTATCATTATGTTTTAATTCCATTAAATATGAAATAGAAATGGAAGTAGCGTTTATGCGTACGTACGGCTTACCGTCTCCATGAACGGTACATTTCATTTCTTATCTCAAAATGTTATATAAAATTATAAGTACATATATATAATGGATATATATGTAATATATTGCATCTAAATTATGGATATCATTCTGGAATTATAAAATATATATATCTCTCTCATTTTGGATTAATTCCATAAATATGACAAAAAAAGAAAGTAGTGTTCATGCGTACGTACGGCCTACCGTCTCCATGAACGGTGCTTTTAATTTTTATATCCAAATTCTATGGAATAGTATAAAATGAATATATACTGGATATATATGATATTTAAAACATCAATACTATTCTGGATATGATGTACCTATAACTACATGGAAAATTATTTTCCAACAAGTTCAATTTTTGACTCATGTACCAAACATCGACAAAAACGTCTGATATGAACTCATATTATTAACCAATTATTATAAGATTAAAATATGTGATATGAACTGAATAATAATATTTATAGGAGATCCTTAAGCAATTATAAATTGACCAAAGTTTATTATTCAGGAATATAAAGAAACAAACAAGACAAGTCGGACTTGAGGTAAGGGATCCAACCACTCTCTTTCTTTTTAAGTACACTCTTTTATGTCATTACTTTTAAAGCTCATATTTATTGTTATTGGGATATTCTTTTATATTAATCTTACTGTAATTTTTATGTTCATATGATGAGAGACCCTATTTTCTCTCATCAATCCATTTTGGATGTTTTGAGTGGCACCATTAAGCTTCCAAATTTTCGTAAGAGATCTAACCTTCTCTTTCTTTTTAAGTACTCTCCTTTATGTCACTTGTTTTAAGCTCCTATTTTTTATGATGGTGGGTATTCTTTTATATTCCTATTTCTGTAAAATTTATGTTAATATTATAAGATACCCTATTTTATCTCATCAATCCATTTTTGTAAGTTTTAAGTGGCGTCGTTAGGCTGTCGAGTTTTCGTAAGGGATTGTTCATCTCACTTTTATTCCCATGAGATTTATGCTAAATTTGCCACAATTTCCTTTGAGTGGTGTATTTAATGCCCATTATTTTACTCATTGTGTAATATACTTTCATTTATGAGTATTTACATCAATGTTGTATTGTCCTTCTTTCATGGGGTGCATGTCTCGAAAGATACCCATGTCGGTAAGGGAACCTTTCACCCTCCTCTTTTTAAAAGACTTATTTTGTTATGTCTTTTAATTCACATACTATTATGTTGGGATATGTTCTTCTATATCCTTATTGATTTAAATTTTATGTCCATGTGATGAGATACCCTTTTTATCTCTCATCAACTCATTTTTCTGAATTTTTTAGTGACATCGTTAGGCTGTCAAATTTTTGCAAGGGAACTTCTTAACCCAAATTTGATTCTTTGGGATAAACTTGTACTCCTTGAATATGTTGTTCTATTAATATGTGTGAATAACCTCCGATTGTTTTACAATTAATATCCACTTATATTTGATGTATTCGTTTGTCACACATAATTATGTAATTGATTTTTCCTTAATCCAAGGATACCGTCTTTGTAAGGGACTTCATCTCAATATCCTTTCATTGAGGCACATTTTATTTTATACACAACTTTCTTTTATATGGTGTATAAACCCATTTGAATTTTATGTTTATCCAAAAGGAATATTTGTTATACGAAGCATTTTACAGAACGACAAAAGGGAATGTTTTTGTCATACGTATGCGGCGACAATGACTTCTCCGCCACCGTGACCATTATTTGAGTTTCGGCTTCCTCTACAAGCCATACCTTCTTTTTAAAATAAAAATAAATACCATGTTTTACTTTTCTTTTATTTTGGTATTGAAAATGGTTTTCATAAGGTTTTTTATATCAATGTGTTTTATTGATATCTTGTGATTGAAATGTGGAAATGTTATGTTTCCTTTATGCATGTTTTATGTGATACGATTATGTTATGGTTCTTGGGAATTGTTATGAAGACGGGTGGTTCTGTGATAAACTAAGGGCGGGTGAGCCCGATATAGCTCTCCAATGCATTGGGTAATGCGAAGGAGTGAAACGTTAAGGTTTCTCTGAAGAGATTTAGGGAATATACTGTGGTGGGTATTCCAAATGTAACCAAGAGGGTTACTCCCTACGTAAGAATGTTATGAATGCCTCAAGTTACCTTTTATGTCTTATGATTTCTATGATTTATTCATGATTTGATGAGGTATGTTAAAGTGCTTATGTTTTATGGGTAAATTATGATTTCATTCTTATGTATATATGAACTCATGTTTCCTTTCCATATTTTTTATAACCCTTACGGAGATTTTTATGCTCATCCCAAGTTTTTTTAAATGTTTTTCACAGGTCAAGGGAAAGGTACATGATATGATGATAGTGTCAATGAAGTGTCAAGAAAGAATCCATGCTTTATTTTTAAATATGTTTTCGTTGATGGAAAAAAATGAATACTATCTTTTATGTAACCACTTTGTTTAAATGTGGAATGTAATGCAAGTTTTATGATCTAATTATCTAAAACTCTAAACCTGAAAAGATCTTCAATGTGTAATCTTGTAATAACTCAAGATTAAGGAAGGTTTAAGGCTGGGGCCTCATAGAGGTGGTAGGTGGTATGAATTATTTTCACCACTACCCCTATGTGGTCCATTCTAGGGTAGAGAAGTTGATGGTTAGGGGAGAGGAAAGCTACAAGTTGTAGAGGCATACGACCCCAAGGCTCCTGACATGATTAGAGGTATTTTTTCTTTTCTAATTTATCTAAAATACTGATAGATAAGTATGTGAGATTCTATTTTATTTCCACTTCTCTTGTTCAAAACTTATAGATTCTGGTTGATCCCTAGGCTCAACCCCTACACTTGGAGACCCTGATCAGAGGTGAATCAGTGATCACACACTTTTTCTAAAAAGTGTGAACAAACTCTTAGAGGTTATATATTCTTATGGAAAATATTTATTGAATAGATGAGGCTATATGATTCCATTTTAGGTATGGATTTTCCATCCGTAGTTCATGCCCAGTTTGATTATTTCAGGAAGAGGATGTAGTGTATCTGTAGATATGGATCTGGTTTTTCCTTCATGGGTGAGAAGGAAACCCAAGAAGATCAAGATAGACTCATATATAGGAGGGTGCAGTTGATTACTCACCACTTGTATATCATGAATCTTGTAATAGAGGATGCTATGGGCTACAAGTTTCCAGTAGTGTTGGTGAAGTATGTGGACATATTTCCTGAGGACTTTCTAGGATTGCATCCCCAACAAGAGATAAACTTATACATTTAATTTTACTTAGGGATGAACCTGATATCTACACCAAAATATCATATGGATGTCATAGATCATTGATATATGAGGGTGTATCTAGAGGACTTTAATAGGAATTGATTTTTGAGATCCAGTGTTTCCCCCAGGGTAGCCCCAGTGTTGTTCACCAAGAAGGCGAATAGAATATTTAGGTTGTGTGTAGATTAAAAGTGCCTAAATAAGGTTACTATGAAGAATAAGTACCCACTACCAATGATTGAATACCTATTTTATCAGTTGAGAGGGGTGAAATGGTTCTCAAAGATTAACCTCAGATCAGGCTATCAACTACTACAAGTACAAGATGAGGATATACAAAATATAGCATTCAGATGTCACTATAGTCACTATGAGTACTTGGTGATGTCTTCCAACGTGATGAATTCCATATTAGTGGCTATGGGACTCATGAATTTGATCTTCCATCCCTTCTTGAACTGGTTTTTTGTGGTCTTCATTTATGGAATCTTAGTGTACTCAGCATCCTGGGAGGAGTATATAAGAAACTTGAGGATGGTTCTAGACATACTCCAAGAGTATATATTTATGGGAAGATATCGATCTATTAGTTCTAGATTTAGGAGGTTCACTTTCTAGGTCATGTTATCTTAGCTGATTGTGGAGTAGTAGACTTGGAAAAGGTCAGGGAAGTGTCAGATTGGGATCCACCCAAGAGAATGATGGAGGTGTAAATCTTCCTTGGGTTGGAAGGCTACTATAAGAGATTTATACCTGATTTCTCCATGATATCATCACCTTTTACTTCTTTTATTAGGAAGGGTAAGCCTTTCATTTTAATGGGTAGGATCAAGAAGTCTCCTTAGTAGTTGAGGAAGAGGTTGATGAGTGCCCCTAATATGATATTTTTAGAGGAGGGAATAATGTAAGTTGTATTTTGGGATGAATTAGGGACCTAACTTGGTTGTGTAATGATGTAGAGGTAGGCTATGATCACTAATGGGTCTCGGTAATTGAGACCACATGAGAAGAACTATGATACCAACTATATTCAGTTTATAATGGTAGTCTTTCCCCTAATTATTTTTCAACACTACCTTATGGGAGAGTGGTTTATCATCTACTCTGACCATAAAAGTATCATGTATATATTCTCTCTTAATGATATTAACTTTAGATAGAGTTTATGGATAGAGTTCCTCCAAGAATATGAATTTGAGATAACTTATACTCCTGGGAAGGGGAATGTGGTAGAAGATTCTCTCAGTAGGTGATCTTGTTCTCAATTGTTGGTTGAGGCTTTGAAGTAGTTAGCATTGTTCTAGTTTTCCTTAGTGGACAAGGATGGTTCTTATTATCTGTTATTTATGGTTTCTACCTCAGTTATTCTACAACATGTTAGGGAATCATATCAAGGGGATACTAATTGTGAGAGATTACATACTCATATATCCACTATACTTTCTCTTGATGGATTTTCTAAAGGTGGGAAGCATATTATCTTTTTCATTGGATAGACTATGGTACTGGTGAAATTGTTAGAGTAGGTGATGATAGAGTTTCACACATACCATTTGGTGGTGCATCTAGGTGTGGAAATGATGTACCATAACCTATGTAGTCAGTTTTTGTGGCTTGGAATGAAGAAGGGTGTAGTAAAAATTTTCTCTCAATGCCTCACTTTTCATCATGTGAATGTTGAGCATTAGGTCTTGATGGGTTAAGATCAACCCCTCTATGTGCCAAAGTGGAAGTGGGATGTGATATCTAGAGACTTCATGATGGGGTTACCATATACATCTATAGGACATGATTCTATTTGGGTTATCATATACCAACTCACCAAGTAACCACACTTCTTAGCTATCCAAGAGCAGAGTTTAGTAGATATTTTGAATGCATTTTCATGTAGTAGATAGTTTGGATCCATAGATTTCCCTCAATGATCATTTTAGATCTTTATGCTCACTTCATTTCATGATTATGGAGAGGATTGCAATAGGTATTTGGGACTCAGTTGAATTTGAGAATGGTGTTTCACTCCCAAACTGATGGTCAAAATGAGTAGTCCATTATTGTTATGAAGTAAATGTTGTGGGAATTCATGATAGAAATTTTTTTTAGTTTGGAGGATCACCTACCCTTGATGGAGTTTATGTATAGAAAAAAAATACTATTCCACCGTTGGTATAAAACCATTTGAGGACTTGTATGAGTGACCCTGCAAGTCACAAATGTGTTGGACTGATACTTGATAGCCAATAGTCATGGTCCCAGAGTTGGTGTGAGCTAGGACATTGAAGGTGATGGTCATCCAGGAGCATATGAGGACTGTACAGATCCATCAAAAGTCCTATGCAGACTAACGATAGAGATCATTGGAGTTTGAGGTGGGAGACCATGGGTTCCTGAAGGTATCACCTCAATATGGATTATAGAGATTTGGATGGGGGTACAAGTTATCTATGATATTAATTATCCTTTTCTAGATATTTTGTATGGTTGGTGTGGTGGCATATTGATTATCCCTACTGCTGAAGTAAGACTAGTTACACAAAGTCTTCCACATGTTGCAATTATGGAGTTATATGTATAACCTATCACATGCTATCGAATAGGGTAATATAGACATCAAGTATGGGGATCCCTTTGAATAGTACCCAATGAAGATCAAGGATCAACAGAAGAAGATCCTTTGTGGGTGATAAATTCATCGGTTCCTATCTGGTGGTAGCATAGGAATCTTCAATAGAGAACCTAGGAGCAGAAGACCTAAATGTGAGTTCAGTGTCCACATTTTTTGAGTATTCCATTTCTCTTTTTTAGATGAAGATACCTAATGTAAGTAGAATGTAACATCTCTATTTTTTCATGTAAATATTATAAATATATCTAGTAATATTTTTAGAGTTAGGTGCTAATACGGAATGCGATTCTGTAGTCTAGTGAGTCTGGTATTGATATTATAAAAGATATTAAATATATTAATATCATGCATAAAAAAAATTCTAAAATAGTGGAATAACTCTATAACAGAGGTTTGGATTAGAAATATGAGAGAAATATTGAGTATGGAATATAGATTTTATCCTAGTCATGACATAACCTTTGGCGGTGTTGGATATTTGGGTAAATTGATGTCACAGAAACAAATATTAAGATAAATTAATTAATTAATTAAATTTTTTTTTATTACTAACGTTGTGACCTAAACCTATCCAATTTAAACCTCATTATAACCAATTTATAGGGATAGCCTCATAAACCTGAGAATTTAGAGGATATCTTAGAGGATTTATTTCATGGATAATGACCGATCGGAGGATCGGATCGATACCGTAGGGATCGTCTATGCCAACAAAGTTTGTGGATTTCTCCAATGATTATGATGCATGATCATTATTCATAAATAACCAATAAAAACTTGAGTTAGGATTTTTTTTATTTATGTGGATTCATCACATTTTAATATCTTATGTCAAATGTGAATGAATTCCACTAACTAGAATTGATTATCACATTGATGGTTGATTTATTTACAGTTGATCTGATTATTTATTGGTTAATTTGTTTTTCTATCTAATGGAAACAAATTGAGTCCAAACTAAACAATGGTTGATGTTCGTTCCTCAGTTTTTTTATTTTTTTATTTTCTCCCCCACTTCTTTACACGTTCAAGATGGGAAATTTCTTTAGCCTGTGGTTTGATGAATACCCAGTATTCTATCATTATGTGGGAATTATTTGGCGCAACAGATAGATACCATGGGTTCAGTTTTTTTATAAATGTTCAATGGTGGGTGATTTAGGTAGGATTGAGATCAGATTGATGGATTCTATTGTGGATTTTTGCATGAAAAAATGGTATTTCTCGATGAGAGGTGATTTCCAAGCGATGGATATGGATGGAATCTAGTTACCGGCAGCAACAAGTATGGTCAACCATAGATCCTCTATTACTAGGTGTGATTGGTATCAAGATATATGGTTGGATTTTTGGTAATTTAATCATTGAATAACCTATAAATTATGAAAATTTATGAGTTACGTGGATTTTACTTCGAAAGAACACACATCGTGTGGACCCAGATGTGGTTCTGTAAAAAGTTAAATATCAAACATTGTGTGAAATGTGTCACACACCATGTGAGAAAATTCTAGAAGAAAGTTCATGTAATTTGGGAGTACATGGGAATTAAAATGTCTAGGTACAATGGAATTACTAGTGGTACACTAGCATGGTCAGGTTTATGTGGTCATAGCCTGGTGTATATGAGCACAGGAAAAGGAACACTAATACAGACATGTTCAGGTCTGGGCCAGAGGTACACATTGTGTACCCTCTATAAATTACATTTACTTTCTTTTAGATATCTTGGAAACCTTCATTTCATCATTATATATCAGTTTCATTTGAGTATAATTTCTTGGTCCATCCCAACAATAATACATAGCGGCATTACATCCTCGACACAGGATTATGATCCCCTCTACGGGTTTTTATTTGGATAGAATTCAAGTTATCCCTCCATGAGGCCTAGTATTGTATCCTATATTATATCTTTATTAGGTGGAGTTTCTAGTATATTCATGACCATCATTCATAGTGCATTGATCCCCTATCTAGTAGATTAATTCAGTAGGGTTGGTGGTGTCCTCTAACCGTCCTAGGTGTGATCCCCTATCTCGAAAGCATGATCTTTGGAGATCCAGTGAGAACCTTCTTATCAAGGTTAGTTGAGAATGACCTATTAGAAGAGTTTCATCAGTGAAATCATGGATCAGGGAGTGATCCCTCTCATATGAGTATTACCTAGAATCCTCGAGCATAATCCTGTAGTAGATAGTATTGGTTGAGACCACTTGAGACTGATCATCTGTTTTTTGAGTATATCTATATGCTTTTTATTTTTATATCTCTTATATTTTTTAAATATCTTATGTTGAGATCACTAATATTGATTCTTTATGATTAGTGATTTTGGATTTTCCTACTGGGTATTGTTATACTCACCTCTTCATGGGCGTTGCCTACATGTGTCATATCTTATACAGACGAGAGACCATTTGATGGTATCCAATGAGTATTGGGAGTATAAAAAGATTATATTGGGATAGATCGATTGATTTTTTTACCAATCATTACTTTTAGAAGTAGTTCCCTCCTTCTTAGCATTTTGGAATCCATTACAGTTTTGGTTAACCTTGTATTTGGCCCCATTATTACTTTTGAGTACTTATTGTTGTACACTGAATATGGGATAAATGTTGTGCGTGCATTTATGGTATTAATTTTTTATTTCACTCAGTATGATATGATTGCAAAGATGTGTATTTGTGTGTTTTTTGGTATATTAGACTATTTCTACCCATATGTGGTATACACCTGCTTGGCACTAGTCACCAGCCCCTGTCCTATGGAAGGCTAGCTTGGAGTAGTCACACTCAGCTTATAGCCAGCCAGGAAGGCCCCAATGAGTTGGATCAGGAAAAATGTTGTTCACATGGATCATCTTAATATCTTCTTGTCATGCTAAAATCATAGGCAACATCAAGCCTCATGCATGACATGGAATACATGATAGATCTTATCACATAAGCATATGGGATTTTTCCCATTCTCTCTCTTTCCTCTTGTGTTTGAGGACACATTTTCATTGAAAGGTGTATACCATATGACACTGGAACCAATCTTCTCTTGGATTGTTTCATACTAAAACTATTTAATATATGGTGAATTTATGTACCTTAAATTAGTCCAATAGTCCTCTTGCATATATCACACATAATCTTGATCCCTAGAATATAGGTTTCTTTACCTAATTACTTCATGGGGAAGAAATTTATCAACCATTAATCGTCTTCATGTGAGGATGGTTTATTTTTTCCAATTAGTAATATGTCATCAACAAAAACTACTATGAAAACTACTATACTCCCAATAAACTGCTTGTAAACACATATCTCACATTTTTTCTTAATTAAATAAAATTCTTTTATGGATTCATCGAATCGAATGTTCCATGACATAGATGCTTGATTTAATACATAAATATATCTATGAAACTTTCATAATTTTTTGTAATTTCCTAGATTCAAAAACCCTTTTGGTTGTGTTATAAGTGCATCCTCTTAAATTTTTCTATTATGGAAAGATGTTTTGAAATCCATTTTTGAAATATCACAGTCATGGTATGCTTGTATGATAAGTAAAATTATGATGGACTTAAACATGAAAACTAGTGAAAAGGTCTCATTATATTCAATTACTTGATATTGTCTAAACCCTTTATCCACTATCAATTCTTTATAGTTATCTACTTTTCTTCCATGCCCAGATTTTTCTTGAATACTCATTTACACCCATTGGGTTTTACATCAATGGGAAAATCAATCAAAACCCAAACTTTGTTTTGATATAGAGAACCCATCTCAAAAATCTTGGCTTCTTTCCATCTTGTGGTTTCTAAAATCTATACATCCTCCTTGTAGGTGAGAGGATCATCATTTTCAAACAATAATTAGTCACTAACATGAGTGACTAGAAAACCATATCTCTATGGTTCTTTTTCCTCTCTAGAACTCTTATTCAGTAGTTTTGTTTCAAGAGCAACATCTTCCATGGAGACCTATGGAATTGGTTCCTATACCAACTCTTGTATATCTTGATCATCTAATTCATAAAATTTAATATTTCTCCCACTATCCTCCTTAAGGATGTGCTCCCTCTCAATAAAAATATCATGTATTGTAATAATTACTTTCTTGATTGAAGGGTTGTATATATAGTATCCCATTTTTCTCTAGGATACCCTATAAAGATACATTTCATACCTCAAGGTTCTAGTTTGTTTCTTGATCTAGCCTTAAAAAATTCCTTGCAACCCTGTGCAAAAACTTGTGAAAAACAAGTTTATTTCAACTCTATAACTTGAAATGAATATTGTTTTACACTTTGGTTGGTATTAAGTTTTGTAAGTATATTTTTGTCTATAATTCATTTCCCTATAAGGATAATGGAAGGATTTCTTGACTCATCATTGACCTTACCATTCCCAATAAGTTATAGCTCCTCCTTTCACTAAAAACATTACACAATAGTGTATATAGTGTATTTAGTTTAGATAAAATCATATACTACCATATAAAGTTGATAAAGTATTGGTTAAGATATTCACCATCTCATTATAATAAAATTTTATTTATCTTTTTACCAAGATAATTCTCAACCTCATTATTCAACTCCATGAACTTATCATAGGATTCAAACTTATACCCCATCAAGTAGATATAACCATACCTACTCAATTCCTCAGTGAAAGTAACAAAGTGTGAGAATCCACCTCTATCCTCTACTTTAAAAGATCTACACATGTAATTGTGTACAAAATCTAGAATCTTTGTGGTTCATTAACCTTGACCACCTAATTGTGGTTTAGTCATATAATCTTGTAAACAAGTGGGACATATTTCAAGTATATTAAACTCAAAAGAGTCTAAGTAACCATCTTGATAGAGATTTGCTAAATTCTTCTCATTTACGTGACCAAGATGGTAATGCCATAACTAGGTGTTATATGATTCATGAATATTTGTTTCATTATCAATTTCCAATATTTGGTTTTTTTAATTTAATACATAAATACTATTATTTATTTGCATCATACCATAACATATGCTATCTTTATAAAAGAAAAAACCCATATTTCCAAAGATAAAAATATATATATCCATATGTAAGTATAAAAATTAAATAATTTTCTTGGTAACACTAGGAATATAATAATAGTTCATTAATACCAAAATAAATCATGTCAGCAGTGTGAGATAGTAGTCTCCAATAGACAGAACAACCAACCTCCTGCAATTGGAAGCATATAGATCAACCTCATCTCTAGGAATCTTCTTAAATCTACTTGGTTCTTATATTTGGATACATATTTAATCACCATAAGTAGTATCTCATACCCAACTTATAGATATAGAAATATTACATTCAATAATGAATTCAGCTAAAACTTCCCTTTTCTTATTTGACTAAGTGAAATGCATCTTCCAATGGTCCTTCTTGCCATATGAAAAACATTCCACTTATTATTCCTTTTCTTACCTTTGGATCTTTCTCTTCTTGGAAGGATAGTGCTCTAGATATTTAAACTTGGAATGATCCTTCATCCCCTTTACCTTTTTCTTCCTCTTATTATTCACTATAATTATAGTGGGTTTTTCACACACCATTTCATTATCAACTTGTCAAATAAGTGTAAAAAGTAATGAAAATGTCTTCCTATTATTTCACATACTATAATTCCAAATAAAATTAGATAAGTTCTTATATAATTAAGATATAATGAGATCTATGTACATCTCATTAGGGATCTTAAGACCTAATATGCAACCAATCACCTTGACTACATGTTCCCCAGCTGGCAGTGACTCTCGGAACTTGCATGTGAACAGTGAATTGGAGATCACATATATCCCTTATCTCTCCTTCTCTTGATTCAGATCCTTAAGGTGAGAAATAATTATATGAACATCCATATCATTATATTGCTTTAGAATTTCATTGTGCATGAAGGAAGGAATGAAACATTGGACATCTATAGCATCTTCCACATGCTTCAAATAGATAGATACTTCTTCCGTATTAACCTATTTGAAAATAAACTCTGGAAGTGGGGTTTCTAGCATGTACAATTCCCATTCATGGTGTAGTGTAATTTTTAAGTGCCTATATCATTCCAATAAATTCACAATGGTGATAAGGTTATCCTTATAAAGTATGGATTGTAATTATATTATCAAAATCATTTGATTTTATATTTATAAAAATCTAGATTAGATAATTAGTGTTTTTTTATTACAAAAAATAGATTAATAAATTTAAATTTAATAAGATTCCATTATTTTCCCACTATTTTTTGAAACCCAATTTCCCTCACCATCAGTTTCAGAATATCTTGTCGTTGATATAGTCTAGTTTTGAGGATCTTTATTCCCTTTATCATAACACAAACTTGGTATTGATAAGTTATTTGAAATATTTTAGGTAGGTGTGACTTTTAAACTACATTACCTCATAGTTCTTTGATCTGTTGAGTGGACTCCCTAGTCCTAAAATCGTGTTTTAAGATATCCTGAACCTTTTTATCTTAATTATACCATGTCCTACTAGGGTAGTAAACCCTTGATGTAAAATACCTTAATTCAACCCAAAACTTCAAGTTAAAATTTCCATGATAATTTAAAGAACCCTAGATTGGGTGGGTCAAACACTTTAAACTCTGATGTTGTTTCTAACATAAATAGTGGAAAGAAATAATGACTTGATATTTTAGTTGTGATGTTTGTATCCTTATGCATAAATCCCATTTTATTCTTGCACATGCCCTGTTAATATTAAGTAGATTATTCTTACATGATTAACCATGTCTAATAAAACATTTTTGCATAATACGATTATATTTTATTCCATATTTTGTGGTTGTTAGTTAATTTTTTAGGTGATCATGCAGCATTCAAAAATATAAATAATTAACCATAAAATTAATAGTAATAAAATATAAATAGAATGATCGTGAGATTCTCTAATGGTTAGTTTATCTATAAGATGATAAATGTTCCCTCAAACCTTGGTTAGAACACACCTTGAACCATAACTTGGGTAGTGTTACAACATTCCTACTTTGATCATATGTATCACCTTGATTAGTTTCACCTCGAATCGTTTACTTGGACTGCCTCCACTCACTTGTAATCTCTATACTTAAATAAGATTTAACTCACACATAGTTGAGGGGATCCAATGTATTGGATGAATAGTGTTTACATAAAATAAACCGAGGGAATGGAAACCCTTATATAATAAGGGGGAAGGTATGACACGCATGCCATCAATAATAATTTAACCCTGATAAATTAAAATAAACCAAAATCATAGAAGGGATGGTCTAATCTCATGATCATCCACACATCAACAAAAGATCATAAATTTGAAATCTATTTATTAATTACTTTGACTTGTTATTTAATTAAGATAATGTTCCACAAATTAATCTAATTAATTCAATTTATGTTAACTCTATCCATCCATCCTTAACTCAACATTGTCTATAAATTTAAACAAAATTAACATCATTTAAAATTAATGTAGAACACAAGTGTACTTGGAGGCAAACTCATGTGTTTGTTGAAAATTTTAATATAGAAATTAATTTAATATATACTTGTTAATCCTAATAAATGGAATATACTATTGAATGAACGACATAATAAACACATAATTAAGATTTTTAATTATATATTTAATTCTTATTTACTTGAAAATTTGAGAACACTACCAACAGCAGACTATACAGCATGTAGTATTTTACATGGCATGTACTTGACTTCTACCTATGTCCATAACACATGGCTTGGGACTGTGTGTGTTCCCTAACTACAGAAAACCTTGAGGAACACAGCATGTAGTCCAACATACTTGAAATGTAACCTCATAGTTTCAAATCATGTTTTCCCCCATGTCATATATCTGATACATTGATCACTAAGACACCCTGTGTTCTTATCTATGAGAATAAAGGGACTACATGGTGTGTAAGGTACTTACATGGAATTTATTTCAACATTTAATGTGCCAATCTATCTGAATCTACATGTCAATATACTTTTTATTATCTTACATATGATTAAATCAGATCTATCCAACTTTATTACAAGATATGAATGTAAAAACAAAAATACTAGGCATGTATATAGGAATTTCATGATGTGTATTTTGGTTTAGTATAGGAAGAAATTTTAGCACCTCTAGATGGTATGAATCAAATGATTATTTGTTTTTAATCATTAATAGATTATGGGTTATGTTAGAGAGAACAATGAGAAGATACGAAGTTGTCAGATATTAAAACAAGAAGATACAGGTAAAATAAAATTAAAATTCATGTAAACAATCAATGAATAATAAATAATTATAAATTAAACATGTGACCAATCTAATATCACTTTTAGGTTATGTTCACTGTGGATGTTTCATTCGATGGTATGACCATATCAACATTTAGTCATAAATCATGTATGATCATTTCTTCACATGATAAAAATGTGAATATGAGGTGTATCTGAGTGGTTCAGCACACCCTACATTTGAATCCGGGTGGCTAGGATTCCATTCCCAACCAATGTATATTTCTGGCACCAATTAAATTGGGGTATAGATATGTCAGTTGGCACTTCCATCATTGAAACACTTATGGACTGCCCATTAACAGGGATAGTAATTATAACAAAAAGGGGTTGTAGGATCTAGGTGATGGAGTAGTTAAGATCTCCATCCAATGGAGGAGTGGAAGCCTGACAAACTCATGTGGTGGGGAGGCCTCATGTGGCAACCAACGATCTCACGGTAGGTGGGTTTGATTTTAGATTTGTGGTCGGGGAAGCTTCACGCATGATGGTCATCGATCTGATGGTGGCTATTAACACTTGCAGCATTGGTGTGGGTAATGCACATCAGAGGCACATGTGGGCCCGATAGTCATTGGAGTGTGGAAGGAGGAGAAATGTAATTTGGTGGCTTTGCAGTGGAAAACATAGTAGGGAGTCTGTAAGGACCCAAATCTGGAGCCCCTCCACTAGTGCCCCATACCCGGTTTGCCACATGAACTCAAGTGCATTTCCCCAAATGCCAGAGTCTGCCGACTAGCAGCGAGGGCCTTGTTAAGTTATTGGGGAAACTATGCCCTCATTTGGTAAGGTATACAAGGTAAGAAAAACAATAGTCAATAGCGGAAGAAATAACAACATATATAATTGTAACCAAATAGCGGGAGAATAAATATATAGCAATAATGATAATGATGCAGCAGGTACAAGTATCTATGGAAAGCAGCAAACAAAACAACATGCTGAAATACAATAGAACACAAAGTACTAAAGTAACAAAAACTCTAGTAGCATCGCAAGCCGTAGCTTGGTTCCATGCTCTCCAGCTCCACAGCAAGTCAACCACCTGAAGTAGAAGGGCGCTTTCCCTTATCTATACATGCAACAACATAGTATTCTTGGGCCCAAAAACATGGCCCAAACAGGGTGTGAGACAAAGTCCCGGTAGGCAACCACCCAAAGATCTGTTCCTGACAGTCAATGGATACATTTTAAGTAAAGTACAGGAACAGTAAACAGGAAATACACAGCAGCTACAATTTACAGTCTAGAATATAAAAAACACAAGTATAAAACAATCAACAAGTAAAACAAAGGTAACCCCCTGGGTAGTTCTCACAGCCTAACCCTTATGGTTCAACCTATAAGTACTAGAAACCCCCTAGGAGGCACACACAGTCTCACCCCTCTGGTTCAGCTAAAGAATAGACTCTCTGGGGAAGCACTCACCATCAATTCCCCCTATAGTCTCATATCGTACTAAAGGCTCTCTGGGGAAGCACTCAACGTCAATTCCCCCTGTGGCCCGCGTCGAGGAACTACAAACTCTCTGAGGAAGCACTCAATGTCAATTCCCCCTTGTGGTCTCGCATCATAAATTAAAGACACTCTGGAGAAGCCCTTACATCCATTCTCCCTTTGGTCCATACACTAGGTTCTCTCAGCCCTGTGTAATATAAATATGCATATCACGCATGTATCTCCCTAGTAAACCTCAAGAACTACTTGGCTATCATTCTAAGGCTCAGCAGCAAAACAGCACAACAGTTCCACTATCCTACAACTAGGCATGGCAACTATCATAACGCCTAACAGGAAAATCAAGTATGGAAAACATCTAGAGTACAACAAAAACTACTCTATTCATAGAGGTAAACCTCTATTATAGCAATCATGCAAGTAGTAAATCAATCAGGGGCAAAATAAGAAAACACACAATTCTCGTTCAAGGGAATTGGTGAAATTGCACAAAAATATTCAAGACATCCTATAGAAAGGTACAAACCACCTACCTCAATCCTAGGAGATTGATATACTTGAACCACGTTGACTGATTCTCCCTTGAACATCGTAGATCTGAGAAAACATCCAAAATGCTCAACCCATGATATCTTGAGAAGGAGGAGAAATTGGAAAATAAGTCTCAAGAAGAAGGGAGAACTCACCGCTGCAATTCCAACTCAATCGACAGTGCTCGAATCGGAGAACGGACGGAGGAACGGTGGCTCGTCAAAGATCCGTGGATTCCCGGTGCTCTCGAATGAACGGGACCTAAAAGAAGACATTTATCACGATCTGGAACAACCCTGGTTCGTTTAATAAAAAAAAGAAAGTATATGGCGTGTACTTTTAGAGTACACGGCGTGTACTAGGTCTTTCCATACTCCACCAAAATCAGCCTCCACATCACCCTTACACACTGTGTGTGTGGCCCAGACACGGCCAGAACACGGCTTCGAGCGGGAAAAGAGTACACAGCGTGTACTTAGAAAGTACACGACGTGTACTTAATTTTTTTTCAAAAACTTCATTTTTCTCAAAAACTCCATAAAAAGGAAGGACATACCTAAAACGAAGATCCTGGTTCTTACAAACTTCCCCCCTTAAAAAAATTTGTCCCCAAATTTCCCTAACGAGGCGTAGAAGAAGAAACCCCAAACAGTTTCGGCCACTGCGATCGTACATCGGCCTCCCTCTACTAGGTCTCATCCTGTAATCGCCCATGCTGCCAAAGCACCCATACTAAAGGAACAGACCACCCATGGAGAACCTTCATACTGTGATCGACAATCCGGATAGGATGCTCCTCAAACGACGCATCCGCTTCTAGATCAACCTCCTCGGGTTTAAAGACATGAGATGGGTCTGAAAAGTAATGTTGGAGCTGAGAGATGTGGAAGACGTCATGCATGGCCTGGTACCTCTGAGGTAGCTACAACCGATAGGCAACCGGCCCAACTCTCTCCAAAACCTCAAACAGCCCGACGTACCGCGGTGAAAGCTTACCCTATCTCTAAATCCTCTTGTGTCCCAACCTCGGTGCGACACATAGGAAAAACTGATCCCTGACCTCAAACTTCAAAGGTCATCTCCGCTGATCATCATAAGACTTCTGTTGAGACTGTGTTGTATCTATCCTCTTCCAAATCAACTCTATCTGCTCAGAGGTCTCCTGAACAAGACGAGGTCCCAGCAAGGCTGTCTCTCCTGCCTCCATCCATCATAAGGGTGATCGGTATGGCCTACCGTACAAAGCCTCGTATGGTGTCATCTGAATGGTCTCCTGGAAACTGTTGTTGTAGGCGAACTCCACAAGAGGGATATGATTCTCCCAAGAACTGCCAAAGTCTAGGATGCAAGGTCAGAGCATATCCTCAAACACTTGGATCGTGCGCTCGAACTAGCCATCAGTCTGGGGATGGTATTTTGTACTCAAAAGTACCTGTATACCCAAGGCCTTATGAAGTCCCTTCCAGAACCAAGAGGTAAAGCATTCATCCCTGTCTGAAACAATAGAGTGTGGAACTCCATGTATACGAACGATCTCTCTGATGTACAGTCATCCCAGATCATCAACACTGAAGGTATCCTTGATCGACAAGAAATTTGAAACCTTCGTAAGCCTGTCGATGAAAACCCAAACAGTATCACTCCCCTGAGGTGACCTCAGTAACCCAATTATGAAGTCCATCATAACATCGTTCCACTTCCACTCTGAAATGGGTAACTGCTGCAAAATCCATGCTGGTCTTGATGCTCTGCTTTCACCTGCTGACAAGTAGAACATCTCATGAAAAAACCAGCAACATCTTTCTTCATACCTGGCCACTAGTACTGGCAATGAAGATCCTGATACATCTTGGTGACGCCGGGATGAACTTACCAAACTGAGGTATGAAAATCTTGTATCAGCTCCTCACGTATGTCTGCTGGAACCCATACGCATCCCTAGAAATTCATGATATCATCCTCATCCACTGTCCATCCAGGAAGAGGGTTTTCTCCTGACACACTCTCCCATAGGACTAAGCCTTCTGAGTCTGATAGTTGCCTCATCCATACTCGATCAAGTAGTGCATAGGTAACAGCTACAGAAGATAGGGAGGTATGTCCCTGTCTATCATGCACCTCTAGATGCATCTCAGAGAACATATTCATAAGCTCTCACTCACAACTGGCCTCCTGAACTGCCTAAATCTGAGTTCTCCTGCTCAACACATCTTCCACTGTGTTTCCCTTTCCCGACGTATAGGCAAGCTCGAAATCAAAATACTGAAGATACTCAACCCACCTGCGCTACCTCATATTCAAATCATGCTGAGTGAAGATATACTTGAGACTCTTTTGGTTGGTGAAGACCAAAAAGTGCTCTCCAAGAAGATAGTGTCTCCAAAAGTGTAAGGAATGAACAACAACTACCAACTCCAGATCGTGCGTAGGGTAGTTCCTCTCATGTGGCCTCAACTACCGAGACCCGTATGAAACGACTCCATCTCCCTGTATAAGAATATCACCTAGTCCGATACCTGAAGCATGACAATAGATAGTATATCTCTTTCCTGGCTCTGGCAATACTAGTATAGGTTCCGACGTCAATCTTCCCTTCAGCTCCTAAAAGGCTGACTCACAAGAATATGACTATAATAAATTCGCCCCCTTCTTGGTCAGACCTGTCAATGGTGCTGCTAGGTGTGAGAAGTCCTGAATGAAGCGTCTGTAGTATCCAGCCAGCCCTAGGAAACTCTGTACCTCAAAAACATTCTTCAGCTACTCCCAGAAGACCACATCTCTCACTTTCTCTGGGTCCACAGATACTCCTGCCTCTGAGATTATGTGACCCAAGAAGTGAATTTGTTCCATCCAAAAGTGGAACTTCAAGAGTTTAGTATAGTGTCGATTCTCTCTCAGTATACTCAGAATAATATCAGGATGTGTAGCATGGT
Organism: Viscum album; assembly: GCA_963277665.1. NCBI lineage: Eukaryota > Viridiplantae > Streptophyta > Magnoliopsida > Santalales > Viscaceae > Viscum > Viscum album. The sequence goes on along the minus strand of OY728158.1, from coordinate 348,564,776 downwards.
CGTGTCGAGTGTGAGAGTACACAAAGATATCGTCCACAAAGACTACGATGAAGGAGTCCAAGTAAGGATGGAACACTCGATTCATCAGAGCCATGAAAACTGTAGGCACGTTCGTGAGACTGAACGGCATGACTTTATACATGTATAGACGATACCTACTCCTGAAGGCTGTCAGAGGTATATATGATGGTCTAACGTGCAACTGATGATAACCGGACCTCAAGTCGATCTTTGAGAACACTCGGGCTCCTCGAAGCTGGTCAAAGAGGTCATCGATCCTCAGTAAGGGATATCGGTTCTTGACCGTCAACTGGTTCAGCTTCCGATAATCCACACAAAGCCGAAGGGTACCGTCTGCCTTCTTCGCAAATAGGATAGGCAAACCCCAAGGAGAAGTACTGGGTTGGATGAAACCCTTTTCCTGAAACTCCTCCAACTGCTTCTTGAGCTCCTGAAACTCAGGTGTAGCCATCCTATAAGGAGGAATGGACACCAGTGCTGCTCCTAGAACGAGCTCAATAGAAAAGTTTACCTCACGCTTCAAATGAAAACCCAAAAATTCCTCTAGAAAGACGTCCCTGAAATGATCCACCACTGGAGGAAAGTCCAACTGATAAGTCCCCTAATCATCTAGATAAAGACAAGCAATCTGGGTTGTCACCCTTCCTAGCCCATGATGCTCGAGTCCTTCTTGACTCGCCTAAACATCCCATTCGCCTCTGTGAAGAAAAGATTCGTCCTATGGTGAAATGAAACTTACTCTACGGTGATAACAGTTGATGAATTCCTGGAAGGGAACCAACCAGTCTATCCCGAGGATGACATCATAGTTTTTCATCTCTAGGATATAGATATCCCATAAGAAACGATACCCTACAACCTCGAGAGGGCACTCTCTACCCTGGAGTACACTAGATGTCCTCATCCCCAAAGGTGTGTCTAGTGTCAACGAGTCGGCAGAAGAAAATACACAGAGCCTAAGGCTCTCCATAATAGCAACAGAGATAAATCTATGTGTAGCACCAATATCGAAAAGAGCTAAAGATAAAACTGAGGCTACTAAAATCGTACCTCGAACTGTAGAAGGTCTGGGATCCTACTCCTGATAGGTCTGCTCCACCGCAAAGGTCTGCCCTGCCCTATGGCCCTGTGACCCTGCGTGACCACTCTGAGCTGAACCTCCCTGTTGGTGCTGAAGGACCGGTGACTAACTGCCATGGCCTCGACCTCCACCTCAGCCTGGACGGTCGGAAGAACTCCAGTTCCCTGACTGGTGTGAAACTGTTGGTGCTACTCCTGAACGAGGAGTCATGGAAGAACCCCCGTCACCAGCAACTGGTGAGAAAACCTGGAAGAAACGCTGAAGTTGACCCATCTTGCCGCAGGATCGGCACTCCACTGGGTCCCTCTGGCACTACGGCCTCGTATGCCCACTCCTACCGCACTGGTATCATACAACCTAGATTCTAGAAGATTTATCTCACCTCCTCAGGTCACCGTGTTAAGACTCCCTATGGAGTTTCCTACTATCAACTGAAGGAACACTAGCTCTGGAAGCAGAACCGCCCTGGCTCGCAGCTCCGGAGTCTCTCAGATTGCGCTCCGCAATCAGTTCCTGGTTGACAATGGAAGATATGGAAGTCAACTGGAAGAGATTCACCTGCAAGTGGATCTCCCACCTGAGACCATCCTCGAACTTCCATGCCAGGAACATTACATCTCCACCTCGGAGGGGTGTGAAACTCTACAGCTCGGTCAAACGATAGGAATAATCCATAACAGATAGAGTACCCTACTCTAGACTCATGAACTCCCAGGATCGATCGGCCCTCAGGGTCTCCGGGTAGAATTAGTTATAGAAAACGCGCTAGAACTCCTCCCAAGCCATAACCTGCTGATGACCCGCCTGTGAGATCACATCCCACCACCTCTTGGAAGAGTCTCGAAGCATGTAGGTAGTGAGTTTGACCTACCTCTCTGGAGGCATCTCCAAATTCATGAAGATAGTCAGCATAACTTCCATACATGACTCTGCAGCCTGTGGTCCTCCTTCCCCCGAGAAAGTGGGAGGAGTATGCTGCTGGAAAACCCGCGTTAAATCTGCCATAGTCGTGGCAGGAGGCGGTGCTCCCTGAAAGGTTTGCATCATCCTCATAAAACTTTACCTGAACTGTGCATCAGTGCCTGTAGCTGGTATGACAGCCGGTGCCAAGGCTGGCCCGACTGGAGGATCGATAGGAAGTCCCTGATCAGCCATATCTAGCGTCTGATCACTGCCTGATGACTAACATACAATCAGAGGACGTCTCGGAGGCATATCTCTAAAAGATAAAAATAACACCTTAGATCAGAATTAACAAATACAGAGAACACAAAAGTACAAAACGGTAATATGGGAAGTAAAACACACAAGTTTACAAAACACAACTACATGACGTGTAGAAAAACTACATGGCGTGTCTTTTTAAGTCACTGACATGGCGTGTACCCCTACCCTACAGGTCGTGTAATACCTCAAATTACACGGCATGTTGACCCCACACACGGTGTGTTCTTGAATACTATTCCCTTTCCTAATTCTCTTTACACGGCTAACCCACACGGCCCGACTTAACCCGAGACTACACGGCGTGTTCTTAATAAACACGGTGTGTACTAGACAAGGCTTCGGTGGCCCATGTTGTTAAATACATGGTTGAACCTTACACGGCGTGTTCTGAACAAACACAGTTTGTATATGTGAAGGTGACACCATCCCGTGTTGTTCGTGACACGACCGGGTACTTGGACAGGACTACACAGCGTGTTCTGAAAATAACACGGCGTGTCTAAGAGAAGGTAACATTGACCCGTGTTGTTTGTGACACGGCCTAGGACCTAGATAGGACTACACGGCGTGTTCCTTTATAACATGGTGTGTTCTACTCAAGCTTCCCCAACCCATGTTTTTAGTGACACAGTCGGGTACACAACTCTGAACTACACGGCGTGTACCTACTGTACACGGCGTGTTCCTGAAGTTATTTCTACAACAGCGTGTCCCTGCTCACACGGTCAGTGACACAGTCTAAAAACTACACAGCGTGTAGTCAAAAAGTACACGCCGTGTATTCTGGGTTTTTCTGGGCAGTAGCTCAGAAACTACATAGAAGCCCAGAAAACACAGAAAACAAGGCAAAGAGGTGCCAAATTCCGATTCTTGAGGACCCATACTCCTCACGAATCAAAACTTGGTGTTCATTTAAGCAAAGTATAATACAAAAAATCCTCTAACAAGGAAGCAGATATTATATCAAGCATTTATCACAACAGCATGAATAATCTACACAAAGTCTATCACAACAGCATGCAATCGCTAATGCACCCTAGATGGCATGGAAAGAGTGCATGGCATGTGATTTCTACAAGTGCCTATATGATGCATGAGATGGCATACCCTCATCTCATCGGGTTGCGATAGAAATAGAACTGCAATAGTCAAGACAATAATAACACAAATCATGTGAGTCACTCTAGGTGAAATCATATCAACCCTAAAATCTCAAAACCAGAAAACTGAAATTAACGAGGTAGTATGGTTTTTCCCTGTACACGGGTTAGCTACTCTCGAGAATAGATTAATACCAAGTACTAAATCCGTCCTATACCTAGCTAAAGGCCCCAAACAGTAATTCAATAGAAAAGAAACCCTCTGATACCACTTTGTAACGACCCGAATCTGGAGCCCCTCCACTGGTGCCCCATGCCCGGTTCGCCACATGACCTCAAATGCATTTCCCCAAACACCAGAGGCTACCGACTAGCAGTAAGGGCCTTGGTAAGTTATTGGGAAAAATATGCCCTCATTTGGTAAGGTATACAAGGTAAGGAAAACAACAGTCAATAGTGGAAGTAGTAATAACTTACAAAATTGTAACCAAATAGTGGGAGAATAAATATATAGAAATGATGATAATGATGCAGCAGGTACAAGTATCTAAGGAAAGCAGCAAACACAACAACATGATGAAATACAAATGAACACAAAGTATAAAAGAAACATTAACTCCAGCAGCATCGCAAGCCGTAGTTTGGTCTCATGCTCTCCAACTCTACAGTAAGTCAACCACCTGAAGTAGAAGGGCGCTTGCCCTTATCTATACATGCAACAACATAGTCTGCTTGGGCCCAAAAACATGGCCCTAACAGGGTGTGAGACAAAGTCCCAGTAGGAAACCACTTAAATATCTATGCCTAACAGTCAATGAATGCATGGTAAGTAAAGTACAGGAACAGTAAACAGGAAATACACAGTAGCTACAATTTACAGTCTAGCATATAAACTACACAAGTATAAAACAATTAACAAGTAAAACTAAGGTAACCCCCTGGGTAGTTCTCATATCCTAACCCTTATGGTTCAACCTATAGGTACTAGAAACCCCCTGGGAGGCACACACAGTCTCACCCCTCTAGTTCAGCTAAAGAATAGACTCTCTAGGTAAGAACTCACCGTCAATTCCCCCTGTAGTCTTGTATCATACTAAAGGCTCTCTAGGGAAGCACTTAACATCAATTCCCCCTATGGCTCACGTCAAGGAACTACAGACTCTCTGAGGAAGCACTCAACGTCAATTCCCCCTGTGCTCTCTCATCATAAATTAAAGACACTCTAGAGAATCCCTTACGTCCATTCCCCCTTTGGTCCATACACTAGGTTCTATCATCCCTGTGTAATATAAATATGCATAGAACGTGTGTATCTCCCAAGTAAACTTCAAGAACTACTTGGCTATCATTCTAAGGCTCAGCAGCAAAACAGCGCAACAGTTCCAGTATCCTACAACTAGGCATGGAACCTGGCATAATGCCTAACAAGCAAAGAAAGTACGGAAAACATCCAGAGTATAAAAAAAACTACTCTATTCACAAATGTAAACCTCTACTATAGCAATCAAGAAAGCAGGAAATCAATCAGAGGAAAAACAGGAAAACGCACAATTCTCGTTCAAGGGAATTGAAGAAATTACACAAAAATATTCAAGACTTCCTACAGAAAGGTGAAAACCACCTACCTCAATCCTAGAAGATTGATATACTTGAACCATGTCGACTGATTATCCCTTGAACATCGTAGATCTGAGAAAATTCCCAAAACACTCAACCCATGATATATTGAGAAGGAGGAGAAATTGGAAAACAAGGCTAAAGTAGAAGGGAGAAATCACCGCTGTGATTCCAATGCAATCAACAGTGCTCGAATTGGAGAATGGATGGAGGAGTGGTGGCTCGTCGAAGATCCATGGATTCCCGGCGCTCTTAGATGAATGGGACCTAGAAGAAGATGTTTATTGCGATCAGGCGTGACCCTGGTCCATTTAATGAAAAAAAAGAAAGTACACGGCGTGTACTTCAAAAATTTCCAGAAACTTCATTTTTCTCAAAAACTCCAGAAAAAGGAAGGACATACCTGAAACGAAGATCTGGGTTCTTACAGAGTCGATGGTTGATTCTTAACCTGACGCAGAGTTTTTATTCCTCCGATGATGATCCATTGAATTCATAAGCATGCACAGCTAAGTAGGGGCAACGTTAAAGGTGCATATGGTGACATCGCTCGATGAACTAGGGGACTAGTTTCCGGACATCTTGATGTGATGGTATGGGGGTTGATTCATTAGATAACGATGAGGTTGTGTCCTTCAGTCGTCGGTGGTGCTGGTGGGCATAGGGTGTGGTAGGGGCAATTGCAAATGGGCCCTTTAGGCCGATTATATGGTCCATTATGATGTGGGGTTTTATGAATTAACAAAAAAATGAGGACTTTGGGCCAAAAATTGTAATGGCCTATATATAATAATAAATTAGAGGGGCTTGATGGGTGGGGTACCCATTGGGGGGCTATGGTCTTCCTATCCAGTCCTGTGGGTGTAATGTGTGTGTGAGTTTCACTATAATTGTTCCCCCAAATACCTAATATATATTATCAAAACATCATGTATAACAAAAATAGTCAATTACTTAACTATATTAAAACTCTATAAGTATAAGTGAAGAGTCTTCACTTTTAATTTATAATTAATTTGTGAACATATATAGAATTATATCAACTTATAATTCTGCTTTTATTGATGATTTGGTTAACAAGATATTATTATATCATCATTGAATTATAGGATCAAAAATAAGAATCCCTCTAGTAGTGATCCACATGTACACCACAAACTATTAATGTTTTCATAGCTAATTCTGATCACTTGCATTGTTCGTGGTTGATCGCAATGGAATTCTTCTCGGGAGTGGAAGAACTCTTGATGTTATCTCATTGGATTGAGAGAGAAAGGTAGGATACCACTCTAGATCTATTGATATCTCTCTAGGGGTTTAGATAGTCTCACTATATATTTTAAGAACACCATTTTTGTCTTTAGAAAGTGATATAATTAGATATTTATTATGGAAGGTTTAGGGTTGGAAAATTACACACTAAACCCATTCCATATTTATAATTGTTAATTAAACCCATGTGAAATAATAAAAATTATATTATTATTAATCACTTTACATGTGTAAAATATTTAAAAATATATAATAAAATAACATTTATATTATTTCTAATCTGAAAATTAAACTCATTCCCCTTTCCCGCATCGACATTTAATGATCCTAGAATAATGACTATTTATTTAATAAATAAATATCACTGCATTATTCACCAATAAATATAATAAATATTATATTCACCAAAATTAAAAATAAATATTTATTATTATTATTTAACTCTTTTATTATTTTGAATAACTTGTGATTAAATTTTGGTCATCAAACAAACCCAAATAAATATTATTTATTCTAACTTTTTAAATTCAATACTAGAATTTAACTGAGATTGGGGATACACATATCGGGTGACCGTATAAGCCTATTTCATAGTGGAATTAGGAATAACCACCTAAAGTTCAAGGTTAGCATCTAGCAACGGGATAAAATATCCATAGAGAAAGAATTTAACGTCACAATGACGTACAAACTCCTATTAATGCTTATCGTGTAATATAATCCCTTTATCATGATATATCGAATCAGGAAGGTTGAATGATGGTACCATCAACCTATATGCTTGATGACTCTTTATTTAAAATTTTAGAAATAAACTCACCCATAGAAAAACATGCACATAGATTTATTCAGGCAGTTCTATTCCCATAAAAAGGCCTAAGATGTCAACTTTTTTCTATGAGAAAAAAGGGATAAATACTTTCATATATTATTTATTAATGAAATGTCACTCATGATGTACCCAATGTATATTACTTCACCACAAGAATATTTTTTCACAATTTTCATCAATACATCAAAGAATGTGAGTCATGATATCCATTAATGATAATCTTAAAGTCTAAGGATCAATACACATATTTGTGGATAGGAATATCAAATAACACATGGAAATGTGGATTTTTATTAATAGATATGTTCTCATAACCTCATATCATGAATATTACCAATGGTGAACACCATGAGAAGGTGTTTAAAAATATTATGAGCCTCCTACCCCTGATAGTATGTACCATTTGTGTCCCTTCACATAATATCATCAGTATATAGAACAAGGTTTAAGAATAATGTCATGGAACCTATAGGTTCTCATCATAGAAGGGAACTGCTATGACCTTTAAATGAGAAATATATTCTAAGGAAATTATCACATGTGAATATTATACAGAAGATAAATCATTATGTGATCAGAAAACTTATTTAATAAGAAAAACATGTGATCATGTGCTAAGAAATATAGCTCTAGAGCACCAAATCCAATAGAAAAGAGGTTATTATGAAGGCAATGTCTTTATATTATTTCACTTTTATGATGTATTTTTTTAAGGTTCTAGATACTCTCCTTGATCAAATTCATTCTCATTTGGATGCTTTCTTTTGGGGGTATGGCAATGGAAGAAATAAACTGCACTGGGTGTCATGGGATAAGTTGTGTGTTATTAAGGCTTGTGAAGGTTTGATATTTAGGAATTGGAAAATTTTTAATGAGGTGTTTCTCACTAATTAGGGTTGGATACTTTTTCAAAACCTATAATCCCTTTTTCCCAAGTCCTTCTTACCAAATACTTTCCCCGTGATAACTTTTTCAACACATACCTTGGTCCCAAGCCTAGTTTTCACTGAAGAAACTTATGGGGATCACACATCTTACTGAGTAAGGGTATCTATTGGAGGATTATTAATAGAGAGAGGGTTAATATCTAGAATGAACCTTAGATGATTGAAGATTCCAATATAAATGTGATTTCACCACTATTCCTATCTCGAAAGAGACCGTAATTAGGGAGTTGTTTAATTATGGTTTGGATGGTTGGTGCCTGAATAAGATTGGTGCCTTGTTTGATGATAGGGACCAAAACATTATACTTATCATTCCTATAATTAGGTGAGCATACAAGGATAAGTTATGTCAGATTATAGAGGCTTCAAGATCTTATTCTATTAAGTCAAATTATAGGCTTGTTCTTGACACTCCCCCCATTATTTTTCAGTTGCCTTGGAATTACCCTTGGTAGATACTTGTGTCACTTAAAACATGATTTTTTGTGGTAGTTTTGTTCCATAATCATTCCTAATAAATATTTTTGACCTTGAGACGTTCCTCTATTAGTACAATTCTTTTACACGGACAGTGCCTCCCCCACACTATTTGTTAAAGGGGTAAGGCAGTGGTAGGAATGGTTGGTGGTCAACCTCACCAACCACCGGACAAGAGTATAGAAGAGAAGAAGGTAGGAGGAGAGGATGATTCCTATATAAAGGTCACTTCTCAAGTGGTATCATCTCATCATCTTCATTATATCATCACCGATATTCCCTCATTTATGTGTGGTATTTTGTGAGTCAGATTCCCCACATATTCAAGAGATATATTTTTAGGGGTTTTCTCCTTATAATAGTGAGGGATTGTGTACCAACTTTTACACATAGTGATCATTATAGTTTTCCATGGTTTGTTAAACCTTTAATTTTGGGGGGTTTTCTATGTTAAATCTAGTGTCATTTATTTTCTCATTTTTTCACTTTATTTTGTCTCATAATTATCATTAAACCAGTGGTGAAATAATTTATAGTCCCAATAAGTGGTATTGGAGGAAGGTTATGACATGATTTTATTTACTTTTTTATATTAATAATTCTAATAAATTTGAGTATGATTTGTTATTGTTACTCTAGTTGATCTTTCACATCAGAAAAAAATTATTGAAATTATTAAATATACTATTGTGAAACAGATTAGGTTCTGGACTGGCAGTATGTCCAAATGGTATAAAAAATCAAAATAAACTAATTCAAGGGGAATAAATTTCTATCATGGAAAACGAAGATACATAAAATGTTGTAAAAATATAATTAACTACTGGAAATTGAAAAAAGGCCAACACATATGAAAATAGAGTGTGGTTATAGTGGGAGATATAATCATGAAATGAATTTAAATTTGGTGAGTAATTATATAAAATGAGATATACTAGTATTTTAAGCGGTAATGATAGTTGGAAGTAGGCATCATTCCAAAAATTCATGGATAATCGAATCAGGAGTAACATAGAATATGACGTATTGAAGGGAATGGTTTGATTAGTATGAGACCGTCCTAGAAGGACATGTGTACATAGGGAATGATCATACCCTAAATATAATTATATTTGATACCATAAAACTAAAGATGCATGATGGTATTGTTCGAACCATCCAAGGAGTACACCATGTAATGGTCTTGAAGAAGAACATATTTTCTTTAGGAAAATTTCATAATATTGGATGCAATACTTGCACTAAGAATAAAGTGATGAGAATTGTGAATATCGTGTTTATTATGATGAATTTGAAGAATATATCAAAGAACCTGTATGTGATTATGGGTGAAACATATAAGGAGTTAGATATAGTTGTTGCATCGACTACCTAAATGGAAGAATTTATAGTGTTATGGCATCAGAAGCTTATCCATATTTCTGAATGGTGCCTAAATATTCTTATTAATCAGATGTTTCTACCTGGGATAACAAAGATATATTTACCATTTTTTGAGCATTTTTTTTTTGAGCATACAACATGATTTAAAGTTTGGTACCTCAATAGTAAAAAGCAAAGAGATCCTATAGTTGATTTATTCTGACATTTGAAAAGAACTGATTATATTTCTAGGAGGAGAAAGATACTTTGTATCCTTCATTAATGATTATTCTATGAGATTTTGGATGTACCCAATCAAGATAAAATCATATGTTTGTTAATTCTTTAAAACATTCAATGTGAGGAAGGAACTTGAATCTGAAAGAAGATCAAGTGTTTAAGGATTTACATTGGTGTGGAATATACAAGTAAGAAGTTTGACACTTTTTATCAAAGAGAAAGAATCAAGAGATGGTTCAAGGTGGCATACACTCCTCAGCATAATGGATTGGTAGAGCAGATGAATAGAAACCTATTGGATAGAACAAGGGTGGTGTTGAAGACTATAGGAATTACCAAAACATTTTGGGAAGAAGTAGTGAATATCTTCTGTTATGTGATCAATCAGTCTCCTATAGTATAAATTTATTTTAAGACACCAATAAATATGTGGACTAGTAAACCCACTAATTATTCTTGTTTATAGACTTTTTAAGTCATGTATATACATTGTTTAATGATCAAGAAAGATCAAAGTTGGATTAAAGATCTAGGAAATATATCTTCATGGGTTTATTGATGGTGTGAAGGGGTATTGTTTATAGGACCCCACTTCATGAAAACCTATCATCAGCAGAGATGTAATTTTTTGCTGAATACAAGGTGAAAATGACAATTGATAGAGATATAGAGAAATAGAATACAGAAAATACAATAGTCTAAGTGGAGGAAAAATCTAAGGAAAATAAAATTTCCTCTAAAGCATTACCAAAGTATAATGATCAAGTACCGGTTGAGTCTGGACCACAGAGATAAACTCAGGAGAAAAGAGTACCAGTATGGTACTCAGAATATTGTAGGACCCCAGATGCAATGACCCATGTTTCTTTTTAAATTTTATTTGTTTCCTAAGAAAATGTGTGTTATATTATATTATAAATAATAAAACCATATCTCTTTAATAATGAAGTGTTATTTATAGAGTATAAAGGGAAATGTGACTGTTGGAAAATTTTATCGTTGGTAACTATACCCTTTGTAAATAATTTTATCGTTATAATTAGTGTTTAGAACTAGTACTAACAAATTATAATTGATAAAAAAAAAAGAGAATCGATGGCCTCAAATAGTATATTCATGTCATTTGAAGCCAATTTGTTAGAACTTGTAAGGGAGGTATCATCATTGGGATTTTACCGTGATCAAGCCTAAGCTAGGATTCATCAAGTGAATCTTGAAATAAATCTCCTATGGTAGAAGTTTGAGTTAGTGAAGATTACCACTCGTTCAATGTTAGTCGAGCCACCCCATGAAACTACCACCATCGCAAACCTTACCCTTTAGGTGTATATGGGTGTAATAAGGGGTTACGTGTCCAGGACTTAGTTGATTAAATTGTATTTCTATTGTATAAAAAAATATTTCAGTAATTCTATTTTTAATAATAGTTTTTTTTAATAAAATATAGGTTTAATTGAGATGAAATTTAATCAATCGATTTTTCATACACAAACCTTACTTTTCAAAAAAGATATAAATTTTTATAATAAACTAAGTTATTATGAATAATATTTATTTTTAATGAAATGGTATGTTAAAAATTTTATTGTTTAAATATAAATGATAAAATAGTTTTATTATATCCTAGGAACTTTTTTAAGTATCAGAATTTTGAGTATGCATTACAACTGGCTATTTTTTTTTAATAAATAAGTATTTTTATATTTAAAATATCACATTTATAAATTTATAGAAATATTAGGATTATATAAAAATCATTTTTTAAATCAGAACATTGAGATTAGGTTAGTGTGGATTTATGAAAATTTTCTAAAATACTTTATTTTTCATGGATAATAAAAATAAAGTTTTGGGTTTTCGGTATGTTTAATGACTTCATAATTATTTAATAATGATATAATAATTAATTAACCATAATTCAAAATCCAAAATATTTTATTTTATTATTATTAAGTATTTTAATGTATTTTAATCAATTTCCAAACCTATAAATGACTTTCCAGATTCTAAAATGGACACTTTGATTTTAAAAACATTACCTTGTGGAAACATTAATTTTCCATGCCAAAAGAAGTAGTATAAAATTATTCTTTGTTCTTTTGGGTTAAAATTACTTAAAATATGACCCAAATTTCAAAAACCATGGGCAAACACCATGGTTAATCTAATGGTTTTTCATTTTCCACAACCTATATTTCCAAGGCCTATATTTGGAAATTATTAAACAAATCCTCTAATTTTTCTATAAATACCCACTCATTTATCCATTTTCATTCACTCCCAATATATCCTCCATGTAGTTATGGTGTTTTTTTCTCCCAAGTTTTCCTCAATCCCTGAAGTTTTCATTCTTCAAGATCTATGATTAACTCTTCAAGGTATGGTAATTATCCTTCTTTTCTATTCAATTCAAGAACCTTTTTTTAATATGTATTCTAAATGTTATGGTTAATATCTTTCATTAACATTTTTATCATACCCTTGTAGAAAAATTATTATTTATCAATGTGATACCCTTGTCCCCTCTCATTTTACCCTTTTCTAAAACTTCATTTTATACTCGTTATGCTACAGAATTTACTCCTCAAAATTTATCTCTATACTTGAGAAATTATATTTTATTTTATTTTTATGAATAAAAAAACCTCTTTATTTTCCAAGGGTATTAATATATATGTTAAAATTATTTATTTTATTCAGGTATTAACATACATGAAACCCACATTACCTTTATGTGGGTTAAAAATGACATAATGATCATGTCTTTAAGCACTTTTGAAACATCGTGACTTTGATAAGAAACACGTTCTTTATTCTCCAAAGGTTTTTTATGAAATGTTTTATTATGAACTATCTAGATCAAATTAATTAATACATTTGAAGGGTGTTACCTGAAAGATATCTAATTCATTGGGTAAATAATTAAATCTCTCAAGGTGAAATGTTTTACTATACCTTGGTGAATAACATGGTAATTTTCATTTATGACACATTGATGAAAAAACTCGGTGATATTATTATGAATGTATCATTTAAATGTTGTAGATATATTTCCATGTTATGATTCATGTAATTTTTATTATGATATGCTTCATGTTAACTTTCTCATGCAATAATTATATACCTCATGTTTGTATTGATATTCCTCATGATCACATGTAAACTATTTCTCATGCTTTCCCTTACTGGGCCTCATGATCATCCTTGTCCTCTTATGTATGTCCTTAGGATGTTATATGTAGTAAATATACATAGGATTAACCCATGAATAATCATTTCAAGTAGATTAGAAGAATGTTTTAAGTTTCCATGTATTATATATCTTTTTTCCAAGAAACTAAGATTTAAAATATCCTCTGTTTGCACAATGTAATGAAAAGTTATGTAATAAAAAGTGGGATTCCATAGTTTGTATCAAAGGAAGGTTTAGTTATTTTTGGAAATTAGGATTTGAAAACTTTAGGAATAACCCTGGGGATAAGTTTAAATATAGAAAAACATTCCGATATTTTGGTGAAGTATTAAGTAAGTGGTTTCTGAGCAAAGATATCCCTGTCTAGATACGAACAAGTGGATGTGGATCTGGAACAGATGTATCTAGGGGTAACACCTGAAAAACTCTATTTGAGATAGACTTGAATGGTAATCAGTGCACAAAAACAGGCCTTGTACACTCCTGTTTTTACACTCATAGGGGATATGTTTGGTTGATCACAAGCTTTTTATGATTCATTATGAAGGATATAAAGAAAAAGTAATTATTTTTAAAGAATAACATATTTAAGCATGATGTTTTAAGATATAAAATTCATTTAGAATTATAATATTCATAAAAACACGTTTCTCATTAAGGTTTTCTTATTTTAGAAAATGGCAGGAAATATGAGGAACAACGTAAATGATGAGCGCAATAGACAATGTGATGATGTCCCTCCAATAGAATCCAGAATTGAAACCATCATGAGGATGATGAATCAAATATCTAAAGTTGTAAATAATAACTTGAATCAAGTTGAGAGGCCAGATTCACCTCAATGAGAAAAAAATTATGTTGAGTATTTCATGTTCCAATTACCACCTTCATTCAGTGGATCTACAAACCCATTGATTTTTCAACAATGGATAAGATCTATAGAAGGGATATTTTTTGTACTTCGTTGTTTAGAACAAGTGAAATTCACCTTAGCAGTATACCTCTTGGAAGGAGAAATTGATCAGTGGTGGACGCTAATTAAAAACATGAATCTAATAAGGGAGATTGATGATATGAAGTGGGAAGAGTTCAGGGGGATATTTTTCAATAAATATTTCCCCCTTTCTATGTGAACAAAAATGGAGGAGGAATTCCTCAAACTGAATTAGAAGGAAAATGAATCTGTGGAAATCTATGAGATGAACTTTATAATCCTTTCTTGTTACACCTCTAGAATTGTTTTGGTTTATAAGGGAAAGGTTGATAGATTCTTCAGTGGACTGAGACCCCATTTTCGGAGAAATCTAGGAAATCATGATAATGAAAGCTACAAGGAGATAGTGATGAGTTCTATGAAGGTTGAATTAGAGTTTTTGAGAAAATTAGTGATCACATAAGTCAAATGAAAAGAATATAGCTATGGATCCAAACTCATGGAGGAAATTTTATCATGGAAGAGGAGGAAAGAAAGTTTAATTTCTCATGTAAAACAAATTAGGGAAGAATAATTCGTGGAACTTCTTGATTGTGAGTGAAAAATATTACAAGTGTAGAATAGATGGACATATATCTTAGAACTTTCATGGTGAGGTGAAGCCTCAACTTCTCAACACTAACAAAAAAGGGAATATGGGACAGGGACATCCTAAAGTTCAATGATTTAAGTGTGGATAGCTTGGTAACTTTTCCAGTCATTATCTAAATCAGAAGATAATGGAAGGGAATCAATATAAACCTCATCATAGTCCAAGGGATCAAGGTTGGGGATTTTTTATCATGATAGCTGATGTAGAGGCTCAAAATGATTTGGTGGTAGGTACTCTCATTGTTATCTCAAATATAGAAATCACTTTGTTTGATTTTAGTTCTATGAATTCCTTTATTTATTCCAAGTTTTAAAATAATTTAGAATCAATACTTGAGATTCTATAAGTAGAGCTATAATTCAAGACTCCTGGTGGGATTATCCAAGCATCAACAATGTATAGAAACTCTAGTATTTAATTTAGTGAGAAAAAATCTCATCGCAAATCTAGTAGTCATTCCCATGCTAGAATTAAACATTATACTAGGGATGGACTGGCTCTTAAACTATAATGTTAAGATAAACTTCATAAGTAAGAAAATCTCAGTATTCTTAAATAGAAAAACTATAGTCATTTTTAAAGGAGAGATATCCCAACCTGATATTTTTCTAGAATCACCTCTCATAGAATTATTTATGGAGATTATGGGTGAAGAGGGAGAAAGAAATTAAAGTATAAAGATAAATAATTTCCAAATCATTCGGGAATATATTGATGTATTTCTTGAAGAGTTGTGTGGACCTCTTCCAGAAATATAGGTATAGTTCTCCATTGAACTCATACTTGGATCCAAGCCGATATCTAAGTCCCTGTATAGAATGAAAAATGTGGAGCTATAGGAATTAAAGAAACAACTTCAATATCTTTTGTATAAGGGACTTATATGACCAATTCTATCTCCTTGGGGATCACCTATTCTCTTTGTGAAGAATAATGATGGATGAATGCGTCTATGCATTGATTATAGAGAACTTAACGGGATCACAGTAGAGAACAAGTACCATATCCCAAGGATTGATGGTTTATTTGATCAGCTTCATGGGGATCAATTCTTCTCCAAGATTTATCTTCGATATGGTTATCATCAATTGATGGTGAAGAAAGAATATATTCCCAAGACTTCCTTTCGACCAAGATATGTGCATTATGATTTCATTGTTATGCCCTTTGGCTTGACTAATGCTCCTGATATATTTATGGATTTGATTAATAGAGTATTTAAGGACTACCTTGATAAATTTTTGGTAGTTTTTATTAATGATATTTTGATATATTCAAAAATTCATGAGACCATTAGGATCATCTAAGGGTTATATTGGAAACTCTGAGGAAGGATAGTCTATTCGGTAAATTTAGAAAATGTGAATTTTGGTTTCAATAATTTTCTTTCTTGGGGAGAATTGTACCCAATGAAGGAATCTTAGTTGACCCTGCCAAGAAAAAGGTTGTAGAGGAGTGGAATCATCCTAAAAAATTAACTAAGATTATTCATTTCTTTGGTTTAGTAGAATATTATAGGAGGTTTGTGAAAAACTTTTCATGAAATTCTAATACACTGACCAAGTTAACTCTAAAGGGGATAAGTTATTCTAGACAAATGAGTGTGAAGAAAGTTTCCAAGAGCTGAAGAAGATATTGGTTACTGGTTCTATGTTAACTCTACCCTGTTTTAGAGAATGATTCATTATTTTTAGCGATGCATCTCTGAAAGTGTTTGGGTGCATCCTCATGAAAAATGACAAGGTGATTACTTATGCATCTAGATAGTTAAAGCCTCATGAGTAGAATTATACTACTCATAACCTAGAGATATATGTGGTTATTTTTTCATTAAAAATATATAGGCACTATTATTATGGGGAGAAATATGATATATACATATACCACCAAAATTTGAAGTATGTTTTCACGCAAAAGGAATTGAACCTGAGAGAAAATAGATTATTGGAACTTCTTAAAGACTATGAATGTTCAATTCATTATCACCCTGGAAGAGAAAACAAAGTCACTGATTCATTAAGTAGGAAAGACCCTATTGTTCTAAAAATTATGAAGATTCAAGGAGATCCATTGATCAAGGACCTTGTAAGGTTGTACATGGGAATCATGAGGGAAGATACATCATAAATCATATCCCAAATGATTTCTCAACCGTCATTACTATATAAGATCAAAAAATATCAAAGAAAATATCCTTTGTTATAAATGAAGATAGAGGCTGTGAAGAATGAGAAGTTTCCTAAGTTTATTATTGATCAAGAAGGTGTCCTGAAATTTCATACAAGGATTTGTGTTCCATCAATTCCATAGATAAAGAAAGAGTAGATGGATGAATCTCATATCTATACATTCTATATACATCCTAGGAGTATTAAAATGTATAGGAACCTTCATGATTATTATTGGTGGGATAATATGAAAAGAGATATTGCTGACTACACTGCATGGTGCTTGGTATGTCAGCAAGTAAAGGTGGAGCGACAAATTCCTAAAGGGGTATTGCAACCACTACCCATACCAATATGGAGGTGGGACAATATCACTATGGACTTTTCCACTGGTCTCCAAATAACATCCAAAGGAAATAATGAGATATGGGTTATAGTGGACCAACTCACCAAGACTTCCCATTTTATCACTGTTTGGGAAGATTTACCTCTTGACCAACTTGACAAGATATATATAAAGGAAGTAGTGGGGATACATGGGGTACCACTTTCTATCATTTCTTATCATGATTCAAGGTTCACATCTAAATTTTGGAGAACTCTGCAACATGCTTTAAATGATGAATTGAATTTCAGTATAGCTTATCATCCCTTGATGGCCAATCTAAAATAACTATTCAGACACTCGAGGACATGCTAAAAACATGCTCAATGTAATTTAAAGGTGAATTAGATCAACATATCCCATTAGTTGGGTCCTCATACAACAATAGCTTCCACTTGAGTATTCATGTGTCACCCTATGAATCCTTATATGTTAAGCTATTTAGAAATCCTACTTATTGGGATGAATTTGGTGAGAGAAAGATGCTTGGGCCAGATCTTTTACAAGAGTTGACAGAAAAGTTTCATGCCATACAATAACACATTAAGGCTTCTCAAAGTTGTTATAAGATCTATACTAATAATAATTTATGGAACTTGGAGTTTGATGTTGGAAAAAAAATTCCTTCCAATATCACCTTGGAAGAGAGTCATGCAGTTTGGGAAGAAAAAGAAGCTTAACACCGTGTACATTGGACCCTTTGAAATCCTTGATCGCATAATAGAAATGAACTATTGGATAGCACTTCCACCAAATCTAGATCAAGTTAATGATGTATTCTACATATCTCTCTTTAGAAAGTACATACCTAACCCTTCACATGTACTAAATCCAGAGTTGGTACAACTAGAACTTGACCTATCTTATTAGAAGTATCTGTTAAATATCTTGGACCGTAAAAAAATGGTTATACGCAATAAGACTACCCACCTTGTCAAAGTGTTTTGGAGGAACCATAAGTTTGAAGAGGCGGCATGGGAACTGGAGGAGACAATGAACAGAAGTACCCTCACCTTTTCTCAACCGATAGAATGAGTTGAAATTTTAGTGATGAAATTTATTAAGTGGGGGAGAATGTAATGACCCATGTTTATTTTTAAATTATATTATTTTACCTATAAAATTTGTGTTTTATTGTATTGTACACAAAAAAAACCATATCTCTTTAATAATGAAGTGTTATTTAAAGAGTATAAATAGAAATGTGACTGTTGGAAAATTTTACCATTGAGAACTATACCCTTTTTTAATAATTTCACCATTATAATTAGTGTTTATAAGTAGTAAGGACAAATTATAATTGATACATAAAGGATAATCTATGTTCTCACACTAGTAGATTCATTCTATTTGATTCCCATTTGTCAAAACATGGGAGGTAGGTATCATCATTGGGTTTTTCCCTTGATCAAGCACAAGATGAGCTTTAGAAATTGAAGCTTAAAATAAATCTCATATGGTATAAGTTCAATTTAATGGAGATTACCACTCGGTCGATGTTAGCTGAGCCACCCCACAAAACGACCACCAGCGTACACCTTACCCTTAGGGCATATACGATTGTAATAAAAGGTTATGTGTCCAGGCCTTAGTTTCTTAAATTTTAGTTCTATTGCATAAATAAAATTGATATTCCATAAATTCCATTTTTAATAATAGGTTTTCCTAATAGAATATAGGTTTTATTGAGACGAAATTTAATAAATTGGTTTTTCGGACAAAAATAGTACTTTTCAAAAAAGATAAAAAATTTTATAATAAAATAATGTATTCTAAATAATATTTTTTAATTAAAAAGTATTTTAAAAACACACTTATTTAAATATAAATTATAAAATAATTTTATTATATCCAGGGAAATTTTTTAAGTGTCATAAATTTGACTATGCATTACAACACAGTATTTTTTAATAAATAAGGATTTTTATATTTAAAAGTTATAATTATCATATTTAGAGGATTATTATGATTAAATAAACATATTTTTTTAAATAATCATGTTGAAATTATATTAGGGTGAATTTAAGAGAATTTTCTAAAATAATTTATTTTTTCATGAATAGTAAAAATATAGTTTTGGGTTTTCTGTATGTTTAATCACTTCATAATTATGTACTAAGGATGTAATAATTAATTAACCACAATACACAGCCTAAAATATTTTATTTTATTAATATTAAGTATTTTAATGGATTTTAATCAATTTTCAAACCTATAAATGACTTTCCAAAGTCTAAAATGGAAACATTGATTTTAAAAACATTACCATGGGAAGACTACAATTTTTCATGCCAAAAGAAGTAATATAAAATGATTATCAGTTATTTTTGGTTAAAATAACTTAAAATATAACCCAAATTTTTAAAACCATGGGAAAACCCATGGTTAATCCAACGATTTTTCATTTTCCACAACCTAGATTTCCAAGGCCTATATTTGAAAATTAATAAACAAATCCTTCACTTTTTTTATAAATACCCACCCATTTATCCATTTCCATTAACTCAAAATCTATCCTCCATGAATTTATGGTTTTTTTCCTCCCATGGTTTCCTCAATCCCTCCAAGGTTCCATTCCTCAAGATCTAGGAGAAACTCTTCAAGGTAAGGGAATCGTCCTCCTTTTATCTTCAATTCAAGATCCTTTTTTTATGTCTTCTAAATGCTATGATTAATATCTTTTATTAACCTTTTTATCATAACCTTACTTCCAAATTACTTTTTATCAATGGTAGACCCTTTCCCCTCTCATTTTACCCTTTTATAAAACCATTTTTTATACCTGTTATGCTGCCGAATTTACTCCTCAAAATTTCTCTATCTACTTAAGAAATTCTCTTTTATTTTATTTTTGTAAATTCCAAAACCTATTTATTTTCAAAGGTTATTCACCTAGATATAAAAAGGATTTATATTATTTTATTATTAAAATACATGAAACCCACATTCCCTTTCCATGGGTTAAAAATGACATAATGATCATGTCTTTAAGCACTTTTAAAACACCATGATTTTGATAAGAAACTTGTTTTTTATTCTCCATGGGTTATTTATGAATTTTTTGATTGTTATCTATACATATCACATTAATTAATACGTATGAACAGTGTGACCTAATTGCGATCTATTGAATTGGGTAAAGAATTTAATCACTAGAGATGACATGTTTTATGATACCTTGTTGAATAACCTTGGTAATTTTTATTTATGACACCTTGGTGACAAACCATAGTGATATTCTTATGAATGTATAATTTAAATGTTATAGCCAAATTTCCATGTTATGATTCATTTTATTTTTATTATGATATAGCTCATTTTTCCTTTCTATTTCTATAATTATATTCCTCATGTTTTTATTGACATTCCTCATGATCATATTTAAATTGTTTCCCTTACTTTCCTTACTGGGCCTCATGCTCACCCATTTCCTTTTATGTATGTCCTTGGGATATGAGATGTAGTAAATGTACTTTGTATGAACCCATGAATAATCCTTTCAAGTGTATTAGAAAAAAAATATGTTTCCATGTATTATTTACCTTTTTTCCAAGAAACTAAACTTTAAAAGATCCTCTGTTTGTACAATGTAATGAAAAGTTATATAATAAAAACACTACTGGAAAATAGGTCTATACCCACGGTTTTTCACAACCGTGGGTATAGGGATAGCATGTGAACCTATACCCACGGTTTTCAAAAACCGTGGGTATAGGCCACCTATACCCACGGTTGTGCCAAAAACTGTGGGTATATTTTTCTTTTAAGACCTATACCCACGGTTTTCGAGAAAACCGTGGGTATAGGGTATTTTACGAAGATGTACACCGACGGTTCTTGAAAACCGTAGGTATTGCGGGTTTTTTTTTTGAAGACCTATACCCACGGTTCTAGAGAACCGTGGGTATAGCTTTCCCGCGTTATGGTGGGTAAATAAAATTAGGCGGGACACGGAAAAACTTGGCGGGGATAAATTTTTTCACGGTTTAGATGAATATATTTATATACATAAAAATCTAAATAATCCAAAGTTGCATAGCTGAGTTGGTCCGGTTGTGTAGAGACGTCCGGTGTCTCAGCGCGCAGCCTGGGTTCGAAACCCGCTGGGTACCTTTTTTGAATTTAAATACCGGATATTAATATATATAGGCAAATATATATATGTTTATCAAAGAAAAATTCCAGCAGAGTTGGTCTATTAGTTTCGGCGGACGCAAGGTCTTGCGCGCGACGCGGTTTCGAAATCCGCCAGGATCGGTTTTTTGAATTTAAATACTTTATATTAATATATATAAAAAGATATATGTATATTAAACAAATAAAAATAGTGGCTGGGTTGGTCTGTTAGAGCGGGACGGCGGCGCTGCTAGATGCGCAGCACGGGTTCAAAACCTGCTGAACCCTATTTTTTTGAAAAAAAAATTACCCACGGTTTGAAAAACCGTGGGGTCTGCTATGTGCCACGCTGGAACAGCGTTGTGCCAAATTGGACTCCCCTATACCCACGGTTCTCCAAACCGTGGGTATAGGCTGAGACCCCTATACCGACGCCATTCCAGCCCACGGTTCCCAAAACCGTGGGTATAGGCTATACCCACGGTTTTGGGGGCTATACCCACGGTTTTGAACCGTGGGTATAGGTCGTTTTTCCAGTAGTGAAAGGTGGGATCCCATACCAGAATACCCTAAGAGTGGAGGGTTAATTAGGGTTTCAACTTTTTATTTTATAGAGATGGATTTTTTTCCCACATTTTTAAGAACTTATTAAACCTGTATGATGGAATCGTGCAGTAAATAATTATTCCCAAGAAGAGAGACAACAAATCAGTTTTTCCTTGGTTCACTACTAAGGGTTGGTCCAAGGATCATATGTTGATCGTGTTTCATTCATTCCAAAATCCACTAATCTTCACTAGTTGTGGAATATATGAGTTTAAATGCAGTCACTCTATTCTAGGAACACTAAATTTACATGATTTTAGAGATAACACATTGTCTCCCTTAAAACACTTTCATTGGCTCCCCCTAGACCACTACTTTTTGAGAAGTCTTACTCCGTTTAACAAATTGAAGGTCGCATCAGTAGACTTGAA
Source organism: Viscum album (assembly GCA_963277665.1). Lineage (NCBI taxonomy): Eukaryota > Viridiplantae > Streptophyta > Magnoliopsida > Santalales > Viscaceae > Viscum > Viscum album. The sequence goes on along the minus strand of OY728158.1, from coordinate 348,542,175 downwards.
TTTAATTCCTTTTCTCTGACTACTATAAGACTCTTCCTACATTTTAGTCCTAATTTGATGCACTTGAAAGAAATATTCACTTAAACTAGGTATTCAACACAACTATTAGTGAAACTCCTAATCTTCATGAAACACCCTTTATGTTTCAAAGAAATATCAACCTTCTCAAACTCGCACACTTTCATGAATCTCCCAACCTTCGTGAGGATCGTAGCCTTTTCAGAGAAAACTACCTCCACAGAGCTCACTAAATTCTCAGAACACTAAGTCTTCCTGAAACTCTTAGTCTTCATGAAACTTTCATAACTACTAATAATTAGCATCGATCAATAATTAACCAGAATTTTCTTGATGCTCAAGATTTCAAATAAATCTAGATTCATGAAGCTCCCAAATTTCATTAAATTATAGAAATTCAGTCATTTCTCCAATTTTATTTATGTTAAATGAAGTGGGGGTATCATCTTATTTATAGGAACAACCCTTTATAAAGATTCCAAGTTCCCAAAAAAAATTCATGAACCATTAAATTCATGTTTACGAAGCTCCTTCATTCATGAAGATCTAGTTAAATTTAACCTATTCAAGAACATTCTCGTAGTTGCGTAGATTTACCATCATGCCATAACACATTTATGAAACTTCTCATATTCACAATGATTTACAATCATTCCATCATGTCAATTGTGATTTTTGTTCACAATGATCCACATATTCATGATGCTCAACCTTTGTGAACCCCAATCTTTTTGAAACTCATTCATTTACCATGTTTGAGATGAGGAAATCCTAGAAAAACACATTTCACAAAGTTTGATCCTTCCTTCTAATTTTGTTCCCAAAAATTGTAAAACACTCGGAAATGACACCACTTTCAACATTGCATCCATCTTGTACTATAAGATCACTTTCCTTGCAAACTTACTGATCAACCCAGTTAGGATTAACAAAAAAACTATACTTCATTTCCAACTACCAACTATAATAGACCTTGGTTCCAACAATCTCCCCCTTTGGGTTTGTTTTCTATCTATTATATAAATTCAATAAAGCACCAACCTCAAATGAAAACTTAAAAGGTGAGAAACAACTCATCCAACACTCTATGTATGCATGAGTAAAGCTTTATGTAGAAAAAAATATGGGAAGAATGAATTTGGTTCTCATGTTTTAGAATTCTTAAATATGTCCAAGATGAGATTTGGGAAATATGAAATGTTTCCTCATAACACCTAATTATCATGATGTCACAGAATTATTTCATGGTTTTTCAAAATCCTGCAACTAGGATACCTTTATAACATTAAATTTTTCCATTCTTACACTGGAAATAAACCCAAAGAACCTATATTTGTACTTATAGAGCTCAAAATAGACTCTCCCTGTATTGTATCTCCCTTTTAAACCTATATCAATTCCACAAATAGATTAAAATAGTTAACAAAAATGGGGATAGGGGATCCAACTACAACCTCCTCATGCACTAGGAGGTAGCTAAACACTTAGGTTCGACCAATGTTTCTCAAACACATGTTTGACCAATGGATTAGTCAAAATGTCATCCACTTGGTCATTAGTTCCAACATGATTCATTTTAATCACACATTATTCAACTTTTTCCTTGATGAAGTGATATTTGATCTCAATATGTTTTATATGGGAGTGCTGAACCGGATTCTTCGTAAGATCTATCATGCTCTTTTTGTCCCGTTGAATCACCATTGGCTGTTTCACCTCCTCACCAATATCAGTTAGTTATTTCTGCATCCACGGTAGCTGAGTGCAAGACTTTCTAGTAGATATATACTATGCTTCATCCTTACTAAGAGAAGTGATTTTCCATTTCTTTCTCAACTATACCACATATTTTTTTCCTATGAATAAATAACCACCACTTGTGTAATTTTGATCCACCACATCTCTAAGTCAATCAGCCTCAGAAAATTTTGATAATTCATTAGCTCTTCCTACTATAAAGTATAATTTAAAATTGAGTGTGCCTTAAATATAACTCATGATTCATTTAACTACTTCCAAATTATCTTCCTTAGGATTACTTTAAAATTAGTCCACTAATCTTATTGTAAAGACGATATCTAGCCATGTTGTAGTCAAGTATAGTGAGGTTATAATGATTCTCCTATAAATGGTGGGATCCATAGATATATAATCCTCATTCTTTCCAAGTTTTTCCCCAACCGAAATTGGATTCATCATTATTCATTCATTTTAAATTTCCTTAGAAGCTCCCTTGAGTATTTTTCCTGTGAAATGAAGGTATAATCCTTGTTTTGAACCACCTACATCCCCAAAAATAATGTGAGTTCACCAATCATGGACATTTCAAATTCGTATTTCATGTTATTGGAAAATTCTTCCACTGATCCATGCATACTCTTGCCAAATATAATATCATACACATATACAAGCAACATAAACTGGTCTTTTATCAATTCTTCACATAGATATTATGATTGAAACCTCCTCTTTTTAATTGAATCTTCTTTAGATAAGAAAACTATCAAGAATACCATTCTCGTGGTGCCTAATTTAGACTATAGAGGGCCTTATTTAATCTACATGTCTTTTATTCAACATTTCCAATCAAAAATATTAGTGTTTATTCAATGTAGGCTTCTTCTTCAAGAACTCCATTTAAGAATTTCATTTTTACATCCATCTAATAAACTTTGTATTCTCTCTGAATTTCCATGGTAATGAAAAATATGATTGACTCTGGTCTAGCTACTCGATCAAATGTTTCTTCAACATCAATTCCTTCAATATGTGCATATAATTTACACACTAAGTGTTCCTTGTTTCTGAACACATTTCCATGCTCATCAAAAAAAATTTTGAAGATGCACTTTTTTCCAATCACATTATGATTTTTAGGTCTCTTAATAAGATTCCATGTCTGAATCTTGTCAATCTGATCTAGTTCTTCATTCAGGGACTAAATCCATGATTCATACTTTGTTTCTTATTCAAACAAGGTTGGTTCTACAATTTATAGGAAGGTAAAATGCACTTTATTCCTCATTCTCCTTGTATGTGTGGGTGTCGTCTAATCCTCAATGATGTTGGATTGATCATTTTCTTATCTTCTATTTCTCCTGTGAGGTTCTGACGAAGTTTCACCATCCAAGGTTTCTTCTTCTGATTATTCTTATGAATCATCATTGTTTGGTGAGCCCTAAATGTTTTTCAATACTTCCACTATTTCTGGATTTGAGTCTATCCCTTGTCCACTTTCTTCTTTATCTTCTATCATATCAGTATATGATCTTTTGAAAGTGTATATGGTTTTATCTTTAATGACATTGACATCACTACTTTCTACAATTCTTCCAATATGATTATTGTAATAATTTTAAGATTTAATATTCATTGAATATCTAAGTAATATTACCTCATCTTCAGCATCACCAAACTTTCCTTGATTTCATTCATTGTTTCGGATGAAAAATTTACTTCCTAAAACTTGAAAATACTTCAGAGAGGGTTTCCTTCCATACCATAACTCATATGGTGTCTTAGTTTCTCTCATAAAAATCCTTGTTCAATTTTGAGTGTACACCGCAACTTGGATAGTCTCTTTCTAATAATGATGAGAAATATAACTCTAAATATGTATAGTTCTATCCATATTGTTCACATATTGAATTCTATGTTCAAAAACTCCATTTTTTATGGAGTTCTCACTGCATCCACCTAATGATCTATGTCACGACCCATCCCCCGGGGCTCGTGCCATGCCTACCCCAAGCCCATCTTCCATAGGCCAGGGGCTGGAAACTAGCACTGGAAAGGCGTATCCCTATAACGGGAAGGAATTTCCTTTAAACCTGTACAATCACAGAATCCAAGAACACAACAAGAAGCAACCAAGAAGTAAACTATTGTAGTAAAAAGTGTACTGAAAGTAAAGGAGCCAGAATACAAGCCCAACTAGAAAGTACAAGTACAGCTGAAAAATAAAACAGCTCCTAGAATTTCCATTGAGGATCCTACCTAAAGGGTAGGTACAGCTCATGATCAGTAGTCACTGTGTCACGTCACGTCAAATGGTCCACCTCTGAGCACCGTCCAGTCCTGGCTCCCTTATCCTCGATCAAGGTTGTTTGTCACCTGCACAAGAAAAAGAAAGGTGCGAGCATAGCCCATGTAGGGGTGAGTATAACAATACTCAATAGGGACCCCCAGACCCCTGAAGGTCTCCCAGATTTCCACAAAGGATAAACCACAAAGAAAGACCTCAAACACAAAGAACGAAGTAGTCATCAACTCTACTTAGGTATATGCCCATACATATACCTAATTTATCAATATATACTTGTCTCATACATGATGAAACATAAAGTTCCAACTTTTAAGCCTTTAGCACAACATATCCATGAGGGAAGAATACCACAAAGGTAACACCATGAAGGTAACACCGTAAAGGTAAAAGTAACACAAAGGTAACACCACGAAGGTAACACCTCGAAGGTAAACATACCACAAAGGTAACACCACTAAGGTAAAACCACGAAGGTAAAATTACCACAAAGGTAAAGACTCATCTCGCACTAGGTATATATAACTCAAGTACAGAAGTACAAATGATTAGTCATAAAACTAGATCATCTTATTCTGTCGAGAGGCTCTGTTGCAGACCCACACAGGATCGATAGATAATGATCCACATAGGATCTCTAGGCTTTGACCCACACAAGATCGATAAATACTGACCCATAGAGTATCACTAAGCACTGACCCACACAAGATCGATAAATGCTAACCCACATAGGATCGATGTTCTTTCTTCACATTACAGCCAGCCACGAGATTCTGGCACTAAGCACACTTAATTCTGAGAGGATCTTCTCCTCAATCCATCGGTCATACCTCAACCACCACTAAGTTCCACAAAGAATTATCCCAAATGACCTCCATGTCTTAAGGGTTCCAATGCGACATACGGCGCGTCAAACGGACTCCCGGTCTGTGACTTATAAGCGTTTTAGTACCGAGGGCCCGGTTGGATCCGGGTTCGATCCAACCCATCCACACTCTAAATTTCTCCAAAAATCAAGTGGAGTATACCAAAAAGGACCATCTCACTCCGAGGATCCCAGTGCCATAGACGGTTCATCAAACAGACGCTTGATTCACAAGTTATGGCTCTTTTTAGCGAAACTGGGCATGGAAGGGTCGGGGTCCAGTCCGACCAGGTCAGACCGACCCAAACTGGCTCATCCCAAACCGGGTAGGGCTGGACCAGTTGGGATGGGCCCCAGCAGGCTTGGCCTACTAGGCTGCAAACCAGCCTAGCCCGCCTAGGTAGTGTGGCCCACTAGGCTGGCGTGGCTCGACCCACAGAGGGGTGCAGCCTGCTAGGCTCACGCGGCCTAGCCCAGAGAGGGGCACAGCCCGCTGGAGGCGTGGCCCACTAAAGCGGGGTTCTCCCTAGCTGGAACATGGGGGGACGTTTTCCCCTATTCATAAATCAAAGCAGCGGCGCCACGGGGCGCCGCCAGGTTACCCGCAGGACCCGCATGGAGCGGGTCCCGGCCCTCCGTCGCGGCTTCCAAGTCACGGTCATCTCTAGCGGTGCGTAACAGCGCACTGCTTGCCTTCTCCCATGGTCGGCCGATGCCGGACTCCGCTTTCCACCGCGGCTATATGTCTCGGCCCTCTCTCTGACGGCACGTCGTTGCACGCCGCTTCGCCCTTCGTGGTCGTCCCGAGCCAGCCGTTGTCTTCACCCACCATAGCTACGGCCACGGCCTACTTTGCTGGTGGTGTGTGACAGCGCCCAATGGTGCGCCACCATCTCTTTCACAGTCGGTCGGTGCTGACCACTGCCATCACCTCATTCGTCGGCGCAGGTTGTCGGCGGTCTTTTGCGGGTCACCAGGTGAGCTCTGGTGGCCCGTTTCTCCATCTGATGGTGCCAACGGACTCCCCTAGATGCCCTATTTATTGTTAAACCCATAGTTATGGGTTTCATCCAACCCAAATAAATTGCTCGAGAAGAACACGTCAAATTTTAACAAAATGAGGAGGGTCCGGGCCTTGTTCATTTGGCCCGCACCCTCCGCGTTAGATAGATAGAAAGAGGGTATTATAATGATTCAACAAATCTTGAAATTAGATAAGAAATAAACCCTACCTCAAGATCATTGGAGAACATTCTCATTTGAGGAACAGTCAGTGTTTGTCAGTTCATGATTCGGTGGTGATCGTCACCGCTCACTGAAACCGGTTCCATCCTCCAAGTGGTTGGTGTCGTGGTACTTTGCCAGAGCTTCATCGCTTGGTGAAGTCGTGCCAATACTCTACCCCGAGCTCCATATAAATAAGATATAGGTAGGGTGAGTAACATCATTGGTAATTTATGAGGTTCATTTAATGAATGAACCTCCCAAATTCCAATGATGTTGTTACAAATATTGAGGAGTCAGGCCAATTAGTGGCTTGACATATCGTTGGTCCCGCCACCACCGCTTGTCCGTTGGAGGAAAATAAAAAGAGAAATAAAATAACTTTGTTATTTTATTATTATTATTTTAAATGTCCAAAATCTATCTTTTTATCCCAACCTACTGCAGTCAAATTGAATCCTTCCTTAAGCGAATCTCGGTACTACAGATTCAATGGTGCTATCGGATTTTTAATTCGATCACCGGTTCAAAAGTTAGAAAATGTCACTCGTGTGTTTATTGAACGTACCTTAAAAAAGTTTATAAATTCATTCCGGGAACACCGGGCCTTGAAATAATACGCCGTCAATTTTTATAACCTCGTAATAATTCCATATAATTAAAAAAATACATGGAAAATATGGGTCTTTACATTCTCCCCACCTTAGGGATTTCCATCCCTGAAAACCACAACATAGACTAAGGAAACAAATGGGAGTACTGAGCATGAATCTGATCATATCATTCTCATGTGCTCTCTTAGAGGTTCTCGTGCTGCCAGAGAATGTGCACCAAAGGTATTGATCTTCCATGAAGTACCCACTCCTGTCAATCCTCAATCTCCACTGGAACCTCTGTAAACGTTGCCCCATCGTCGATGTCCATCTCTCCCCAGTTGATGATGTGTGATGGATCATGCATTTACATCCTCAGTTGTGACACGTGGAAAAAATCATGCACCCAGTGCATCTACGGGGGAAGATCTAGGTGATACGCCACCTCTCTAACTCTGCTGAGAACCTAAAAAGTTCTGATGAACCTTGGAGATAACTTTCTGCCCTGGCCAAATCTCTACAAACCTCGTCGAGGTGAGACTCGTAGGAAGACATGGTCTTCCTCCTAGAACTCCAAAGGTCTTTGTATCCTATCAGTATAATACTTATTCCTACTCTGTGTAGTCTTCATCCACTTCTATATGATCTGCACCTTCTCAGTGGTAGCCCATACCAACTTTGGACCCATAAGTGCTGACTCCCCTGGGTCTGTCCAGCATAGAGGTGATATGCAAGTTTGAACATACAAGGACTCAAATGGTGTCATACTGATGGTGGATTGATATCTGCTGTTGTATGTAAACTCCACCAAGGGAAATTGATCCTCCCAACTACAGAAAAAATCTAGGATGCAAACACAAAACATGTCCTCCAGTGTTTGAACGGTCCACTCTGTCTGACCATCCATCTGTGGATGAAAGGCGATGATCAAGCGTAGCTAAGTCCCAAATGACTCCTATAATCCCTTACACAACTAGGATGTAAAAAATGTGTCATGATCATAGATGGTCGTCGATTCCACCCCATGAAGTCTTAAAATATCATGTACGTAGAGGCATCTCGATCCCTCTACTGATCCCTACTCTCGGATGGGTAGGAAGTGGGCCAAATTGGTGATTCATTCAACAATCACCCAGATAGAATCATGTCTTCTAGACGTATGTGGAAGCCCTGTCATAAATTCCATAGAGATACCATCCCACTTCTACTTCGGTACCTCTAATGGTTGTGCTAATCCTGCTGGAACCTGATGTTTGGCCTTCACTTGCTAACAAGTGAGGCATCGTGAGACAAACCCTATCACTGCTTTCTTCATCCCTAGCCACCATTGCTGATGCAGGAGGTCCCGGTACATCTTCGCCACACCAAGATATACCACCAGAGGGGACTTATAGAACTCCCTCAACACCTCCTCTCGTAGTGCCACTGGTACCCTGATGCATCCTCTGAAGAGGATGACGTGCTCCCTACCTTCAAAAAATCCATCAGGTGATTGTCCTGAGAATATCTGAGCACATCGAGCCTCGCAGTAAATGTCCCCAAATTGTGCCTCCTGAACTCGCTGAATAAGTGGGGGAGTGACAGACATAGACTAGAGGTAAGTGGATCTATATCTATCCACAAAGTATATATTCAATGCGGATAGCTTCTCTGTCACCTCACTCAGCAATTGTAGACCAGACCTCCTGCTGAGTGCGTCTACTACTACATTCCCCTTCCCATGAGTGTAGACTATCTCGAAGTCATAGTCCTAGAGGAACTCTAGCCAATGTAGCTGTCTTGGATTAAGGTCCTTCTGTGAGAAGATATAACTAAGACTATTTTTATCATAGTAAACAGTAAATCATTCATCCATCAAGTAGTGTAGCAACATTTTCAAGTCAAAGACCATTACTGCTAACTCCAGGTCATGGGTAGCATAGTTCTTCTCATGTTGTCTTAGCTTTTGTGAACCATAAGTGATCACTGCTCGCTCCTACATCAGGACACATCCAATTCTGGTCTCTAATGCATTGCAGTAGACTACATACCCAATGCCCTCTTCTGGTAGCCTCAAGATGGGGGCACTCGTTAGTCTCTGCCTCAACTTCTGAAAAATTTGTTGGCATCTATCTGTCCATACGAAGGGTTGTCCCTTCTTCGTCAATAATGACAAGTGTTCCACAACTCAGGAAATGTCAGGTAAGAATCTCTGGTAGTACCCAACCAATCCCAGGAAACTCCGCACCTCGGTCACACTCCTAGGTGGCTCCCAAGCAAGCACTACCTCTATATTTTTCAGATCTACCGCAACTCTAGCCTCTGAGATAACGTGTCCCAGAAAGTGGACCCCCCATATCCAGAACTGGCACTTCGATATTTTACCATAAATATGGAGCTCTCGGAGTGTATCCAGAACTATCTGCAGATGATAGGCATGCTCCTCCTCCAATGCCGAGTATATCAAAATGTCTTTAATGAATACCGCCACAAAGCGATTGAGGTATGGTTGAAAGATCATGTTCATGAGTCCCATGAACACTTTAGGGGCATTGGTCATTCCGAATTACATAACCAAGAACTCATAGTAGCCATACCGACATCTAAAGGTCATATTCTGCACATCCTCACCTTGTACCCTGAGCTGATGATAGCCTGATCTGAGGTCTATCTTCGAAAACCATCGATATCCCTTCAACTGATCAAAGAGATCATCAATCCTTGTAAGTGGATACTTGTTCTTTACGGTCACCTGGTTTAGGCACCGATAGTCCACACAGAGTCTCAAAGTCCCATCTTCCTTCTTGGAGAACAAAATCAAGGTTGCCCATGGGGAAACATTGGGCCTTATAAACCCCTTCTTCTGCAAGTCCTCCAACTGTACCCATAACTCATAAGGTTCTGGAAGAGCCATCTGATATGCTGGTGTAGATATCAGTTTTATCTCGGGGTACAGTTCAATGTAGAATTCCACCTATTTGTGAGGAGTTATTCCCGAAACAGTGTCAGGGAAGACATCAGCATACTGGTCCACCACTACAGGATAGCTCGGACTCTCAACATCAACTGCTCTGATGGTAAGGTTATCCAACTTATGTGTGATCAGCTGAACCCTCCTTCGGTTAGCTCCATCCTATGTTTCAAAGGTTCCCTTATCTTCGGTGATGAAAAACCTAGTCCCATCCTCGCGGACACACCTCACTTTACGCCTGATGTATTAAATCTGAGCATGGAATGTAGATAACTAGTTCATACCCAAGATGACGTCGTAAGGACTTGACGCCGCTACTAGAAGATCTCAGCCGAAGCTATCGCCTCCTAGAGTAAGCTCACACTTCCGAAACTAGTGTGTAATTGTTGAATCCCCTCCCATAGGAGTCTCTAGCCATAAATATCGAGCCAACGGCTCCATCAGAATTTTCGAGCTCCAAACAAGAGTCATGGAAATGAAAGAGTGACTAGCACCTATGTCTATAAGTACTGCAGCTAAGGTGTAGTAGACATAGATCATACCTCGAATCATCTCTAGGGAATCGTGGTCATAGGCCTCAGCTGCCTAGATCTGAGCTCATCCCTGTCCTCCTGATCCCTATGGTCGGGGTGGACCACCTGGAGGTGGTGGAGGTAGAACCTTAAATCACCACCAACTGTCTGCTGCATGGTCAGCTCCTCTTCTAAGTTTTTTGCTCTACGGATCTCCTCATTAAAACCTCTACCCTTGACTCTAAGGTCCCTTAACCATCTACTATTTGTCCATACAGTAGGTCGGGCACTCGTGAGCCATGTGACCCTACCTGTTGCACAAGTAGCACTACATACTCCTCATATGTCCTCCACTATCCCTTGATCCCCTCACCACCGACCCTGTATCATGAGGTCATCCACCAAAAGGTCTAGCCTGCTTGGGCCCATGCATCATCCATCTACTTCTTATTTTGGATGACTCTGCTACCTGACGTCCGGTGGTGGATCTTGTTGTCGGTGTCTACTTAGCGAAGAAGCTATCCACCAAAAGTGCTCGCTCTAGCACCCTAGCATGCGTCGTAATGCTGAGTGATATCATCAATTCCCGGATCTCATGTCAGAGACCCTGCTCAAAGTTTTGGGCCCTGAAGAAAGGGTCTCATACCATGTCGGTGGAGTAGCATGAGAGATCAGTGAACCTCGCCGAGTACTGAGCCACGGTCATGCTGCCCTGCTGTAAGTGCAGCAGCTTCTATATATGCACTGAGCGTAGGGTCGTTGGGATGAACTCTTCCCTGAAAAGGCCCTAGAAGTCTGCCCAGGTGAGGTTTGCCTCATCTTGTATCTGAAGTGTTAGACTCCACCATCTCCTAGTTGTTCCCTAGAAGAGACTGGCAGCTAGGTTCACCATCAGATCAGCTGGTGTCCCAACTAAGAGAAAAACTCTCGCCACAGCCTCCAGCTAGTCTTCAGCCGCCTGCAAATCCGTCTCACCTTAGAACCTTAGAGGCCTCTGCCACTAAAACTTTTGCAACGTGCTCATTTGGAATACACCCTCTGCTGGTGGGGTTGGTGGAAACATTTGTCCAATGGGTTGTGGTGCTGATGGTACACCACCCGAAGGTGCTAACACCGTAAGAGGGCCCTACATCGAGGCCTCATTGCTCGGTGGGCCATCATCATGTACTCTCTTGGGAATCCTGGGTAGCTGTCTATGTGGAGGAATCCTGAAATAAAATAGGTGTGCCATGGTCAATAAGTTATACCTGGTGAGCTGACTCAAAGAAACCATAAGAAAATTTTTTCAAAACACACGCAATCAGTGTTTTTGTGCACTGAGTCGGAAATCATAATTCAGGGTCCTAGTGTATGGATACATCGGCCACCGCACCAACACAAGATTCCCCAAATTAAAACCCACACTCTTATCACTTAACACTATTTCCACATTTAAAAGATCAGAGTCCTAGTTCTCCGGTAGAACTAACTCCTCTAAAACCACTTTGTCACGACCCGTCCCCTGGGGCCCATGTTGTGACTACCCCAAGCCTGCCTTCCATAGGCCATGGGATAGAGACTAGCACCGGAAATGCATATCCCTATAATGGTAGGCATTTCCTTTAAACCTATACAATCAGACAATCCAAGAACATAACAAGAAGAAACCACAAAGTAAAATGTTGTAGTAAAAAGTGTACTGAAAGTAAAGGGGACAGAATACAAGCCCAACTAGAAAGTACAAGTACAAATGAAAAAGAAAATAGCTCCTGTAATTTCCACTGAGGATCCTACCTAAAGGGTAGGTACATCTCACGATCAGTAGTCACTACGTCACGTCATGTCAAATGGTCCACCTATGAGCATTGTCCAGTCATGGCTCACTCATCCTCAATAAATGTTGTTCTTCGACTGCAAAAGACACAGCAAGGTGCGGGCATAGCTTGTACAGTGTAGGGGTGAGTATAACAATACTCAATAGGGACCCCGAGACCCCAAAAGGTCTCCCAGAGTTCCACAAAGGATAAACCACAAAGAAAAACCTCAAACACAAAGCACGAAGCAGTCATCAACTCTACTTAGTTATATGCCCATAAATATACCTAATTTATCAATATATACTCATCTCATACATGAGGAAACATAAGGATACAACTTTTAAGCCTTTATAAGAACTGATCTATGAGGGAAGAATACCACAAAGGTAACACCACGAAGGTAAAACTACCACAAAGGTAACACCATGAAGATAACATCACAAAAGTAAAAGTACCACAAAGGTAACACCATGAACATAGCACCACGAAGGTAAAAGTACCAAAAAGGTAAAGACTCATCTCACACCAGGTATATATAAATCAAGTACAGAAGTACAGATGATTAGTCGTAAAACTAGATCATCTTATTCTGTCGAGAGGCTCTACTTCTAACCCACACAGGATCGATAGATGCTGACCCACACAGGATCGATAGATGCTGACCCACACAGGATCGCTAGGTGCTGACCCACATAGAATAGATAGATGTTGACCCACAGAGGATCACTAAATGTTGACCCGCACAAGATAGATAGATGCTGACCCACATAGGATCGATGTTCTTTCTTCACGTTACAGCCAGCCACGAGATTCCTGCACTAAGCACACTTGATTCTAGGAGGATCTTATCCTCAAGAAATTGGTCATACCTCAATCTCTAGGAAGTTCCATGAAGAACTATCCCAAATGACCGTCATGTCTTAAGGGTTCCAACGCGATAGATGGTGTGTCAATCGGACTCTCGGTCTATGACTTATAAGCGTTTTAGTACCTAGGGCCTAGTTGGATCCGGGTTCAATCCAACCCATCTATACACCAACTTTCTAAAAAACTCAAGTGGAGTATACCAAAAAGCACCATCTCTCTCTAAGGATCCTAGCACCGCAAATGGTTCATCAAACGGACGCCCGGTTCACAAGTTATGGATCTTTTTATCGAAATTGGGCCCGGAAGGGTCCGGGTCTGGTCCGACCCGACCCAGTTCGGGTCGACTTGACCCAACCCAGTTGGGATGGGCTGCGGTGGGCTCGGACCACTGGGTCGCAAACCATCTTGGCCCTCTAGGATGGAGCGGCCCAACCCACGGAGGGGCACGGCCCACTGGGCTCGCGTGGCCCAGCCCACGGAGGGGCATGGCCTGCTGGAGATGCAGCCCGCTGGAGCGGGGTCCGCCCTAGCTGGCATGGGGGGTATTTCCCCCTGTTTGGAAATTAGAGCAGTGGAACCACGGGGCACCACCAGGTTGCCCGTGGGACCCGTAGGGAGTGGGTCCTAGCCCTCTGATGCAGCTTTCGAGTCGCGGCCCTCTCTCCAGCGGCGTGTCATTACGTCCCGCTCTGCCCTCCGCAGCCAGCTCGAGATGGCTGTTGTCTTCACCCATCGCGGCTACGGTTGTGGCCTACTTCTCCAGAGGAAGGCGACGGTGCGCTGCCATCTCTTTCACGGCCGGCCGGTGCCGGCCGCCGCCATCACCTCCTCCGCTGGCACCAGTTGCCGGCGGTCTTCCGTGGGTCACCGAGTGAGCTCTGGTGGCCTGTTTCTCCATCCGAAGATGCCAACAGACTCCTTGGGACACCTTATTCGTCATTAAACCCACCATTAGAGATACAAATTTTCTTACAGACTTGGTATATTCTAAAAAGTCTATTTCTCAGGATGCCAGGGGCACCCATAGCAAGTATCATAAACCATCTCCAACTGGGCAGTATAAGCAGACAGGTCCGGAAACTGTCCAAGACTCCCCTGAACTACATGTGGTCATTCCCAGTCTGGATGGCAAAAAAATGACATAATGTCAAGATCATCTCAGCCTTCACCAAGCTGTGACACCCCTCAATCTCAAATTCAGAATGTTATAAAATAGGTGAGTACCTATAATTCGTTTTAATTACTTGAATCTGCTAGTAGTGATGATGACAGGAAACCAGTGGAAGATCGGGATGGAGTTAAGTGTGTGAACACGGATGTAACGTCTGAGATCCCGGATGATGGTGGAGGTCCATGGATACAGGCAAAAGCTAGGCGGAGGGGGAGACAACCAAGTGGAAGGGGTACTCAAAAATCTCTTCACAGTATGAACACTCGCTCGCGAGTGCGCTGATGACTTTTTTATGGACATGTTTTGCTGTTTTCTCCTCTGTCTTTACTCCTTGTATGATTTTCTATTTTAATAATAGGGGCCTTTGCGCCTCAACCTTCTTAAAAAAAATAAACCCTACCTCAAGATCGTTGGAGAACGTTCGTGTTTGAGAAAGATTCGGTGTTCTTCAGTTTGTGATTCGGTGGTGCTCGTCACCGCTCGCTGGAACCGGTTCTGTCCTCCAAGTGGTTGGTGTCGTGGTACTTCGTTAGAGCTTCGTTGCTTGGTGAAGTCATGCCAATACTCTACACTGAGATCCATATAAATAGGATAGGGGAGGGTGAGTAACGTCATTGGAAATTTATAAGGTTCATTTAATAAATGAACCTCCCAAATTCCAACAATGTTGTTACAAAGATTGAGGAGTCAATCCAATTAATGGTTTGAGATGTCATTGGTCCCGCCACCGCCACTTGTCCGTTGGCAGAAAAGGAAAAGAGAAATAAACTAACTTTGTTATTTTATTGTTCTTTTAATTTTACAAAATCTATCTTTTTCTCCCAGCCTACTGTGGTCGAAGTGAGGCCTTCCTTAATTGAATCCTGGCGTTGTGGATTCAACAGTGCTCTTAGATTTTTAATCCGATAATCGGTTCAAAAGTTAGAAAATTTCACTCACTTTTTTACTGAACATACCTTAAAAAATGTTCATAAATTCATTTCGGGCACACCAGGCCTCGAAATCACACACCGCCAATTTTCACAGACTCGTAATAATTCCATATAATTTAAAAAAAATACATGGAAAATACGAGTCTTTACAATATATTCCATGTTTTTTAGGTAATTTTCAAATTAAATGGATGTGTATTCTCTTCCATTTTCAGATCATAGAATCTTGATTATGTAACCAATTTCATTCTCATCTATTCAACAATAACCTTTCATGCAATCAATCACTTATTGTTTCTTAGGTATAATAATTACACAATCCATTCTACAATAATCATCGATAAAAATAATGAATTACCTCTCTCTATATGTGCCTTCCACATTTATTGAATCACGTACTTATGTGTGGATAAGATCAAGAAGATTTGATACCCTTTTGTTCTTTGGCCGATATGAGCTCCCGACCATCTTTCCATGCATGCATGCATCACACTTATTTTCTCAATAATGATTCATATTGGGAATGTTGTAAACTATCTTAATATTATATATTTGTTCCATGATCTACTGATTAATTTAACCCAACCTCTGGTGCCACAAGTTGTTTTCTTATTCAACATTTAAGTAACAAATGTTCTCTTAATGTCAACCTGGTATAAATTATCATCTACTATGCATCCTTTCATGATATAATTACCTATATTTCCTTTGATAGTGCACCACTTTTGACTAAATATCACTATCAATCTTAATCCATAGATTTGACTCACGCTCAGGAGATTATGACGTAAAGAGACACATATAGAACTTCAGTTTTCCTTAGCTCGTCATTTTCCAGTTCAGTACTTCCACTACCTTTGATCTTTAAAGAACCATTATTTCCAAATCTCACCATTCCATCAACCTTTTTATTAACATTCATAAAAAAATATGCATTTCATGTCATGTGGGATGAGTAGCCTCTATTAAGAATCTAGGTGCTATAGTTCTTTGAGCTTTGGGATCTATTTCTACAAGGTTGGATTTCTTAATTTTCTTCTTTTCCTTCCATGAGATTCTTGAGTGGGTGGAGGATAAATATGGACTTTCTAATCTCATTTCAATATGAATGGGTTCATCATACTCATATTATTCTTCCATAGTATAATATTTATTATTAATATTAACTTCACTTGGTTGGTGGGTATTGAATTAACTATAAGTTCTGTAGGTAATATCCCCACATGTCCTTTGCCTGCAATAAATAGATTTATTTCCATAATTAGAGTAGTGAAAAAAAATATCCATAAAAACTATCTATTCTATATGATGAAGGATATGGTATCATTCTTCTTTGTTGAATTCCAAGTGCCTCCCCATTTTTATAGCTTCTTACCTCTTCACAGTATGACATAATATGGCCTAGAAAGACACGGAATTGAAATTTGATAAAAGGAAATGTCTTCTTACTTCCATTCTTACTCATTCCCCATTATTTTTTAAAATTATTTAAAAATAAATCATCTTTAAAAACATGAGGATAATTTTCACCCCTCATTTTTGTTTGATTTGAAGCTTTCTTTGTTAGGAAATCAAGTGCCTTTGTGATATGTCCAAATTTATGCTTCCCTTTATTTTTACTCATCTCATTTTTAGCATTTTTATCTTTCAGCATCATAGAAAATTACACTTTTTCCCATACATGTTGATCTCTGATCATTCAAGGCCATATCTACTCCTTCAGAACCTCGTTTAGCTCTTTCTAATAGCTCTACATATGAGAATATTCCAAGCTATACTTTCTTCTTTTTTTCCTAGATTTTGGTTAAGTTTCTAGTTTAATCCTTAGAGTAAGAAATTATTCTTCAATTCCATCAAATATCTTATCCTTATCCTCTAGTATGGATGTAATGTCATTGATGACTTTTTCCTTCTCTTAAATCTTAATCTTAAATTACACAACTTATTCTGATCTTTCAAGAGTTGTTAAATGTTCTTCTGCCCCTGCTTCCAGTCGATCAATTTCTCCTTCAAGCTGATCAACATACTCTGATGAATCTTCCAGAATGGATCTTATCTTTATGTTTCTTTTTCTTTGAATTTCAAGCTTATCAATATCACCCTCAAGTTTCATATTGAGATCAACATCATCAATCAAATGATTATATTTATCTTTTAATGGTTCTACCTTTTCAACTGTAGCCATTATGGTTGCTTGAGTTTCCAATTTAAACTTTGGTTTTGCATCCTCTAAAAATTTATTATCATCATGTTCTTATTTACAAAAGAAACTATTTCTCTGTAATTTCTCTCCAAATTTGAAGTCTCCCTTTTGGGGGAACCTTTTTTTAGGCTTTTCCATGACTCCTGCTTCACTTTATTCATTATTGAACTTCCTTGTGCATTGAGAAGAAATGTACCCAACTCTACCAAATTGAAAAAAGGTCATGGGAAGATTTTCTTAAAATATCCCTTTTCCCCTCTTTAATTTATTGGAAAAAAAGAAATAAGTTCATCTTCCTCATTATCTCCATCAACGCTATCTTTGGAAATCTCAAGTTTTTACATGGGTTTGAATTCCATTTACTTTCTCACTCAATTTGTTTCATCTTATGGTTTGACTCTCATTTCATAATCCACTAGACTTCTTAGAATATCATCAAGAGAATTATTAGACAAATACCTTTCCTCAAGGGATAACACTTTTGGATTGTACATAGGTGGAATCCTTCATAATATTTTCTTCACAATATCAATATCTTTAATTTCTTCACCAAGTCCTTTAATTTATCCAAAAACTTTAGTAATTAGATTAAAATTTTATTTGTAATTTCATCAGGATGCATTTTTATATCATCAAACCTATGGGGAAACCTTGGAGTTTTTCCTCCTTCACTTTTTTATCACTTTATTATATATTTTCCCATTTTTTCCCACATAGGATTGGTTAAAGTTAAACTCATCACCTTCAAATTAGTTTTATAATATAGAGCTGTAGTAATGGAATTTTGTGGTGTTTTATCTACATCAAGGATTTTACTATATATTTTAGTCATAGAAAGACATGTCACATCAGTGACCTGAATCCCTTGTGCAGTGGAAAAAATAAATATCATCCAAAGGGATCTTAGATTATATCTCATCCTTTTCTTCCAAATCTGTAAGATTCTTACATCAAATAGGGGGTCTCCCCTGACATTCACTAAATTCTCCATGAAAAAAACATAGGATAGATTTAACTCCAACAACTTGTATGCTCTGATACCAGTTAT
The DNA here is from genome assembly GCA_963277665.1 of Viscum album. NCBI lineage: Eukaryota > Viridiplantae > Streptophyta > Magnoliopsida > Santalales > Viscaceae > Viscum > Viscum album. The sequence continues at coordinate 348,523,954 of OY728158.1, read as the reverse complement.
AGGACCCCGGAACACCCTGATAGGGGAGGCGTGAATCAGAGTGTAAAATTTTTCTTTTAAAGTGACGGATATTGTTCCCACATTAGTAGGAACTTGTTAAACCTATATAATGGAATCATGCAGTAAATAATCATTCACAAGAAAAGAGGCAACATTTCAGTTTTACTTGGTTCACCACTAAGGTATATCCTAATGAGCATACACCGATAGTGTGTGGTCGTACCAAAATTCACTAATATTATCTAGTTATGGAATATTGAAGTTCGTACATAGTCACTTTGTGCTAGGCACACTTCCTTTAGAAGATTTTAGAGATAGTATACTACCTCCCTTTGAACATTTCCATCAACTTCCCCTATCCAACTACTTTGGGAGAAGTCCTACTTAGTATAATGACTTGAAGGTTGGATCACTAGATTTTCATTTAAGTCTTTTTCCCTAACTAGAAAAAAACTCTTCTTGCATCGTAGTCCTAATTTGATGCACTTGAATGCAATGTTCACTTAAAACAGATATTCAACACAACTGTTCGTGAATCTCCTAGACTTCATGAAACATCCCTTATGTTTCAAATAAAAACCAGCCTTTGGGAACCCACACACTTTTGTGAAAATCCCATCCTTTACAAAGATCACAGCCTTTGCGGAGCAAACTACCTTTTAAAAGCTCACTACTTTCATGGAACACTAAGTCTTCGTGAAACTCCCAGTCTTCACGAAACTTCCATAACTCATAAGAATTTTAATCAGTCAAGACTTAACCATTCTTTTCATAGTGGTCAATCTCATAAAGAAATAAAAATTCACAAAGCTCCTAGCCTTCATGAAAGTAGAGTGGTTCATCCTTTTCTCCAATTCTCTTTATATAAAATGAAGTGGGGATAGCTGCCTATTTATAGGCACAAAACTTCACAAATATTCCAAGATCCCAGTGGATTTTTCATGAACCTCTAAATTCATGTTTGCGAAGCTCCTTCATTTATGATCTATAGTGAAATTTAATCTATTTGTGAACATCCTTGTAGTCGTATAGATTTATGGTAACGCCATCACATATTCGTGAAACTTCTCATAGTCACAAAGATTTTCCGTCACCCCATCACGTCATTCATGATGTTTTTTCATGATGCTCCAAATCTTCATGAAGCCCAACCTTTTCAAAATCCATTCGTCACTATAATGACCCAAACTTTTGTAAATAAAATCCCCCTTTCTTTTTAATAAAATGTATTATTATATATTATGGATATAGAGAACACATGAACTTATTTTTTTATACTATAATATTTAAAATACCATTAAGAATCATTATAAATGATAATATATCCATTTAAGAGTGATCACATGATTAGTATAAATATAGGGTTTTAACAAATCCAATAAACACAGACAAAGGAAGTGATGGAATCAACGAGTAGGATTGTACCCTATGAGGCCCATTTATTGGATATTCCAAGGGAGATGGAGTCTCTGGTGTTTTCCCTTGACCAATCCCAAACTAAGATCTAACAACTTAATCATGAGTTAAACTGTTTATGGGAGAATTTCAAGCTTATCGAGATCACGGCCCAAACCATGTACATCGAACCACCACATGAAAGTCTCACAGTCGCGCACCTTACCCTTAGGGAGTTTGTTGGTGTATTAAAGGGATATGATTCAAGACCATAATAATATGAATATGTATATTTTATTTTCAATATAATAATGTTTATATTTTCTTCTTATCAGTACTTTATAAATGATTTTGAGTTTTATACAATAAAACACAAATTGTATTACTAATTAGTATTCAATTTTAATTAAGACGTTTATTTTAATGAATTAATAGATTTTTAAAATAAATAATATTTTAATAAAATATGATTATTAAATAATTTTTATTAAATATAAATGATCATATAATTTTTATGAAGTCAAATGTAATTTTTATAAGGGTTCAAAATTTGTTATTGTCAAAAAACCCTACATTTCTCAATAAATGTTGATTCTTATTTTAATATTGTAAATAAAAATATTTAAAAAAATAGATAAAATTAATATTATTTTTGGAATCATAACATCTAAATTATCCAATGGTGAATTTTTCATAATTTTCTGAGACAATCAATTTTTCGGGTAAAAATTAAACACGTTATAAATATACAATGTGTATTATGACAACATAACGGCCCAAAAATGATATAATAAATACTATAAATTATATCCACAACCAAATATATGTTTCCACTTTAAAATAATTTTATTTTAAGTTTATTTTATTAATTTTATAAATCCTTTATGAATCCTCCGAAACCTATAATATATTTTAAGGTTTTAAAATCATTTCTTTAAGAGCGTGACTCACTTCCACATCAGTAAGGGTATTATTTTAAAAATTTAAGCCCTTTATCTTATCAAATAATTAAAACCAATCCCCTTTGGTATAAACCATGGTCAAAAACCATGGGAAGGTTTTTGGTTTTTATTATTTTATTATATAGAGTCCAAAACCTAAGTTTGAGAAATAATAAAGAACTCTCCTATCATTTCCTATATAAAACCACCCAAGATCCCATTTATCTTCACTCAAAATTCTTGTATCATGTCTTTACTCTACCATCACCTCTATAGATTCTTCCCAAGGTTCCCCCAAACTCTCAATAAGCCCCTACCAAGCATTTGGAGTGACAATCTCAGGGTAAGGGTTCTTTTCTTTCTCCTCTTTATTCATGTATCTTCATTATCTTGTTCCATTTTTCTACAATTCCTAATGTTTGGATATGTTCTTAAATATCCCCATTACTTATCATATTATTCCTAAATGATGAGAGACCCATTTAACTCTCATCAATACCTTCCATGAACATTTATATTCCTCGGATATGCTACCAAAATTTCACTACGATTTTCCATGCCAAACATTTATGTAGTGAATACCCATGCTCATTTCCTATCAATTGTGTTAACCTTTATAAACTTATACTTATTGTTTGGGGACTTACATGAATTTATTCCACACTCCATGATTGTGGAATTAAATGTGATGATAAATGATTCCATGTTTTAGGATCTATGTGGCACACTTAAGCATGAGAATGAAATGAATGTGAAGGATATGCCTAGAATTATATAGCGCTCCAATGTATTGGGTAATTTTTAGTCTCATGAGATGTCATGTTGGGATATGGAGTAAACCAAATTAATTTATAATATTTTTTCGATCATGATGTCTTGGAAGTTATCCTTAACCTATGTTTATGATGCAGTGTTTTAAGTTATTTCCGCATTTCCCATGTTGTCTTTATGTTATCATACTATATCATGTATTATTATTCAAGTTTATGATTCTCATCCCTTTTATGGCCTATTGATATGTCTATTGTATAACATGTATTACTCTCTTAATTTTATGTCATGTTTATTCCCTTACTGGGATTTATATCTCACCCCTTTCTTATATATTTCCCTAGGTTATCTCATGTAGTCTTAAGTGTGAACATGTTAAGGAAGTTTTCAATAAAGATGATATTTTTCCTATTTTAAGTTGTTATGTAATGTACCTAATTCTTAAAGACACTAGACTTATCAATATTTTGGGTTGTATTAAGTTTAATCTTATGTAATAAATCATGTGTTAATGTGAAATAAAGAGTAGGGTTGTTATATTCACAAAACTCATGACTTTACCATATTTGAGATGAGACAATCCCAGAAAAACACCCTTCATGAATCTTGTTCCTTCCTCATGATTTTGTGCCCAAAAATTTGGTAGAAACTATGAAATGACGTTGTTTTCAAAATTGTATCCATTTTGTACAATAAGATCACTTTCCTTGCAAACTTCCTAATCAACCTAGTGGGGATTGACAAAAAAACACAAACTAAACTCTATTTCCAGTAGCCAGCTGTGACAGACCTTGGTTTCAACAACTATGTCACTAAAAGTTATATTGATTATTGCTTATTTATGAAGGATTCAGATCCATATTCTTTTGTAGAGGCAACCCAGAGTCCATATGTATCCTCATGGATGATGGTGATGTATGAGGAAATTGAATCCCTGCACAAGAACAAGACTTGATATCTTCTTACATTACCTCATGAAACCAAGGTTATTGGCATCAAATGGGTATTTAAAATCAAGAAGGATGGAAAGAACCAGGTGGCAATACTACATGCAATATTAGTGGTCCAAGGATATGCTCATAAGGAAGTTATTGATTTCAATTAAATATTTTCTCCTATTGTTTGATTGAAAACTATTTAGATAGTTCTAGTAATGTGTACTATATATGGTTTACATCTAGACTAGTTGGATGTGAATACTGCTTTTCTCCATAGTGATCTTGTTGAAGAAATCTATATGCTCCAAACATAAGTATTTATAGAAGAATGCAAAGAAAAATTGGTTTTCACGTTGAAGAAATATTTGTACGGTCTAAAATAGGCATCGGGGTGTTGGTACAAGAGATTTGATTCCTATATCATGATCCTTTGATACAACGGACTTCATTTTGATCCTTGTGCATATTTTAGGGGTTCGTATGAAAATGAGTTCATCATTCTTCTATTTTTTTTATGACATGTTAATTCTAGGCCTCAACAATGATCAGAACTAGGAGACGAAAACACAGTTGGCTAGGGATTTTGATATGAAGGACTTGGGACTAGAAAACAAGATTCTTGGGATGCAGATTTACTGAGACATAAATAATGTGAAGATTTGGCTATCCTAGAAGAATTACTTACAGAAAGTCTTGAAACACTTCAACGTGAAAAATTGTAAGACAATAACCATCCCACTTTCTATTAATTTCTTGGTATCCTCTACAATGAGTCCTAGCAGTGAAGTAGAGAGGATAGAGATTACTCGAATACCGTATGCATCAGCAGTGGGTAGTATGATGTTCAATATGGTTTGTACTGGAACAAACATTGTGCATGCAATGAGAGCAGTTAGTCGGTACATGGTGAATCTAAGATGGGAGCATTGGAACATAGTGAAGAGGATCTTGAGAAACATCAAGGATACCTCAGATGCTGAATTATATTATGCAGGATCAGATTTCACTATTAGAAGCTATGTTGAATCAGATTTTGCAGGTGATTCTGACCGGAGAAAATCCACCACCGGTTATGTGTTTACTATTTTAGGAAAAGTTGTGAGATGGATTTCAAAGTTACAATCAGTTGTGGCTTTATCCATGACAGAGGTGGAGTGCATGGAAGCTACACAAGGTTGCAAAGAGGTGATGTGGATGAGAAGGTTGCTAGAGGAGTTTGGGCACAGACAGGGTCATATTCCATTATTTTGTGATAGTCAGAGTGCCTTGCACATTGTAAGGAATCCATATTTCCATTCCAGAACGAAACACACTAGGGTACAATATCACTTGGTTTGATATGTTGTGGAGGAAGAAAGTGTGAATATGCAGAAAATTCACACTAAAAAAATATGATAGATTTCCTGATGGAGGTGATTGACTCTGATAAGTTCAGATGGTGCAAATCCTCGAGCGACCTCGTAGAGACGTGAGTAGCATGTTTGGAAGATAGAAAAGATGTGTGGAGATTTTATTGGTTCCTAATCAAATCTCCAAATGGGAGATGTTTCAGAATAATTCTTTTCCACGGATGGTACCGCCCCCACATGATTTTTCAAAGGGGGTAGACAATGGTAGGAATGGTTGGTAGCCAGCCTCACCAACCACCTGATGGGAAAGGAGAAGAGCAAGCGGTAGGAGGGGAGGAGGCTTCCTATATAAAGGGCTCTTCCCCAACAGTTTTAGCTCATCACCTTCATCATCTCATCACCGATAGTCTGTCATTTATGTGTGGTATTTTGTGAGATGGATTCCCCGCATATTCAAGAGAGAAATTTATAAGGGTTTTCTCCTTATAATAGTGAGAGTGTGCACCCACTTTTACACATAGTGATCATTCTATTTTCCCATGGTTTTTACCCCTTTTATTTTGGGGGTTTTCCACGTTACATCTGATGTCATTTATTTCTGCATTTTGGCACTTTATTTTATCTCGTAATTATCATCGCACCAGTAGAACAATCATTCACGGTCCCAACATCTTCTTGTGACTTGATGTGCTCCCTTTTCCATGGCTATATCGAATCTTCTTCCCATGCAATTTTGTGTTGCTCTAGAGCGAATGATTTTTGGCCTACACAAAGGGCTGACTTTTAGGAGATTGTGGATATTCACAATGACATTCCATTTAATTTGGAAAAGTGGGTCACTATGCTCCTCGTCACGACTGTTCATGAGATCTGATTAATTGCTTGGATGACTTGGGTTAGAAAGAATGATTTTATTTTTAACCAAATGGATCAGCCGAGTTCCTTTTGGACTTTTCATGCTTCTGAGTGGTTTTGGAAATGTAGTTCTAAATCTACTTTTGGATCCATGGTGGATTTTTTTCTAGTGTGGGTGCATGGACACCCCCTGATTGATGAAATTCAAGTTAATATGGATTCCTCAATCCATGGGAGTAATTTTGTAGGTATTGGTCTTGTTGCTCAGGATCATTCTAGTTTGGTTATTGCAGTTTCCCATAATTCTTTTTTATGTCAATTGGAGCCCTCCGGTTGTTGAAGCCCAAACCATTCTTATGGGTTCAGAGTTTGCCTCTAAATAGAATTGGAGTTCTTTTTTTTTTGAATCTGATCTTCAGGTTGTTATTAACACCATACGGGACCCTAATGATGATTTATGGTCGTATGGTTTGATTGTGAAGAGGATTCAATCTCTAATTGGGTGCTTCCCCTGTTTTATTTTTTCCTTCCCTGGAGAGAGGGTGATAGGTTATCAATTGGCGAGTTGATGTTGGACTAGTTGATCCTGGGATTGGCTTTATGATTTCCTTGGTCAACTTACTTCTCTTGTTATTACGGATATTCAATTTATCTAAGGGTCAAAAAAAATATACAATGAAAATTTTTGGTGTAAATTTACACTATAGATTTTCAATATATCTATGGAAATTTCTAGTTATCAATGAGAATTTCTTTTAGAAATTTTAGTTTCAATGGAAACTTCTAAAATTCTAATATAAACATTTAATGAATATTTCTCTTACATTGTATGAAAATTTCTTATTACTAGAAGAAATTTATACTTCAAATTTAATTTCCAAGGGAAACATTAAAAATTCTGATAGAAATTTTCAATGATAGTTCAAAGTAAAAAATCACAATGAAAATTCCTGATGCAAATTTTTAGTGTATACATCCTATTCCTACACACTGTATGAAAATCTCAAGTTAAAAGTGAAAAACATTACATGAAATGTAATTTCCAATATAGAGATTACAAAAAATCTAATAGAAATTTTCAATGAAAATTTCTTGTTACTAGAATGAAAATTTTAGATTGAAAATTGTATATGTAAATAAAACAAATATTTAAATAATTTATATAAATAAGAAATATGTATATATAGTATTTCATTTTTTTATATTTATGTATTTACATTGTTTATATAAATACATGCATACATATACATTTACGGTGAACATAAATACAGGTTTGTTTATTTTGATTTATCCGTATTTCTTTATTAAACTATTTTGATTAATATAAAATTATATTAATATATATCCAATGATAATACTTCTAACAATATAAAAGTGCGTTTTGGGTAACCGATGTAAAAGCTGGTTTAAATAAAGCGCATATTCCGTTGGAATATTATAATCTTCCGGCTTTATCGTATCTCCTCCCCCCTGCAACCCCCTCCGCCCCCGTCCCTTTTAAGTACCAGTCCCCTACCCTTCCATCCAAGTCTGAGAAACCAGTCTCACATCGTCCTGTGTACCTCCGTGATCGGCGCCACTTGTTATATTCTTTTGGTTCATTAATGGCGGGGATCGTGGTTGTTTTCGATTTTGATAAGACGATCGTGGACGCTGACAGCGATAACTGGGTGGTGGACGAGCTTGGTGCGACGGATTTTTTCAATCGTCTTCATCCTACCCTTCCCTGGAACTCTATCATGGTAATTTAACCTTTTCGTTTCCATCCACTTCTCTGATGCATTACTACTCGTCGCCTCGTACTACGAATCGTGTTTTCCACTTCACGATGCAGTGGTTTTTTCCTGAGATTCTTCTTCTTTTACGCTGCGATTCGGACATTGTCCTCTTGCATTACAAGCATTCATACTCATGCTCTGTTTTTTCCCTAACAATTTCTTTCTTCTTTTTAATTTTAGGATAGAATGATGACGGAGCTCCATTCGCAGGGGAAAACTATAAATGATATCGCAGGGGCTCTGAGACGCATTCCTATCCATCCTCGAATCATTCCCGCGATGAAATCCGCCGCTGCCCTGGGGTATGCTCTGTTCTGTTCTTGTATTGCTTGCATATTCTCTTGAAATTGACATGACCAGTTCCTGAATCGCAGGTGCGACTTGAAGATAGTGAGCGATGCGAACACGTTCTTCATCGAGACGATCTTGGAACACCACGGGCTGCGGGATTGCTTCTCCCAAATCTGCACGAACCCTAGCTTTGTCGACGATGAAGGGAGGCTGAGGATTCTACCTCTCCACGATTTCACGGCTTCCCCCCATGGCTGCGCTAATCCCTGCCCCCCGAACATGTGCAAGGTTTCGCATCGCCGTAACTTTCGCTTGAATCTTTGAAGATGGAAGTTCCGATTATTTCAAAATCTGAAAAAACAGTACCATCATCTCACCGTGAGGAACTGCAGGGATCGGTGATGGAGAGGTTCACTGCGGAAGCGGGGAAAACTAAGAGGTTCATGTACTTCGGGGACGGGAGCGGCGACTACTGCGCCGTGCTGAAGCTTGGCGACGGCGACCACGCGATGCCGAGGAGGAATTTCCCGCTGTGGGAGCTGATACGCGGCGGCGACCCGAAGGTGAAGGCGGAGGTACACGAGTGGAGCGACGGCCAAGATCTGGAGCGCGTCCTGCTCCGCCTCCTCAGCCCTGCCGCCGTCCAGCCTCCGGCCCCTTCCACCCTCGGCCCTGTCGGCGCCTGCATCCGCTTCTCCGGCAATCCGGCCCGATTGTCGGCGGCGAGTGAGGCTCTCCCGCCGGCGCTCCTCCCAATCCGTCACTAGCAGGCGTCGGTCGCATCGCGGCGTCACCTGATCCCTCTGACACCTCCGGCACTGACGGTACCTGAGCGAAGCTCCGCCGTCATGGCTCCTCAAGACGTGACACGTGTCTTGAATTGAATTTCCCATTCGAAGCTGAAGAAAATTATATTTCTGTTAAAAAATATTGTTCCCACATCTATATATCTTCTAAAGTTGACATTTTTCTGCCTGTGTCACCAGGAACCCACGCCTCCCCTACGCTAAAACTCTGTAATATCATCCGCATTTTCCCACGTTGCCCTACCTCGCCCCTCCCGCGTATCATATCCTCGACGTCTAGGGTTTCATCTTGTCCAGATCGTGAGTTTCCTATGCCTCGACGGTTTCAACGGTACTGTATCACATCAAATCCGATCCTCCTCTTCTCCGAATAATCCATATCCCTGCTGACGACAGTCATCGGCTCCTCCGCTACCGATTTTCCTTCGTTCCTGCACCCCTCCACAAATCCACCCTCCCTGAATCCCCTCTCTCGCTCCCATATTCGAATCCCCTCTCCAGCCACGACTCCGACTCCGCGTGATCCTCCTTCGTCTACTTCGCCTTCGGCTACTCTGCCCTCAGCTCCTCCGTCTTCGGCTCATCCGTCTGCAACTCCTCCTTTTTCGGCTCCTCCTTTTTCGGCTCCTCCATCTTCAGCTCCAACGTCTATGGCTCATTCGCTTCGTGATTTCCGTCAGGTATTTCTAAGGTACCAACTGAATTTTTACTGTTTTAACCTCCATTCCCTACTTCGTCTTCACTTATTCCGAAATCTGCATTCTAGGGTTTCGTAAAATACTCCATTCAGTCTCCCAAATCAAGGGTTTAAAGTACTTTGTGCGCATCTACCAGCGCTCCATCACCTTAGATTATCTTCAATTCATTCGTGTACGTCTGCTAGCGGGAGATCCTCTACATTTGACTGATATCGTCATAAGTTTCTTGTATTAGAAGGATGGCCTCGAGATATGCATGTCTACTCCAAACAAATCTACTCAACAACCCAAGATTTCACAAAACATCAATCCATTCCTTGGAGAAAGCTTCAGCTCGCGAATTGGGTCACCTGTATTTGAGGTAATCGTATATTTATGTTGTCGTAACCTAGACGCACTACAAAACTACAATCGGCTCTTGATTAATTTTGACTCTAACTACAGATAAATTTTATCGTATGCGTTGCTATCCCCACATCCTGCAACCATTACATGACTTACTTCCCGCTCGAGCATCGACATTGGTTGTCTATTTCAGGTATAACTTCTTCAACCCTACGTACCGGCCTCCAAGTTATAGATTGGAGGCGGTTTTCTTCACTTGTGATGGCTTCAGTTTGCTTCACCATTTCATCTGCCTATTCATTCAAGAATACTGAACAGGTATATCAATATTCATTTATTCTTGCTTCAAGAAATAATCGTTTTTTCAGTTTTAGGAAATTTGAAACAATTTTCCTAAATTTTGTACTACATATCCCCTGTTCTACAATAGCTGATGCACTATAAACAAACTGCATCATCAAGAGAGGAGGATTCATTACATTGTCACCATTATCTACGAGCGGTCTATTAAATTTCAATTTACCAGTACATTCAATTAAATTTCTTAACATTCATCGAACTACAATTGATTAATTAAATTAATCTACTATTTAAATGACAGTGTCGCATGAATGTGCAACCTCATCAACAATATCTGTTAGAACAACCTCTCAGCAATAGGCATGTTATCCTATTATCCTTCAATACCTATCATTTTTGTGCATCTTCGATTCTTTGATGGTTATCAAAAGGTAATGACACATTCATACTACTTTTTCCTATTCAAATACTCTCAGTACACATGTTTAATCTGCTCAGCCTTTATTTATTGACAATACATTATTAGCAGGGATTACATTAGATTCATCAAAGTAAATAACTGTAATTGGTAGCATACATCCCTATTAGTGACTACATGCACATTCTAAGGATTATTTTTTCTTAGAATATACATTGTCTATACTATCATCACAGTACTGGGAACATGTTCAATTATACTAGATTTTTGTGATTCATTTTTTTTCTGATGTAAACATACAATTTTTTTTCTTTGTATGGTTTGCGTTGTGTTGCTTCTATTAATTTCAGGTGATGGTTTCGCATCGAAGAACATGTTTTTTCTTGGTAAAGTGTCAGTTATGATGAAGTTGGTACCCCATTGTGATGGTACTGTAACAACTTTCTTCGTTTTACTACTACTTTTATGTGCAAATTGTGACAATTGGGCCCCAGTGATAGCACAACCACCCCGCCTTAACATGGCCGTCGGGTCCTGGCCCACCAGGTACCACTAGTTGCCCCGCAGACACGTGGGGCCCACCCCATGGTCCACCCACATGCCTGAACGGGTCATCTGACTAATGATAGTCCCCACAGGCCAACACATGTCCTTTCCAGTGTGCTTTGACCTCACTCACACACACCCTGAGAAACTTCCCAGCCGCAGACACGTGGGGCGCACCCCAGGGTCCACCCACATGCCTGAACGGGTCATCTGACTAATGATAGTCCCCACAGGCCAACACATGTCCTTTCCAGTGTACTTTGTCCTCACTCACACACACCCTGAGAAACTTCCCAGGAGGTGCACCTTGTTGACATGAGTCATATCATTTAGCCATTTAACCCTTTATCATTTGGAGATGTTACAATCACCCCCCCCCCTTTAGAGTACCCCATTATGATGGTACTGTAACAACTTTCTTTGTTTTACTACTACTTTTATGTGCCAATTGTGACAACTGGGCCCCAGTGATAGCAAAGCCACCCCGCCTAAACATGGTCGTCGGGTCCTGCCCCACCAGGTACCACTATTTGCCCCGCAGACACGTGGGGCCCACCCTATGGTCCACCCACATGCCTGAACGGGTCATTTGACTAATGATAGTCCCCATATGCCAACACATGTCCTTTCCAGTGTGCTTTTTCCTCACTCACACACACCCTGGGAAACTCCCCAGGAGGTCACCCATTGTGACAACTGGGCCCCAGTGACAGCAAAGCCACCCCGCCTTAACGTGGCCGTTGGGTCCTGCCCCACCAGGTACCACCAGTTGCCCCGCAGATACATGGGGCCCACCCCAGGGTCCACCCACATGACTGAACGGGTCATCTGACTAATGATAATCCCCATAGGCCAACACATGTCCTTTCCAGTGTGCTTTGTCCTTACTCACACACACCCTGAGAAACTTCTCAGGAGGTCACCCATCCTGATCACTACTCCAGGCCAAGCACGCTTAAATGTGGAGTTCTAATCAGACAGGCTCCCGAAAAGGATGGTGCACCTTGTTGACATGAGTCATATCATTTAGCCATTTAATCCTTTATCATTTGGGGATGTTACAATCACCCCCCTATAGAGCACAACGCCCTCGTTGTGGACCCTACATCTCAACCCAGGCAGTGCACCGCACTTAAGGCTGGGTACCACCTCTGATACCAATTGTGACAACTGGGCCCCAATGACAGCACAGCCACCCCGCAGACACGTGGGGCCCACCCCAGGGTCCACTCACATGCCTGAACGGGTCATCTGACTAATGATAGTCCCCACAGGCCAACACATGTCCTTTCCAGTGTGCTTTGTCCTCACTCACACACACCCTGGGAAACTTCCCAGGAGGTCACCCATTGTGACAACTGGGCCCCGGTGACAGCAAAGCCACCCCGCCTTAACATGGTCGTCGGGTCCTGCCCCACCAGGTACCACCAGTTGCCCCGAAGACACATGGGACCCACCCCAGGGTCCACCCACATGTATGAACGGGTCATCTGACTAATGATAGTCCCCACAGGCCAAACATGTCCTTTCCAGTGTGCTTTGTCCTCACTCACACACACACTGAGAAACTTCCCAGGAGGTCACCCATCCTGATCAGTACTCCAGGCCAAACACGCTTAACTGTGGAGTTCTAATCAGATAGGCTCCCGAAAAGGAAGGTGGACCTTTTTGACATGAGTCATATCATTTAGTCATTTAATCCTTTATCATTTGGGGATGTTACAATCACCCCCCCTATAGAGCACAACGCCCTCGTTGTGGACCGTACATCTCAACCCAGGCAGTGCACTGCACTTAAGGCTGGGTACCACCTCTGATACCAATTGTGACCACTGGGCCCTAGTGACAGCACAACCACCCCGCCTTAATATGGCCGTCGGGTCCTGCCCCACCAGGTACCACCAGTTTCCCCGCAGACACGTGGGGCCCACCCCAGGGTCCACCCACATGCCTGAATGGGTCATCTGACTAATGATAGTCCTCATAGGCCAACACACGTCCTTTCTAGTGTGCTTTGTCCTCACGCACACACACACTGAGAAACTTCCCAGGAGGTCACCCATCCTGATCACTACTCCAGGCCAAACACGCTTAACTGTGGAGTTCTAATCAGACAGGCTCCCGAAAAGGAAGGTGCACCTTGTTGACATGAGTCATATCATTTAGTCATTTAATACTTTATCATTTGGGGATGTTACAATCACCCCCCCTATAGAGCACAACGCCCTCGTTGTGGACCCTACATCTCAACCCAGGCAGTGCACCGCACTTAAGGCTGGGTACCACCTCTGATACCAATTGTGACAACTGGGCCCTAGTGACATCACAACCACCCCGCCTTAACATGGCCGTCGGGTCCTGGCCCACCAGGTACCACCAGTTGCCCCGCAGACACGTGGGGCCCACCCCAGGGTCCACCCACATGCCTGAACGGGTCATCTGACTAATGATAGTCCCCACAGGCCAACACATGTCCTTTCAAGTGTGCTTTTTCCTCACTCACACACACCCTGGGAAACTTACCAGGAGGTCACCCATCCTGATCACTACTCCAGGCCAAGCACACTTAACTATGGAGTTCTAATTGGACAGGCTCCCGAAAAGGAAGGTGCACCTTGTTGACATGAGTCATATCATTTAGTCATTTAACCCTTTATCATTTGGGGATGTTACACAAATGCATACTATATTTCTTTATTTGTTTGATGTATGATGACAACTTACTGGTATTCACCTGGAAAAGTTTTTTGGATTGATACATATTTTCTACCCAAACATAGTTCTAATTTCTGCAATGATACTTTGACTACCAGATCCTAAATCAGGACACAAATCCTCTCGGAACATCAGCTCTTCATCGCCATAGAAGGTCCTTCTTCTATGTTTTCATACTCTGTCTTCTATGTTTCCCAACTTTATGTCAATTTTCTAAAACTATGATATTCATGGTTTCAACTATTCAACACCCAGAATATTCTGAAAAATCTAGAAACAATGTAGTTCTTATCTTAGGTGATACATGTTTTTAGAAGTTTTTGGTTTGTCCTTCCAAATACATACCGACTGGTAAGAATTGGGGCCCAATGGGCTACTGTTTTGACTGATTATGTAATTTTTCAGGGCTGAGATTTTTCAATTAGACTGGGTGATGCATGGGATTATTTACTACTAATTTTAGATGTAAATGAATACTATATTTTTTTATTCATTTCTTGTATTCGTAGGATGGCTTCAAGATATGCATGTCTACTCCAAACAATTCACCTCAACAACCCAAGATTTCAGGGCTGAGATTTTTTTTATTCGTTTATTGTCTAATGACGACCTCCAAGTTATAGATTAGAGGCGGTCTTCTGCACTTGGGATGACTTCAGTTTTCTTCACCATTTCATCTGCCTATTCATTCACAAATACTGAACAGGTATATCAATATTCATTTATTCTTGCTTCAAGAAATATTCTTTTTTTCAGTTTTAGGAAATTCAAAACAATTTTCCTAAATTTTGTACTGCATATCCCCTGTTCTACAATAGCTGATGCACTACAAAAAAACTACATCATCAAGAGAGGAGGATTCATTACATTGTCACCATTATCTATGAGCAGTCTGTTAAATTTCAATTTACCAGTACATTCAATTCGATTTCATAATTTGCATCGAACTACAACTGATTAATTAAATTACTCTACTATTTAAATGACAGTGTCGCATGAATGTGCAATAGTGAGACAGATTCAATTTAATTCTCTAGATAATTATTTCTATTAATTCAAACTTAATTTTTTTTTCTCTTGTGCTACTTACTTAGGTATGTGACGTGCAATCATTATGTTTTTAAGGAGGTGTGACATCAAAAATGACTAACTATTGTGGCTTAATAATTTGATGTACTCTCGAAGGTATGTATGAATCCTTCAAAAAGGTTTTATTGGAAAGAATTCATTATGTTTTTAATTTGCTTGATTGATTTCTTTTAGAAGGATATGGATGATTGTGCTTTCAAGAATTCTATTTGTTTTTTAAACCCATTTAGGAATGGTTGTGAGAACTTTTTGAATTATTTTTCAAATCTACTATGAACTTCATGTTATTAATAAGTACATAACATATGGTCATTGTAATATGTTTTGTTTTCACTTCATGCTTTATCATGCATTAAGCAAAGAATTGTTTCCTCTCATTGCAGAATCATTCTTGACTAAAATTTTAGTTGGGATCTTCACATGCTTGGGTTCAACACTGAAGATTGCCCATTAGCCACAAGTAGTGATGATGACAATGATATAGTAAGGAAATTTTTTGTTTTTGGAAAATGCATTCACTTAAATGTGTTTGCATATTATATATGAACTTATTATTTATTCAACTGCGAATTTGTATAATATGGTGATATTTATTCAAATGCTACCACAAGATTCAATCTGTATTCATCTTTTTTTACTCTATTTCATGTTTTATGGTCTTATGAAGTTTTTGACGTCTGTTTGTTGAAGCTTCTTAGCATGTGTGAATGACTGCAATTAGGGAAAAGAAATCTGGTTGCCCCTCCGCTTATATGACACCACCAAATCTAGCTTACTTGAGAAATGCATCCTTATTACCTTGGGCTGAAGTTTATAGGATTTTTTAAAGGTTGAAACAAAACATATCCAAGATTATTTATATGTATGTGTTTCCCTTTTAGTTATACATTGATATTTAGGGATTTCTTATTCAAGCGTATCACAATTTTGAAAGAAGGTATTTTTACAAATATTTTGACATATTTCTGGATTGATTATTAATGTGTTCCCTTTTAGTCACACATAGTATGTTTTCTTAAACATTAATTTATGTGCACGTAAACATATTGGATGAATGTGTACTTCCCCATCTCCTAGCTTATTACATGTTCTCTGATCACAATAACTCCTTCTCACAACTAGAAAACCAGGTACAACAACATCTTTGTTTTCTAGAAATATTTTCTTATTGGTCTTCAATCATTTAACATATAAATCTTATTAACAGTTACTTTTACTAAATCTAAATTGCCATGTTTTAGAGTAGTAAATTTTTTTTCACAACAGAGTTCTATTTTCTTTGATTAGTGGATCATGTATTTTATTTCTGTAATGGATCATATTTTAGAGTAGTGGAACACGTTTGAGCATGTGAATCATGCATTATTTTGGGGTATTGTATCATGTTATTTGTTCAAGCAGTGTTTATGTGTTTTATTAGATCAATGAATCATTTTACGAGCAAAGAATTAGAACAACATAATGCATGCCATCTTCTCAATAAAATCATTGAGTAGTGTTTATGTGTTTATCGTATATTTATTCAGTTATTGCTGGATCAAACTGGTTATAGGTACAAAACATGTATCAGCACAATGCCTGATCATGTGGATTGAGAGTTCTACTATGTGTATCCCTTGGAGATTGGACATTATAATCTCATCAGATGTCCTGCGATCCCAACACTAGGGAATTACTACTTCCATTTTCCCTTCAGTGGCAACCCATGAGGAATTTTAGGCGATGATTAAGCTATATATTTTGAATGAACTTCCCACCTCTAGGTATTTTGCCTCCAAATTGAAATTTTTATGCATAAAATGATTGATTAGATGCTTAGAATTTTTTCTTCTATGATTACTTATAGGTACAAAACTGTGGGTCAGTCATTTTACTAGCCTAACATCAGTAGAAGGCAACAACTGTGTTAGGATTTGGAAAGATGGCTTAAAGTTCCTTGAGTGTAAGTATATCAATTTCTATTCTATGAGGTATTTAAAGAATTTATTTCATGATAACATTAAATATGTTATTAGTTCATATATCCTACTCTAAACTTTTTCAGGTATCTTATGCAGCTTGAGGGAACATCTTGGGAATTTTTTGGTATGGTTTGGATTCTGTATGGATGTTCTAGCTTATAAGTGGTGTGTTTATATACATTGTGAGTGTTCCCACTTAACTAGACAATCAAATGTTCTATTTTAGTTTCTTACTATGGAATTTTCATTAGGTACTAAAATAGCGTCTATGTCGTGAAAGTCTCATGAATTGGGAAACTGTACTCCTCTGGATATGATCATTCATAATGAATTGTGTATTCTGTTAGAATTGTGCAAATTGATGCATTTTCATTGTTTGTTGATTCATATAAAAATGAGTCATGATAAGAGAAATATGATATTGGATAAAATATGTTCTACTGGAATAGTCTAGTACTGATTCCACTTCAAATATTGGACAAGACTTCTCTATACTTACATAAATGAATAAACATCGGACCGCTGTCCATTACCAAGGTTGTTTTCTTACTATATTTTGTTTTAATGATAAACTAAAACAATTATTTTTTATTGTTATTTCTGTATCCATTATTGACTCAAAAACATCACATTACTTTACTATTATCTTATTTTATTTTGTAATTAGATATATGTTCTCTTAGATGTTCAATAAGAGTGTTCAAAATGGAGGTTCCCTTTTTAAAACATCACAATCTGTTACCATTTTTTTACAGAATTTATATTCCATTACATATATAACAACTACAATCCATAGGAGCGTCCTTGAACTGGACTTCAATCCGTGTTGTTGGAGAATATCATGGATCCTGTGCTGCTGTATTCATGAACTACTGAAGCGCTGAACCATAACCGAAGTATATTATTTTCATCCCAATGGGTGTAGGGGCCATGGCATCTGTTCCAAATTTCCATGCCTCACCTTGCTTTGCTTTCAATTCATACTCCCATCATTTCGAATCCAATGTTAGGCCTTCAGATGCTGGGGATTTAGTGGCTTTGCCTTTGGTTTCACCTATAGTTAATGGTACCAGAAATGTTAGAGACTATACAAAAAATTGAACTACCGAGCAGGCCCAGGGCTCAGATGCAGGGGGATCAATGTCCTGGATAATGCCGTGGTTTCAAAAAACATGTAGGTTTTCTGGGGTGATGGTTATGTTACAAATAGTGTGAAGAACTACCTTGATGATTCCAGGGAGATAATTAAGCCCGATGGAGGACCACCCTGGTGGTTTTGCCCGGTTGAATGTGGGTGGCCACTGGAAGGATCTCCCGTCCTCCTGTTTTTGCCAGGTAAGCGATGTGTGTGGGTTCAACTTCATATACTTCCCAAAGAATTCTAAGCATTTGAAGGGTCCGTTAAACAGTACCTATCATGTTTTTCTGATTTATAGGCAGTTTAAGCGTTGGATGTTTTGTGTTGTACTTGTGTAGGAATGGATAGTGTTGGATTAGGCCTACTTTTGCATCATAAAGCTCTCAAAAAGTAAGATTTGTATCTTTTCTTTCACTGTTACCTTTTCCGTAAGTTGGGTGGGTGAATAAGTATCTTATTATTACCAGTATCCCCATATTTTGGAGGTTTAATGTTTATTTCTTTCGAATGGAGCTTTTGCGGTATAATAATTGATCTGATGATGCCAAAAATTATGCTTTTTTTTCATCTATCTTCGGTAGTCATGCATCACAGTCTACATGGTCATGCATGATGATCTTGCCACACATGATCCACCTCATGAAGTAGTTGTAGAGGACTCGGCCATTGAAGCATCACATGTGCAAATGATGTAATGGATAAGAGGGCGTCATCCAACTCGGGGGGGGGGGGGTTAATGTGGTTTTTTTCTTTCCTTCGGTATGATGGTGTTGCACTTAAACATTTTCCCTTCTTTTATTTTGGTTTCTAATTAATTTTTTTATGTTAACATTCATTTTTTTATTCTATAAATTCAGGTATTCTTATTTTAAACATTTTTTTTCTATGCAGAAAAATCTATTAGGCATTTAATGTTGGATATTTGTACTGTAAAATAATTGATTGGTGACATTAATACTTATGATGTATGTTTTGAAATTTAAATATCCATTTGAATGTTATTTTCATTCATGTCCAATGGAATTTTATGCTGTTTATACTAATGTTGTATAATAATTCTTTCATGTTCTTTTCATAATATCTCAGTGACATTAATATTTATGTTATTTAATTCATGTTCATTTTTAATGTACTTTTCTAATTATTGTCCATTTTTTCTTTTTATTCACGTATTTGAAGTTGTATATTTATGTTGTTTTCTATATCGTGACCTGTTTTCTTTTCATTATTCTTGTATGTTTTCATTCATGTTCATTTCATTTTTTTTCAAAAATGTTCCTTTTCTTTTCAATTGAAAGTTATCTACAATATTCAAATGTCATTTTTAATGTAGGATTTATTTTCAATTTTTAATCTCTAATATGTTTTCTATGTTTTCAAACGATTTTATTTTCCTTATATATTCTCTTTTATGTTTTCCTCATATTCTCCATCATGCATTTGTATGGTTTATTTTGTACAGTGATGGTACACTTATGTTTTTCTTATATATTCTCATATATTCTCCTACATATTCTTCTATGTTATTTTATGTTACTTATTTTTCTATATTTTCAATTCTCTATATTTTGTCCAATTATAGTTCAATATTAATTATCACTTTTTTTTCAATATATTCAATATTCATGTTCTTTATGAACATTGAAATATAGTTTTGTATTCTTAAAAATAAGCATTGAACGTATTGCCGTGTGAACGCAAAGGTAAGTACTAGTTTAAATAAATAAAAGTTCAATAAAATGTTTCTTTTCAAAAAAAAAGTTCAGTAAAATGTTACTTAATTGAAGTGATTTCAAAAAGTAAAGGTAGTAAATAATAAACTGTTATTTTTAAAATAAAAATAGTTAAATAAGTCATTTATTTTAGAATTTGAAACCTAATCTTAAATTCTAAATTTTAAAACCCTATAATCTCAAGTTTACTAAATCTAAAACAAAAAACACCAAAACTCCAATAAAATAAATCATAGATTTTTAAAACTTTAAACCATTGGAAATTGTTGAGGTTGACCTTAAGGTATCTGGGGATGTTTTTAATATGTATCTAAGTGATTTATCATTTGGAAAAGGCCCAACTTACTATAAGAGTCATTGGACTATTCGTAAGAGCTATTAAAGATTTTCATAATGACTATTTCAGCTCTAAAGTTGAGAATTGACAGAGGCATGAGAGCTTCATTTGAATTATATAAAATTCATTCTTACTCTCTAGACAAATTTTTTGATAAATTCATGACTTCATAAGACTCGTTATATATTTCATAAGAGCCATTTATGATTTTTCAAGAGTCATTTGGTGAATCAAAAGAGCCAAGTAGATTTCAAGAGTCATTCCACAAATTTCATAAGTCATTTTACTCTTCTGAAATATCACTTGAAGCAAATAATGGCAGGGTTCACAAGGATTGATACTTTAACATAATTTTGAGGAGAATATAGGAATTTTAGAAAACGATTTTCCCATATCGTATTACAAAATATGCTAAAAAAGAAATCAGAGGATGAGAAGAAGTACATTACTGTAATTTCATTGGAGATAAAAATTAAATGAGAAACAGTTAAATGAGAATGGAATATTTTGAGATTGTTTAGGAATTCCCATGTGAACTGTTGATCGAGGAAACACCTGAAGGATCGTGCCATACAATTTTGTTGTGAGACATCTCACGAACCAACCTGGATATCCTGGTACCCTGATTTCCAAGCCGACACTGACATGGCCCGAAGGGTGTTTTGAATCCCCATGGGTTGAAGACTAACACCTGACATCATACAAGATAAAAAGGAGGAACATGTTTTCCACTAAACAGTGGAAGATATCAGATACAAGTATGCTCAAAACTCCAAATACAGATAGTACCAGAAACCAAACAAGTATATCAAAACCCAAAAATAGTTCATCATCAAAATACTCAGCTATCACGAACCAGACCAGAGTGTCATCCAACCCGACATCCGACCCAGTTTGAGACATAGCCCGAAAGGCATTCCCAATCCACATGGTCCGAAAACTAGTGTCGGGCATCAAAGAAATCACTATGGGAACGGTTTTTCCCAATAAACCAGGATCAATAAATAAACCAAACAAGCTGAAGAACCAACAATAAATAATATCAATAAATACACAAACTGAAACTAAAACAAAGAAAAACCAAACCAAACCAAACGGACACTAACACGATCTCCATGTGACCTCATGGTCACAACCGTCCTCAAACCAACCAGCCACATGGCCAACCCTCTCCAACGATGAGCACTCGAACCAGAAAACCTGAACCTGCAAAATAGCTTAGCTTTATCGACACCGAATGGTACAAGTAGGGTGTGAGTTTTACAGCTCAGTAGGAAAGCATCAAAGAATCCATATGTTTCCTTTCCCAAAAATAGTCCATTAACACCAATTTGAAAATACATAGATATAAAATAGGCCTTTAGTTCACTTTAAGAAAACAAACACATATTTCAACAAGTTCCCATTTTGAAAACAACACACATAGTTTTCCTCTTTAAAAATTAGGTTCACTTTGCACAACCCTTTTTCATTAAAAACAGACCCAACCACCAAATTAATTCAAGAAAAACAGGGTTGTGTGTAAAATAAAGGGAACCAATACAAGTAGATAAAACTAGTAAGAATAATATTGAACATGCAATAGAAAAAACAAACAAAAAAATACAAGTAGTAACCATGATCATTTCCTAAACATCCCTAGAGCGATCCCTGGATGTACTCGGGTCAGACTCACATATCGGCATATGGTGCAGCTCCAAAATCAATAACCAACTGGCCGTTCTAACTGCCAATCTAGTGGCACTACTCACATGACCTATAATCCATCCAAGGGGTACTAACCCGTCAAATCGGGGTTGATAAGAAACCGTCACTCAACCCTCTAAAAGATGCCCAAGAAACCCATGGTGATAATAATAATAATAAAAATAATAATAATAAATAATAATAATAATAATACTTGAAAAAATGAGTTATAGCGACCACCCAACAACATTCCTGTGCATGAGCCACTGAAGAGGATCTCATCCAAAATTCCAGTGGTCTCGGTAACATTCTCATGCATGGTATAAGCCAAGCATCCCAACTCATGTGAGAAACCATTCTATTGTAAGTGCCAATTAGGACACCACATCATACAATCTTTCAAAACATTTCTCAAAACATATCAAGGTGCCAACCAGGTATTTGTATTTCCCAAAACACATTCATTTACAAAACATCATAAAGTTCCAATTGGGCATCAACATCGTGTTCTTTCCAAATAAACTTTCAAAGAATTTCTCAATCATGTTCAAAATCAATAAAAACAACCACTTCCATTTGCACAATGCCAAACATGCCTTTACTTGTCAAAAACCAATTCTGTTTCCAACACCATTTCTAAAACTAAGATAAAAACATACAAAATGTCCAAAGGTTCCAAATGGGCTCTCATGCCATTTAGAAATCAACCATCTTTCAAAGTACCACATGAGAAACTAAGGTTCAAGGAAAAACATTGTTTTAAAGTGTCATCTTTATTTGAATGCATATCCATGTGTGCACCTTGTGCACCCATGGATGTGCAAACATACAATGGAACTTTCATTGCAAACCAAAAGAGCATACAAGGACCATTTTTGGAAAATCCGCCATTCACAACAACCCACACATAAACCTTATTCCATGAAGTCACCATTTATATCACACAACATCCAATTTCATAATAAACCAAGCCAATATAACATAACTATAAGAAAACTCAATTCAAAACACCCCATTTTATTCTTAAAGGCTAAATGGAATTTTATAAAACACCTTACTTTCATATAAATATAGGTATGTTCAAGAAAACCCCCTTTAAAAATCAATTTACATTTCATCAAGCACCTTATGTGCACATATTTACAAGAAAAATGAAAGAAGATATTCAAATACAATTTTTACCAAATTTTTCCAACATGAAAACATCATAATAAATTAACTAAATACATCATAACCATGAAAAACATATTTAAAAATTTTATTAAAAGCACCAAAGAATCAATGGAATGCTTCAGAAAGGAAAAGTATGGAGACACCTAGCTCAATGGAGTGTGAACACAACAGAACTCTTGGAGAAGGAATAAAACATCCCAAAGATCAATCTGAAAACCTTAAACATCAAAAAAGTCAAACTATAAATCAACCCTAACATTTAGGGTTCATCCAAGAGAGAACCCAGCAAAGAAGAACTAATAAATAGAGAGAGGAGAAGAGGAAGAGGGGAAAAACAGACCAAAAAACCTAAAACTCACCTTAAATCTTTGGAGGGGCACCCAAGGGGGGAGGAGAGCTAAGGTGAGGGGAGTTTTGGGACCCCTTCACGTGCCAAAATCGACCAAGAGGGAGGGAGCCCAAATTGGGGATAAAAGAGGGGAGGGTAGATTAGAAATTTTAAGGTTTTAAAAATATGGGCAACACACACGGTTTACCAAACTGTTCACTGACTGTGTGGTAGCTACTGTCTAAGGGGATATCGACCGCACGACCAACTTGCACGGTTTGAAAGACCATGTGCAAACCGTGTGGTAATTTTTTTCCCAAAATCCTATACCTACCGCACAGTTACCTAGGTTGGGTCGCACGGTTTCCCAAACCGTGCACCCAAACCATGTGCAGGACAAAAAGCTACCAGAAACCTCCAAAAACTTAAAAATTTAAACCCAGATTCAACTCGAACCTCAACTAAAAGATCTAAACCTAAGAAAAGAATAAAATAAGATGATTTTCAAGGTTAGGGTGTGACAATTCACCCCACCACATAAAATTTCTTCTCCCATAAATTCACCCAATCGAAAGGTAATTAAAACCCAATTCCACACCCGATCAAAATCCAAAGAAAACATGAACCTCAGGATGACCCTTTCCCCCACAAGTCACACACAACTGCTCAAGAAGAAACCACATCACAATAATGAGGGGAGAACACGATAGGGTTATGCCCATTATAAGAACTCAACTATCATGATTAACATTTAAAATCCCAACACAACGACACCTAAATGGAAATTCTAACCACTCTACCCAGGGAAATTTAATGCCGAAACAAGGGTACAACCAACATAACTAACCAAAATTTCTTCGCATTAGAAAAATGGCACTGTGTTTGGAACTAAAAATTTCCCACACCATCAAAAACCCCCAACATAAGGGGATAAACCCACAGAAGGAACTTTAACCAAAAAGCAAACCTGAACATAATGATGAACATAGATTTTTGAAAAGCATGAATATCTCCAAACAAACATGATAAAAAGAGAGGAACTAATTAATGAATTGATAACCATTTAAAGGTTCACATTAAGATAAAAAAACCATTTGAACTATGAAAGGATGAGTTCACCACACTCTTACAATGAAATATGAACTCACAACAGCCACAAAATAAAAAACAAGAAAACTATGAACATATCCACTTCAACATGGGAGACAAATTGAGATAAGGTTTTCCACACATCACTGAAAATTCTTGACTGTGTGTGAGATTCACTCTGAGGCCTATTCCTGGATCCCTGGTGTTTGAAGCATCTCCTACCTCATAGTCAGGCACCAGCATTCCCTGACCATAATGTCTTCTTTAGGTGACGCTTCCTACAAAACTTCTCAAGATGAAATAGACAACTACAACGATGAAAAACCTTCAGAGGATTGTGACAAGAAGAATTCAAATTACCGATCCAGCCACACTAGAAGCACACAACTGGGCAATATGAAGAACTAGAGATCAGAACCAATGAAGGAGACTTTTTAGAAACAGGATCCTCTAGCACACCCCTATCACCAGAAGGGGAGCCCTCTTGAGCAACAAGAGACACCATATTGCTAACTTGTGCTTTAGAAACCAACTCAGTTAAAAACACTACATCCACCAACTTCTCAAAATGAAGATCCTTAGAGGAGAAAGCTCACTCCTTGATCTCTGGGCAAAGACCCCCAATGAAAAGATAAGTCTTCATCAGATCCTATGACGCCACCTTAGAATAATAGGAAACCAGCTCCTTGAAGTGGTCATTATAGGCCTTCATTATCCATTGTCCTTGATTAATACTTATGAGATCTTAACTTTTCTTTGTCTTCATCTCCTTAGGTATAAAACATCAGAAAAAGATAGACTTAAACACTTCCCATGCCATCCCAACTTGCATCGATGGTGGGGTAAACATCTCCCATTCATCTAAATTTGGACCCTCAAACAAACCTAGAACAACACGCACTCTAACAACTTCAGTAGTTCCCAATGATCTAAAGAAAAACTCAACTTTCTCAAACCACTCTACTACCTCTAACAGACCTTTTTCACCACGAAGGATAGGCAAAAACTGAGAAGAACCAGGAATTGGGAATGTCTCATTATAAATTTTGGGGACCTTTCTGGGTGGCATATTCTGATCAACACGAGAAACAAAAAACCAAAATAAACATCCTAATAAAACAATACCAAAGGAATGCCTCAATCCAATGATAACAGGTTCTCAAGCCAAACACATACAAGCACCTCCAAAAACTCTCTTTTAAAAAATGACCCTTTTTATTTAAATTTTCAAAATCACCTTATTCCAAGGCCACTATCTGAACACAAAATCCACTTTTCATAAAAAAACCCACATTCTAAAACAAAATCTAATTTAGAAAAACCAAGATGCACTGTTTATCTCAAATACTCACCCATGGAATCCTATTAATTGTCACATATGTACCTATCCATTTCTATCCAAATGTTCCAAAATTCACTCCCCATACAAACTCACACATATGTGAACTTTCATAAGAAGTACCAAGGGACACACTTACCATTTTATTATCAAAAACCAATAATTCATCAAATTTTCAATCCAAAACATTTTCATTTAAAGCCCATTTTTCCAATATGAAATCATTTGAAAATAATCCTTTATATTTCAAAACCCATTTTCATTTTAAAAGCTAACTCACAAAAACCAAGACCGAGATAAGACATAACTCATGCAAAACTACCTAAATGAGGAACTAGTAGTCATGCCTAACCTGACAACATGGTAGTGGGCCATGCCCCAAGTAGGCATCAACACTAAGAGGACCCTAAAACATTCCATTGAACTTCACATGGGTCACTATTACATGTGAGATCACAATATAACACCAAATTTCATTCATTATCATTCCTCATCCAAAATAATCCAAAATCCAAACAAGGACTCAAAACTCGGACTACCCCTGACAACTCGAGGATCAGAGAGAGAAAGAGTTTGTGATTCTATCTCTGTACCAACCTCCTGAGTTCCAAAAAAACTAATCTATAACTACCAGGAACCCCAAATAACAAAGGTCTTGCTTTGATACCATTTTTTAGGAACTAGACTGGAGTTCCATCCAACCCGACATCTGACTCGGTCTAATACATGGCCTAAAGGGCGCTCCTGATCCCCAAGAGATGAAAACTAGTGTCTGACATCAAATAAATCACTATGGAAACTATTTTTCCCAATAAAATAGGATCAATAAATAAACTAAACAAGCTGAAGAACCAATTTTAACTAATATCAATAAATACAAAAACTCAATCTTGCTACAAATACAACTGAAAAAAAAAAACAAAAAAAAAAAACAAAACCAAACTGCCACTAACACAATCTCCATGTGACCTCATGGTCACCACCATACAAAAAAAAAACTAGACACATGGAAAAACTACTCTAATGATGAGAACTCAAACCAAAACACCTGAACCTGCAAAATAGCTCAGATCTACCGACACTGAATGATACAAGTAAGGTGTGAGCTCCATATCTTAGTAGGAAACCACAAAATAATCCATATGTTTCCATTCCAAAAAATAGTTCATTAACACTAGTTCAAAAAATATATATATAAAATAGGACTTTATTTAATTTTAAGAAAACAAACACAGATTTCAATAAGTTCCCATTTTTAAAACAACAAATGAAAATTTCCTCATTAAAAATTATTTTCACTTTCACAACCCTTTTTCTTTAAAAAATCCCGACCACTAAATCCATTCAAGTTACCAAAATAAAGTTGTACATAAAACAATGGGAACCAATAAAAGGAGATAAAACTCACAAGACTAATATCAAACATGCAATAGAAAAACAAACAAACAAATATAGGTGGTAACTATGTGCATTTCCTAAACATCCCTAGAGAAATCCCTAGGTGTACTCAGGTCAGACTCACCTGCTGACATATGGTGCAGCTCCAAAGTCAATAACCTAATGACCGTTATAACTATAAATCTAGTTGAACTACCCACCTGTCCTATAATCCACCCAAGGGGTACCAACCCATCAATTTGGGGTTGATAAGAAACTGTCACTCAACCCTCTAAAAGAAGCCTAGGAAACCCATGGTGATAATAATAATAATAATAATAATATTTGAAAAAATGTGGTATAGATACCACCCAAGAAAATTCCCATGAATGATACACTAAAGAGGATCTCATCCTCAATTATAGTGATCTTAGTAATGTTCTCATGCATGGTATAAGACAATCATCTCAAATCATGCAAGAAACTAGTCTGTTGTAAGGGCTAATCGGGCCGCCACATCATACAAGATTTCAAAACATTTCTCAAAACATATCAAGGTTCCAATCGAACATTTGTATTTCCCAAACCACATTCATTTACAAGACACCATAAAGTTCCAATCAGTCTTTACACCGTGTTCTTTCCAAATACACTTTCAAATCATTTCTCAATCATTTTCAAAATCAATACAAACAACCACTTCCATTTGCACAATGCCAAATGAGCCTTTACTTGTCAAAACCAATTATGTTTCCAAAACTATTTCCAAAACCAAGATAAAAACATAAAAAATGTACAAAGGTTCCAAATGGGATCTCACTCCATTTAAAAATCAATCATCTTTCAAATTACCACTTGAGAAACCGAGGTTCAAGGAAAAACATTGTTTTTAAAGTTTCGTATTCATTTGAATTCCCATCCAATGAAACTTTCATTGAAAACCAAAAGATCATAAAAGGAACATTTTAGAAAATAAACCATCCAAAATAACCCTCACATAAACCTCATGGCATGAAGTCACCATTTATATTACACAACATCCAATTTTATAATAAACCAGGCCACTAGAACATTACCATAAGAAAACTCAATTCAAAACACCCCATTTTAAAAAAAAGGAAAAATGGAATTTTATCAAATAAGTTACTTGCATATAAATATTGGTATGTTCAAGAAAACCCCCTTTAAAAATCAATTTACATTTCATCAAGAACATTATGTTCACATATTTACAAGCATAATGAAAGAAGTTCTTCAAATACCATTTTTTCCAAATTTTACCAACATGAAAGAATCATAATAAATTAACCAAATACATCACAAGCATACAAAACATATTTAAAAATTTTATTTAAATCACCCAAGAATCAATGGAATTCATCATAAATGAAAATTTTGGAGACACCTACCTCAATGGAGTGAGAACACAATGAAACTCTTAGAGAAGGAAGAAAACACCCCAAAGATCAATCAACACACCCTAAACATCAAGAAAGTAAAAATACACATCAACCCTAACATCTAGGGTTCGACCAAGAGATAAAACACCAAATAAGAACCAAGAAATAGAGATAGGATAAGAGGAGGAGAGGAAAAAAGGCCAATAACCCTAAAAAGCTCCCCTTAGATCTTTGGAGGAGCACCCAAGGGGGGAGGAGAGATAAGGAGATGGGTGTTTTTGGACCCCTTTATGTGCCAAAATCAACCAAGATGGAGGGGGGATAAATTAGGGATAAAAATAGGGGAGGGTAGATTAAGAATTTTAAGGTTTTAAAAATCTGGGCAACTCACACAATTTGGCCACATAGTTTACCAAACTGTGTGCCAACCATATAGTAGCTATTGTCCAAGAGGAGACCGAACACATGACCAACCCACGTGCTTTGAAACATCGTGTGTAAACTGTGTGGTTACTTTTGTCCCAATTCCTATACCTATAGCATAGTTACCTAGGTTGGGCCACATAGTTTTCCAAACAGTGTGACCAAATCTCATGTAGGCCAAAAAGCCACCCAAATCCTCTCAAAATATAAAAATTTAAATTCTAACTCAATCCAAACCGCAAATAAAACAACCAAACCCAATAAAAGAATAAAATTAGAGTATTTTCAAGGTTAGGGTGTGTCATAGTATAAAGGAAAACATCCCAAAGGAAATATCACTCCAAACCCAAAGAATTAAGAATATCTTCCACCTATAGGTGACACTTTCTCTTTTAACAGACCTGGTAAAAGGAAATCTACAAATGCCCGAAGGAAAAGGTAGGGTGTGAGATATGAAGCCTGGTAGGGTCTCACCAAGTGTTCCTTAAAACAATGCCATAATACTAAACCAAATCATGCTTTCAATTTTAAACAAAATAGGGTATGACGACACAATTGAAAATTTAAAACAAAAACATGCTTTCATTTCAAAATGATTGAAAAATTTTCAAAAATGGATTAAATAAACATTTTATATAAAAAAGTTTATATAAATCAATATGCATGAATAAAATAGTTTCATAATCAATGACATATATATCAAAACAATCAAAACAATCAAAACAAGCCCCATGGTTATCTTCCCTATGGTACGATATATTCTGGTTATAGGATCCTCGTACTCTCATATCAATGATTGTGGAAATATGTGTACAAATGTCCCTTAGACTTAGGCTAAATATGACTCATCAATATCCCATTGGGGATAATATCTTTAGAACTAGGTTTTTATTAGATTTGTCATCATCAGTCAATTGCTAGGTAATTACCATCCTAGCGTGATTTTCCCAAATAACCCACAAACTACCCAATCTCGCATGTTCTCAATAAATCAATCAATAATGTGAAAATCATCTCATTTAAAATCAATCATCATTTACAATCCAGTTGCACATTTTTTAGTTTCAATATTCCAATTTAATTTCAAAACCAAAACATGATTTTTTCATCATTTCAAGACTTTTCAATTCAAAATCAATTATAGTATTTTATAATTTCATTTTAATCTATTTTTCTTAAATAAATTCTCAAATAATTTCATCAATTCCATCAATTTCAAAATATGACCCAAATTTTAATTCCATTGGAATTGGGGGTTTGTCTCAAAATCCATGCCATTTTAAATCTAAATTCCAAATAATATCAATTTTGTTTTTTATAATTCAATTGAAATCTATTAAGATAAATAAATAAAATTAATGTTTAATTATATAGAAAAATCTCAAATGGAACCAGCTACCTTTATCAAGGAATCACAATGCACAACACCAGTAATGAATAAAGTCGATGAAGAATAATGGAAAGAGAGATAAAGTAACAAAACCTAGACCCATGATCCATTTAAAAAATTTTTAGATCCACCAATAACATGATGATATAAAACTCTCTAAGTAGGATATAGACAAAGAGTGGGATAGAACACATAGAAGGAGATTAACTTACCCGAAGAATATTGAACAAGATTCACCATGCTTAGATCCTCTAAGAGAAGGGTTTATAGTACCTCAAATAGCTTCTTGAGAGACTTCAAGCCAAGGAAAATGATTTAGGTCAAGTGGGGGTTGAGTGGGGGTTAAACCAGGGGGTTTGGGAATTTAAAATAAATTTTTAGAATAAAACTATCCCTCACGCATGGTTTCCTAGAGAGAGATGTACGGTTAGAAAAATCATGCACCATAACTGTGTAACCCCTTCGGACTCACTGTCCAAGGCACATAGTTTATACTAGGTGGGTGCAAGGTTGTTCAATCTATGAAAACCCTTAATATCCAGGGTTTCATAGTTTTCACAAGAGGGGCACACGATTTGGGAAAACTGTTTGCCAACCATGCACAACCCAGAAACTTCCAATTTTTTCCAAAATTCTCCTGAAATAACCCAAGACAATCCCAAACCAAAGAATGATCAAAAGAAGGGTTTAGGAGTACATGAAAACTAGTAACATGATGTTACAACCTCCTCACCATAATATCTTTTTATCCCCATAAATCCAATCAAGAAGTTTCCATATCAAAAAGATGAGGCCACTAATCTCTCATCAGTGCCTCCCTCTCCCATATATCATGAGAATCAAAACCATGACACCATATCACATAGAACAAAGGTATATTCATCCCACAAATAACCTTTTTCTTAGAATAAAAAATCCAGACTAGATACTCATTCAAGAATAAATCAAGCTCAACATCAAGATCCTCCCAAATTAAGACATGATATGGGTTAGAAAGGTATTTCCAAAGTTGCGATACATGGAACACATTATGTAATAGTTTAAACCATGGTGGAAGTGATAAATGTTAATCCACTTTCCCCACCTTCTCAACAACCTCAAAAGGTCCCACAAAATGAAGAGAAATCTTCTCTTTCCTCTAAAGATAATGGTGACCTAACTGAGGTAAAACTTTAAAGAACACTCGGTAACCAACTAAGAACTCCAAAAGTCCATGAAAAAGATTTGTATAAGATTTGTATCAACTCTACACCATCAAAATTATCTAAAAAATAAACTAAATATTTTCTTTAGTCTCTTAAACTAAGATTGTTCCAACCAAGTAAATTTCACCAATATTTAACCAACACAACAAATATTTGATCGACCTTCCATACAAGGATTCAAAAGGATCCTTCATAATCACAGACTTCTAACTATTTTTATATGAAAACTCAACCAGTCCCAAATGGTCATTACAAATCCACCAAAGATGAGAACATAATCAAGAATCATGTCTTCCAGAATCTATATATCCCTATCCCACTAGCCATCCATTTGTAGATAATATGTCATACTCAAACAAACCTGAGATCCCATCACCTCCGGAAGGCCTTGTTAAAAATTAGAGGTAAAATGATGATATTTATCAAAGACTATAGTAGATGGAACTCTGTGAAAATTAAAAATCTCTTTCACATAGAGATTTCCCAACTTGTCAAATTTGGTTGTATCATGAATGGGTATAAATTAAGCCGATTTGGTTACCTGATCGATCACCACACATATCATATTCTTCTTTCAAGGGGTACATGGAAACCCAACCACAAAGTACATAGAAATATCATCCCACTTCCAAGTAGAAATTTGAAGTGGTTGAAGCAAACCCAAAGGTCTCTGATTCTTGACCTTGATTAGTTGGAAAGTATAGCTTCACAAAAAAATTCAGCGATGTCCCATGTCATACCTAGCCACTAGAATCATCACCGCATATCATAAAACATCTTTGTGGTTATAGGATTCACAACCCATTAGGAATTATGGAAATAAAACATCATAGATTTTATCACAGATAAATACACAACAAACCTATTCCATAAACATATGATACCCTCCATAGAGAATGACCACTCATCAATTGTATCCCCACCATAAAAAGAGTCCCTAATTTCATAAAATTCATCATTAAGCTGATATTTCTGAAGAATCATCGCAAGAAGAATAGAGTTCAACTGAACACTGGCCAAAATAACCCCATACCCTATTTCTCAAACTCCTATATCCAATTGAGAAAAAAGAGCCATTAAGTTCAACTATTCAGATGATATTTTCATGGTATGGGTATGAAGTTTCTTGATTAAGGCATAAGTGATAACATTCCCTTTCCCTAGGGTATAGGAAATGTCGAAATAAAAATCCTATAGGTACTCCACCCAATGCCTCTGGTGGAGATTCAAATATTTCTGAGAGAATATATAACTTAAGCTCTTATAGTCAGAATACATAGTAAACCTTTCTCTGAAAAGGAAATGATATAAACTCTTAAGTATATGAATCATGAATATGAGTTCAAGGTCATGGGTTGTATAATTATTATTATGTGGACTAATATATCTAGATCCATAGGCAACTACGTGATCACCCTATATAAGAACACTACCCAATCCTGAAATTGACGTGTCACAGAAGACCATATAGACTTTTCTAGCCTCTAGAAGAGTCAAAACTAGTGTAGAAGTAAAAATACATGTAAATCAACAGAAGAACTCTGAATTTTTTCATACCAAGAAAACTTCACCCCCTTTAGAGTGATAATGATCATTATAGAATCCAAATTTGAGAAATAATTTACAAAATCAGTGATAATACCCAACTAAACCCAATAATCTTTGAATCTCAAAAAAATTTTGTGGTTATTCCCATGTGATAATAGTGTTCACCTTTTTAGGATCAACTAAGATACCATGTTTTGAGACCACATGTCCCAAGAACTTCACTTCCAAAATCTATAAATCACATTTTGATATCTTGGAATAAAGTCTATGATTTCTCAACAATTCTATAACTACTCTCAGATAACACACATGATCCTACTCAGATTGAGTGTAAACTAATATGTCATCCACAAAGACCACCATGAATGTATCAAGATACTCTTGTAATATACTATTAATAAAATCTATAAATACTATAGGATCATTGTTTTGACCAAATGACATGAAAATATACTCATAATGGCCATAACTACTCTAAAAGGAGGTTTTTTGAATGTCATATTGTTTTATTCTCAACTGGTGATAACCAAATCAAATATCAATATTCAAAAACCAATTAACCACTTTAAACTAGTAAAATAGATCATAAATCCATGGAAATAGATACTTGTTATTTATTGTAAATCGGTTGAGTTTTTGATAATCAATAAAAAGAATAAGTATTTTATTATCTTTTTTAGCAAAGAGAATAGGAACTTCCCAAGGTGACATACTCGGTCATATGAACCCTTTATTTAAAATATCATCCAACTAAGTCTTCATCTATTTCATTTTAAATGGTTACATATGGTAAGAAGGAATAAATATCAGTTGAGTACCAGGCATACAATCAATAGAAAACTCTACCTCTATTACCGATGGGAAACCCGAGAAATAAGAAGGAAAAATATTAGGAAACTCTATGAAAATTAGAGGGAGATCATCACTCAAAGGCTCCCACTCTAGATCAAAATAGAACACCGATATTACTTTCCCAAACTATAGATAAGAAGGTCTAGATCTACTTGACCTTGGGCACCATTCTCCTTGAAAGATACAACACACCCAATCAAGATCGATAAAGGAGAGTCATTAAAGATATTATGAAATTTAAGCCTTATTTTTAATAATCCAATACATCTTGAAAATGATATCAAGAGGTTTCATGTCAATAACTAGAAAATTCCAACTAAGATTGATCTTTGACAAAGAGAAGACACAAGAAGGACAATAGAGACCCGACACTATGTTTTTTACAAGGGGCATAGTAATATCCATTACATACAAAAAAATATCTGTAAGAATATTTATTAGGTTTATAATATGATTAGATATAAATGAGTGAGATGCACCAGTATCAAATAAAGCAGTCACTAAATATGAAACTATTATGATGGTACCTCTCACAGTTGCTGGACCTATATCAGCTTCCTATGGAGACTCTTCTAAGAAGATTTGTTCTAGATGCATATGGCCATAAAACCTTTATTTGTGAATCATCTGATTACACTAAAATACTTTTAGGTGATGATGAAATTGTGTTTCTATATAGGGTAGAAAGATCTAATAAAATTTCTATAGGTGTCTTGAGAATCCATAGGAACTACAGATCTTGGGTTCCTTAGTGAAAACTCATTTTAAATATCCAAACTTACTACACTGGAAGTAAGTCAAAGGGCATATTCCAGGAATTGAAGTAGGACTAGAAGAACCCTATTGTTGAGATTCACCATAAGACTCATCACACTTCCTCTTTCTTTTAAAGGAACTCACAGAACTACTACTAGGAGGAAAAGGAACTCATGTAAACCCTGACTTACCAGCTAGGTCAAGTTCAACCATCAAAGCCCTATCCAAATTCTAGAATAATAAGTGATCTTTAGTAAGAAGACCTGATAATGAATATTTGGTCAAATACCCATCTTGAACTACTACATCTTCATCTTCACATTCAATACAATCTTAGGTGAAAACTACACAAGCTCGGTAAAGTGATTTGCCTACTACATCATGGTCCTGTTAGCCAGCTCAATATTGAAAAACTTCATTACCTTTGACATCACTATAGACATTAGATAGAACTAATCAATGAAAATAACCCTAATTTACTTCAACTCTAAACCCCCATTCTTGTTTTCCATAACCATAGAATCCCAAAATCTCCTCCAGGTCCTTACAACTTTAAGGTGGTACATTTTACCTTAATCGAATCAGGAATTTCCAAGAAATCAAATAAAATCTCAATATTCCTCAAACAATCCTGAAACTCTTGAGGATAACTAGTTACATGGAAAGTAGGTGATTTTCAAAGAATGAATTTCTGAGCATGATTATGAGATTCATCCATCTGAGGTTCAACAACCAGAGCTTGAATGGGAACAGGTGCAGGGTCCTGTCCCAGAGCTTGGACAACATGCATAATAATTTCAATAAGATTTTGGTCCTTTGGAGGATTAAATCACTATGGTTCATCAAAATATTCCTCCTAGAGCCTATTAACATATCTTATTAGAGGCATAATGCTACAAAACATCAAAAAACAACATTGAAGACATCAAAATATTACTCAGATCAACATCTCAAACAAGATAAATGACAATATCAATCCCATTAGATAAGAAAAAAATTGGATTTCAACCTATCCAAATAAAAAGTAGGGAAGATATTAGAATTACTACCCAATACATATTTCTAAAACCACCCATGGTGATTTAAGGTTCATTATGATGAGATATGGCTAGGAACTCTCTCACAACTACCTCCTAAGTCCAGACAAGATATCTCAAACTACATACTGACAACAAAAAAGATGCTAAACCTCACTTTGATACCACTTTTTCACGAACTAGCCCGAATACCCTAGTACCCTGATACCCAATCCAACACTGACATGTATCGAAGGGAATTCTTGATCCCCATAGGTTGTAGACTAGTACCTGGCATCAAACAAGATAAAAAGGGGGACAAATTTTCCACAAAACAGTAGATTATAATAGATACAAGCTAGTATGCTCAAAACTCCAAAGGGATATAGTACTAAAAACCAAAACAGTATATCAAAACCCAAAATAGTACATCATCCAAGTAATCATTAGAAATACAAACATAAAAAATGAAACATCACACCAAGCCCAAAGGATCAAGAACATCTTCCACCTCAAAGTGGTGTTTTCCCTTTTCTCGGGCCTGTTAGAAGGAAATCTAAAAATTACCAAAGGAAAAGGTAGGGTGTGAGCTATAAGTCCCAGCAGGTTCTCACCATGTGTTCTATAAAAATACTCCATAATAATAAACCAAATCATAATTTCAATTTTAAATAAATTAGGGCATGGAGATACCATTATATATTTAAAAAAAACATGCTTTCATTTCAAAATGATAGAAAACATTTTAAACATGGATTAAATAAACATTTTATATAAAATAGTTTATTTAAATTAGTAGGAATGAATAAAATAGTTTCATAATCAATGGAATATATATCAAAGAAATCACAATAAGCACCATGGTCATTTTCCCTATAGTATGATAAATTCTAGTTATAGGGTCATCACATTCTCATTTCAATGATCATGGAAATATGTATACACATATCCCTTAGGCTCAGGCCGAATAAGACTCATCTAATTATTATTGGGGATAACATCTTCTGAACTATGTTTTTGTTATAATTGTCATCATCAATCCATTGTTAAAGAATTTAAATCTTAGAATTCTTGTCCCAAATAACCCACTAACTACCTAGGCTCTCATGTGCTCAATCAATCAATAAAAAAAATGGGAAAATCACCTCATTTCAAATCAATCATCATTTAAAATTCAATTGCCTAGTTTTTAGTTTTAACATGAAAATTCAATTTTAAACCCAAAACATGGGGTTTTCATCTTTTCATGTATTTTTAATAAAAAACCAATCATAGGATTTTATCATTTCAATTTAATACATTTTTCTCAAATCAATTCTCAAATCATTTCATCAATTATATCAATTTTAAAATATGACACAAATTCCAATTCCATTGGAATTGGGTTTTTCCCAAAATCCATGTCATTTCAAATATCAATTCTAAATCATATCAATTTTATTTTTCATAAATAAATTAAAATATATTCAAATAAATCAATAAAATCAAGGTTTAATTATATGGAAATACCTCAAATATAACCACCTAACTTTATCACATAATCACGACACACAACACCAGCAATGGGGAAAGAAAATGATGAGTGATGAAAATGGAGATCAAGAAACCAACCCTAGAATCATGATCAATTTAAATGGAATTTAGACCCATAAAAAACATGATGATATAAAAATCTCTAGGGATTATAAAATGAGAGAGTGTGATAGAACACACATGAGGAGATTCACTTACCCAGAGAAGATCGAATGAGATCTACCATGCTTCGATCTGCCAAGAGAAGGGTTTGGATGGTTTAAAATTTCTTATTGAGATCCTTAAAAGCTAAGGAAAATTATTTAGTTCAATTAGAGGTAAAATGAGGGTTCTAGAATTTAAAATATTTTTTAGAATAAAATTATCTCGTGCACACAGTTTCCTGGAGAGGGCCACTTAGTTAGTCAAACCATGTACCATAACCATGCACCCCCTATAGACTTGCTATCAGAGGCTCACAATTTCTCCTAGGTGAGTGCACATTTTTTTTAAACCATGCACTAAACATGAAAACCCTCACTGTCTAGGATTACATGGTTTTCACCGGAGGGGTACACAGTTTGAGAAAACCATGCACCAATTGTTCACAACTCAGAAACTTCCAAAATTTTACAAAATCCTCCCAAAACATCCCGATACAATCCCCAACCAAATAATTATCAAAATAAGGGTTTAGGAGTACCTAAAAACTAGTAACATAATTTTAAAATATTTCCTTGAAATATGAGTTGGCACAAAATTTTCATAATTAAATTAATTATTGAATATTGAGAAATTCTTAATTAAGTGGAGGAGATTGGAAACTAAAGAAAATAAGTAAATAGAGTGTCAAGTTTGAAAGATATATAAAAAAAATACTATAGCCTTGAATTCTATAGAGAGTATAAAACTTGAAGCTTCAGCATGATTAGTGATTCGATATTGAGAAGCAGATCATCAACTAATTCCATACATAGTGAGAAAGGTAAAAATATCTGACTTAAAAATAAAATTATAGAAGTTTAATATATTTATGAAGTGAGCATATTGTATTTATATTTTCTTTGAATTTTTAGAGAGGGATATCATCATCATCATAATTATCATCAATTTCCGAAGCAACCCCATTTCTCCTAAGATTTTTCTCAATTTTTTTTATCAAAATGCAACTGATTAAGGTTAGTCAAAACTCTAGTATGATATTGTGTATGTCTTGGGAAACACACAGGTATATGATGATCCCTCCTTACCCACTATATCATCAATTCATTATAGTGTAAAATCTATGAATTGAACTCTCTTGATCAGAAAAAGGAGTAGGTACCTATACTTGGATTGAACCCTGTAAAACATGTGTGTGACTTGTACTATTTTTTTTAGTTTCATTCGATTAAGTATGATATTCTTATATTGAGTGTACTGGATCCCAATTGATTAAAAATTTTAATTTAAAATAAATAAATTGTAAAATAAAGTACCAATGATTAACCTCCCCATATCAGTGGTGCACCCATTCTCAGGGCACAATAACTAGTATCAGAGCATACTCAAGATCCCTCTATTGTATCCTTAAGTATTTTAAATGGATAATATGATATCTATGAACATAAGGGGTGTTCTCACCTTTAATGGAAATAAATACCATGGATCAAAGAATAAGATGTCACCTTATTTTCTAGCACTTGTCCTAGAGGTTGTTGATGTAAAAAGAGAAAAATTTCCACTGATTGATAGAAATAAACCAATGTCATTTTATTTTAAGATAAATTTATAAGTTCATATCAAATAAATAAATTTAATTCTTATGTATCTTTCAAAAAAACTTTAGAAGTACTGATCGAATGTATCCAGTAATGTCTACAACAATTTTGGAATGATTTTGGATAGTTCTTTATTTAATTAGCTCAATAGTTTTTATTAATACAGTTAATATCTAGTTTAAATATTGAGAAACCATCCTTGGATGATGTATCATGAATAACATCCTTTGGATAAAGGTTAAAAAAATTAGAATTTGAGCATGAATTAAAGAGGTAGTGAAGCCACTTTAAATACTATGAATTGATTATTTAATTTTTTGTAATGCTTTAGGATTACCAAAGTTATTTGAATTGTTTGAGAAAACTTGGAAATATATGAGTATGGATTAGGAAATACATGGTAAGTATGGATTAGAAATTATATACATTCAAATAAAAATTCATTGAAAATTATTCCATCCATCAATCCTTCACCATTGAAGTAGAGTAATAAAGTATGTAAGCACAATCCTAAAGAGAGTTGGAAAAATCTAGAACAGATCCACCACCACTAGGTAGGAGGCATAGTGGTATAGTGTTCGTGGTATGGTTTGGTACCATAGGAGGCAAGTAATCAGATATAGCATGTTGTTACTGATATTCTAGCATGGTAACAAGTGATAGTTCAATGTGGGACTCTATGAAACTCAGTAAAAAAGTGTACGCCATGTTAGTTGATATGAAACCATATGGGTCATATTCTCCAAATGAATTAGTTTGAACCGTGCCATATAAGGACACACTATAGTGCTAGGGTTCTTTTGAGATCACTTTTTTACTTCACATGAATGACAACATGTCGCTATAAAGGTTTGTGTTGTATTATGTCTGCAAGTGTTGGGTAAAAATACAAATTTATTTCTATGATGCCAGCTTGTTTCCTTGCTTCGGTTCATGATCCTCCCATTTTTATGGCTTGCATGGAACTATCTAATTGAAATATTTATTTTTGGATTTTTTTATCTCCCTTCATTTAAACCTAGATTTTTAGATTTTATTTTATATTTATTTAGCGGGTTGTTTTAGGACCACTGATCGTATTAAACCAACAAATATTATGTGGATATTATATGTTTCTTACGTGTGTTTCCTCTATCTCCCAAATTGGGATCAATCTTCTTTTCACTCCTATGATCACTCATAGGATTCCACGTGACCTAGATAGCTATGCCACCCATGGTTGCTCAAATGAACTATTTTGTCATGGACGTCCTTGTGTCACTATCCCACACACCTCACTTGAACTGCCTATCACTTTTCTTGGGCATCAACATTTCAAAATAACATTTTCCTTTAATATTTAGTTTGAATTCCTCATTCGATTTTTGGTTCTTCCTAGTGAGAGAAGAGAGAAACTCCTCTGGTTTTTGGTGAGATCTCGAAGCAGAATAAGGGAACTAAGGTTCCAACCCTATTGGTTTATCTCTAACACTCAGAGTTCCAATACCCTAAAACTTGATCACTCATCCAATGGAGATTCATTGGAGACCTCAACATGGAACCAAATCTGGACGATTCTTGCATAAAGGTTAGTGTATTCTAAATTATTCTTTCAATCATAACCATATTTTGGTACAAAAGTCCAGCTATGTAAGAAATTAAATTTTCTTCTCTAAGTCCATTATTGTATCCTTTATGTTGTGTGAATGTGTGAGTCTTTCTAGGAGTGGATGGTTCTAAATCCGCATTAGCGAGTTCATCACCACCAACATATTAAGTTTAGTGAGCCTCTTCAGATAGTTTCTATAGTATTATCTCTTTCATTCGTATATGTATTTATTGTTTTTATCCTTTATAAATATAAATTTCATGGGGTGGTTTTCTCATCATGCATGTAGTATCAACACGATCTAAAGCATGTTACTTCTTGGTGTGATTTACTAATTTACTTAACTGATTCCATAAGAATTTTCATCTTGTAATCAGTTTCAAATTTTATCAATAAAACTATTTTTATAATCACTTCATAACCTATAAAAAATGTATCAGTGGATCTTGGTTATTCTTAAGAACAACCACATCAATGATTCCCTGAACAATTGGCATGAGAGCCTTCTAAAATGTTAATAACATGGTCTACAAAGTTTTATGTATTAAAATTTAACGGTGAAAACGATTTCAAGATATAGAAAATTTAGACGAATGCTCTTTTAGATCACAATTATTTACTAGATGCTCTAAGTGGACCTAAAAATTAGGTTACAACCCTATCCACTAATGGATAGATTGATATTACCTATTTTTTTATCTCTTATGATATTCTTAGGAAATCCCATAGTCTTATTATACTATCTTTGGGTGATAAATTTCTTAGGAAAGTAGCCTTTAAATCTACCCCTTCTTCTAATATTTTTTCTAAATTTAAATCCCTTTATATGAATAAGTCTTTAGTTGGAATATTACACATGAAAATGAGGTTTTACACCGTAAATAGGCATCCTAGAACTACATTTAGGGCCCATCTTGATGATTTCAATAGAATATTATTGGATATTCCTAACACACACACACACACATATATATATATATAGAAATAGGGTATGAATACCGATATACAATTCATTAAATATCATTGGATGAGTCTTACACTTCATTTAAGGAATCAATGATGTATTTTATGGATACTTTTACTCATGAGGAGGTTAAGTATACTTTTTTATCCAAATAACTTCAAAAGAAAGGTAATTTTAAGAGTGAGGTTAAGGTTTTGTCTGTTAGAGGCAGGAGTGAGTATAGGGATAAGCAGTGAGAGTTGAGTTAGTCTAGTCACCTGAAAAGAAACCATCCTAATAAGAATAATGTTTATAATGAAAAAATATTTACCACTACTTATTAGTTGAAAAATATTTTTACACGACTGATTTTTTGAATGTTTGTGATCATCCTAACTTTGAGGAATGGATCCTGGATTCAGGATGCTCCTATTATATGTGTCCCAATAGGGAGTACATCAATGAATTAAGGAATAGTGAACTAAGTGATGTATACCTAGAAAATAATAAGAGTTTTCACATTATAGTTATAATTTAGGTGTCTTTGGAACTTCATGATGGGTTGGTCAAAAATTTAGAAGAGGTTTTATGGGTACCTAAACTTAAAAGAAACCTCATTTACTTAGGTATTATAAATCAAAAAGGGTATACCTTAAGGTCTAGTTCTTTTATTCTAAGAATTAATCATGGATACCTTACTATGATAAAATAAATTATCTTAAATGACCTATATGTTCTAGAATGTAGGAATCATATGAAACGACTCAATGTTTCTCATGACACAATATTATATAGTATTATCCTTTGGAATAAGAGACTCAAGTATGTAAGTACTAAAGGACTTGATGAAATTAAAAATAATGTCCTATTGACCAATGTGAATCCCAATAGCTTTCCCTTTTGTGAGTACTGTGTGTATGGTAAGTCTAAGCGGGTGAGTTTTAGTAAGTCATCATACAAATCTAGTTGTCATCTCGAATGTGTCTACTCTAATATTTAGGGACCCTCTAGGACTTCTTCCCCTGGTGGAGGCTATTACTTTATCACATTCATAGATTATTACTCTTCCAAGGTCTTGATTTACATACTGAAAAACATGTATGAAACTTTTAATGCTTTCAAGAATTGGAAAGTTAGTGAAGATAATAATTTTGGAGAGTGGATGAAGGCTTTAGGAACCGATAATGTTTTGGATTATTTGTACTATGAATTTGATGAGTTATGTAGCTTTGAGGTTATTCATAGGTACTGGGCTATTGTGGAGTCTCCACAACAGAATGGGTTAGCTAAGAGAATGAATAGTTCTATTCTAGAAAGGTTGTGATGCATGTTATCCCATTATGGTGTACCTAAGTCCTTTTGGGTTGAGTTTTACACCATGAAAGGGTACCTGATTATTTATTTTACATCCTATGATAATGCATTGAAAACACCATAGGAATTATGGATAGGAAACCAACCAGTATTTTCCACCTTAGGGTTTTAGATCCACACCTTATGCACATTCTGAAAATGATAAGCTGGAACCAAGGCCTATATAGTCCATATTTTTTGGTTACATGGAGGGTGTTAAGTGTTACAAGTTGTGGACAGGAAAACTAAGATATTAGAAATGAATAATCAATCATGATGTTGTGTTCTATGAGTCTTGTCTGTCTGAAGGCAAGACTATCTAGTCTGATGAAATCGATACACCCCAACATTTAGGTGTTGAAGTGAGTTTAGAGTCTAGAGTCCACCCAGAACATGATTCTGTCACTATTAATTCTCCCACAAAGGTTCAAGATGAATTTGATTCTAACTCTGGTTATGAACTAGAGACTAAGGGAGGTTACCATAGAGAATACCACTTGAATCAAGAAAGGTCTAGGAGGATTGTCACACCTCCTACTTGGTTTATCCATACCGACATGGCTGCCTATGCTTTTATTGTTATCAAGATATAAGCAATGATGAACCAAAAACTTTCAAGAAAGTCTTAAAATCCAATGAATACCTGTAGTGGTCAGCTACCATGAATGATGAGATAAATTCTATTATTAAGAAAAATACATGGTCTATTGTAACCAAACCCTTAAATGAAAAAATCATTGGTTGAAAATGGATCTTTAAGAAGAAATAAGATAACACTGAGGAGGTAAAAATAAAGAATAAATCCAGGTTAGTTGGCAAGGTATTCCTTCAATGGGAGGGTGTTGAGTATGTAGATATTTTCCCTATGTTTTTAAACATTAATTTATTCAGATTATGATTTATTTTTTTGATAAGAATAATTTTCATATAGAATAGTTAGATTTTAAAACTTCATTTTTTCATGAAAAATTGGATGAAATAATTAATATGAGACATCCTAAGGGTTCTTCAAAGAATTTTAAAATGAATCAAGTTGTAATTTTACAGAAGTCCTTGTATGGTTAGAAACAATATTAAAGATAGTGGTATAAATGTTTTGATTATTTTATGATTGAGAATGTGTTTAATAGGTTCAAGTTTGATTCATGTGTTTATTCTAAGCATGTTAAGAATACTATTATTTACTTTATTTTATATGTTGATGACATGAGAATTATTTAAAAAACATGAGGATGATTAGTTATATAAAATCCCAATTAAATTCTATTTTACAAATGAAGGGTTTAGTAAATGAAAAAGAAATTATGGTAATGGAAATAATTAGACATATAAAAGATAAAACCTTATTTTTATCACAACAAGATTATGTTAGAAAAGTTTTAAAGAAGTATTTTTTTGAGTACATTAATCCTATTAGATTACCCATGAGGTAACACTTTATGTAGTCCTTGAATCAGTCCCCTGTTAGTGAAGTTGAGGTAGATTTCATGAGTAAGATACCTTATGTTAATGCAGATGGATGTCTTATATATATAATGTTTTTTATAGACTAGATACTACTTATGTTGTGTGTGCTCTGAGTAGGTTTATGGGAAAACCTGGGAAACCAAACTAGTATGCTTTGAAATGGATCCTTAGGAATGTTTCTATGTATTTTGATTTATGAATTTGATTTAAAAAAATGATAGTCATAGTGATCACATTATTGGAATTATAT
Source organism: Viscum album (assembly GCA_963277665.1). Lineage (NCBI taxonomy): Eukaryota > Viridiplantae > Streptophyta > Magnoliopsida > Santalales > Viscaceae > Viscum > Viscum album. The sequence continues at coordinate 348,479,095 of OY728158.1, read as the reverse complement.
ATTCTTATTATGCTGCTAATATAGATACTCATAAGTATACTACTAGTTTTGTTTTTATTTCATATGGTGGTCTTGTTTCTTCAAAATGTAACATGAAATCAACAGTTGAACTATTCACCATCGAGGATGAATACATTTCTTCAACTAAATATATTAAAGAAGCTATCCAGTTAAAAGGCCTTATTAACGATTTGTCTTTATATACTTTTAGTGTAGTTGTACACTGTGATAGTTAGTCTTCTTTACATTTGTCTAAAAACTATGATTTCCATGGTAGATAAAATCATATAGATATTAAGCTTCACTTTATTAAAGAAATTATTGAGTTTGGAACAATGTCACTACTAAAAAAGTGGCCTTTAACAACGCTGATATTTATATGCGCTAAAAGAAGCACTGATAAAGGGAACCCTTTATCAGTGCTAAAAAAAGAACCGATAAAGGTTAACCTTTATCAACACATTCTTTTAGCACCGATAAAAGGTACCTTTTATTAGTGCTTTATTTTTAGTGCTAATAAAGGGCACCCTTTCTTAGCACTTTTTTTAATATTCATAAAGGGTAAGCTTTATCAACACTCTTTTAATGCTGAAAAAGGTCTAGAATAAAATGAAATAATTAAACAAATAAAAAAATATTTACAATTTTATTAAATAATTAATTATTGTAAAAAATGAATAAAATGAATAAAATGAATATACATATATATAAATTATAAAAATTAATAAATAGTATCTATTAAATATATAGATATGTAAAATGAATAAAATGAAATAATTAAACAAATAAAAATTAAAAATGAGTAAATTAAGAAAAATATTAAACATTTTATTAATTAAATAACTATTGATAAAAATGAATAAATTTAATATACATATATATAAATTAGAAATATTAATAAATAGTATACATTAAATATAGATATATGAAATGAATAAATTATAATAATGAAATAAAAAAAATTAAAAATGAATAAATTAAAAAATTATTGAAAAATTTATTAATGAAATAATTATTAATAAAAATGAATAAGTATAATATATATAAATATATATATATATATTATAAATAGTAATAAATAATATATATTAAATATTAATATATAAAAAATGAATAAAATGTAATAATTAAAAACATATCAATGACATATTCATTTTTAACGTTGTTTGATTTCTCAATTTAACATATATCAAACGTCATATGTTACATTGATTTCACATACATATATGTAATTAATGAATTTTTATATTCAACGCACACACAAAAATATTTATAATATTAATGAAATCTTATATAGAAACACAGCACCTAATATTTATGTATATATATATATATATATTAAGTGCTTGGGGCTACAATGAAATTCAAACAAATACACACACCACACACATAGGTCAGAGAGGTAGACCATAGCCCTCCTAAGGGCATAGCCTGCCCATCAAGCTTTATTATTTATTTAATAAATGGCCTGAAAAACTTGACCCAATAGGTTCATCATGACCCGAAATCTCAACAAGACCAATGACCTTGCCATCCACAACACTCCTTCCAAAGCGCTTTGCCATCCGCAATGCTTTTCCATGCTCAATGCCCGTCGTCCCCTCTCTAGGTTTGTCTCTCCACCGAGGTCTCCATCCCATGCCATCACCATACTGTAGTGCATTGCAACCGCACAGTCCACTCCACCTGGAGTCTCTACACACAAGTCACTGGGACCACCATGTCATGCCATCATACCCACCACACCGCCCACTCCACCTGGAGTTTTAGCACCACCGCACATTGCTGGGACCACCACGCCACACCATCGTACCACCGCACCGCCCGCTTCACCTAGAGTATTCACACCACCACACATCATCGAGAGTAACCACGCCTACGACATTGCACCAAGAGCCTCCTTACACTGCCCCCACACCCACCATGGACCCATGGAACACCTGTTACTAGTGGAAGAACCACCCACCACATAACATGATACATTTAATATATTATGTTTTTAATTAGTCAATTTTATTTATTTATATTTAGTATTATTACAGCTAGGTATTATTTATTCAATTTCAATATTTTTTATTTTTTATTTTTTATATTTTTTAATCTGATCATTTTCTATTATTTATTTATATATATTTATTTACTATGTTTTAGTATTTTCAATATATATTCATCTTTAATTCAATATATATATCTATATTTTTTAAATAATTTATATTTAATTAATAAAATTTATCCATTTTTCAATATTTTTAAAGAGTACTCATTTTGAATTATTCAATTTAACTTATTTTTAAAATGCATGTATTTAAGATTATATATCCATTAATAATGTTAAAAATACATATGTAAATAAATATTTATAAATAAATATATCTATAAATGCATATTTACAATATTTAAAAATTTATAAATGTATAATTATTATAAAAAAATAAATATTATTTTTTAAAAAAGTATTTATATAATTATAATAAATAATTACATATATTTTAATAATTATAAAATGATAATACATTTATTTAAATAATGTACTCGGTGTGACTTGAACTCAAGACCTCATCGAGACCCATAGGGGCTGTTACCACTTAACTGCACCCTAGGGGCTATATATATGTAATTATATAAATATATAAATATATAAATATATAAATATATAAATATATAAATATATAAATATATAAATATATAAATATATAAATATATAAATATATAAATATATAAATATATAAATATATAAATATATAAATATATAAATATATAAATATATAAATATATAAATATATAAATATATAAATATATAAATATATAAATATATAAATATATAAATATATAAATATATAAATATATAAATATATAAATATATAAATATATAAATATATAAATATATAAATATATAAATATATAAATATATAAATATATAAATATATAAATATATAAATATATAAATATATAAATATATAAATATATAAATATATAAATATATAAATATATAAATATATAAATATATAAATATATAAATATATAAATATATAAATATATAAATATATAAATATTATTTTTTTAAAAATTATTATTCATATATTGATAAATAAATAACTATATATTTAAATAATTAGAAAATTATAATAAATATATTTAAATAATGAGTATTTTTATATTTATATATATTTATTATATATATAATTATATAAATATATATAATGATATAAATATATTTATAACTATAAAATTATAATAAATATATTAAAATAAGGAATATATTTACTATATTTGTATTTATATATATTTATTAAATATATATAATGATATAAATATATTTATAATTACAAATAAATAATTATAAATATATTTATAAATGTATACTTACTATATTTATAAAATTATATATTTATAATTATAAATAAAATAAAATAATTTTTTTTTAAAAAGTATTACTGTAATTATTAATAAATAATTATATATTTAAATAACTATAAAATTATAATAAAAAATATATAATTATATAAATATTTTTACAATTTCTTTTTATAATTATAATTATAAATCCTTTATCAATGCTTTTTTAGCACTGATAAAGATGCCTTTTATCAATGCTTATCAATTTAGCATTGATAAAAGGGCGCTTTATCGGGTTTTTTTGAAAGTGCTGATAAAAGTGTCCCCAATATATTTAAAAGAACCCTAACTGTGACTCATTTAGTCGTGATTCTCAATATCTTGTGGAACTCCCATGCTATAGGCGCTACTCCTTTATGTTCTCTCGAACGAATCAAGGCTAGAATCCAATGTATGTTATTTTCTCCTTTTACTCTCTCATTGTTTGATTTTTTGGGTTATATTGTTTGCGTTTTTGTGCTATTCTTAACCATGATGAACCCTACACCTCATCTCTCTCTCTCTCCCACTTACCTATACCTACAAAACGCCACCCCTACTCTATAAACTCATTCTAGCATCATACGAGACCACTACGAACTGCATATCCATCCTCAGTTGCAATTGATGGTGATTTTTTATGTTTCCATTATATTATTTCTTGTTACCTTTTATATATTTTGGTTTTTCATTGTTTGAATCTTGCTTCCATAGTATGACATGTGCATGAAGATGAATTTTTTTTAACATTATATTGAACTAATTTTGTAGGGAATGTTATTTGATAAGAATAATCTAAAGTAGTTTAATATACATATTGTTTTAATTTGAATGGGTTAATCTAATTTAGGGAACTAAAGTTTAAATTTTCCAGTTTATATTGGCTAACATTATCAATATGTTATATAGATATAATTTAATAAGGAAAAAACTATTTAAATTTTCATTGAAATCAAAATAAGCACACTTTTTCAATTTTTTATTTGATCTAAACTCAAAAGTTGTAATGTATTTTCAATAAGAGGTGTGTTTATAATTGATTGATAGTTTCCTAATATCAATACATTTATTAAAAAATATATTCACTAAAACATTACAGTTATTAGAGAATATGATATTCAATGGGTCAGGGAGATAATTAAAGGAGATACCATTTATTTCTATTATCAATGAATGGTTTCTAATAATTTCCCATATCCTTTAAATTTATAATTAGTTCAAATAATTTTTGAATTTTTATAAACTAATAGTAAATATATTTTATGAGTTTACTTTATTTTACATTTATAAATGAAAACATGTCATAGTACAACACACTAGATCAGATTCTAGTAGAAAAGCTTCCATATGTTGCGTCATCTATAGAATATGTTATATATGAGTTTACTTTTCTATCAAATTATTTTATAAATAAATTCCACTCCATGAATGAAGTGATTTTTGATGAAGGGTCCTAATTTAAAAAAATTTATTTTCTTTATTTGTGTATGTGTGTTATATTATCAATAATTTTCTCTTTTATAAAACTACACACCATAATATAGTCCAACTATTCATAACCTGACCCGAGTTGAATGAAAATGTTACTCAACACTTGGAACCATCCACCAAATTCCAAAGGATTGATAATAAATATGTATAATTCAGCATGATCCATGAGAAATGGTTTAAAAAACCAACTCACATGAAAAGTGAATCTATATAAAATAGTACAAAATAGAATCCCATGAATATAAATGCCTAAAGGAATAAAAACAATAACAATTTGATAAATCCTAGGTAAAAATAAAACCCTACATGAACAACCAACCTACCATTGATGAAAAAAACTATACAAGTCTCCAATAGCTATCATTTGATACTATATCCATTCTAATAAATAATCAATCCTTACAAGATCAACCCAAGGAAACATCATCCACATGTGCACCAAGATGCACATAAAGTGGTTAAGTAAAGAAACTTGGTAGGTTTTCTTTGATGATTTTCCATTATCCTAATACACATGAAAACCATATATCTCATTTATATTTTATGAAAATATTCCTAATGCATGATAATTGAAAGAAGCATAAAACACATAATAGTCACAAGAAAAATAAATAACTTTTCATAAAAAAGGACCACGATTTTCACAAATAAGTTTGGGTAAATATGGATTCTTTTTGGTAAGATAGATATACAATACAATACACTTCATGTATAAAAGTCCACATTTTCATGCATCTTGCATGAAAATTGTTACTATTTTGAATAGAGATATAATAATTCAATACCCCGGTAAAAATAACCTTCACTAACTTTATTTAATCTATCCTCAAATGCTTGATTTCCTTCTATATCTTGATGATGGATTGGACTCCCTCTTTCAAACTAGTCTTCCTCCCATCACTGTGGTTCCAAATCTCCTTGATGACATACCTCCTGCTCAGATTTAATTCATTAATCTCCATCAAATTCACTGCCACAACTTTGAATACCACATCTCCCAACTCAATCTTCAAATATTTCATCCTTTCATCCTCTTTATTTACTACTTCTTGAGAACACAAAAAAACATTTTAGGGGAAGTGGAAAACAATAAATGTTTGTGAGTGGAAGTAAATGACTGTGATTGGAAGTCATGTGTATTTTAATGTTCATTATTTCATTTTTTAAATGTAATATGTTAGAATCAATAATTAAAATTTCATTTAGGTTATTTTTGAACCTCATTCGATATAGAGATCTTATATTTGAGATACAGGTGAGGGAAAATGATTGGTAACATAGGTTAGAGTCAGTGTAGCTTAGTGGGGATGAGTTGAAGTTCTCATGGTAGTGTTAGGGACCTTTCATCTCCCAAATAGTTATTATCACATCCTATTACTTGAGACTCATCCCCCATCTATTCTATTTTGTTTGAACTACTTAAAAATTAGTCATCCAAAATGATCACTAATACCCCGTATCAGATGAATTTAGGTTATAGTAGTTCAAAAAACATAGGTGAATGTCCACAAAATATGTGGGATGGATATCAAGCAACAAAATGAAATAATAACTATTTTGGAGGTATGTAATCAAGCAACTTTGAAAGCACAATGATGGGAGGAATACTAGTTTGAAATAGGGAGTCCAATTCATTATCAAGATGTAAAAACTGGGTCTCGGTGACGGCACAACCACCCCACTGTAACATGGCCGTTGGGTCCCAACATGCCAGGTACCACTAGTTGCCCCGCAGACACATGGTCCCCACACAAGGGTCCACCCACATGCCTAAACGGATCATATGAATAATGATTGTCCCCACATGCCAACACATGTCCTCTCCAGTGTGATTTTTCCACACTCTCACACACCCTGGGTGAGGGAAAATGATTGGTAACATAGGTTAGAGTCGCTGTAGCTTAGTGGGGATGAGTTGAAGTTCTCATGGTAGTGTTAAGGACCTTTCATCTCCCAAATAGTTATTATCGCATCCTATTACTTGAGACTCATCCCCCATATATTCTATGTTGTTTGAACTACTCTAAGAATTAGTCATCCAAAATGATCACCAATACCCCGTATCAGATGAATTTAGGTTATAGTAGTTCAAAAAACATAGGTGAATGTCCACAAAAGATGGGGGATGGATATCAAGAAACAAAATTAAATAATAACTATTTGGGAGGTATGTCATCAAGGAACTTTGAAACCACAATTATGGGAGGAATATTAGTTTGAAAGAGGAAGTCCAATTCATTATCAAGATGTAACAACTGGGTCCCAGTGACGGCACAACCACCCCGCCGTAACATGGTCGTCGGGTCCCGGCATGCCAGGTACCACCAGTTGTCCTGCAGACACATGGTCCCCACCCAAGGGTCCACCCACATGCCTGAACGGGTCATATGACTAATGATTGTCCCCACAGGCCAACACATGTTCGTTTCAGTGTGCTTTGTCCTCACTCGCACACACCCTGAGAAACTTCCCAGAAGGTCACCCATCCTGATATCTACTCCAAGCCAAGCACACTTAACTGTGGAGTTCTAATCAGGTAAGCTCCCAAAAAGGAAGGTTCACCTTGTTGACATGAGTCATATCATTTAGTCATTTAACCCTTTATCATTTGGGGATGTTACAATCACACCCCCTTTAGAGCACAACGCCGTCGTTGTGGGCCCTACAACTCAACGCAGGCAGTGCACCACACTTAAGGCTGGGTTCCTCCTCTGATACCAAATTTATCACGACCCGTCCTCAGGGCCCGTGCCGTGACTACCCCAAGCCTGCCTTCTATAGGCCAGGGGCTGGCGACTAGCACCAAAGGCGTAAATCCTGGTAAAAGGGGAGACATTGCCTTTATAAAAGTAAACAAACACAACAGAGTATGCAAGTGAAGTAAGCACTAAGTAAAACTGAGTACAAAAGTAAGTGATAGAAAGTAAATGGGCCAGTATACAAACCCAACTGAAAGTACAGTACACCTGAGAAAGAAAGTACAACAGTTGTAAAGTAAATCAGTAACCACCGAGTCATCCTCCGGGAATCCCACCTGAAGGGTGGGTACAGATAGTCTCGTCGGTACTTCAGGTCCGTCCGTTTGCTCTGTGTACGTCCCGCCAAGTGGTCCAACTCTGGATACTATCCATCTCCACAATCCTTAACCACGATCAGCACTGTCCATTGTCTGCAACCAACACAACGTAGTGCGGGCATTGCTCGTGCAGGGGTGAGTATAACGATACTTAGTAGGGACCCCGAGACTCCTGAAGGTCTCCCAGAATCCATAAAGGATAAACCACAAAGGAAAGATACAAACATGAAGTATCAAATAACTCTACTTAGGTATATGCCCATACATATACCTAAGTCATCAATCTCAGTTCAGCTCCAACTTCCGAGCCCAAGCACAATCCAGTCCACACATGAAAGAAGTCAATCACATCAATGATAATGATTGAAAGACAAGACTCAGCTTACATAGTTATACTACTTACGAAGAGGGGTGGAGATGATTAGATTTAGCCTCTGAATCATCTCCTCTGCCGAACCCACGTAGGATCCAAGTACAGAAGTCGTCGCTGCCAAAACCATGTAGGATTCAAGTACAGTAACCATCGCTGCCGAACCCACGTAGGATCCAAGTACAGTCTTCATCATTGCCAAACCAACAGAGGATCCAAGTACAGTTGTCATCATCATTGAACACACAGAGGATCCCAACACGGTAGTCGTCATAGTCATAGCCAGCTCTAGGGTTTCCAGACACAGCGTGCTCAATTCTGGGAGGGTCTGCTCCTCGAGTAAAGGGGGTCGATACATCAACTGTCACGAAGTCCGAAGTTGATGTATCCCGAAGTTCCATCTCATCAAAAGGAACTGAACGTGACATACGGCGCATCAATCAGACGCCCGGTCTGAGAGATATTGTCCTTTTCATTCTAGGGGCTCGGTTGGAAATATGCTCGTTCCAAACCTGGCCGGGTCGGGTTAACCCAGTTTTCACTTAAAGGTGAATATCTTGAAGACCGCGTGTTCGAATGACACACCCTTTACGGAACTGGGACCCTTTCGACGAGGCATTCCTTTTGTGACACTCTAAGTGAGTTTTGGACAACTTTGGAAAATGGCCGGGTTTGGAACGAGTATATTTCCAACCGGGACCCTGGAACAAAAAAGCCAATATCTCTCAGACCGGGCGTCCGATTGACGTGCCGTCTGTCTCGTTGATTTAATTTTGACAAGATGGAACTTTAGGATACATCAACTCTGGACTTCGTGACAGTTGATATATCGAATCCCTTTACTCGAGGAGCGGACCCTCCCGGAATCGAGAACGCTGTGTGCGGGAACCCTAGAGCTGGCTGCGACTATGACGACTACCGTGCTGGGATCCTCCGTGGGTTTGACGACGATGACGAATGTACTTGGATCCTCCATGGGTTTGGCAGTGATGACGACTATACTTGGATCCTACGTGGGTTCGGCAGCGATGGTTACTGTACTTGGATCCTACGTGGGTTCGGCAGTGACGACTTCTGTACTTGGATCCTACGTGGGTTCAGCAGAGGAGATGATTCAGAGGCTACATCTAATCATCTCCACCCCTCTTCGTAAGTAGTATACCTGTGTGAGATGAGTCTTGTATTTCAATCATTATCATTGATATGATTGACTTCTTTCCTGTGTGGACCGGATTGTTCTTGAGCTCAGAAGTTGGAGCCGAACTGAGATTGATGACTTAGGTATATGTATGGGCATATACCTAAGTAGAGTTGGTTGATACTTTGTGTTTGTATCTTTCCTTTGTGGTTTATCTTTCGTGGATTTTGGGAGACATTCGGGGGTCTTAGGGTCCCTACTGAGTATCGTTATACTCAACCCTGCACGGGCAATGCCTGCACTACGTTGTGTTGGTTGCAGACGACGGACAACGCTGATCGTGGTTAAGGCTTGTGGAGCTGGATGATATCTGGAGGTGGACCACCTAGTGGGACGTACATGGAGTGGATGGACGGACCCGAGGTACCGACGAGACTATATATACCCACCCTTCAGGTGGGATTCCCGGAGGATGACTTGGTGGTTGCTGGTTTACTTTACAGTTGTTGTACTTTCTTTCTTAGTTGTACTGTACTTTCAGTTGGATTTGTATACTGGCCCATTTACTTTCTAGCACTTACTTTTGTACTCTGTTTTACTTAGTGCTTACTTCATTTGCGTACTCTGTTGTATTTGTTTACTTTTATAAAGGTAACACCTTCTCTTTTACCGGGATTTACGCCTTTGGTGCTAGTCTCCAGCACCTAGCCTATGGAATGCGGGCTTGGGGTAGTCACGGCACAGGCCCCGAGGACGGGTCATGACACAAGAGATGAAATACATTCAAGCATTTGAGGATGGATTAAATAAAGGTAGTGGAGGTTACTTGTACTGGAGTATTGAAGTATTATATCTCTGTTCAAGACAGTAAAAATTTTCATACAAGATTCATTAAAATGTCGAATTTTATGCAGGGAGTGTATTTTATTTTTGTTATTCAAGACATATTTAATGTTTGTATACTCATGTAGACAATGTCTTTTTGCACCAGATGATGTTACCAATCCAAAGTAAGAACAAGTTATTGTTGAAAAAACTGAGTAATTAATAGGCGATCAACAACATGTTGATGAAAATAACAACAACAATGATGCAACATCATAGTGGTGAATAAAATTATCAAGTCAAGAAGCCAGGGTATAAAATTTGAGGTTGGTTAAAATCAACGTGAAAAACCTTTTGACACCAATAAGTCAATGCTCATTAGTTTTCTTGGGGTCAGAATGATGTTGAATATGCCAATTGATATTGATTCATGGTTCCACATCCAACCTGTAATGAAGAAAATTCTTTGGAAAGATATAATGATAATGTTACTATATACTTTCTCTATTTTACTAAAAAATTAAATAATGAAACATTGATTTATTTTTCATTATTCCTCATATAGTTATTTTATTTTAGAATATTTACATAATAAATTTGTCTTAATGATCACTAGATAAGCCGATAAAGGATTCTAGAATCTTCTTATGAAGTTATATCTTAAGGATGCTAAGGGGAAAGTAAAACCCCACCCACCAGTTAGTTATGCACACATTATAAAGTAAGAAACATGGACTGATTTCATCAATCATCACAATGAGAAATCATTTAAGGTGAATTGCAGTTGATAATATATTATTTGGAATTATTTTTTTATCCAAATTTATTCAAAATTGTTAATTTATGAAACAAAAAAAGAGTGTTGAAAATAAATAATGTGAATCAAAACCAATACACCCCTATCACAAAGCAAGGATGGGGTATTCTTCATTAGAAAAGAAATTGGTGTGTATTTTAAATCAACAATAAAAGTTTATTTATGTGATATGAAACAAAATATTTTCATTTTTTATATGCATATTGATGAATCAAAATATGAATCCACTTCCATCCCACATCACATGCTATGGAAGGAGGCTTGTGTAAATAAGGAGGGTAAATTAGTTAATGAAAACACAAAAAATATTAAGGGAAACATGTGTAAGTATGAAAAAATTGTAATTCGTTATGATTTATAAAAATATTACATAAAAATATTTATTTATGTTCATATTTTTTTATATTGTTTAAACACAAGAATCAACAACAACCGTACTAGAATAAAATTTACATTTAGTATCTTTGAAGCGGCCTGAACAATATGGTTGCGTTAGAGGATTAGGTTTTGGGGTCACTCCTCAAACATATTTTGAGAAGATAAATCCACATGAAGATATCTATAATATGGTGAGACAATTGTAAACACAAAAAAAACTCACTTCAAGATATTATTGTTCAGTCTGGTTTATTAGACCATTGTTTGAGAAAGGATCAAAGAGAACTAGTGATAGAGAAAAGATCCACACATGAACTAAATGATCCCACTAGCTATGAGGCTATTCATTCCCCAAACCACATACCTTACCCATGGTAATCATTTTTTTACATTAATATTTCTCTTAAATGTGAATCAAACAACTTCCGATAACTTTATATTACTAAAATTCTATAGGGTATAGTTGTATGTGATCTGTATCTATCAACACCCATGCACTGTCATGTTGCGATGGGTACAATGTATAATATCCTGAGAGACAATATACACCATAAACACCTCCCAAAAGATCACATGAGAGTGGGGATTGAGGTAGCTCATGTGCTGACTGCTAATTTTCATGTTACACTAATGGTCTAGATATTACAACGGTCAATGATACTATTAGAGATTTCATATTATGACTATCTAATCTTATAAAGATACATGAGGTATGTATTTAACAAATTTTTTCATATGAAAAACATGTAATGGTAGATGATAAAAGGTCTGAAGTGTGGTATGATATTAAATATGGATAAATTAGTGGGGAAACAGAAGGTCAAATCAAGAAAATCTATTAAATTAACCAAGAAAAAAAAACGACCTTCTGAGAGTACCTTCTCCCCACCAGTTCCAAAGAAACATTTATTATCATTAAAAATTCATGTAGAGACCAAATTTAAAGATAAAACTATATCTTACATTAAATATGATAAGAAACATATGACAATTCCTTGATAGATAGAATTGTTCTTGAGACTCTAAATGAGATTCTCAATCATGAATGGATGGCCATCTCAATTGTGAATGCACACATAAGGTACATTTTCATAATTCCTTTTTATAAATAGTGAAATAATATGTTTATTAAATTTAATAACTATTCATATTTTCTACTGGTGTTTATATTACAACTATACAATGGGAAGATCATGTGAATCATGATTTGGATTCATTAATCACTGTATCATTTCTATAGAAAAGCATACTTTGGATAATGGGGAAATTAAGAAGGAAAAATATGAATTACTCGAAGTGTTTAATAAAAAAGTATCATATGAAAAAATATTTTTGATGAATACAATGTAAAATTAAAACTCTATAATCTAATCACATAAAATATTTTTTAATTTTTGCATTACTTAACTGTTTTTTTGTTTTTTGGGGTGCATTGGATACTAATCACAATCTATCTAGGCACCCCAAATATTTATTTTTTGGATCTAATGCATGGATATCCAACCAAACGACCATACATGATGTGTATTGTGAATATTTAATAAAATGAAATCAATATTTTATAGATAAACTTCAAATTATATGTTTTAGTATGTGTTTTAACAAGAATTTTGTAATGATAAGGCGATGGATAAATATAGGCTAAATCATGGAATGAAGTTGGTGTCTGAAGAGATAAAGTGTGTGGATTACTATAAATGGAATAAAATTAAGGTATATATAGAAATATTTAACTATAAAAACATTTTTTATTATTATTTTGGTCAATGTTTCTGCAATGTTCGAAACATAACAATGACATCGATTGTGGATATCATATTTGAGAATTTATGAGTGAGATCATAAAGCATGAAAAGAACAACATCCCCAAATAGGTAATTTATGAAGGTAATTACAATTTAATTTAATATATTTAATAATAATTTTTTTGTTTATATTTTCTCAATACTATTAAGATTTCTGACAACCTAGATACTCAAAAGAAGAAATAAGTTTGTCTAGAGATGAGTGGGCAACATACTTTTTGTTAGAATGTATACCAACAACAAAATTTAGGTGATTACCATTTATGTTTTTGATATAGTATGAGTTATAGACTTTGAAATATATTAGGGGTGTGAATAATCAGTATCAAAATGATGATATATTACTTTTGATCTCTTTATCAAGGAGAAGTATAATAAAGGAAGTCAATTTGTTTAGAACAAATAACCTGTAAACAATAAAATTGTTGGGAAATAGAAGAGGTGGAGGCGAAGGTGTTGGTGGAGGTAGAGGGGGAGGTAGAGGCAGATTTGGAGGCATAGTCAATGTTAGAGATCGATGTGGAGGAGGAGGTAGAGGCGAAGACCGAGGTGGAGGAAGAGACGAACTACTAACTTTCAAATAATAAAATTTTTGGGAAATTAAGTAGAATGAGGATCATCATAATATTTTGTTTGATAACAATTTTCAAAAAGTGCACAAAACACTTATCAATTAAGATAATATCCATTGTGAAAGTTTTTTAGGTGGCTTATTGAAATAATTCCTTTTCCCACTTATTTAAGTGATTTTCAATAGGGAAGTAATCCACCTGTAATATCATTCTGTGTTGTAATATTCAATTTATCTACTAGTGTTATTGAAGAAAAATCTTTATAACTCCCAATCATTAAACAAGTATATAATTATTCATAAATTTTTGAATAAATATGTGTTTAATAAACCACTATAGTCAATAGGTGTATGAGAGAACTATTAGAGGAAAAACAACATTGATATATCATGGTGATCGATGAGGGTTAGTGTCAAAGTGTCCATTATCGGTTTAAAATTGACATTTTAATACAAAAAAGTATCACTCACTAAAAACTAAAAAAACCCACTTGGATTATCTTGATAATTTAGTACAACGATTCATAATTCATTTGTGATGTGTATGGATCAGTCTCATGTGAAACCCACACATGATGCAACTTGTATGACTCAAAGTGAAAGTTTCTAGTTTAAAATGAAATTTTAGTAAAAAACAAAAGTGACATACTCAAAATCAAAGTAACACATTAATATTTTTCTGATTCTTTAGTTCTATAATCCAAAATTCATTTGAGAGTTTTTGAAATCAACCACACCTCAATCTGACACATGATGTGACAGGTATGAATCCAATTGTGTCTTTTTATTCAAAATTGACATTAATTTTAGTGAAAAAATAATTGACATATTCAAAAATTATAAAAAATATTCAGATTATTTGGTACTTTATGAAAATGATCCATAATTTATTTTTTATTTGTAGGAATCAACTACACCTCAATCTGACTCACAATGTGGCCAGTATGACTCAAAGTGTCCATTATCAATTTAAAATTTACATTTAAATACAAAAAGTGCCACTCACTAAAAAACAAGAAAACACATTCGTATTATCTTTATAACTTAGGATAATGATTCATAATTAATTTTTGATGTGTAGGTATTAGTATCATGTCAAAACTACACACGATTCCCCCTATATGACTAAAAGTGCATGTTTCTAGTTTAAAATGTCATTTTAGTAAAAAACAAGTGTCTTACTCAAAACTACAGAAAAAAATTCATATTTTTTTGATACTTTAGGAAAACCATACATAAGTTATTTGAGATGTTTCATAATTATAATAACCTCAATTCGATGCATGGTGTGACTGGTATGGCTCCAAGTGCATCTTTTTATTCAAAATCGACAATAATTTTAGTGAAAAAACAACTGACATACTCAAAACTGAGAAAACACATTCATATTATTTTGTTACTTTAGGAAAATGGTCCATAAGTCATTTGTGATGTGTAGAAATTATTCGAACCTCAATATGACTCACGATGTGCCCGATATGACTCAAAGTTCCCGTTATCAATTTAAAATTGACATTTTAATAAAAAAGGTGTCACTTACTGAAAACCAATAAAACGTGCTTGGATTATCTTGATAATTTTGGAAAATGATTCATAATCCATTTTTGATATGTATGAATTAGTTTCATTTTAAACCCACACATGATGCCACCTGTATGACTCAAAGTGTCCGTTTCCAATTTAAAATGACATTTTAGTAAAAAACATAAGTGGAATACTCAAAACCATGTAAACACATTCATATTTTTTTATACTCTAAGAAAATTATCCATAATTCATTTAGGATGTATTGGAATCAGCCGTAGCTCAATCCAACGCACGGTGTGACTGGTATGATTCCAAGTGTGTCTTTTTATTCAAAATTGAAATTAATTGTAATAAAAAAACTAACATACTCAAAATTGAGAAAAAACTTTCGGATTATTTTGGTAATTTAGAAAAATGATCCAGAAGTCATTTTTATGTGTAGGAATTATCTGAACCTCTACCTGATGCATGGTGTGACCTGTATGACTCAAAGTGTTCCTTTTTATTCAAAATTGACATTATGTTTTTTTAAAAAAAACTAACATACTCTATAATAGTTTTATCTTGTATTTGTGTTGGAAATTTTATTTCATTAAAATTATTTATTTGTATCTAATTTTTCTAATTTCTTCTGATATTTTTGGTGCGATTTATGGTGATGAAGTGTGTTATTACTACACACTACATGCCATATTTCTGGTGTTATAGTGTGATGTACCATCATAATACAATATTCCACTTTATCATCACTACTGAATGCACTGATAAAGGGTCACTTTATTGGTGCATTTATTAACACTGATAAAGGATGCCTTTTCATCACTTAAAAAAGCACTAATAAAGAGTCCCTTTATCAGCACTAAATAAATATGCTAATAAATGGTGTATTTTATCAATTCTTATAAAATCACTGATAAAAGTGTAATTTATCAATGCTTTTTATGTTGATAAATCTCCCCTTTATCAACACTTTTCTGGTGCTGATAAAAGCCGTAACATTTTAACCACGCTGTAGTAGTCAATACTTTGTTAGTGATGATAAAGGCCTATTATAACGCTATTATATGCCTCTTTTGTATTAGTACGTGTTTCATAATGATATACACCGAGGATAACCTGACGGATAGTTTGAATAAAATTTCCCCTATCTAAGTTTAAGTATTTTTTGTATATAATAAACTTTGTCTCAGTTCAATAGTGTGGGTTGAAAGAACATAATCCATAAATATTTTAATTTCAAGGTGGATATTTATTGTATTACTATTTCATGTGTTGGGTTGTAATTGAAATTGATTTATATATCATGTGTTTGTTTACTTTATTCGGTTCATGATTCTCCAATTTTCATGGATTTTGTGGAATTGTGCAATTGTTATATTTTTTTGTGCATTTTTTTTATCTCCCTTCATTTAAACCTAGATTCTCGAATTTTGTTTTCTAAAACCAAGCTTTATCCTTATCACTACATCGTGACCACTTACATGCTTCCACATGCCCTGTCTATTTGTACTACCGAAAATTACTCGAATGAACACTTTTATTCTAGATGTCCACATGTACCCATATCATGCACCTCATCTGCACATCTTTTTGCTTCACTAAGAAATTATCATTGTGTGGTAGCATTATCCTTCAATATTCAATTCAAATCCCTCATTTAGTTTTTGGTTCTTCCTGGAAAGTGAAGAGAGAAACCCATATGGTTTCTAGTGAGATATCAAAAGAGAAGATGGGAACTAAGGTTTCGACCCTACTGGCAGCTGCATGTCATTCAGAGTTCCAATACTATACAAATAGACCACCCTTATGGTGGATATTTAGTGGATACTTCTATATTGAACCAGATCTGGATTATCCTTGAACAAATTTTGGTGGATGCCAACTTATTCGTTCAATCATAACCATATTTTGTTATTGAAATCTGGGTTTGTAAGTGAATAATTTTCTTTCATGAAGTCTTTTGTTGTATCCTTTATACTATGTGTCTGCATGAGTCCACCCAGAAGTGGATGATGGTAACTCCTCATTACGGAGTTCATAACCACAACCAGGTTTATCTTGGATGGCCTCATCAGATAGTTTCTGTAGTATTGTTTCTTATGTTCAAGTCAACATATCTTATTTTGATCTTCTAGAAATATAACTTTCCTAGGGCGGTGTTATCACCATGAATATTAGATCAATGTGATCTGAAGCATGTTAATTCTTAGCGTTCTTTATTTTATTACTTATCTTTTTTCATATGAACATTTATATTGGAATCAGTTTTAAGTTTTCTAAATAAAATGGGCTTTATTATCACTTAATAACCCATAAAAACACATAAGTAGATCTTTTCCATTATTAGGGATAATCGCATCAATTCTACTCTTCATCATTTTCAAGTGGAATGATTGTGCCACATCATTTGTGTTTGCATCATGAACAGTGTTACTATGTCGTGATATTGAAGTAGAACTCCATGGGATATGAGCTCGGTGTTGTGGTTACAATAAGTGTTTTATGCACACGAACACATAATGTTATAGAAGATGATAATTTGAGAGTTTTTCAACTATGTGAAAGCAAAAAACTTTTTCAAATAGAAGCTAAGTGTTGTATATATAGTGAAATAGTGGTGCCATATTTTTCAGCATTTCCTAGAAAAATGAATGGCCATTCACAATTATCAAAAGTTCTAAGTGGAGAGTGATCCATTATCTTGCTTATAAATTTGATTTGAATGCATTGATAGTGAATGATATATTACCTAAATCCTTATGTTTATGTGATATATATATATACACAAAATATTTTATTATAGGTAGGTTATGACTTTAATTCATAATAGGGTATATCATTCCATGCATCTTATTATTTCAGTTGTTGTGGATTTATCATTTGGTCAAATAATATTCATACGGGTTATCATTTAAAGTATATATTATATAATAAAATATATAAAGAAATTTATTCATGCATATGATGCATGAATTAACCAATAATTTACCTAGGTTCTATAAACTCATGTGTTAATTCATGAATTAACCATGAACTATCTTCATGGATATATAAATCACTATAATGTGATGGATGTGTGTGTAGATGCATGTGTGTATTTCATAAATTCTGTCCAATATTCCATGGAACTCAAATCTCTCTACATATTTATTCTTTGTGTCCAAGGTACTAGCCTACTATGGAGGAAGATTGGATCCCATTCAAATATCGAATGATTCAGCTCAACCAGTGGATACTTCCAGAGGTGGGGTATCTTCTAGCTTCCACTTTAGTAATATCTATCAAAATCATGGAATGGAGATAATATGTTGGAATAGATTCTTCAATGAATAGTACTTTTCATATAGTATTTTTTTATTTCATGTTATAGCATTGTTTCATATTTCTCGCATGGGTGATCTTGGATATTGGATTAAATCACCTCTTCTTGTTCTAAAAATTGTTT
This sequence comes from Viscum album, assembly GCA_963277665.1. Lineage (NCBI taxonomy): Eukaryota > Viridiplantae > Streptophyta > Magnoliopsida > Santalales > Viscaceae > Viscum > Viscum album. Next base: position 348,460,277 of record OY728158.1, on the reverse strand, counting down.
TTAGACTCCTATTATTCTCATTAGTGGTATAAAAACTCCCTATGTTTTTAGATATGTGAAATCATGCATGAAATAAAGGAAAGAATGAAAAATAAAACACTACATTTTAGAATTTTGTTAATGATGGATAAAATGAATTACCTTTTCTTAGAGGAGCTCTATGTAAATGTTACTAAAAATTACCGATGTAAAGGTCACTAGATATTACCTTTATTAGATGGGTCTATAAAAAATTTATCCCATATTACCTTTATATAGAAGGGTCTATGAAAATTTAATCACAATCTACATTTACATAGAAGAGTTCTATGTAATGATAATCCTAGTTTACCTTTACAAATAAGGTTCTATATAAAGATCATCAGAATGCACCTTTATGCAATGGGGGTGTATGTAAAGGTAATTGTTAATAACTTTATGCTGTGGACCTACATTAAGGTAGTGTCTATATTACCATTATTTAGGAGGTAAATCCCATGCTATACTTATATGAAGGTGACTGTTTAAAGGTAACCTTTGTGTTGCCTTTATATAGGATAAAACTCTTACATTACCATTATGTAGGTGTCCTACATGAAGGTAAATGATTTTACCTTCACACAGGTTATCTCTCTTGTATATAGGTAAAGATAAAAACTTTTAAAAAATATTTTTATATGTTTTATTATGATTTATAGAATGTTTATAAAACTTAAAGAATTTTATTTTGCGAATATTTTAATTTATAAGAATCTATAAATTAATTTATTATATATTTTTTGAGCACCTCTTTATTTTAATGCTAAAAAATAATGTTTTATTTATTACGAATTATTTCAATGTTTTATAGTAGTAAATTATTTTCTGGATAATTTTTGAAAATTGGATAAGTATGAATCTACCATTAGTTATAATGATCTATTGTTGGTTGAAGAATGACACTATTAGTTCAATACCACAACTTTCATAAGATACCATTAAGTGGAGTGAACACTAAGCACTAATATAGTCGCATGGTGTTTCTTCCCATTTTCTATCGTGACTATTAGATGTTTATACTACCAGGTGATATTACCACCAGTATCTACTATCATCACTCGATGCTACCATCATGGAAAGGATACCACTACTGATACAATTGAACGGTGTTACCACCAGGTCAGGATACCTCCAGATTGTGCTACCACTAGGCTGTGCTACTACTACCGCCATGACATTGTTACTATCAAGGAATCTACTATTAGTGGATCTACCAGGGATATCCAAAATTAATTTAAAAATTAATTCTACAATGGCTAGTTTATGCATTTAATGTTTGATAGAATCACGTGAATTTAAGAATGATCATTTTTAAACAACCCCATGGAATAGTTAAAGAAAAATTGTAATGAACCGATTTAGATACCCACAAAAAATAGTATCCAACCCAAAACATCACATAACCAAAGGGAATTACCAATCCCCATGGGATGGTAGTGTAAAGACTGCTACCCTAGAATCCTAGAGTCGATGCCTTACTTAATTACATTAGTATAATAAACAAGGAAGTCACATCCTAAAGGATCAAATAGTTTCATAGCTTCAGAAAATAGATACAAAAATAAGTTTTACATTACGACATAAAAGAAAAACAAAAAATAAACTTCAAAGGAAACACCAATAAACTCCTAGATTATCCCTAAATTTAATTCATAATACACATCATTGCACCCTGGGGAAAAATAAAACATAAGAAAGGGGTGATCTCATATTCTTAGTAAGGGTAAACAATATAGAAAAATCTATAAAAAATAAACATAAACAATAATACACAATGAATAACTAAAAAAAAATCCCATTAAAACATAATCTTGAGCATAATATGGTAGGAATACAATTTGAATAAATAATTCCATATAAATAATCAGATGAGAATTAAACTTAACCATGAATATTATACTAGTAGAATAATCACATGAGCTATCAATTACTAATATAATAACGAGATAATGAATAATATTGAACAACATAAACATAACATCAAGGGATTTTCCAAGAATTATACATAAATGGGTAAGGCCTCATCCAAAACCCGGTCTATTTTGTCTCATGAGACCTACCGATGCATCGATGGGCTATAATGTGCCCCACTCATCACATACTAAGTCCAATGCATTCCTCGTATGTCAAATAATAGATTTAAAAAATATATCTTTAAATAAAAGTGTCCCATAACACTTTTAAATATTTGAATCATAATAATATATTAAAATACTCTAATAAAATTATTTATACATTCTTGAGAGAAATACCCTTTTACCTTTGAAAGAATAGTTCTTTTAGAAAATCATTTGTATTTGTCATAAAATCAGACTTTAAACATGAATATCTAGGAAAATAAAAGACAAGGACAATAGAATTATGTTTGAGTTATAAATTATGTCCAACTAAAATTAAAACATGTAAAAAGAGTTTTTAAGTGACTTTAGAAATGGGCCAATTTAGTGCGATTTAAGAGAAAATATAAAAAAGTCTTCAAAATAGAAATTCATAACTGTTTGTATAAAACAAGTAATGATCAAAGATAGTTTTTCATGATAAAAATAGTGATTTTATAAAAATATTTTAGGCTTAAAATATATTATGTAGTGCACTTTAAAATGGGTATGAAATTTGAAAGTTCCCTTAAATAGGGCTTGCTTATCGAGGAGAATTGAAAAGAGAACCTTGTAAAACATGTATTTATCCATCAAAGAAAGATAAAATAATTTGGATACATGAGTTTGGAACATATAAAAATAATTTATAAGAATTATATAAAAATAAAAAATAACTAAATTTGTGTAAATATGGAGAAAGTGTAACCCAAATGAAAAATGGATGTTCGGGGAGAATCCCTTACCATTATGAAAACAGTCAAACTATATGCCCCATAAAATTATTGATCATCAATTGAAATATTGAATATAATTAATATAAAGGGATTAATGATATTATACTTAAAATGGAAGTATATATACACCACTCACAAGAAATAAGGGTGAACAAGTCATATATCATATAAATAAAGGTGAGATGAGTAAACCCTTAACTTATGTCTGAATGTGTTATGTACTTGATATTAATGTCCTGGATAATCAGATTAAATCCATTAATTAATTAATTAATAACCTTTTATACATTTATTTTATTTATTATAATTTTATTAAGTTCATTTATGTCCTTCTTAATGAGTTATACAATACAATTTTATCATTCGGGGGCATTCGTTTCAATGGTTTTCATGACTAGTTTACTTTTATATGCATATAGAAGATCATATAAAATGAAAATAGTTGTCGAGAATTGGAAATCTATGTTATTAATGATATTAAAGAATATTAAATGGTTATATAATTCATTTTGGTAATTTGGGTTGAGGATGAATCATTATATAAGACATTAGTGATAATCGTTTAGATTATTTTTGGCGGTTTTTCAATCATCACAAACTAGTTTTGTTTCATTAATTAATATTATGAAAATATATTAGTTACATAACATTAGATAATACTTAATAAATATATTATAGTATTTTTAACCATAAAAATGATTTTATTACCATCATTGAAGGTGAAATTGAAAAACAAAAACACATCTTCCATGAAGGTGGTAAATCGACACCTCACAAATGACGTTTTCATCTTTAAAATAAAAGAAAAAAGAGAAGATAATTGATGGTGGATTTTCCATAGACATAATAAAATTACATTATATATAATATACTAGAGTTATCATGAATGTTTTTACATAGGAAGTAAGGGAAGGATAGTAAAATAAAATAAATTTAAAAGAAATTAAAAGAAAAGGAAAGTGGTTTTTACCTCTTGAATTCTTCACCTTGAGAACTTCTTTAAGGAACTTTGAAAATGAATTTAGGGAGAGACTAGAAAAAAAATAATTAGGGGGAGAGGTTTGGGAGAGTTATTCGGCAGAAATTTGACAATATTCAAGGATTTGGTAATGTGAGGAGAAGAGGTGGTGAGGGGTGGTATTTATAGTGGAGAAGAGGGGTATTTTTTTGAATATTTTAATCATTAGTTTATTATTTTTGCTCAAAATTATGAATAGTTTTAGAATTGTCACTAAATATATTAAATAATTATGTTAGTTTCTATATTATTATGCTTACATCATTCATGACTCATGGAATAATGTATTTATCTTATATTGTATATATATTGTAAATTATTGTATTTTACTATTCACAAAAATTCAAGTATTTTAGAAAAATATCAAAAATTCACTCAAACCATTTTTTAAATTTTAGAATTAAAAAATTAACTCCATTTTATGAAATAATTTTCCAAATATGAGAAATTTATTTTTTTAATTAAAACCATCATTTATTAGAAAAACACCAATTTTGAAATTATAACTGATTTTATGACATTTTAAAATATTAACTAAGGTCTCATAAAATTATCTTATAATCATAATACAACAAAGTATAAATTTATGAATACATTTTATCAAATTAAATTTTATTTTAAATAATTATATTAATTATAAAATTGAACATGAATATTTATGTTTTATAAAAATATTAACACTTAATTAATAATTTCTAAAACATTTATTTACTTATACTATGCTATAATTATATCATATTACCCTTTATAAGATTCATAAATTTTATTTATAATTTTATATGTGATATTACTATTAAAATCATAAATAAACTATTAATATAATGAAAATGACAGTTTGATAAAAATCAGAATTTTTCACTAATTCAATGGAAAATAAATATTTCCAGAAAAATACCAAAATTTTACCCTAAGCTAATTTTTAAATTAATATTTTAAAAATAAAATTTATTTTGTTTAAAATATTTTTTAAAATTTTCAAAATTTAGTTTTAAAATAAGTGCGCCATTAAAAGGCGGTAAAAATACATTCAGAAAAATATAGCCTTTGAATGCAGAAAATTAGATTTATCCTTATCTTCTGCCTATAAAATCATTTGGATGAATGTAAAACATTTTATAAAATATATAATATATAAATTTCATTAAAACTATTCATTCCTTCTAATTTAATGGCTAGGTTATAATGGTTATTTTAAAATAATGATATTTAATTGTATATCATTATTCGTTTAAGATTGGTGTTTTTTGAAACCTATGCTATTGAATAAATTAAATTAAAAAAGATATATATCATAAAATATTGGGGTGTTACATTCTCCCTTCCTTCAATAAGTTTTTTCCTCAGAATTTGAAATTTTTCTTTGAAAAAAAATGTTTATAATTTAAAATTACTTTGTGGGAAACTCACATCAGAAACAAGGTTAACAAAATATCCTCTTAATAAGAGGGGAAAGGGAAATGAGAAGGTCACAAAAAAGGGTTTTGGGTAGGAAATAATTAGTGGAAAGTGATAACATGAACATGAAATAGAAATATAACTATCAAATTCTAATAGATATTGATAGAGAACATGGTCATTAGAAATTCAACCATCACAAAACCATAAATCCTATGATCAGTTAAAAGACCATTGATTTCTCAGAAGGAAAAGTAAACAGATAATGTTTTTGTTTTAAAATATTTTTCCTATAGTTGAGGGATTATTTAAATATCCATAAAACCACTTTAGAAAATAAAAATATGTGATTCCTTTCCATGTCATAAGAATAATATCATCCTTTGTTTATGCTTCTATCTATTTTCACTACATACCTTACACCTATAAATGAATGTTCGTGATAAATTTTTCATGCCTAAAACATATGATCCTTAATTAATTCCTTCTACTTTTAAATATTTACTGAATCTAAGAAGGTAACCATATGTTATCAATGAATAATAATTTCTAAAGTTTAACTTGATCCATTCACAAGTCGCTAATCTTTAGACTCATCAAAAACATGTCTATCCCCATTCAACAAAAAATTTAGAAGTAAGGTCACTAAATTTTCAAAATCAACTTAACATAAGATTCTCCAAATAATTTAGATATTAATCCCAAATTCCAAATATATTAATAACTTAATCTCCTTCAAACCTTTATGAAACATGCATGATTCCAAGAGTAAAATATCAGGTTGTTCTCAAATCCAAACATCTAATAATTCCAGCATAACATAAACCATCAGATCACTAACCACCTTCATGGACACCAATACTATCCCATAAAAATATGTTTAATATTATCTCAATATAAATCACATATTTAGGGTTATATTTCCCAAGTCATGTGTTTTCAAGATGATAAAATTACAATAGAATAACTTATATGGATTACTGGTGTTGTTCATCACATGATTAAAATTCCTTAAAGAAGAAGTACTACAGTACAATCCTTATATATCTCATGATTATTATAACCAAATAATTATTGATAAAATACTCAAATAACATAATTATTGAGTCCAAACACAATCATATTAATTTTTACTATTCATATATGGTAGTGGCATAAGCTCGACCTTGATCCATTATCATCTTTTTGTGTATATTCCTTTAACGCATGAGACATTGATTTGCATAGTGTCCCATATCCTTGCAGTTGAAGCACTGAACATTGAAAAATTCTTTCCTTTCCTTACAATGATGATAATGGTGTCCTTTTTCACCACACTTGAAGCAAACTCATTTTCCTCTTAATCATATACCAAGGTGTTTCCTTCCATAATCATCATATGTGGGAAAATACTTCTTTACCTTCTTCCTTTTATCTGTCTTTTTCACAAATTTCCTTTTATTCACTTTTTTCCCATTGAATCCATAAGACTTGGATAATTATTTATCTATATTATTATAAAATGATATTATTTCCTAATATTATGAGAATATTTGAGAGACTACTTACCTTTGAAAGACCAACTTAAACCCATCGAAGAAACAATAATTCTTACTCTTTGGAATATGTGCATTGATAAGGTTCCCATTCCTTCCATTAGGCGCCATTTCTAAACAATGTAATACACTAGATTAGATCATAACATTAGGAAACATAATGTATAATACCAAAACTATTAAAATACTTAACATAAATTAAAAAGTTTATGCATAGCTAATCTCATAATCACGAGTATGATTTATTTGGGGACATATTTACTATTAAATCATTCATAATGGTTTGTAAAGAAAATGTAAATGATCCTAAGCACATCCCATGGGAGTGTCAAACCAAGTGTGTAGTAAGGACCATTTTTGTGTATGAGGTTATGCTGAGTCAGGACCGATGCACCTTGTTAGAGTTGTTACTCATAGGTACATCTATTCTAGCACCACATCCACTTGTAGTATCTAGACAAGGACGTATTGCTATGAAGACCCACATAATATCTACCTTACCAAAATTATAGGATGATATTATATGTATATTCTCAAAGTCCATCTTAGGATTATGTTATCTAATATATGTTATATAAATCTAATTTATAAGGTTTCTACTAAACTTCCTATGATACCAACTATAAATACCCCGACCCTAGTATCCTTGAGATGATGCCTTACTTAATTATATTGGTATAATAAACAATGAAGTCACATCCCGAAGGACCAAATATTTTAGTAGATTTGGAAAACCAGATATAAACATAAGTTTTACGTTACAAATTGAAAGAAAAATAAAACAAATAAACTCCATAGGAAACACCAATAAACTCTCAGATTATCCCTGAAAGTCATTCATAATACACATATTCGCATCCCGAGGAAAAATAAAACATAAGAAATGGGTGATCTCAGATACTCAGTAAGGGTAAACACTAAAATGGAAGATATCAAAAATAAACATAAACAATAAGGCATGATGAATTACTAAAAACACATTTCACTAAAACATAATATTGGGAATAATATGGCTAGAATAAAATCTAAATAAACAATTCCATATAAATAATCACACGAGAATGAAACTTAACCTTGAATATTCTACTAGTCGAATAACCACATGGGATATCAATTACTAATATCATAATGAGGGAATTTATAATGTCGTACATCATAAACATACCATATATTCCTCATACAATAAGTATAAATAAATGGGTATGGCCTTATCCAAAACCCAATATACTTTGTCTCATGAGACCTACTGATGCATCGAGGGGCTATAGCGGGTCCCACCTGTCACTTATTAAGTCCAATGCATTTCTCATATGTTGAATAATAAATTTTAAAAATATAAATTTAAATAAAAGTTTTCTATAGCACTTTTAAATATTTTAATCATAATCATAGATGAAAATACTTTAATAAAATTATTGAAAAATTCGTGAGAGAGATACCCTTTTACTTTCGAAAGAAAAGTTCTTTTGGAAAATAATTTGTATTTGTCATAAAATGATATTGTAAATAAGAATATAATATAAAATAATAGTTAAGTATAATGAAATTATTTTTGAGGTATAAATTATGTTCAACTGAAGTGAAAACATGTAATTTTTTTTAAGAGTCTTTAGAAATGGGCCACCTTAGTGCAGTTTAAGGGAAAATATAAAAGAGTTTTTAAAACAGGAAAATTAATAACTATTTGTATAAAGACAAAATGATCAAAGATAGTTTGTCATGAAAAAAATAGTGATTTTATAAAAATATTGGTGGATTAAAATATATTACGGAGTGTACTTGAAAATGGTTATGAAATTTGAAAGTTCCCTTAAACCAGGATTGCTTATCAAGAGGAATTGAAAATGGAACCTTGTAAAACATGTATTTTCCCATAAAAGAATAATGGAATGATATAGATACATGATTTTGGAACATAAATACATAATTAATAAGAATTATATAAAAATAACGAAGAATTACATTGGTGAAAAGAGGGATAACCCGTAACCCAAATAAAAAATAGAGTTTGGGGGAGAATCCTTTACCACTATGAAAACAGTTGAACCATATGCCACATAAAATTAATGATAATCAATTGATACATTTAATACCATGAATATAAATAGATTAATGATATTATACATCAAATTTAAATATAAATACACCACACCAAAGAAATAGTGGTGAATAAGTCATATCTCATAGAAATTGAGGTGTGATAAGAAAACCCTCACCTTATGTCTAAATGTGTTCTGTACATGATCTTAATGTACTAGATAATAAAATTAAATACATTAATTAATTAATTAATAACCTTATATACATATATTTTATTTATTATAATTTTATTATGTTCATTTATGGCCTTTTTGATGAGTTATGAAATACAATTGTATCGTTCGAGAGCATTCGTTTCCTTGGTTTTCATGATCAGTTTACTTTTATACGCATATGAAAGATCATGTAAAATGAAAATAGATGTATATAATTGAAATTATATGTTATTAATGATATTAATAAATATTAAATTGTTATTTAAGTATTTTGGATATTTGGGGTGAGGATGAATCATTAGATAAGACTTTAGTGATAATCGTTTAGATTATTTTGGTGGTTTTTCAATCACCACAAACTAGTTTTGTTTCATTAATTAATATTATGTATATATACTAGTTACATAACATTAGATAAGAGGTAATAAATATATTATAGTCTGTTTTAACTATAAAAATGGTTTTATTACCATCCTTGAAGTAATAATTGAAAAATGAAAACACATCGTCCATGAAGGTGGTAAATCAACACCTCACGGACAATGTTTTCATCATTAAAATAAAAGGCAAAAGTGAAGAGTCTTGATGGTGAATTTTAAATAGACATAATAAAATTATAGTATATATAATATAATGTAGTTATCATGCATGTTTCAATAGAGGATGTGATGGGAGGATTTGGGGGAGAGTTTTGGGAGTGTTATTGGGAAGAAATTTGACAAGCTTCATGTCTATAGTGTTGTGAGGAGAAGAGGTGGTGAGGGGTGGTATTTATAGTGGGGGAGAGTGGTGTTTTTTTGGAATATTTTAATCATTAGTTTATTATTTTGGCACAAGACTATGAATATTTTGAGTATTATCATTAAATATGTTAAATAATTAAGGTAGTTTTTATATTATGGTTCTTACATCATTCATGACTCAAGAAATAATGCATTTATCTTATAATTTATATACACCATATATTACCATATTTTACTATTCACAAAAAATTCAAGTATTTTATAAAAATACAAAAAATTTACCCTAACCATTTTTTGATGTTTATAATTCTAAACTAAACTCCATTTTATGAAAAATAATTTTCTAAATATGAGAAATTTATTTTTTAATTAAAATAATCATTTATTCAATAAATACCAGTTTTAAAATTATAACCGACTTTATGGAACTTTAAAATATTAACTAAGGTCTTATAAAATTATATTATAATAATAATACAAAAAATTATTAATTTATGAATACATTTTATAAAAATAATTTATCTTTTAAATCATTATACTAGTTATAAAATTAAAAATAAACATTGATGTTTTATAAAAATATTAACACTTAATTAATAATTTCTAAAACATTTATTTACTTATACTATGATATAATTATAACATATTACCATTTATAATATTCATAAATTTTATTTATACTTTAATAGGTGAGTTTACTATTCAAATCATAAATAATCTATTATCATAATGAAAATTATTGTTTTATAAAAATTAGTATTTTTCACTTATTCGCTGGAAAATAAATATTTCTAGAAAAATATTAAAATTTCAACCTAAGATAATTTTGACATTATTATTTAAAAAATGAAGTTTATTTGTTTCATTTTTTTTGAAGTGTCAAAATTTTGTTCTAAAATAAGCGGGCCATTAAAAGGAGGTAAAACTGCTTTTAAAAAAATATAGTCTTTTAATGCGTAAAATTGGATTCATCCTTATCTTATGCCTATAAAAAAATTGGATGAATGTAAAAATATTTGATTCAATATATAATATATAAATTTAATTAATTATATTCATTTATACCAATTTAATGGCTTATTTATAATGGATGTTTTAAATTAATGATATTTAATTGTATATAATTATTCATTTAAGATTGGTGTTATGTGAAACATATGCTGTCGAAGAAATTAAATTAAAAAAGACACATATCATAAAATATTGGGGTGTTACAGGTGGTTAGAACCCATACATCAGTAATAACTAGGGGGAATGATTTTTCTTATCCTGAAGCAGACAACACGACACACACACACACACATATAGTAGGAAGAAATAACAGAAGAGATAACATGAAATATATTCCATAAAAAAAAGGAAATAGCAGAAGAAATACATCCCAAAAGTATCTAAAAAAATAAAAGGTACAAGTCCAACAACCAAGAACAAAACCAAAAATGTGAAGAAGTTACTCCATGTGATAAGTAGACAATGTCCCACTATCTCACCACAAGCTACCCAACTTAGCTTATAGAAACATCACTGCCTCACTACGATGCCTTGTCTTTCCCTACATCGAAATTCATAAAAAGGTCTATGAACCACTAGGTGTTTTATAACAAGTCTCTACAAAACAATCCAAATATGATCAAATTTAAAGAAAACAAGGCATGATAATAAGTTAAATAGTTTTTATATCAATAGCATGGTAAAACATTCCCCTTTTCCCACAATTTCAAATAATCCTAGTAAAATTGTTTCAAAGAATATCACATATATCAAATAAGTTAAAAGAATTTATCATAGATCATATCAAATCTAAAATAGTACAACTAAAATCATAGGTAATATAATTATAAGGATCACTATAGGCCAGGCTAGCTGGAACACTCATACCTAGACATAGAAAATTAGACACATTAAGTCTCTAGATATATGCATTGAATCTTGAGAGAAGAGGAACACCCCATAAAGTGAACCTCTCAACAGTGTTTAAAATTTCCCTAGAACAATATGCCTAGGGAGTATAGGAACACCCCATGAGTGAATCTCCCGATATCATCAATAGACAAGGAATATTACCACACTTTCCACTTAAGCACCCAAGGCTTACAATGTGTTACATTTTTCAGACCATTTTATCAAACCATGATTTGAAAACCATTTCACAAACCCATTTCAGAATGCTTTGAAAATACATTTTATTTTACCATAACAAGGGGGAAACTATATTTTCACAAAAACTTATTTTCATACACACACAAATCAATCGATAAATCTTTCCATTTTGATTATAAAATAATTTATAAAACCAGAGTAATCAAGGTTCATACAACATAGGCTAGAGAAAAAACCACCTACCTCAAACTCTGGTTACACATGCCTGTAACTGGATACAAAACCACCAGAAGAAACAAATAACAGCAAATGGAGGCCCTACTTATGATTTACGCACTTTATAATTTAACTTCATAATAACCAAGGTTGTAATATAGGTTAAGCCATGCATAACTTAGAGATAGAGTAGTTTCCAGAGCACAACTAAAAAAGGACTATCCCTGAAAGAAGATAACATAGTGGATCTATAAAGAATAAAAAAGAACATCAACATAAGATCAAGGGATCTGAAAAAATAGAGAAATGGTGATACTGTGACCAATGAAATTAAAGAATCAGAAATATCGCATACATGGAGAGATGCAGTGTATCCACCATAAATATCAATCACAAAATGAAATAATCCCAAAGAAGTGATGGTCCCCAAAATTTCCTGGGAGAGATACTAGGTTTGAAGAGAGAAGTATGCATGTCTTATGAAAAAAAAACAATATTTTCAACATGGTTAAAACCACTATCCCCAAAACATTCATGATGTGAACCCATTTCACAACATAAATATTGCAATTCACAAGATATGTCGAAAAAGGCATCGCCTCAAATTAAAAATAACTTCAATAAACCTTTTCACTATGTGAACCAGTTTTATGGATTATAAAATTTTCACTCTAAATTAGTTCATGATATCTTCCTAGAAATAAATTCATGTTGTGTAACCAGTTCATGACATGAATGTTTCCAGCAGACAAATCACAGTCCAGATTCTATAGAAAAAATTCGAACCACCTTCGAATCTTTCCAAACCCACATATAACCCTCAAAATACTTTGAAACATTTATACTCAGACACTACTAATTAAAATATGCATACATCCATTAACTTTATTTCATTTACCCCAGCAATGCTCTCCATCCCTAAAGGGTCCAAAACACACCCAAAAAAAATGGAAATGAAAAAAGAGATAATTAATACCTGAAAGAAGGTAATGAGATGTTAACAACTCTTCACCATAAGACTTTCCATCATTGTTATGTCATGTGGAAGAATGGATCTCTAGAAAGAGGTGAGTCCACATCTCTATCATTGAAATTTCATGCTCCCAAGTTTCGTGAGAATCTGATATGTGTCTCCATAACACTATGAATAATGGGATAGAATTCCCACACAATATTCTTACCTATTATTCAATGATCTCCATTGGCTTATCTATAATATTAATGTTTGGATCTAACTCAATAAAATCCCAATTCATAATATGAGAGGTATTAAGATGATATTTACTGAGTATAGATACATGGAAAACATCATGAATAACTATCAACTAAGCTAACAATTCCAACCGATAAAAGAACTTACCAAGCCACTAAATGATCTGAAATGGTCCAATATATATTAGATCTAGCTTCCCCTATTTTCCAAGATTATGGTGACCCAATTGAGGAGATAATTTCAAGAAATCTTGATCACCAATGGAAAACTCAAATAGACAACATCAAACATATTTATATGATTTCTTTTGACTCTGAGTGGTAATTATACATCGATGTATATCTATCATCCTCACCAACATATCCTGAACAAGACTAGGTCATACCAAAGAGGCATTTCCCAACTCTACCTAACAAATAGGTGACCTTCATAGGTAATAATAAAAAGCCTCAAAGGAATCCATTATGATTGAATACTAATAACTGTTGTTATAAAGAAAATCAACCAGTCCTAGATAGATATTCCATGATCCACCAAAATCCAAGATGAAGTAATAGAGAATATCCCCCAAGATCTTAATTTCACACTCTATCTAACCATATGTATATAGATGGTAAGATGTACTCAACCTGACCTGACTCCCCATCAACTCATAAAGACTCTTATAGAATCTTTAATTTAACATAAGATCCCTATTTGAAATTATGGTAGAGGTAAACTCTTGTAAACTCATAATATTCTGTACACAAAACTTACCCAGGTCTTCAACTTTAGTGGTGTACCTGATGAGAATGAAATAAGTTGACTTTTTTAATCTATTGATCACCACCCAGATAAAGTTCCTCCCTTGGGGAGTCCATGTTAATCTAAAAATGAAGTCCATGGACAAATATTCCCATTTCTAAACTAGAAACATAAGAGTTTGGAGTAATCTAGAAGGTTTTAAACGCTCTGACTTTATTTGTTGGTCGGTGTAATAGTGGGACACATAATCTACAATATCAAGCTTCATGCTCTGACACCAGAATCACTATCTCATGTCATAATACTTCTTTACAGTACCTAGATGAATAACCCATAAATAACTATTATATTATAAAAAATTGATCTCCTCAAAGATCTTGGGATGACAAACCAATTCCAAAAACAGAGAATAACATCTAAAGGGAGAGACAAACTAGAAATAGTATCCCCACCAAAAAGGGTTTCTTGAATTTCTCTAAACTCATAATCTAGTTGTTAACCCTATAGAATATACTCAAGGATAGATGATAACTACTGTAAACTATTTATAACCATGCCTAAAATATCCTCCCAAGAATCCATATTCAATTGTGCGAATAGTACCATAAGGTTCCACTCTTCTTTTGATTCTATAATATCCTATGATTCTACTTCTCTACTGAGAGCATCTACAATGAAATTCCCCTTCCCTGGGGTGTATGTGATATTGAAGTCAAACATATGAAGGAATTCCACCCAACATCTATATCTAAGATTCAATTCTTTATGAGTAAATATATATCTCAAACTGTTATGATAAAAAATATCATAAACCTATCCCCAAATGGATAATGTCTCAAATATTTAATTTCATGAATAATCATAAAAAACTCTAAATCATAAGTGGGGTAATTCCTTTCAAGAAATCATAGATGATGAGATTTATAAGACAGAAAATGATCCTCCTGTATATGAATTCAACCCATACCAGCACTATAATAATCAAAGTACACCAAATACCTCTTATCGAGCTCAATAAATATCAAAATAAGAGCCTATGTTAGAATCTATTTCAACTCGTTGAAAGAAGATTGAAAGTTTTTATCCCACATGAATTTCACTCCTTTTCTAGTTAGAGTATTCAAAGGTGATTCCAACTTTGATAAATCCTTGAAAAACCATTAATGGTATCCAACAAGGCTAAGGAATATTTGAATCTAAATAAAATTCTGTGGATCCTCCCATGATAATAAAGACTTCACCTTATTAGGATCAACTAAAAATCCATGCTAAAAGATCACATGACCCAAGAAATTTAATTCTTGGATATCGAAGCTTCATTTCAAAAGATTTAAATACAAACAAAAACTTTATAGTTTTTATAGAAAAGAAATACGATAATTCTTTTTCTCATGATCGGATCTCAAATTAACCAAAATATCACCCATGAACACTTCCACAATTGTGTTGAGATACTGATGAAATATATGGTTCATAAAATCCATAAAAACTATAGGATCATTAGTCAGATCAAAAGGAATCAAAAGTTATTCATAATGGCTATACCTTCTCCTGAAATCTGTCTCTAGTATATCAGACTCCCAAACACTGAGATGATGATAACCCAATTGGAGATTGATATTTAAAAACCACTTTTCACCCTTTAACTGGTCAAACAAATCATCCATGCATATAAAATGATATTTATTCTTAACCATCACCATATTAAAATTTTGATAGTCCATATAAAATTAGAGGGAACCATATACATTATCGAAAAAGAGTACATGGGATACCCAAGGAAAAACACTAGGGTGAATTAATCCTTTTTCCATCAGATCATACAATAGAATCTTGATCTATTTCATCTCTACTAGTGCCATATGATACAAGGTTATTGAAATTGGTTGTATACTTGGAACCAGATAAATCATGAAATCTACCTCCCTCTCTAGAGGAAGATAGGAGAAGTCATTTGGGAAAATGTCAGGATAGTACTGAGAAATAGAGGGAAGATCAACAATAGAAGAAAGGTCATCGAGATCAACTACTATAACAAACAAAAAAATATTATGTTTTGGGTGGAAAGTTCTTAAATGGATATAACTCAGAGCCCGCTATCCCTAAAACACCTGACATCCCCCACCGATAGTGAAAAATAAGACATGAAGATAATAACAATCAATCTTAGCATGGTGATAAATAAACCAATCTATCCTGATGATAATGTCAAATAGATCCAGATCAATAAGGACACCAAAACCCCTACTATTTACTCTTCCTAAGTGGTGTCTCTAAATCCATAACAAAGTACATGATATTTGTTTTATGTTTAATCATATCAATAAAATGAGAAGAAATAAATGAGTGGGAGGCACCAATATCAAATAAATAAGCTGCTAGAGAAGAGGTAATAAAGGTGGTACCTCTCACTATTGTTGGGACCACGTAAAACTCCATTATAAAATCATCTACTATGTGAATGTGCTTCAGTCTTAAGGACTGTAGAAGGATCCCTATAGTCATTGAAGCATTTGACTATGCCACAGTAGCCTTTGGAGTTAACAATCCCTAGCAATAATGAGGAATAGACAAAGTTTGACAGAATTACTATAGATGGCCGTAGTGGCAATAACCATTACAGATCTTTGCAGGCACTGGGAAATAATGTTGGGTGTTTCCAACCTCTCCACACCAATAAAAATTCACAAACACAGTACTATATTCCATTGTTGGCATAGTGTTTGCCTGATGCTGAGAACTACCTCCACCACCCCAGTGATGTTCATTCCTCTTCCACTCCCTTCCCTGTGTTCCACTGAAGCTTTCATTGGTTTTAATGAAATAACAAGGTCTATACACTACCAAAGGGGTGTGAAGGGTGTGATCTAACAGAATCATTAGGATCCCACCCAGGTGTTCCATAACAAGTATATGTACAAAAATCCAAATATTCTTAAATTTAAATAAAATAAGGCTTGATAATCAGTTAAATAGTTGTTATATCAAAACCATGGAAAAACATTCCCCAATGTCCACATTTTCAAATAATCTAGGTAAAATACTTTTAAATTATATCAAAGTAGTTCAAATATTGTATCATAGATCATATAAAATCCCAAATAGTACAACTAAAAGCATAATCAACATCAAATTAAGGATTACCATGGGTCAAGATAGCTAGAACACTCATACCCAGACATAGAAAATCATGCATATTAAGTCTCTAGACATATGTATCAAATCTAGAGATCAGAGTAACACCCCATAAAGTGAACCTCCCAACAATGTCTAACATTTCCCTAGTATAATAGGCTTAGGAAGCAGAGGAATGCCCCATGAGTGAACCCGCCGATAATATCAAAACTGAGTTCTAGTACTAAACCTTCCACCTATGTACCCAAATATTCCCATGTGCTACATTTTCTAAACCATTTTACAAACCATTCTTTGAAAACCATTTCTTAAACCCATTTCAAAAAGCTTTTAAAATGCCTTTTATTTTACCAGAAAATGGGAAAACCTTCCTTTCAAAGAAACCTATTTCCACACAAACACAAATCAATCAATCAATCATGAAATTTTATTTATAAAATAATTTATAAAACCATAAAAATCAAGGTTAATTCAACATATCTAGATACAAAATCACACACCTCAAACTTGGGTCCCATACACCCACAACTAGATCAAAAACCATCAAATAGAACATAGAAAAACAAAAAAAGGCCCTACCTATGATTCCCACAGTTCATAATTGTATTACATAACAACCTTGGTTATCATATAGGTTAGTTCACACATACCTCATAAAAAACACAACTTCCACACAATAACTAACCCATGATCGACCCTCGAAAGAAGATCACACAACAAATCTAGAAAGGTTCAAAAAGAATATCACCACAAGATCAATATATTTGAAAATGTAGTGAAATGACACTAATGTGACCAGTGGAAATTAAGAATAAGAAAGATCACATACCCATAGAGACAAATCACATCCACCATGAAGACCAATCACCAAACAAAACAACCCGAAAGGAGTAGAAGTCCTTAACATTTTATGGGAGAGATCATAGGTTTTGAGTGAGAATATTTCACATTGAATGAAAAAGATAATATGTGTAATGTATTCAAAAATGATATCCCTAACCATTCATGAAATGAACCCCTTTCATGACATGAACTCAACAATTCACAAGATACACTGAAAAAGGTGTTGACTCAGATTAAAAATAACTCTGATCAATCTTTTCATGTTGTGAACCAGTTTCATAGATTATAAAATTTTCATGATCTAAACTAGTTCATGTAATCTACTTGGTAATAGATTCATGTATTTTAACTAGTCAATGACATGAAATTTTCCAATAGATAGATCAAAATCTAGATTTTATAGAAAAAATGAAAACCACCTCTTAAGATTTCCAAACCCACAAATAATCCTCAAAATCCTTTTAAAAATTTATATTCATACTTAATTAATTAAAAAAATATATATCCCCATACTTTAGTTCATTTTCTCTAGTAATTCTCTCCATCCCCAAAGGGTCTGAAACACACCCAAACAAAAAGGAAAACCAAAAGAAAGATGAGCAATACCTGAAATAAGGTAAAAAGATGTTATAAAAACTATATATTTATAGATTTTTTAATCAGTAGAAGGATTTAAATTATATTATTATTATTTTTAAATGGATAATTAGATCTATTAGAATACTATATATTTATAATATCCCCATAATGCATGAAGCAGAAGTGGTGCAAATTCATGGTGAATATATGAAAGAATGAAAAAGATAAAATGATAAAAGAATAGACAAAGAACAAAGGATTTTACAGAACATCTATAATTCTTTGTTTTACTTCACTTTCTATGAAACCCTTATAGAATCTTCTCAAAAATATTTTCAGATATTTTTGAGCAACTAAACCTTTTCGGATTGTACTGCACCATATTTTATCATCTATAATATTTTTATCTTTCTATTCTTAATTTACCTTTAGGATGTGTTTAGAAATAATATGTATATTCATGAAACATAGTGTTATATACTAAAATAGATAGTTCTTGACACAATCTCTCAATTTTATTCATTTTTATTTCCACAAACAACTATGTAAGAGGTCATGTGTGACCTATACTTGTTTAATCCCATGTATAACTGTGGAAGAGGCTTTGTACCTAGATACCATATTGTGTTGTTGTTCATAAAACTTAATGAAGGTTGTGGATCATTTTATTTTATAATAAACAACTTGGAAATAGGTGATTACTAAGTGAAGTGGACTAAGACTCATCTTGCGACTGAATCCCTTATGAAATTTCATTGTGGTAAATTTTATGAAACTCATTTATTTCTCTTTATCGATTTTTTTCTTGATTTTAAAAACAAATTAGTTTTTTCTGTTGTTTATTACACAAAAATAAAAATATTATTGTTAACTTAAATTGGTGTTGTATATATTCAATTTGATATGAGAATATTAGTTTCCAAAATTAGAATATTTTATAATTTATTTTAATTAAGCTGTGATTGAGCTATTCAGAAGCTTTTCAAAAGATCAAATTATATAAATTTACTATTTTTGTTAAATATTCATTTTCAATTAAATAGGTGTATTTGAATCTTTAAATTGTTTTTAAATGGAAATTTTATTGGCAACTCAATTCACTGACCTCTTGAGTTGTCTACTTGGACCAACATTTGGAATAAAAGGCTTTGAAAATATCTTTTAACTATGATCTAGATGTATTTAAAGATATTAATTTTGTTATTTTATAAATTTAATTCTTTACAGATAAAAATATATAGTAAATAACCACCACTAACCAATATCCTTATTTAATTGAAATGAATATGATCAATGTAAGATTAAAATAAAAATTCATATAGAGAACATGGGGTTTGATATTTGTACTATTATCGAGGATATATACAAATTACCCAAAGTTCCTAGAATATATTTAAGTGATACCACTAAGAATGATTATGATTATAACTATAAACCCATTAATCCTTTATATTGTGACTTAGGAGACAATTAATTCAATAGAATATCTACTTACACTAATGCTTTTGATATTTGGGATACACTATTTGTTTCTCATGAAGGAACTTACAATGTGAAAGAAATGTACTCAAATTATTATACTATTAAATATGATACTTTCAAGATAAAAACCAATGAACTAATTTTTGATATTCATATTAAGTTTAATAAAATTTTGAACATAATTCATTCTATAAAAAAAATAATTGCTGCCAATGATCAAGTGATGTGCCTACTCAGGTGTTTACTAGACAGATGGAGAGGAACTTTAGTTTTAATAAGCGAATCTCGTGACTTAAGTAAGATAAAATTGAAATAGATTATTATAAATCTGTTGATGTATGAGAAGGAACTCAAAGTGAACAAATAGGAAGATGATGAACTAAATAAAACTTCAGTAGCCTTCAAGACTTATGATTAAAATAAAAGAAAATAAAAGATCAAGGATAAAAGTTCTAATGATAGTAAATCATCATTAGATAGTGATGAATAGATAACTCACCAAGCTAGATGTTTTAAGAAATTTTATAGGAATAAAAAGTTCTTCAATAAATCCAATTACACAAGTATGAAAAAAAGGTAAACAAGAGAAAATATTAGACAAAATATTATTCGACCAATGAATTGATCACCTATGAATGAAAAAGAAAAGGAAACATGAAAGTAGTCTTCCCCAATATAAAACATAAGAAAAATTATGAGGAAAAGACAAGAAATATAAAAATGACATGAAATCCATCTAGAGTTCCTCATAAGAAAGTTCAAGAAATTTATAATTAAGTAGGGAAGACAAAAATTATATAGCCAACATGTGTTTTATGAAAAACACATCTGAGGAATCAAATATTTTTTCTACATCTCCTGCTCATATTTTAAACCTCTCTAAGAATGAAAATAGTTAATAAAATATGTAAAGTAATGAATTATTTGAATATTCTAAGTTGCAAGAAGACACATTTAATGAATTAAAAGATAAATATAAAAGTATGAAGAAGTATTATGTTATATCTACTCACTCTAAAAATGATATTACTATTGAAAAATATAAGAATGATCAACTGGTTAAAGAAAATAATGAGCTAAGATTATCAAATGATAAATTAAAGAAATATTTGTAGAGGTTCACTAATGAAAAGAAAAAAATTAACCCATATAATTAGAAAACCAACTTCACCTAAGTATACCACTGAAATTGGATATCAATTTGGAAAGAGACGAATTTATAAATTTTTTTCCCAAGTTCCAGTTTTGCTAATTTAGTTAGTAATTATTATTCACTGAGAACTAATAAGGTTATTATTTATAAAAGTATTATGTCAGCTAATAGGAAACCAATAAAAAAATTATGGATTTCTAAAGCACTTATTACTAATATTTATGGACTTAAGAAAATATAGGTACCAAATTCATTTTTGGTTTAATTTTTTTGTAAGAAACCTACTTAAAAAGATATTTTAAGATTTTATAGTATCTGGATATTTTTTGTTCTAGACATATGATTGAGAACTACTTGAGTTTCAAAAATATTATCAAAGATGATGGTAGACATGTTACCTTTGGTGACAATGCCAAAGGGAAGATAACTAGTCTCAATGAAATTGGTAACTCTAATACTATTTTAATTTTAACACTATTATTTTTAGATGAACTAATATAATATTCTTATAATTTCACAGATGTGTGATGATGGTTTTCAGGTTATGTTTGAAAATAATTCTTTAGAAGTTTTTGATTATAATAATGATTTAGTTTTTACTTCTTTGAGAAATGGTAATGTTTTTTGTTATATATTTAAATTCCTTATTTTCTCAGAATGTTTATTATCCAAGTGTGTTTCACAAAGAATCTTGTATTTGGCATAGAAGACTATGAAATTTATATATTCACTCACTTATAAAGATAAATATTAAAGTTTTATTTAATTATATACCCAAACTATAATTCCCAATAGAAAAAGTATGCAGTCCTTTTCAAAAGAGAAAGAAACATAAAATATAATTCAAACAAAAAAAGAAGTGTCAACTTTTTAACCTTTAGAGTTGTTTCACGTGGACTTGTTTGGACCCTCTAGAATTTATATTTTAGCAAGAAAGCATGATTCCTATATAATAGTTGATGATTATTAAAGATATACATGGGTGTTTTTCCTTACTCATAAAGTTGAATCTATTCATTGTTTTTATGAATATGGTAGATATGTATAGAATCTTAGTGGATTTAGAATTAAGACATTAAGAAGTGATCATGGATATGAGTTTAAAGATCAAGAGGTTGAGCCATTATACTCAAAACATATCTATAATAATAACTTTTATTCTCTAAGGACATCATAGGAAAATTGTATTGTAAAGAGAAGAAATAAAACCCTTTAAGAGATTTCCCAAACCATACTAAATGAGTATTATTCACCTGTTTATTTTTGGAAGAAATATATGAACATAGTTTATTATAAAATTAATAGATTTTTAATTAGATTTATCTTAAAGAAGACCCCATATGAATTATGGAATGGTAGAAAACGAAATGTTAATTACTTTAGAGTTTTGGTTGTAATGTATTTATACTCAATACAGAAGATAACTTAGACAAGTTTTCATCCAAGAGTGATGAGGGAATTTTCCATGGATATTTTACAACTAGTAAATCATAAATAGTGTTCAATAAAAGGGATAAGATTTTGGAGGAATATATACATGTAAAATTTGATGAGACAAATCCACACAAGTCTAATATATCTTTAAAAAATATTGAGTATGAGATTTCTAGTATGGACATCATTGATAAACCAAGTGACAATTGTATTAAACCTATAAAAAAATATTCCATTTTTAATGAATAATTTGAACCTAGATCTATAAAATATTATTAAGTAACCGATACGTCTCTCCCTAAAACCCTTAGGTCTCTTAGATATCATCCCTTAGATGAAGTTGTAGGTGGCCTAGATAAAGGAACTCAGACAAGAGGTTCTCTTAGAAATCAGGTTGAACCTCAACATTTATTGTAACAACTAAAACCTATTAACATCATAAAATAAATTAATGATGAATTATGGGCAATGGAAATGAAAGAAGAATTTAATCATTTTGAAATAATTAGAGCTTGATAACTAGTTGACAGAACCAAGGACTATCTAACCATTGGAACTAAATGGTTTTTTAGAAAAAAGTTAGATAGTCCATTCATAATAATTAGAAACAAATATTGATCGGTTGCACAATGATATAGTTAGGAAGAAGTTATTGAATATGATGAAACCTATTCTCTAGTAGCTAGACTTGAAGCCATTAGAATGTTTTTTTCCTATGCAACACATTCTAATTTCAAATTATATCAAATGTATGTCAAGAGTGAATTCTTAAACAGTTATATAGTTGAGGATGTTTTTGTATAACAACCTCCTAAATTTCTAAACCCTCACTTTTCAAATAATGTTTTTAAATTAAAAAAAGCTTTATATAGTCTAAAATAAGTTCCTAGAGCTTGGTATGATAGGATGAACTCATTTATAATTTCCAAATGTTTTACCAAAGGAACAAATGACCCTAATTTATTTATTAAAATAATTTCAAAATATTTTTTATTAAAAATTTATGTTGATGATATTATTTTCGAATATTTAAGAAATTATTTGTGAACAGAGTTTTCAAGAATGATGAAAATAGAATATTAAATGTGTTTTAAGGGAGAACATAAATTCTTTCTTGGTTTTTATATTTTTAAAAATAATGATTTAATTATTTTAAATCAAAATGAGTACACAAAATATGTTTTTAAAATGTTTTGGCATGGATGTTACCAAAGGTAGTGTTACTACCATGAGTACTAGCTGCAAGTTGGATCTTGATGAAATTGGGAAATTAGTTTATCAAATCACTTACATAGGTATTATTGGAATCTTATTATACCTAAATTCTAATAGGCCCGACATAATGTTTAGTGTTTGTATGCATTCCCATTTTCAATAAAATCCAAAATAATCACATTTAATTTCCCTAAAAATAATTTTCAAATACCTAAACAATACAACCAACTTATGACTATTTTACCATAGAGTACAAGAAAATAATATAGTGAGTAATTTAAATGATGAATTTTGTGGTTTTAAGTTAGATATAAAAAGAACCTCTAGAACATTTCACTTTTTAGGAAAGTCTTTAATTTCTTGGTGTAGTATAAAATAGAATTATATGGAATTATCTACTATTGAAGTTGAGTACATAGCTATAGGTAGTTGTTGTGCATAGATTCTATAGATGAAACAAACATTAATAGACTATGGTTATCAATTTATTCATGTCCCTATAAATATAATAATAAAAATGTAATAAATATATCTAAGAACTCTATGTCTCATTCTAGGAAAAAAAACATTGATATAAGACATCACTTTTTAAGAGATCATTTTCAAAAAGGTGATATAACTCTTGAATTTATTAGAACTGATCATCATCTTACTAGAATATTCACTAAGAATTTGAACATTGAAAGAATAAGTTATTTAATTCATGAACTTAGAATGATAAACCTTGATTATTCCTTTGTTGTTAAAGTTATGTTACTTCTGGTAGAAAATTCTATAGTCTGGTACTACTGTGGATAATCTACCATTGGTATCAACATTCATTTAATCACCCATTGGTCATGCTACCATAATGATCAACTATTAGAATTTCACATTTATCTATGTAGTTATTAGCTATGTACCATTAGATATACTACCTTGACTCTCACTACAGTGAGGATCCACAGTTGTTATGCGACCTTTGTGTACTACCATAGGTGTGATACCATAGGAATTCTACCATTGATATGTGACCGTTGGTATCTACCATTTCATGATACCATGATCAATACCATTGGAACATACCGTTCTAACTACTACCATTCTATTTTTCCCATCATTACTAAATTTGAATTAAAATTATTATATTTATAAAGTTTTATTATATTTATTTAAAATCTATTTTCAAATTTTGAAATTCCTAAATGATAGATTTCCCAAAATACAGATATTAAGAACTCCTTCTCATGTGCGATTCCTTTGAAACATCTTTCATTATCCCTTTCTTTCTTTCCCCTTTATGCTTTCATCCTTCAACTTTGAAAACTTTTTGAAAGTGGTACTAGTGTAATGTCCAGTTTTTTTGCTTGATGATCTATGTCCTTCAAATAAATTAAAAGTAGAATAAAGCTATCTAGTAGTTCTAAAGAATATTAAGATTTTATTGTGATTTATCATCATTGAAATGGAAATAGATTCTGAATGGTTAGTCTCAAGTAAGTCACTTATGCAGAAAGTAATCCAATAACAAGGATGTATTGAATGTTTCTTGATTAATGAATGACCATTCTATCCTAGTTTGTTTTACAAGTTATATCAGTTTGTAGAGTATGTGTTTGAAGAAAAGAAAGACATGATAAAGATAGTTATAGATAGAAGAAATATTTTTTTTCATTGTAGATGTGGTCCATAAGCTTGAACATTCCTCATTAATGTATATATGAGGATTACCAAGGTTCATTTTACATTCTTAAAGATTTTTTTAATTGAGTATGTCCTTATAGATCTTACTGGGAATGTGGATGTGTGAATACTTACTACAGTGGATTTGGAAGTGGAATTCCACTTTCTATTTAAGTTTATACAACATATGATTTGTCCCAATAAGGGAGACTTTAGCATTATAAGGTTTCAAGATATATTTTTATTATTTTTTATGAAAAAAGGGAATAAGATTCACTTGTGTAGATATCTGATAGTGCATATGATGGATCTTTACAAACAATCCTCTAGGTAAAACTCCTTGGCTTATCCAAAAATGATTTCTTCCTTGTTAGAATACAAAGGTCTTCTTCATGAAGGTGAATTTAATATTATCAGTTGCAGTGTTTTTTCTTAAGTAAATAAACTTTAAAAATTATGAAGGTAAATTTTAATCCTGGTATGAGAAAATGGGTGGAGGATAATGATAAAATGTATTAAATATTCAACCATATTAATCACCCTATTAGACTAAGAGATGTAGTTAACCCTACCTTAGATCTAGATAAAGTTGTGGTGTATTCCTCTAATGAGGAAGTTGAGGCTACTACTAGTATAGAACATGAGGATATTGGAGAAGAGTCTGTTCATGTTTCATTGGATGAGAGAAGTAATCCTAATGTTATCAAAAGTTATAATGTATCTTATGTATCATCTAAACCTCCTATTTATCTTCTTAACAGAGAAATCCTACATAAATAAGGTAATGAATTTGAAGAAATTTTAGTGTCAAATAAATATCAATAAGAGAAGTCTTCCTATGAGAGGTTAAAAGAATTAGTTGAGCTATCGTATGGATATGATGGTTTTGATAATGGAGAAAAGAAATAATAGTCAAAAATATTCTCAGAGTAGTTCTAAATCAGCTGAGTCTACTAGAGAAGAAAGGCCTAGTCCTACTTAGAACATGTCAACTATCCACAAATATAGTTACAAGGATGCACTAGTTACTTTAGACAGAGATTAAGATGAAGCACCATCTAAAGGAGAGAAATATCTAGGCTCTAATGTGCTTGGTATTCCTTACCATGAATCCAATAGATATAATGGAAATAGTGATGATGATAGTGTAAATGGTAAAGATAAGATAAGTCCATATGATCATGGTGGAATTTCCATCTTTGTTACTGAGAAAGATCCTAAGGGATGCTTATTGAAAGGATTTATCTGATAGAAAGGTTGTAATTGTTTTCCTTCGGGTGACCATGGTAAGGAGACAATACATGAGGAGGCTACCTTTTATAACCAGTAGTAGATTTTATTTCATCCTCTTTTTCCGAAAACGACTCCCAATTAGGCGACTAAAGAGTATTTGGATGATTTTAAGGCAAGCTTATTGTTATATCTCATTGGGATGCTCTAATCTATGCCTCCTTAGGAAACCAAACACAATGAATCTAAAACCTAGTGGTTATTCTCAAAACTAATTTATTACATTAAACCTAATATGATTATAAAAATGAAAGAACAAGAAATTGAGAAGAGAATGTTTTCTAATAATATGGATTAATTATGATCCATCATGTAGGAAATGTGGGGATGCTTTACTTAGATACAACTATCTCTTTTATAGATATTGGTGTCACTAACTATAGCTAGTGCTTACACTTCTAGTGTTTTAACTCATTCTCGTTCCTTAGTTGATGTTGATTTGATTAAAACAATTATGAGATAAGAGCTGCAAGATACTATGGGTGCTTTTGCTTCTTATCATCAAGAATAACATCATCAAATAAAAGAACATGGTGATCATATTTATAAATTTCTTAGAGAATGTTTAATTGAGGAAAGTAGTGATAGAGAGACTATCATTAAGGCTATAATGTATTATCTTTAAAGGATTTACACAAAGAATCAAATTAATACTCATTTTATGTTTTTAGTTAATAACCTAAGAATTCATCATGTGATTATCGACTTGAAGAAGCAATTGAGCTAGCTAAAATATTTGGATACTCTTCTCAATATCATTATGGAGTAGAAGGTAGACTTCACCAAGAATCATGGATCATGGTGGAAGAATTATCAACCAGTTTCTATAATTTATGGAACCTTTTCTATTTACTACAAAGACCATAGTGATAGCTCCCACAAATCCTTAGCCAACTATTCCCTTAACTTGACCCATTTCTCCACCGCTCTATATACATGTCTGGACTACCTCTATTGTAGTGAACCTTTTCAGCCACACTCCTATTGAAGCTATGAGATAGCTTATGTAATGACCCGCTAATTCCCATTGGCTTGAGAATACAACAAGTCATTACTTGGATTTAAGAGACATCCCCAAGACGCCAAAGGTTGGAAATAAATGCTTAAGGGTTTCAAATAAAAGTAGGGGATGATACACCCTTTAATAAATAAAACCACTAACCAAACAATCCACAACCAAACAATTCACTATATGATGCATGAACAAATGAATGACAACTCAACAAATACATATATCTCAAAACACATCAAGGTGTACCCCAATGGAAGACTAAACAACTATAAAAGTAAATAGTGTAAGAACAACTAAAGACTCCCAAAATACCACAATTATCCATTATACTAAAGCTCCAAGATCCATAATCATCAAACATCCCAAGTACAACAAGGTGGTTCTAAAAACATGTGATACTTTACCTTCTCCCATGTCCTAGAAGATAGCATATTCAAAAGCACCAATGTGCCATAGTAGGGGTGAGTATACCACTCAGTAGGATTTCCCCAATGATTTCTATACTCATGTCACTAGGAGAGAAGAGTTAGCTACTTTTTCAAAAAATAGTTTATATAAAACAATTTTTGAAAACAATTTATAACTAAATATAAAAAAATTTCAAAACCATTTATTACCAAAAGAATACAAGTGAAATTGAAACAAATTTTCCAGAAAGTTATTTTCCTATAAAAACAACTAAAAAAATCTTTAAAACCATTTCTCAATATTCTTTTGGCATACCCAATAAATTCCACACATACACACAACCAACCATGCATGCTACGTGATGATAGTTCCATACTCATTATCATTTTCTCTTTGATCTACCAAGTCATTATAAGATAATTATATCCCATGTTCAATTAGAACTTTGGAATCGAGAAAAAGGTCATATTTTAACCAAGACTCATATTTGCAATATGAAATCACACACCAATATGCCCAAGGCTCATAGAAAAACACCTTTTCAATAAAACCGCCTTTTATTGAAAACCATTTTTTTAATCAAAACCATTTCAATGGAAAAATATTTCAATAAAAAAACCTTTTTATTGAAAAAAAACTTTTTCCATTGAACCATTTTTTAATTACATCAAATCCATAATTTAAAATCACCATTTTAAATTTAGGAAACTAAATGAATTTGCAAAACAATTCACCAAGATCACACAATTTCACTCAAAACCATAAATTATCACTGGAAAAGATTTATTACATGTTTTTAACAATCAATTCCATTTAAATAAACTAATTTTAAACTAATATAATCAATTATATCAAGATGAGTTGAGATAGAATCCACCTACCTCGAAGGTTTTGGAAAAAACCTGCAACGGACGAAGAACACTTTAGCAACTAGGTTGATTCTCCACAAAAATAGACTTAGATCCCTTCTCATATAATGATCAAGACCAAATATCGAAACATTTGGCATCCAAAATCTTAGATCTACCCATAACAGGTGTATATCTAAGAAACCGAGAAGATAGGAGAAGAAGATCTAAATAGATCTAAGAAATCGATCAAGAATGAAGAAGAACGATCAAATACCACAAGAATCCAGCTTTGAATCACCAAGGGAGGACTTTGTATTGCCTCCGGATTTATGGTAGAATCTTATTTGTCCTTAGGAGAAGTAAAATCATGATTTAGATCTAGTTTGGGAAAAAGAGTGGATTAAAGGAAATGCTGACCTAGATCCTCTTTTTTAGGATCTTGTTTTAACCCCACACATGGTTAGTTTGCACGATTAGACAAACCATGCACTAACTGTGCATTATATACTACCTCCAAAATATCCTCACATGAGCTCCTTGCATGATCTCCTTAACTATGTGCACACAGTGCTGAATCTCTTTGCCTCAAATTTGCTAATGCACACAATTTCTCCTAGGATATCTGTGTGGTTATCCAAACCATTCATAGACCTTGTGCCTCTCCTTTAGCCCCAAAAACTTATTGAAAGTTCACCAAACTCTCTTATACTTCACCCAAGACCTTTAAACACATAAAAAATAAAGAAAGGGTTACTTAACAAAAACCGGGGGCACTATATTCTCCCCACCATTGGTATTTTTTTCCCCAGAAAGTTGAAAACCATCACTCCCATGAAAGAGTTCTACCCATTTTTCTTTCATTTCCTTCTCACATTTCCAAGTCTCTTCTTGAATCTGGCCATGTTTCCATAAAACCCACACTAGATCAATGCTCTTTCCATGTAATACTTTCTCTTACCTATCCACAATCCGTACTAGAATATATATCAATGAAGTATCCGACTATAGGTCAATGTTATCCCATATGACCACATGGTTAGGATTAGGATGATTATTTTTCAACCGAGATACGTGGAGCACATTATGCACCAAAATTAATTGTGATGGAAATTCCAACTGATATGACACCTTTCCAACCCGTTTCGATATCTCAAAAGGGCATATGTATCAATGAGAGAAGTTTACCTACTTCCCAAAATGATGACATCCAAGTCTTAGAGATATCCTTAAGAACACATGATCTCTCACCACGAGCGACAATGGTATTCAACGATGATCCACATAAGATTTATGATGACTCTAAGCCTTCTCCATCCTCTTTCT
Organism: Viscum album; assembly: GCA_963277665.1. Classification (NCBI taxonomy): domain Eukaryota; kingdom Viridiplantae; phylum Streptophyta; class Magnoliopsida; order Santalales; family Viscaceae; genus Viscum; species Viscum album. Next base: position 348,429,820 of record OY728158.1, on the reverse strand, counting down.
GATCAACTGAATCTTCTCCATTGTTTCCTGGACTAGGCTCGACCCAACTAGTTAAGTATCACTTGTTTCCCCCCAATATAGTGAAGAATAACAAGGAATCCCATACAATTCTTCAAATGGATCCATATGTATCGAGGATTGATAGATGTTATTATATGAGAACTCCACTAATGGTAGATGATCCTCCCATGATCCACCAAAATTTATTACACAAGCCCCCAACATGTCTTCCAATGTCTACATCGTCCTTTCAAATTGGCCATCTGTTTGAGGATGATATGCCATACTCATAGTCAACTGAGTCCCAAGGGATTTCTATAATGATTTATAAAAATGGGATTTGAACCTCAGATATCTGTCTAACATGGTTGAAAATGGTACACCATGTCTCTTTACCACTTCTTGGATATAGATTTTGGATAGATCCTCCACCGTATGAGTTTCAAAAATGGGAATGAAATGAGACAACTTCGTAAGATGATCCACTATCACCCATATGGAATCATGTTTACAAACCATTCCTGGGAGACCTATAACAAAATCCATCACTATCTACTCCAATTTCCATATTGGGATAGATAAGGACTGCAATATACCCGCTGGATGTTGATGCTCTTCCTTAATTTTCTGACCAGTTAAGCACCACAAGACGAACTCGACCACCTTCCTTTTCATGCCACTCCACCAAAACTACACCTTCAATTCCTTGTATATATTATGTATTCCCAGATATAAAACCCATCTAGAATAGTGGTAAGCATGAATAAGTTATTCCTAACAAGCTATAGGTACAACCATTCAATCTCTAAACCACAAAACCACACTCTTATCAAGTTTCCAGCCCTCAATGGTCTCCCCACCATTGAGTTTTGAACTCATAACCAGGAATTCTGCATCAGATGTTTGTGACTCTTTGACCATATTTACCAAATCAAGAACAATAATTTCTAAAAAGAAAACCACAAAATCACCTCAGTCATCACATTCCACCTGCATGTCTATAAGGACTGACATCAAATTCCATTCATCTAAAGCTTCTTTCACCAACTGAGAATATGAATTTATACTCAATGCATATTCCACTTAATTCCCTTTTCTTGGTGTATATATTAGGTTAAAGTCAAACTTCTGAAGATTCTTCATCCACATTATTTTCCTCAGATTTAAACCTTGCTGTGAGAAAATATGTTTCAGGCTTTTATGATCCATAAAAACAGTGAATTTCTTACCAAAGAGAAAATGTCTCTATGTATTCAAAGCATGGATGACCCCAATTTACTCCAAATAATGTTTTCGGTAATTCATCTCATGTACTCTCAACTATATTAAACCAAAAGAAAAAGCATGGTATCCTTTCTTGAGAACGCATCCCAAACCAAATCTTAAAGCATCACAGTACAAAACATACCCTTATCATGATTATGGAAAAATCATGACGGGTGCTGATGTAAGTCTAAATTTAAGATCTTTGAAAAACTTATGACATTACTTAGTCCATTAGAATAGAGAATTATTCTTTTTCATAGTTTTCATTAGTGAAGCTAGTCGTGAGAAGTCATGAACAAAGCATCGATAGTAGCCAGCTAGAATAAGAAAACTTTGTATATAAATGACATTATTTAGTGGTTGCCACAAGATAATAGCCTCCATCTTCTCTGGATCCATTGAAACACCCTTTTCAAAATTTACATGGCCAAGAAAGCATACCTCTTTTATCCAAAAGTCACACTTAGAAAATTTGGAATACAAACAATGGTCTTTAAATATTCCCAACACTATCTCCAAGTGTTTATCATGCTTATTCCTTGTCCTTGAATACACCAATATGTTATCTACAAACACCACAACAAAAGAATCTAGATATCTCTAAAATATCAGATTCATCAATGCCATAAAGTCTAATGGTGCATTCATAAGACCAAAATGCATGACTACATATTCTTAGTGTCCATATCAAATTCTGAAATCTATCTTCAGAATATATTCCTTCCGAACTCTCAGATGATGATATCCTGATCACAAGTCAATTTTAGAGAACCACTGAGCTCCCCTGAATTGATCAAATAGATCATCAATGCATGGAAGTGGATATTGATTCTTTATCATAACTTGGTTAAGATTACGATAATCCACACACAACCTTAGATTTTCATCTTCTTTCTTCACAAACTAATCCATTGGTTCCCATGGAGAAATACTTGGTTAAATGAAACCCTTGCTTTATAGCTCCTCCAACTACACTTTTAGTTACTGTAACTCTATTGGTGGAATACTATAAGACGGAATGGAAATAGGATTGGTCCCTATAAGGAGATCAGTCATTAAAATACGCTTCCCTTATAGGTGGTAAACCTGATATGTTCATGGGAAATACATACGGAAATTGATCCACAACTGCTGGAAAACTATATTTCTTGATATCTTTCATTGATTACAAATTAAACGCCACAAAATAGTAAGAGATCATCCCCGCCACTAGTGCTAACAATCCTATTTCATCTTTCTTCATAACCCTATCTCCTATGAAGAGATGATCAATGCCATCCTCAGATGTGAAACTAACTGTTCTTTTATAATAGTCGATGTGAGTCTTTAATGTTTTCAACCAATCCATACCTTGGATTACATCATAGTAATCCATCTCCAACATCAAGAAGTCCCATTTGAGATCAGCTCCATCAACAATTATAGAACATTCTTTACACATAAAGGCTTGACATTATGTTTCACTGAGAGGAGTTCAATGTTTTAATATGGAAGTCAACATTTAAAGTTTTAAACATAGTAGATCAACAAAACAAGAAGCAATGAAGGAATGAGACACACCAGTATCAAACAACACTTGGATAAGGGTATAATTACAAAGAATCATACCTCTCACCATATATGTTCCAACCTAATCATTCACAATCATCTACTCAACTCCATATAATTGTTTCATCGCTGCACTCTTCTCTCTGTTTCCTTACTAATATTTTCCTTGTTGAGGATTCATGGTTCTGAGAATCACCATGAATAGATTTTCTCTATTGATGATTACGATTATGCCATCATTACCCCAACAAAATATATGATGATTACGACACCTAAGAAGTGTCATGATTACTGGACCTCAAAGCATTATGACAAAAGCTCTTAAGATGTCCCATATTGTTGCAGTTATGGAATGCTCTTGGTAGTGCTGTACACTCCCACTTAATGTGGTAAAAGGAACCACATTGGTAGCATCCCTCTTGTATCTTTTGTTGTGGAGGAAGATTTACCGATCCATCTATCTGATTCTGAGTTCCTCTCAGACCTTGGAAATAGGTGTCCCTCTTCCGCTTGCTCCCAGCATTTGAGTTCCCACCATTTCCCATAGGTATCATCATACTTCATCATTCCATATATCCTATGATGTCCCATTCAACCACTATTTATCTATTTACCATATCTGTATAATCTATAATATAGATCACCCCAATCTTTGATTAAATCTCTTTCCTTAGCCCCGATTCAAAGATGCGTGCCTTCAAGGATTCACTTGCTGCAACTTCTGGTGAAAAGCGCATTAAATTCATTAATTTAGCCACATACTGTATGAAAGAAAGATTTTACTACTTTATAATGAAGAAGTCTATCATCCTATGGATCCATAACATGTGAGGATAGAATTTTTTGTTAAAAAATTCGTCAAAATCCTCCCAACTAAGATTGTGATCCAATTTATCCTGCACCGCCAAATCTCACCATTGGTGTGCAAGATCCTCAAGCATATAAGTCGCTATATTGAGTTTCATCTCCAATGGTGTGCCGATGAAATAGAAGATACGATTTATCCCAAAACATCCACTTTTTCAGGTTCAGAATCACCTTAGAAGATGGGTGGATTCTACTTCATGAACTGGATGGAATGATCCACCTGACTTGTCTCATCCATATGGTTTCCCGTATCCACAACTTGAAATGATTGAAAAATAATCCGAAATAACTCTTGGTTCACCTGTGGCTTAGGTGAAACCACGTTCTTTGTAGCTTCTTCCAGTTGGTTTCTATGACACCAAATGGGAGCCATTTTCTAAACAAACAACAACTTAGTAAGTCTCACTCCCTAGAAAATGATGGCTTAGAATTTCAAATTATATCACACCAACTATCACATAATTTTTTTTCCAAACACAACCTTTTATACATTCAACCATTTTTGAAATCCATTCTTTCTTTTGAAAATCAACCAATTTTCAAAAAACATCAATCATGCTTTTTTCAAAGTCTTTAAAAAAACAATTTCTGCATTTTTTAAAAATTTACACATTTTCACGAATCATAAATCATTACTCCAAATGAAATATGCAATCCTTGTGGAAAGTCATTCCTCTATAATGAATTTCATGCTCGTCTCATTGGATAAACCCATGAAAACTAGATTTTGGTATCCTATAAGTGTCTCCAAAACATTTATGTACCCAACACCCTAGTAACTTGAAGTTCAACATAAATGGGTTATCTATGTCCCTTTATGCTATACATTTCAAGTTCTGACAATCCTACTCATTTCTAAGATCATAACCCAAGGAATAAATATGGATAAATCAAATTTAATACTAAGAAACTGAAAACTACTTGTTTGTTAAGATCCGAACAAGTTGATACCATTTTTAATGACCCACTAATTACCATTGGCTTGAGAATACAACAAGTCATTACGTGGCCTTAAGCGACATCTTCAAAATTCCAAAGGCTAACATTAAATGCCGAAGGGTTTAGAATACAAGTTGGGGATGGTTTACCCTTTAATAAATAAAACCACTAACTAAACAAGCCACAAATAAACATCTCACTATACGATGCATGAACAAATGAACGACAACTCAAAAACTTCATATATCTCAAAACCACATCAAAGTGTACCACAATGGAAGACCAAAAAAATATCAAAATAAATAGAGGAAGAAAAACAAAAGACTCCCTAAAGACCATAAGACTCCATGCTCCACAATCTCTAAGCTCCACAATCACTAACAACCCAAGTATCATGAGGTGGTGCTAAAAACATGTGATACTTTACCTTTTCCAATGTCTCAGAAGACACCATCTGCAAAAGCACTAAAGTGACAAATCAGGGGTGCGAATAACACTCATTAGGTTTTCCCCAATGACTTCCCTACTCAAAACACTATGATAGAAGAGTTAGAAACATTTACATAAAACAGTTTATATAAAACAATTTCTCAAAATAGATTATAACTAAATATAAACAAGTTTCAAAAACTATTTATATCCAAAATCAAACAAGTGAAATTGAAACCAATTTTTTAGAAAGAAATTTTTCCAAAAAAATAACTAAAAAAATCTTTATAACAATTTATCAATATTCTTTTGGAATACCCAATCCATTCCACACATCCACACAACCAACCATGCTTGCTATGAAATGACAGTTCCATACTCTTGAGTGGTTTCTTATCGATCTACCATGTTTTCACAATTTAATCATATCCCATATGCCATTTGACCTTTGGGACTGAGCACAAGGTCATATTTCAACCAAGAATCATATATTAAATACAAACTCACACAATAATATACCCAAGGATCATGCTAAAACACCTTTTCAATAAAACCACATTTTTATTAAAAACAATTTTTTTCCATCAAAACAATTTCAATGCCAAACCATTTAAATAAAAAAACTTTTTTATTGAAAAAACCTTTTTTCATAAAACAATTTTACAATTATAGAAAATCCATAATTCAAAATCACCATTTTAAATTCAAGAAACAAAATCACTTTACACAACAATTCAGCAGGATCACACAATATCACCCAAAACCATAAATCATCATTAGATAAGATTTATTCAATGCTTTTAACAATAAATTTGATTCAAATAAACCAATTTGAAACTAATACAATCAATTATATCAAGATGAGTTGAAATAGAATCCACCTACCATGAAGGTTTTGGTGAATACCAACAACAGATGAAGAACGCTTTAGCAACCGGGTTGATTCTCTACAAAAACAGCCTTAGACCCCTTATCCTATCATGATCAAGACTGAATATCAACAAATTTGGAATCCAAAATCTTAGATCCCATAACAGAAAATGATCTAAGAAACCTAGAATATAGGAGAAATATATCTAAGAAGATATAAGAAACTGATCAAGAACGATGAATAATGATCACATAACTCAAGGATCTAACTTCAAATCACCAAGGGAAGCCTTAATATTGCCTCTAGATAGATGGGTGAACATTATTTGGCCTTAGAAGAAGGAAAATACCGAGTTAGATGCAATTTGGGAAAAAATTAGTCTATTAAAGGCAATGTCGACCTAGATCCACTTTTTAGGATCTTTTTTTAACCCCATACATGGTTAATTCACACGGTTAGACAAACCGTGTACTAGCTGTACATTAGATAGTTCCTATAGAACAACCTCACACAACCTCCTCGCACAGTCTCCTTAACCATGCACACACCGTTCCGAATCTCTCTACCTCAAATATTCTAATGCATATAGTTTATCTTAGAATCTCCACACAGTTTGTCCAAATCATGTGCAGACCGTGTAACTCTACATTAACCCCCATAACTTGTTGAAAGTTCACCAAAATCTATCATCCTTCACCCAAGACCTTTCAACACATAAAACATAAAGAAAGGGTTACTTTCCAGAAACTAGGGGTACTACAACTTAGACCTATGGCATATCTTGGTATTATATTTCAGCCACCTGCACCTCCAAATCCATCTACCTCCTACTTTTTTCCTCTTACCACTATCAAAGGAAAGGAGATAGTGGATATTACCTCTCTTATAAAGAAGGTAGATTCCTTATATTCTATCTAGGATTTTATAGGGACTTACTTTTTTTCATGTACTACGTACCTTTTGATGATTAGTGAAAAACTCTCTTTTTATAAATTCTTGTATTCTTTGTTTATTGTATTCCTAATTATTTTTACCTTATTGATAATCCTAAAATGGGGAGTAATTAAATGAAATTTAATATGGTAAATTGTATAAATTGAATAGATAATCAATTGTATCACATATGTAGTTGAAATTTTAAGTAGAATCTTTATTTTCATGTATTAATCATCAGTTAAGGTTTTATATATAGTTTATAAATGCCATGATATGTGATCATCAAAAAGGGGGATATTGTTGAGCACCACATTATTTTATGCTTAAAAATCATGTTTGTTTTATTACTAATGATTTAAATGTTTTATGATATAAAATTATTTTTTAGAAAAACTATGAAAAGTGGCTATGTATGAATATACCATTAGTTATAAATATCTATCGTTGGTTGAATCATGCTGCCGTTTGTTGAATCCTATAACTACCATCGACTAAAGTTGGGCTGTGATACCATTGAGTGGATCTACCGCTTAGCACTGCTATGATCACACGATACTTCTTCATGTTTTCTATCATGACTATCAGACAATACTACCATCAAGTGCTCCTACCACCAGTATCTACTACCATCGCTCGATGATACCATCAAGGCAAAGCTTCCACTACAGATACAGTTGAATAGATCTACCATGAAGTTATGATACCACCAAATCATGCTACCATTAGGTTGTACTACTGCTAATTCTATAACATTTATACGGTTATGGAATCTTCCATTAGTAGATATACCATGGATATAGATAATTAATTTCAAAATTAATTATCCACTGGCTAGTTTATGCATTTAATGCTGGACAAAAGCATGTGGATTTAAGAATGATTATTCTAAAACAACTCCAAAAAAATAATTAAAGAAAAATTCATTCTTTCTAGATTTTATTCTCAGTATGAGGATCCATATTATATTATTATTATTTTTCAATGGATATTTGGATCCCCTGGAATGCTATATATTCATAAGAATCCCCTCATGTGTGAAGTGGAAGTGGTGTGAATTCATGGTGAAAATATGATAGAGTGAAAAAATAAAGTGATAATATAAGTGAAAAAGAACAAAAGATTTAGTAGAATAATAATGATACATTTTGTACTGAACTCTATATGAAAATATTGTGGAATCTTATCATGAATATTTTCAGAGATTCCTGAGCAAACCAACCAAATTAGATTGAGCTTCACCAATTTTTCTCATCTATAATTTTTCTCAATTTTTGTTATTACTTTAACTTTGAGATGTGTTTAGAATTAGTTTGTATATTAATGAAACACAATATCCTTTACTAAATTTTATATTTCTTGATCTCTGCTATAAATTTTCTTCATTTGTATTCCCATGAAAAACTATAGACGTGGTCATGTGTGAACTGTACTTGTTTTATCCCATATATAACTATGGAAGAGGCTTTGTACCTAGACTTATTTGATATTATTCTTAAAACCCAATCTAGGTTGTGGATTGGTTTATTTTATAATAAAATGCTTGGTAGTAGGTTATTTCCAAGTAAGAGGGGATTAAGTCTTAGATTAATACATAACACCTTGCTTAATTTCACTATACTAAATTTACTGTAACTCATTTATTTATCTTTATCTGTTTTGTTTTTCTTTATATTCAAGAGAACTTAGTTTATGTATCTAGTTTATTATAGAAAACTAAAACTCTTATAGTTAACTTAAATTTTTGTTTTATATACCATGTTTAATATGAGTATATTAGTTTAAAAAATTATAATATTTTCCATGTAATTTTAATTGATATGTGATAAAGCTTTTGAGAAGCTTTTTAAAAGATCAAATTATATAAGTATACAGTTTTTGTAAACTGGTCATTTTCAATTAAATCCTGGGATTTAAAATTTTAAATTGTTTTTAAATAGAAGTTTTATTGGAAACTGAATTAACCCCTTATTGAGTTATCCACTATGAATAAGAATAATATTGGCAATTAATTACCTAAATTTATATGAAACATTTATTAATAAAATATTCCAAATATTAAATGTTAATACTTAAAATAACTTTTACCTAATTATGTGGTAGGCTTTATGATTAATAAATATAAATGTTTATTTAGTAATAATAAGGGATAATTTATAAATGGTTATAAATTATGAAATAATGTGAAAATATAACTTTATTATATTTAAATTATCAAATGGTCATAATTGTTTAATTATTTTTATTTGTTCAATTTTAAAGGGGCCTTTTTTGGGATATTATTTAAATCACATCAAAAATGATTTGTTAATTTCATTGATTAATGGATTAAATAATATATAATATGTGATATTTAATTATGTGAAAATGATTAATAATATTGGTTTATAAAATTATTTTTAATTCATAATAATATCATATATTTGAAGTAAAAATTCCTTATAATTAATAAATTAAATGAATTCATATTCTATTGAGTATAAAAAAATTTATATTCAAAATTATGGAATGTCCATAATGTTATATAATTTATAAAGGGGTCTATAATGAGATTTTATTTTTGAATTGTTCATGAATGGTTATCTAATGTTTAAATATTTGAATTGTTCATTTATTTAAATTTCATTTCCTAATTTTTTAGTAGTTATAAATTTTTTATATTTTGAATGCATATGAACTAGTTTAAATGTTAAACAAATTAAAATAGGTAATCATAAATTCATCTAAGTAGTTACATTATAGGTATGATAAAAGGATTTAGTTTCCATTTACCATGACCTTGATTTTTTATTTAGGTTATTAGCTCAGATTTAGTTATTGATCATAGTTTGTGCATATTAGGATTTAGAATTATTATAAATTTAATTATATCTTGAGTAAAGACTCCCTGGGTAGAGGGAATTCAGGTTAGACTACCCACTAACTTGGATTATTATTCCTTATTCTAGAAAGGTGGGGGTTGACTATCTATCACTTCAGGCTTACACATGTGAATAATTTCAATATCATATAATTATAAACCTTTAAAATAAGTGTTCATTTACCTTATGAAAATGATTAATTTGGATATGTATGAATATTTTTGGCTCCTATATTTGGGATACTAAAATTAATTTTTAGGTCATGTAAGGAGTTACACATCAATAAGGTTTGAAAAAATTGATTTTGTGGAAGGAATATGATTCCAAAACTAAAATCATTATATGTATTCATATATAAGTGATTAAACACGAGATAATATGGTGAGATTAAATTCCTTCAAATACTAAGTGTTAGATTCTAACCAAAGTGTAACTTTACAAGACTTCGATAATCTAACCAGGTAGTTTAATGCTAAAAGGGGTACCCCTGGATTATCTTGTGCAAAGAAAGTAAGTAAGGATAAACCTTGGATTATCCAACCACTTAGTTTCCTTCCAAAACAGATTTCCCCTAGATTATCTTATGTTAACTTGTTTTTATAATTTGTTTTGGGTTACACTTAGTTATGAAACCACTAAGCGATAAAGTAACATGATACACCCATTAAAAATAAATGGGTATCCAAAGATAATCAGTAACTTTATAGGTAAATACCATTCAATCATGATTATAGAGTATAAGGTGTTAACACCATATAGAAAAAGGGTTTTTAGTTAATTTAATAATTTCTCCAATTAATCGATGTATAAGTATATAGGTGAATACCCTTCAATAAAAGGAATAAAAAAATAGGGTATTTATATAGGAAAGAAATTTGAAGAAAAATTAAGGTTATACACTAAAGATGATTAGGAAAGACAATGGAAATGATGGATTATTTATCTTATGGAGATTTAATGTTGCTCATTTTTGAAAACATAAGTTAAGTGTCCATTGGTAGATGAAGAACACTTTTAGAAGAATAGAAAAATTCCACTTTGAAATACATGATGAAAATGACCCTTTTTACATCAAAGCCCATTTTCTATTAAACACATAGGATAATGGAAAAATAATTTACTTATTAAAAACCTAGGAAATCCTTTCTTGTGAAAACTTTTTTAAAAGAATTTTCTTTTCTTATTTTTATAAATAAATACCAACACTACAAGAAAAATATTATTTAATGAAGGTTTGAGCCATCAAACATTTAGCGGTGGTTTTCAAAAAGCGTTAAAAAATGATTTAGTGGAGGTTTATCAAACCGTCACTAAATGTTTAATGATAATTTTTTTTTCATTTTTTAATTTTTTATTATTTATCTATTTATCTATTTATTATTTATTTATTTTAAATTTATCATTTATTATTAATTTATTATTTATTTGTTATTATTTATTTATTTCATATTTATTATTTATTTATCATACTATAAATGCATATGTCATGCAATCCATGCATAAATTAAGCATATATATGTGTTGGGTGAGATTTGAACCCATACCTCTAAGTTATTCTAAAAATACTTTACCACTTCAGCAATCTTTTCATGTGGTGAGTAAATAAATTTTAATATACTTATATATATTCATGAAAAAACATATAAATACACAAATTTAAATATTAATATTAAAGAATAATAATGAAAAATTATAAATTATAAAGAACAAATAATACATAACAAATAAATATGAAATAAATAATAATAAATAATTAATAAATAATAAACAAATAATTAATATAAAATAAAGAATAAAGAAGAGGGAATAAAGAATAAAGAATAAAGAATAAAAAATAAAAAACAAATAATAAAGAATAAAAAATAAAGAATAAACAATAAATAATCAACCCAAAATAATAATAAATAAATAAATAATAATAAATAAATAATAAATAGTAAATAAATAATAGATAAATAATAGATAAATAATAGATAAATAATAGATAAATAATAATAAATAATAAATAATAAATAATAAATAATAAATAAATAAATAATAAATAATAAATAAATAATAAATAAATAAATAAATAAAAATTAATAAATAAATAATAAATAAATAATAAATTGATAAAAAATAAAAAATAAGTATGAAATAAGTTTAAGATAAAAAATAAAATTAAAAAAATTAAAAAAGAAAAAACAAATTATAAATATTTTAATAAATAAATAATTTTATAATATGTGATAAATAAATATTTGATAAACAAGCAATAAATTAATAATAAATTAATAATAAATTAATAATAAATTAATAATAAATAATAAATGAATATATAATAAATAAAAAATAATAAATAAGAAGTAATAAATAAGAAGTAAGAAATAAGAAATAAGAAATAAGAAATAAGAAATAAGAAATAAGAAATAAGAAATAATAATTAGTAATTAATAAATAATAAAAAATAGTAAATAAATAAATAAATATAATTACATATAAATTTATTTAAATACAGGTATATATATCATATAGAAATATAAAAATGTAAAATTTATATAAATACAACCATAAATACACACACACACACACTAACCAATAGAATACATAAAAATATATATACCAACATCATATATATAAATATAATTTAAGGTACATAAATATACCTATATAGATATAAATATATATAAATATAGACTAATATTCATAAATACATATAAATATCTATTCATAGATGTAATTATATATAATTTTAAATTAAATATTGATAAATATACATAAATTATAAATATATATACATAAATGTATAAAAATACATACAAATATATATATAATATAATAAATCACCAAAAGAAGGAAAACCACAAAAATTTCAACACCATCAAATCAATATGAATATAAATCCATGGAATAAAATCCTAGATGAACCGTAAAACATATAAAGATAGTCTTAAATGATGCAGAAATCACATCAAATGTTCAAAAATCATGGTATCCGAACAACAAATTCAAATTTGGAGGCCTTCTAAGAGTTTTTTGACCATGAAAAAATAGTGATATGGGCCCCCTTATCAACAAAACATAGATCTATTCATATTATTTAATTTGATATATGGTAGAGCCCAAACAGATTCCCAGATCATAAGTCACAGTCGTTTGAAGTAAAATTTCATTTTTCAATTTATCTTAAAATAGTAATAAATTTTATTCTATTAATTATTATCAGATTATTATCTAATTTAACTTTAGTTCATTTTAAAATATTTAGTTTGGTTAGATGTGGAATTAAAATAGACACCCAGATCAAAAGTTGTGGCCATTTGATACTGAAATCTGATATTTTTTAAAAATAATTTATTTTTTGTCACTATTTTATAAAATCCTCCACTAATTTGAGGTTGTTTTTCAAAACCAGTGGTAAAATTAGATTTAAAAAAATTAGAAATTAAAAAATATAGTGCAATGGTTATTTTTTTTAAAAAATGCTACCATTTTTTAAAGAATTATTTAGTGAAGGTTTTGAAAATCACCACTAAAAAACCATCATGAATTTCATTTTTCCTATAGTATAGTGTTTTAATAATAGAGGAATAGAGTTTAGTGTTATCTATATGATGGATATTGAAAAAAAAGTTCCAGTAGAAAATCCAAGAATTAAAACAGTTAGGATTGAGATGAATCCCAACCTAAATAACTAATGTGATGAGTTTCCAAAGTTGGGTCATTTCTTTGTGAAATATGGATAATTACTCACTAAATAGATATAATGAATTTATAAGGGGCATTATTTTTAGTTGAATACCATTTAATAAAGTTCCTAATTAAATGGTAATAAAACATGATACTAATATAATAAAAGTTTATATTGTTGATAACTGCATCATCATCATAAAATTAAACCTTGAGATTAATCCTTGAAAGGGTAAGATTAATGTAAGAAAATCCTAGGACTGGTAGATTAAGGAATTACATTAAGGATAATTATATATGTTAGAATATTACTTTTCCAAGTAAACAAGTGTTGAAATTATACAACAAGAGAGTCTATATGCTTATGGAATCATAAAATGATTCATTTAAGGTTTCAAAGGAATTAGATGCTAAAATGATCCAAGGAACTTTAGTCTCCACTCATATATTTAATATTGTTTAGTATACCAATGACTTGGTGGGACTAGACATTTCCTTAAGTCTTATTATGGTTAAGGGAATCATTATATTTTTATCTCTAGAAACATTCTGATAAGCTGAATGAGTTAGAAAAACTTTTACCCAATATTCTGAAAGTGTTAACAATAGATGTACTAGACATTCGATGTCTATGTTATAGTACTTTAATGATAGTGAATGTGGATAAAATTTCAAAATATAAGAAGAGGAGTTAGTTGAAATGGTCTAACAATATTTATTCAAGTATCCTGTTAAGGTCATTAAAACCTAAGGCTGTTAGAATAGCTTAATTGTTTTTAGAAACTCCCTGGAATATCCATGTCAAGCATTAATGTTATAGAAATAGATTCTTTATTTTTAAAGGGTATGTGATACCAACATTATATTTTACAAGTATTATAAATATACAGAAGTTCAAAATCAAATAAAGAATTGATAGATCTTATAGTTTTAATTCAAGTGATGAAACAAAAAGTTGTTACATTAATGATTTGAATGTAACAAAATTTAACAAGCTCTAATTGATCTAAGTAAATGAATTGCATCTTCATATTATTTCTCTGATATGATAAGAGAATATTTTCTTTAATAAATAGTTGTTATGAGAATATTAATATGATTAATTTTATACACATGGTTTTTATTTATCAAATTCTAAAACATATTTTGAAAAGGAGATAAGGATTAAATTATATTATCTGGGATAAAGTGCCTATTAAGTTGTTTGTTAAAATATGAGGGAATATATTCCCACCACCCATCAATGGTATATTTTAATAAATTATTCTTTATAAAAAGAAAATTACCCAATTGCATAGAATAACATATATGATATGGAAATAATAGTTTATTTTTTAAATACTTATACAAAAATAAATAAGTATTACTTCATAAACAAAGAGAAGTGTGTGTATCTTAGAGAGAAATTCTAAAAAGAATAGTATATAAGAGTCCATTGGGAGTATGTTCAGTCTTAATAAGTTGATGTTAAGAAATAAAAAATTATACCAGTCTATTATTAGAGTGTTTTTCATTTAATATTATAATGAGTTTTGGATAGGTAATGATAATGAAAAATGTAAAAGGTTACATTTAGTTATCATAATAAAGTGAATATCACTATTTTTTATAGGATTATACTAGCCAAATTAAAAATTAAATTACAATTTGTAACCTAAAATAATTCATTAACGAGAAATTTAAAAAAGTTATATTTAGTTACTATAATTAAGTAAATGCCACTTATCCTAAAAGAGTATTGGATGTGCTCGTAATGAAATAATTTATATAGTTACATTATTTATGAAATGATTTAAATTAAATTTTTTGATGTAAATTATTCTAAATATGATGATGATATAATTAAGAAATATTTATAGGTAAAAAATTGAAGTTGACATTATAACGTTTATTATGTTGATGTTAAGGAGTTTGAATATGTTTAAAGAGTCGAATATTAGAAATATGATCCCAAAATATCACAAATATTAAAACTTTTTTATTCATATATGTCACTCACTAACCATTTAGTGTGATCATTTTATCATATTGTCACATATTAATGTGTTAAGAATTACATATTATTATAACGAGGTAACAAAACACTTGAAATTACAGAATGCATAAGGCTTATTTGAAAGTTTATCATATATGATATAATAAATATGCATTTATGTATTATTTGTTAAGTATTATTAAATAATTTAATGATATAAAATATATCATATAGAATGAAATATTTTTTTACCATTATTTCATGTTAACTTGAGTAACATCAATGAATTTTTAGAGGATTCTCTTTACTTATATTTATAGATCTAGTGATTCGTATTGTTATCAACACTACAAAGTCCTATTATTTCAAGTTGTATATCTCTATATCATGGATTTTTCATGATCACAAACACTATCTTATATATCTAATGCTTTTTTAAGTTAGTATCAATTTAATATCATGTGATGGAATAAAGTTAAAGGTGAATTATATTGTTGAAGGCTTTGAGTATATTTGAAGATTTTATTGATATCTAATTGCATGTGTTAAATTCATCAATGGAAGTTAACAGTTTCATATAATACCAAAGAAGTAATATTGGAGGGAATAATGGATTTTTAACAACAAAAAGTATCACCAGGTACCCAGTGATGTGCCAATTGATAGATGGTGGCATGAAATAAATCATACCATGATCTATGAGACCACCAAACGGCTAGCCTGTGGGGAAATTATTGAATTAATATCTTTTAGGTAGTCCATCTGCTACCCGATGGAGGCTCTCAAGTAACCGGTGGTGTTGGGATATGATATTTAGGATTGAATTAATTATAATAAAAAATATATTAATGGAAGTCTTCTCCATTCTTAATGAAGGTGAAGAATTATTAAAGGTTACCATTATTTTTAAAGCATATAAATAGTGGTCTGGGTCGTTTAGATCTCAATAATCAACTTGTGTAATAACTTTCTCATCAAATCAACTCTAAATTGCTATAATTCTATCATACCTCCACTCAAAGATCCATCCTTAATTTACCAATCTTCTAAAGGATATCACCTTTGTCTCTATCTCTATGTATCTAAAGTTATATTCATCCTTCAAGGGAGATAGATGATAGAAATTATTATAGATTTGTGCTAATAATATCATCTCTTTTCTCACCACCTTCTACCTTTGGTTCTTAGGTCTCCATTAAAACCAATGAATGTTTGTTTCTTGTGTTTCCATTAAAATAAAGGAAAGTTGGTTCTTGGGTCTCTATTAAAATCAAGGGAAGTTGGTTCATGGGTTTATGTTAAAACTAAAGAATTTTTTTCTTAGGTCCCCATTAAAACCAAGGGAAGTTGGTTCTTAAGTTTCTGTTAAATCCTATGGAAGGTCTTAATAGGACATATCTCTCTAATTTAGGTCTGGCGACATAAGGTCACCTCATATGCTATTGTTTAACTCCTTATCAAATTTTTTTCACTCTATCATTATATTTATAAATTACATCATTCTAATCTTGATACGCATAAATTTTATAAATCCAATTCACCCTATTTTCACTATACTTCAATTCTTATTTAACTTAGACATTAACTTTATTATATGAATCAAATTTATCATTTATCTCTTAATCAATTTATTCGCTTTATATTTTTGAAATTATTTAAATTTTGTAAAGTTTATTTGCTTCTATCACTTTAATTTTTTTAAAGATAATTCACCCCTCTTTCCATTTTCTCTTCGCCAACAATTGGTATTAAAGGTTTTCTTTGGATCTTTATCAAAATTTTATTTTTTCAGTATTTTTTTTATTTTTTTTCAAATATTAATAAATTACAATGGACAATATTTATAAAATGGTATCTTATTCTCTTGCTCATATTTTGGATGGAACTGATTATAATTATGAGAAAAATCGCATTTATAGGTTCCCTAGTACCATATGTTATCCTATTTGGAAAATGGTAATGCACAAATATATTCCAACTAAAAAATATAATGATAAATGGATTATCGATGAAATTAAAAACTTTAAACTTAATGGAAAATATATGAATGATTTTAATTTTTGTCTTGATAGAAATAAATTTAATCATGCTTATTCTTTTAAAACAACTTATAAAATATGGAAATTATTAGAAGGTACACATGAAGTCATGAAAAAAATCAAATAAACTAGATTGGATATGTATCCTAAAGATTTTTAATGTTTATATATGAATCCTAATTAATCAATCATTGGAATTTTCACAAGGTTAACGAACATTTGAAATAGTATAAAATCACTCGTTGATGATTTGTCAACATAAATGATCAGGAAAAAAATCGTTTGGGTTTTACCTAGTCCATGAAATCCTTAAGTGATGACCATCCAATAATCCTAGGGAATAAAAAATCTAGTTATTTAAGTAC
This sequence comes from Viscum album, assembly GCA_963277665.1. Taxonomy (NCBI): domain Eukaryota; kingdom Viridiplantae; phylum Streptophyta; class Magnoliopsida; order Santalales; family Viscaceae; genus Viscum; species Viscum album. The sequence goes on along the minus strand of OY728158.1, from coordinate 348,412,058 downwards.
TAATCAGATCCCTAATGTGTATGAGATCACCATGAAATTACTAGTGGTAAAATAGGGAACAAAATCCAAGGAAACCATGAAGAACCTAATTTTTAAATATACTATAGATGATGATTCTTCCATAAGTGACACCAATGATGAAAGTGATCTTTAAAAAATTTTCAAAATAGTGAAACCACTTATAAAGAAGAAGCAATTATCCTAACATGCCAAAAATAATGACCTAATTGAAGAATCAATTGTGACATGTTAGGAATGCAACAAAATTGGTCATATGAGACTAGAATAACTAATCTAAAAAAATAGGTTAAAAGAAATTAAGAAAGTTAAGAATGATCTTAAAGTCTCAACAAAGAGTGATGGTGAAGACTCAATCTCCTTAAGTGACTCAAATCCTAAATAACACATGGTACATCATGAGAAAAATAAGGAGATTATTTCTCCATTGTATCACATTGATTCTAATTATTAATATTATTCTTATTAATATGCTAGTCACATTAATTATGAATACTTAAAATACACTCATGATCAACTCGAAAATGGTTTTTCTCAACTTTATTATTTATTTTAAAAACTTGATAATAAATTTAAACATGTTCTTAAAGAGAAAAATTATCTTTTTATTGAAAAGGATCTTCTTTTAAAAAAATTTGCTTTTGTTTTAAAATTTAAAAATATACCTAATGTTTAATTTTTAAAATATAAAATTGAATATATCAAAATACCACTTTATAAATTCTCAAAGTAAACAAAAAAATAATGTGATCCGTAGTTATAAATTTGTTAAAGAAATAATATTAGCTTTAGTTTAAAAAAAATTAAAAGCTTAAAAATTACTAATTTTTAGAATTTTTTTTCTAAAATTAAAATTTTCCAATATAATAAAAAATTTGGGAATCTTATTTATGAATGTGATTGAAAAAAGTTAATGGTATATAAAACCCAAGTCTATCCAAATTTATTCTAATTTTCTTCAAAAATATAAACAAGTTTGTGTTACTAAATCCCTATTAGAAAATTTTAGTAGACCAAAAGTTGTTTATCTATCTCAATGTTTATTATCTCACACCACCATACCCTCAAAGATATTAAAAGTCATAATATTTAAATATTTTTTTTCTGATATTTTCCATCAAGCTTCATTGTTATATCATATGGATGCTTCTTAATAAAATGGAGTTTTTCAACACCTCAAAATAATTTATCAAAGTTTACTATCATGAGTTCATTATTTAATTATCCAATTGAGGGGGAGCCTAGCTCTTTCCATTTTAGATAAATTTGGACATTAACCTTGTTCTACCTGGGAAAATGGTTTTTTGAACTATTTAGTTTTATTTCTTTCTTGAACGTAATTTCAAGATCAACCCTCTATATATGTCATATATGATATATTTCCTAAAATAGGAGATGTTTTATTTTTAATATATTTTTTACTTTTTTTATTTCTTATATTTTTTAAAATTTTATTATCTTATATTTTTCAAAAAAAAATTCTTATCTTTTTTAAAAAGGAATTTCTTATTTTTTTTCACAATCCATTAAATATTTTTAAATTCTTGAGGGTTAAATTATAATAAAAAGAAAAGGAATTCACCTCAATATTATATTATCTATTTGTTTTATATAGGGATAACCTCTTTAATGATTTATTCTAATTTTATACCTTATTTAATAATTTCATCAATGTTTTATCTTTTACTAAGATTGTGAATCTTGAGAATATTTTTGTTAAATACATGGTTTAAATTTCCATCTCATGGATTGTTTTTATTCTTTATTAACAAAATATTGTTTTCTATTTTCCCTCTATTATTTATTTTTTGATGATCACAAAGAGGTAAAAGTTTTATGGGGGATAAGTTTTTTTTTTCATATTTATGAAGCTTTTGATTTTTTTTAAAAGGGGGAGATTATTTTGGGTCAAAATGGGAAATTTTTTATTTATAAAGAGGATATGTTTCTTAATTTTTAGGGAGAAAACTTTGAACTCTTTTTCATATTGAATATCTTTTTTTATAATTTATTAAATTATTTAGACTTATCTCTTATCTATTTATTTACTATTGACTTATATTTTTAGGTTAACTGTATTTGATAATCAAAAAGGGTATATTATTTTACCTCTCTCCATATGTCACATAATGTTGTAATGAAAACAAAAACTCTTATATGTATCTAATAATTTCCTTTAATTGAGTTTTAGTTGGTTATCAAGTGATGAAATTAATTTAAAGATGAATGATCCTATCAATTCCATTGAGAATTTATAAATATTTTCTTGAAGTCTATTTGCATGTATTTAAGTCATCAAAGGAAGTTGGTAGCTCTATAAAAGACTGAAGAAGCAACATCGAAGGGTATAATAGAGTTATAGAAATAATTGGAAATGACGACTACCTAGTATAGTGACACCAAATAAATAGTGGAATAGAAAGAATCATCCCATACTCTTTGACACCACCATTTAGCTAGTGGAGGATCACTGAATCACCAGTGGGGGAATTCTTAAAGCAACTACCACCAAGAAGTCCAACGACTCACCAATGGAGGCTACTAGGAAATCGGTTAAGTCTACCAGGTAACCGGTGGTGTTAGTAAATTATATATTGGTGTGAATTTATTGTACTTAGAAATATATTAATGAAAAACTTATACATTTTTAATGAACCCAATGAATCTTAAAAGGTTACTAAGAGTTTTAAAGCCTTTGAATAGAGGTATTGGTTCCATGTATCTCAACAATCAACTCATAAAACAACATTCTCATCAAATATATGATGAATTTTTATAGTTATCTAATATCTCTTCTATACTAGTCATCCTTTATTTCCAAATATCTTGAAGGATCTCACATATATCTCTATATCTCACTCTAAAATTACACCCATCCTTCAAGAGAGATATATGACCAAAATTATAATGAATTTGTACCATGAAATTCATCTCTTCCCATCCCACCTTCAATATTTGGTTCTTCAATGTCTATTAAAACCAATGAAGTTTTTAGTCTTAGTTTTCCATTAAAACCAAGGAAAGTTGGTTCTTGGGTCTTTGTTAAAACTAAGTGTAGTTGGTTCTTGGGTTTCTGTTAAAAATAAGGAAATTTGGATCTTGGACCTCTATTAAAACAAGGGAAGTTGGTTCTTGTATTTATTTTAAAACTAAAGGGAATGTCTTAATAATACATATCTTTCTAATTATGGGATGAAGACATAGGGTCAGATCGTGTTCTATTATAGAATATTTATTAAATTGTTTTACTCTCTGTTAATATTTCCACATTGCATTTTTTAATCTCGATACACATAAATTGCATAAATTCAATTCTTACTCTTTATTTTATGATTAAATTCATATTTAAGTTTCATATTAAATTTATTATATGAATCAAATTTATCATGTATCACTTAATCTATTTCTCCACTTTGTCTTTTTTTAAATCATTTTATTTTTAATTTTCCATTTACTTTTATCACATTAAATTTTATTATAATAAAATTCTTCCCCTCATACCATTTACTCTACACCAATAGGACACACTTTTTGGTTGAATGAACTTCTATTAATTTTGAATCATAGATAATTTCTAAAATTATTTAAAGTTAATCCAACAAAAAAAGTTTTTGGATGGGTATTAACAAGTTATTTCATATGATGTGACACAAGTTAATATTAATGATAGATTTTAAAAATCCAAAATTATTTTGGAAGATATGAAAAAGTTTTTTCAATATAATTTCACAAGTTATTGTATATGGTACAATATAAGTTGAAATAGAGAAAAGTATTTAAGGATTCAGTGAAAGTGGGAGATTGAATGATATATTTCCTAAAGCCTTATGTGTATATGATATATATAATCTTTATCATATTGAATAAAAAATATGATTTACATTCATAAAGAGGTATATCATTGCATGTAACTTATTATTTTCACTATTATAGCTAAATGATAAATGGTTATCAGTCAGGTAAATCATCTATATGACACCCCAATTTAACTTTTACATGTATATATTTATGATATTTCTTGGTCCAATGATTTGAAAGTGTTTCAAGATAAAAATATGAAATTGGTGAACTTTTTATAGGCTATAGGTTATACACATGGTTTTGAAAACTATGAAGCCTAAGTGTGTGGAATATTATAGTTTCTTATAGTGGTAATTTACATGGTTATCACAAGATTTGATAAAATGTATGAGTAAACCATAAAACCCGCTTAAAAATGGAAATATTTGTATTTAAGGGTCTATTTTAATTGTTTTTTTATCTATTTGGTTACCCACTTTGAAGAATATTTTAGAGGCACCTCTTCTATCCAATTTTTCTCTCTCCCCTCACCATATATGGTTATATCTCATTCAGATTGAATGGAAATGGTTTCTTTATCCTTATCATTCTTCTTTCTATTGTTTTATTCCATGTTTCTTTCTTTGCTTCTAAACCTATCAGCCATGGTGGATAAGTATCATGTCTAGGGTTTTATTATGTGTGGGTTTTTGGTATCTATGTGTTATAAACCTTCTTTCACTATCCTTTATTGTGGTATTCATTTATGGAGATGTGTTTTCAATTATTAAAGAAGGTATATCTATTTTATTCCTTTTATTTGATAATTACTTAGGTGTTTGGTTCTTTAAATCATGTTTCACTAGTTTAGAAAGTATAATTCATAATATATAAGAGACTTTTATTAACAATCTCCATTGTTTTACATTGATTTCCTTTTATGTAAAGTATTTAGTTCATAATTTAAGTGGATTTTCATTCTAAAAATGAAGTGATTCATATCACATGCTTGAAAAAATTCTAATGGGGTTATTTTAATAAAATTAATGGTATACTCCTGATGTTTTGAAACTATAATGATTTTTAATGTTTGGAGGTTTTTTGTAAAATTTTATTATTTATAAAGGATGTTTTGAATTATGTTAAGTGTTTTAGAGATTTACATATTTCTACTTATTATTCCTTGAGGCTATTCATGTGTTATTTGGATAATATATTTCCTTCAAAGTGGGTTTCATTTCTAAAAAGTTATTTAAAGTGTGAAGTATTAGATTATGTTTAAGGCCAATGTAGTACCTTCTATAAAACAAGTTTCAAAGGTTATATGCTCTACCCTTAGTGATGCCATTTTCTTATCTCTTGTTTATGTATGTGCATGTTGAAGAATGAATGAATAATTGATTGATGCTTATTATTTTTAGTCTTTTCATACACTAATGGATATATCAATTCAAGGAGAATGTTCCATTTTTTCAGTGGAGGGATGAAAATAACACTCTTATAATGGGGAGCTACTTATTAGTCATGGATGTATGACCCCTAATGTGGTTTTGGTCATAGGTGTGATCATACTAGTTATTGGATATTCAAGATGGTCTCAAGATTCTGGTAAGAAGATACCAAGTGTGGTATTGGATAAAGTCTATATTGAAATCAAACTGGGGATGGTTTTGGTGTTTTCTAAGTATGGGTTAGATTGATGATGCATCAGTGCATGTGAGTGGAGAATGAATGTGAATTTTAATTCTTGAGAAACCAACCCTAGTTTTACATTGAATGTATGGTTTAAAATTTAGTGTGGGTTTTTAGAAGATATCATTATACCTATAGGGATTTATGTATCATAATCGGATGATGAGATAGTGTGTTGACCAATACAGATGAGTGTTTTTAGGAATGGTAAGATATGGGAGGACTGATGAGTGTTTTTGTTTGATTAGATGTGGTGAGAGGAAAACTAGTTGATGGAATATTGAGGATGTATTATAGTAAGAAATTATATTATTGGGGAGTTTCATGGATTGGAATTGGCCTTTAAGACCATATAATTATAGTGGGGAGCACTATAATACTGAGAATAAATTTGTTGAGGACACTTCGGTCAATCAAAATAGATGAGTATCATTGATATCCATCTTGATGTTATCGATGTTGATAAGTGATTGGCTTAGTATTTATATTTATAGTGTTCCTTTTTTTGGAGTTCTATAACTAAAACGTGTTCGAAATTTTAGGGTATAACTCAATGAGTCTATCATGATGTGATAACCAGGATATGTAGGGATTGATGATTAAAGGCACATCAATACTTCTTAGGGATGATAAGTGTAATGGTGAGGAGTTTGAAAAGAAATGTGTCATTATGTGTTATTAATTTTGGAAGGAATTTTAATTTTTGATTCCCAAATAAATAATCATTTTTTGGATTTGGATTATAAAAGAGTATCCAATAGTTAGAACACATGGAAGAAATATTTTTGGATATAGATCGATGCATGTGAGGTGTATCAAATGCCTGGGTGAATCTCAGGATCCTTGAGGTGAATTTTAGAGATTGGTAAATTGTTTTTACCTAGTGCATAGTTACCAAATTTTTAAGGGAAACCCTATGAGGAAACCATGAAAGTAGGTTTCTTTAATGGGATTGTAACATGGTTAGAACATGATTGTATAAAAACAATGAAAAACCTTCAATTCATGTTCAAACTAACCTGCATGATTGGTGAACAATTAGAAAAAACATGAATAAAAACTGTGCATGGTGGAATGTATTGAGAAAATGACAACAATATGGTTGGTACACATTTTAAAAGATCATTTGATAAACATGTGGGTGCCAATATTTATTAAAAAATGAGAAATTACCCCTTTTACCCTCATAATTTTAAATCCTAGCCCCCTTTTCTTCCTCCCTCACATAGTTATGACTCCCACTTCCATTATCCATAATTTTTAACTTGATATATATGATCTTAGATGTGTTAGTATTATGGTTCAATATATTATATTATGCTTCTCACTATATTTTCCTCCTCCTTATTAGTATTTGATTTCATTGAGATTTTGACTAGGGATTTGGTGATGATTTCACCAGGCCATACTGATATCATCATTAAATGATAAGGATTTTACTTGGCATGGTTTGAAGATGTCCCAGTAAGGTGTTTGAACATTGTTTCTTGTCATTACATTAAAGGAACTTCACCAAAAAAAATTATTTATGGTATTGGGATTTAATTAAATTAAATTAGTTATTGACTAGGTTCCAACTATGAGGTATTTTTACCAATATGGTGCTAGAAGTATGTCATGGACCTTATATGGGTGGTTGGTCATGATTTTTTTTGTGGTGAGATGACTCGATGAGTAATTATATTTTTGTACCTAATTTTATTAAATTGATAAATTAATTATAAAGTGTAAAATTAATTAAATTGGAATTTTGAATTGATTTTGGACCTCAGGGGATTATATGAGTCTTGGATGAGTTTGGGTGAGGATGGATGTGCTACAATTAAGGAAAAAAACTATGTGTATAATGTAGGTGGTCCTAAAACATGCCGTATAGTAAATTAATTTTATTTAGAAGGTGATATTATTTCACCCCATTTAAGGGTGATCAAAAATTTATTTAAAATGAAGTAAATTCTTTAATTGAATTCCCATGAAATGAACAAAGTTTCAAGGGCCATGTTAGACCCTTAAACATTAGAATGACACCTCAGTCACTGATATATAAGGGTGTGACTATAAAAATTGACTTACAAGATACATGGAGTCTATAGGGGTATAACATAAATGAAATGGATAAATATAGTGGGTCTTGGTATTGGTTCACTTAGACTCCTCTAAGTTATAGAGAGTGATAGATTGCAAATGGTTGGACTGATTAGGCTATAATAGAGCCTTGAAATATTCTATAGCCTTTGGGATAGTTGACTATGAGAGTGGGGTGAGTGTTCCTCCTCCACTAGTCTGTGAGTACTTATATGAATATGCCTTGGGTAAATTTATGATAAATTGGGTGAGTGGATCAAACTTGGATTGATTAGGAGAAGGGATGATAATTATGATATCATCCTAATGTAACCTTTTTTATGAGGTTACCAATGTCATGATATGATTATGGTAATGTTAAGGGATGTTATGACATCTAATTTATGGGATTTTATCAAGAGATTATAATGAGATAAGGGATCCCATATAGGGTGTTTGAATTATGGTGTGTCCATGAGAACCCTAGTAGGTTCCATAGCATTATGTTAACCCTTTAGAGGGTTAGTGTGAGAGGGATTGTATAATAATTTCTGAATATAACCTTATAACTCAGGATATTATAATGATGGTATAGGTTTTTCACTTGGGAGGCCAACCTAGGAGATGCATGATAAGAACGATGTATGACCATCCCATGTGATGAGAGTATCAAGAGATATTACAAAGTTGATGCTGGACCCCACATATATGATTTGAGATACCTGGGATTACAAATTAGGATTTGGTGTTATTACTGAATATATATATGGTGCCTAGTTATTCCTAGGATCTGGTTATTTCACTTGATTCTAAATGGGATTCCCAGTAAATAGGATTGAGTGAATACACTAATTAATATATGGAATTCCTAGTGATTCCTAGGATCTAATGATTACACTTAATACTATATGATATGCATAATGATTCCTAGGATATGATTGTTAATATGGATTGATGATATTTCTAGGATACCTAGTATCTAGAAATTGAATGTGATATATTATATAAAATTCAAAGTGATTCATAGGATATGGTTGATAAAACTGATGTGATATGAGATTCTTATTGTTTCCTAGTATATATATATTTATCCTGATGATGTTCTAAGATTCCCAGTGATTCCTAGGATCTGATTATTGGTCTTGATGTGATGATATTCCAAGTGGTTACTAGGATATGGAAATGAACATGATTATATATTGAAATGGAAAGATTTCCTAAGCTTTTTTGGATATGACTAATACTTTATGAGATGCATAGGATGATTCCCGTGATCTATTTTTATACCTAATGGAGGCATGTTAATGTGATCTTAGGGTATGAAATGTATCCCCATATAGGTTATATATCATGAATAGAGATATTTTTTACTTTCCAAAGTAGGTATGATTAATCTCAAGTGGCATGTTAGAATAGAAGAATCAATGGTGGTTATTTATTTATTCTTTTTCACTATTTTATTTATTCAAATCCGTTGAAAAAAATCCCTCAAGTAACATTGCAGAATTTTTGGTTTGGTAGTGTTTGTTGACAAAGTAGGTTTTCAAGGTGAATTGTCGAGTTCCAAATATGTTGTTGACAGTTTATGTTGACAAAGAACCATGAAAAAGTAATGAAAGATCTGGTGGTAGCACAAAAGAATAGATACAATGTGGCACTGTTTTCTAGTGTTTTCCAAAATTTTGGGGTCTAAAATTTGGAGTTTTGTGAGCATTGTAAAAAGTGGATTTCCTTAAAGATCTCATCCAAATATGGAAAAGGAATTAATTTCACAAATATGGGCTTCATAAAGTTGATTTACCAAAGATATGAAGAAAGTTAATGGTGATCTCTACAATTACAATGAGATTCACGAACGGAAGAGGTGGAGAGCTTTGTGAGGGAGCATTATGGCAGTGCAAAGTGTTTGATGGAGAGCATTGTGGAAATGTCAAATTTAAGTGGTGTATTGCGAATGGAAGGAGTGCCATATAGACATTTTTGATCGATCCTAAAATCATGCTCGAAGAAGAGAATCTCCACGTTCGACCACACCTATAAATAATAGGTCGCCCCTCTTCATTCATATGAATCTTAAGAGAGAAAATCTAGATTTGTTTTTATTTTGCGAAGAAAGGGGTGATATGTGAATTAAGGATTCAAAGAAAGGATTAATATTTTTGAAAAGACTATCCCAATATTGAACAAAGTCAATGCCTCTAAGTATTGAGAGCTTTGAGAATTTGGGGTGTTCCACATTGGCTCACTGAGCTTCATGAAAGAAGTCACTCTGTGAAGGCTTGAGATCTACGATGACCTAATCTCTATGAAGTCTTAAGCTCTATGAAGCAGAGTGCTCTGTGAAGTAGTGAGATATGCGAAGAGGTAGGAACTTTGAGAAGGCTTGTTAGAAATTTGAAAAATAGGTATCTTTGCAAAGAAGTGAGCTTTACAAAAGCATTTAAAATGTTATTGCCCTGTGTTCAGTGGCAAAGGTGTATTCATCATTGGATAGAAATTGTACTTCAATAGAGCATCTACATAAAGTGTAAGATTCATTCATTATTGATAATGAAATAAACTTCAAGTCTTTAAACTAAGAGTGGATCTTCTGAAAAATCAATGAGCACACTTCAGTTGAGAGAGTAGCGAGCTTTCAAACTGTGATTGGTTATAAAATAGTAGGGACAATGAGTCCACTTTGAACTTGTAAATAGAATATCTCTTATAATGGATTTGGTACATCGGCATATCACCAGTGTATGCTCCTTGGAAGTACCCCAGTAAGGGTGAACCAAGTAAAATTTATGTGACCTGTTCATGCTTTAATGTTTTTTTATACTCTGCAATGGGAAGGATAGAGAAGAGATTTTTTTCTAACAATAAAACAAGATCAGAAGGGGCAGTTTTTTTAATCTGTCATACCCTGATTCACCCCCCACTTAGGGTATCTAGCCTAGTTGTCCTAACAAAATCCTATTAGATGTGAATTCACTATATTTACTGGTTATGTTTGGGACTATGTTTTTGGTTCCTTGTTGAGTTGTACCCACACCCTACTTGGGATGTAATGGCACTAGGAAACCTGAGTATACTTCACTATTTCTAGTTCCATGTTGGGAAGAGTCCTAGTGTTTCATGACCGAGTTGGGTAACTCATATAAATGATAAGTATTTAGATGCAGTGATTCTCCAGGATGGAAGAAGAGCCTCTAATTCATTTTAATTATTTTTTTATTATACATGTGTCTGAATGAGTTAACATGAAATTGGGATGTGTGAATTTATGATTATGTATTATGTTTTTATAAAATTATTATTTTATTTATTCTACGTACACTGATTTGTGTTATGGATGATGTCTGTGTTATTTTAAACTATTCACATCCTCTAGTATGAGGGTATAATCTCCCCATGGTAACACCTGAGACCCTCACAATTATTCAGAAACCTAAAGCATAGATAGAAGTGTTTCTAAGGCCTTGTGACACTATGATCTGGTTAGTTTAGAGCAAATTAGGTTGTGGCATTATAAATGTGATAATCATATCCATAGTCATTACTTTTCTTCAAACAAATTAGAAACATTGATCAAAATAAGCACTCTATTTTGATATATATTTTGATAATAATATCTTATTGTATATATTCTACTACATATCCAATTTTATAAATACATTGGAATATTTTTCAAAATTTTTATCCTCATACAATAATTTTATGATAAATAAAAATCACCTTAGAATAAAAAAAATTATCATTAAAAAATTATATAAAACATATAAGTTGAAGTTTATTTAAAAAATATTGAATATAGTGTTTTAAAAATTCATAACAAGAATCATGTTTGGTTGATTTATTGGATATCCATGTCTTGGATTATAAAATGAATCTTTTGTGTATCCAAATATATCACAATAGACATCTATTTCATCAGAAAAAAGAATGATTAATGAAAACATGAAAATATATTTTATACGATTACATTATAGAGTTTTAATCCTGGATTTTACGTATTAGGAATATCATTTCTTCTATTATTTTCTTTTCAAACACTAAGGACACTAGCTGTAATTTTTTTGAAATTTATTATTCTTCCATTGAAAATTGTTGTGTAGAAGTGATATGAGGACTAATGATCCCAAATATTTATTCAAAGGGTTTTACGATTACATAGTAATGATATATACTCTTGTAGAAAATATAAATAGTATTTAAATATAATTACTGTTGTAGATAAATTATTATACAAACAAATTCTGAAAATATACCTCATGTATACATTCATAACCTAGGCTCGAAGCTATTCATGAATGATAATTCCTTTTAAATTATCAAGAAAAATTATGTATGTAATGGAATCTCCATATATTTTTTCTTCAAATTCAATTTGGTCCATATTTTGATCTTTCAGCATTTTATCCACATGAACATGTAATGTTAATAAATTAAATAGTAGAATCTATAGTGTAAAATTATTCTTAGAAGTTCCTTTGATTTATTTTTCAACCCTTTAAATTATATATATTCAACCATTTATTTCCCCTTATGTTTAACCTTATGTAATAACATACCTCATTTTAGAACTTTTTTTTTTAATTTTTAAATGTTTTTCATACAAAATAAATTGGAAAGGAAATTCATTACTTTTATCATGTATTTTTATAAGATTAAATAGACATGATAAGAAAGTTGAAATATAAATTTCCAATGTATGAACATCAAGATCATCAAAGGTAACATGTAGCTTGATGATTAGATTATATGATACTTTAATCCATAGTATCACATGATCTTTTAGAAGTTAATTATTTTCTATAATATTAGTTTAGATATTTTACATAGTTTTTATCGCAATTATGATAAATATAAATCACAATCAATTTCATCCTACTGAATTTTAGTATAAGAAATGTATCAGTAGATATTTTATTAATATTTAATATAAAATATTCTGAAAAAAATAATTATATTAGGTAAACAATTCCATTGAGGGGAATTTCTAGCCACAACATTGGGGAGGTTTGGATCTTTGTGTTGATGTTATGGATGTGTTGATTATTATCATTGATCCCTTAAAAAAACTTAGTTATAATATCAGACTGCCAACTAAATTTTTCTTATAGAGTATCTATCTATGCCTATATTTTTTTTCCTGTTTATCATTTCTGTCCCTCTATGACTTTTCTTTCTACAAATAAACTTAAGTTGACACTTAAAAACATGAACGTATAATGCATAAATATTTTTTTCTCTTATAATCCACTAAAATTAATCTTTCATTGGGTATAGATGATGAAAATTCTCTTTTATGAACTAAATAAATAATAATAAAATAAGTATTCATTGTTATTTAATACTATTATAAAGTATAAAAAATTCCTATTATGTCATACTTACACTATATTTTCATTATTTTCATGTGTTTTCATATAATATTTAGTTATTTTTATTTACAAGAGCATCTTTCTATAGTATATGACATGGGATTGAAGTGGATTTAGATTCTAATTCATGAGTTTGTTTATAAATAAAGAAAGAAAATTATGTTTTTTAGATAACATAACATTTATACCATTGATTTAAAATACATTCCATTTTTTTAAGTGAAGTGTACCCCATCCTTTAATTATGGTAGGGGTATATTTTTTTAACGAAAAATGTTTATTTTTATCACTCTTTCTTTCTTTAATAAATTAACAATTCTGAATCAAAGTGATTAATACACATAATATAAAATAAAATATTACCAATTACAATGTATCTGAAAATATTCCTCTTCATGATTGATAATGAAAGAAATCTATGTTTCTTGGTTTATCATATATTTATATATAGCTGGTTGGTATGGGTTTTATTTTCCCTTAACATCATTAAGATGATTATTTAAAATAAATGTCCTAAATTATCTATAATACTTTCGAGTGACCATTAATATGAATTTCATATGAGAATAAGATAATATAAAAAAACCCTATAATGGATAATGAAGAGTAAATCAATGTTTTATTATATTATTTTTTCAATAAAATAAATAAATAATCTCATAATGTTTCCCTAATATTTTTCAAAATTAATATCTTAAATGAAATCACAACATTATACTAGGTATATACATCAATATACATGTGCATTTGATTAGTGACCCAAATGTAACTAATGAAAATAGACTTGTTGGGGTCAACGGGATGGTTGCACACATTATACACAACCTCTAAGTTTAAAACCTTAATTCTCACCTTAATAATTTTTATTAAGAATATCGTTCTTTGATTCTCATGTATTTTTTCATCAATATAACATTCACCTTATAAGCTTTCCACATTTTCAAAATTTTTAATATGTTATTCCTCGGAATTGGAAGCATAGGCATGCGAAGAATATATTATTAGTAGAAGTGGTTAAGCATTACATTTAGATTATGTAAATGAGTATTGATCAAATAATATTATGGGTAAATTCATTTTATATTAAAGAAAACTTTAACCTCTTTATTGAAATCTATTTTTATCTTTAAATATTAAAGGGATTTATCCCCTATATTGGGTATCAAATTCACCTCATTATGGTCCCTTATGACATACAATATACAATCTATATTGGGACCACAATAATATGATTGTGATATCCCCATGAAAGGATTATCCCCAATGAAATTTTCATTTAATAATGTAGATATTTTAGTTGATAATACAATAATTTACCATTTTGTTTATATAGGATATGGGTCATAAAATACTTATATTATCTATGATTACATTAGGAATGGTTCATCCCTATACTGTTATTTATTTAAATTCACTTTCATGAATCCCAATTCATAGATTTTAACTACTCTCCTATTATCAACCCATATTTATAGAAAGAATTAGCACTTAAAATGTTATATAATTTGACTCCAATATTTGTTTGATAATGCTAAAGTATCTAATATTTATGTAAACTGGATTCAAATCCTTGGTACAAGATAATGCATCGCTTCCACCAATAGAGTTTCTATAATATTCTTAATCATACCATGTTCATCTCATTAAATTTAATAGAACATGTAACCATTAATTAGATAACCATTGTAAGATAATATATTCACACTTTGTCCTATGGATAATCATCAAAGTTATTTTGAAAATGAATTTATATTTTCAGTTAAATTATTAAAAATATGTCATGGATATCATCCTATAAACTATGAATTATGAGTTTTAAATATCCATATTCAAAACCTTGATGCATTCAAATACCTAAGAATTAATTTTTTCAGATTCAAAATTTAGAATTTTATCTATACTATTATGTAAAATGTTAAGTTTATCCTTCTTCTACATTGTAATGGTAATTGAAACAACAAATTTTCGATAAATTCCTTTATCCACATGGTTCCTGCTATGATGTAATTTTTAGAGACCAATGTTATCCACACCAGATAGGTAGTTGGTACAAAAATAAATGGATTTATTAATAAAACACTACACAGTCATAATTATTTTTGATCAAATTGAATTTTTTGATATACCCTTTCAAAATAATCATATACCATTTAATGGGGTACATCCATATGTAATAAAAATTACCACATAATTAGATAAATCTAACCAATTAAACCATTAATTGAATAAATTTATCAAATAATGGTGGTGGGAATAACATCTATGACTCACTTAATATTACATAAGTTTCCTTTTCCATAGTTGAATTTTTTTGGGTGTATAACTTTACTACATATAGAATTTAAAAAGAAGTATTTTTTGGTTAATATGAATAAAACATTTTTTTGTAATAATTCGATGTAATTTAATATGTATGAATTCTTGCCTCAAAACATGAATGTTATGTGATTTTAAGAATTTTAATGTAATATAAGTCATTGAAATAATATTTTTGATATTTTATGAATACCCCTATTGAACCTTTACCCCATTCAGAAAGTTATAAAACTAAAATCTATCTTTCCTTAATAATGTGTAAGTTTTTGGGGGAAGAAGAACTCATCTTTCATCCATAACTATTCCAAAATCTTTCCATATCCTTAGGTAAATCATGTAAAACCTACCTAAAGTCAATCTTTTATTTTTCTAGGTTCATTTATTATATTTCCAATGAAATTATCACATAATTTTTTATGTGTAATACATCAATTAAATAGTTTATGTATAAGCACTTAAAATGTGGTAACTTTTTAAAAACCGGTCTCATTTTACAACCCATTTTTGTATAGTTTTTCAAAAAGGGTTTACAAAAAATGGTGATGATATTGTTTACTTTCTCAAACCATTGATTGTCTTTTTATAAAAAATGGTGATGATATAGAAATGGTTTTGTACATCCTTTAAATTCTTATCAAATTATTCCATTCTAGAATGGTATTTATGTCAACATGGTAAAAATTTATGATGTTCTAGAAATAAAGTCTTCAAGGAATTCTTCAAACTAATCAAGTGTATACCTTCTTCTAAAATAGGACACCCTATAATTACTTCAACTCTTTATCATAACAAATTTTGATAATTAAGAAAGTCATTTTTATCCCTAACAACATATCTCTCAAAATGAAATCTTCATTTCAATGAGTATTATAAAACATAAAACCTGAATCCCTCATCATTTAAAAATATTTGATCAATAAATCCAAATCATTACTGGGTTTTTAGTTCTAATCTTACTAGATACATCATCATGTGTTTGAGATTCATTCATAACCACAGTGTAAAGTTATAATTTACTTATATAACTATCCATGAACTGTTAATGATACTTTATAAACCAAAAATATTCATACCATCTATAGATATAACAATACATGGGGTTCTTGAATTTTTTACAAATTTAGGATAATTATGATCAATTTTATCCAACCAAGTAGAGTTTTTTGGGTCATGAAGTTTCCCATGTTAAATTCTTGCATCTTCATTCCAAGTCAGTTGTCTTGAAGTATTCTCACATACATAAAACTATCTAAGCATTTGAATTATTATAAGGTGACATTAAATTTTTTTAAGGACTTGATTCATCCTACTTGAATCGATTCAAACCATACATGGGGAATTTTTTAAGTGATTCATGGTCCTTGAGAAATAATATATAGTCATTTTTAAAAACATGTATTCTTTCAAATATCATACCAATTGAATATAGAATTCATTTAACATCATATTTTTGATGAGTATGTTATTTATATTCTCATTACATATCATTCAAGAGATTAAGCTGTTCTATAAAGGTGATGTCAATCCATCAACTACTAGCTTTCAAATTATATAGCTTTAGTATGGTTGATAATGTTGTATATTTAGTAAAACAAGCACACAATGGAATATTTTCTTAGATATTTATCTTTTCAAATAATTTTGGAAAATATAAATGATCATATTTAATTTCCATTCTCATTTCATCAATATGATCTCCATCATAATTTACAGTTTTAAACAAATCAAAATACCTATAAAATATATTATTTTCACAATAATTAGCTAAGTTTTGTTCTTCTCTATGTTTTTTACAACATTTATAAATTTGATCTATTTTATGATAGATAAAGAGTTATTCCAACTACTCTGGGAGAATTCATCTAAAATAACAACAATGCAAACATGGAAAAATGATTTGAGAAGGGTTATTTCCATAGTCTATTGTAAACTTGATAAACTCTTTAACTCCATACTCATACTCTTTTATCAAATGATTAACATATATCAATTTTCTATTCATATTCTTCAAATTTGGTTAAATAATATTCAAGTTTAAAAATAAATAAATAAATACACATGAGGTATGATCTTATAACCCTAATAGGCTATTCTTTATTCATATACACATATAGTTACCATAATTTATATAAATTATTATTACATTGAAAACTTGTTTAAGAATATGAAAATGAATAATTATATGAATAAAATGTATAATAACACATTTCTATCCCAATAAGTCACATATCATAATTCATTATAGTTATTATTATCACTTTTTAATTCAAAAATTTCTATCATAATATCGAACTTAATTCCTAGAAAATATTCCTTTGATTGAACCAAACCATTTAATTAAAAAAAATAAATTAAAGGAGTTGTAAAAGGAATTAGTGCTTTCAAAGTAATTGGAAATTGTTTAAAACTATTTGATAATACAATATTGAGTTCCGTATTAATGGAAAATCACCAACCCCCTGTGGTTTTACAATTTATGAAGGGTTTCCAAAATAATTGACTAAACATGATTCAAATGAAACATTTGAAATAAAGTTGAATTATTAAAAACTATCCCTTCCTCTAAAACCATAAAACCTTAACTTAGAGAAACTTAAAGGTCTAAAAATAGTGTTAGAGTATTCACACACCAATTTTGTTTTATAAAAAAACAAATTTTCTTTGATTTTCAATATTTTTTTCAAGAAATTAATTTATATCTCCAAAATACCATATTAATAAATTTCTAAAATATCATGCCTTTGAAATACACATAAAAGTAAGAAAAATAATAAGAAGAATAATTAGGAATGTTTCAAATAAAAATTTCACATTCTTTAACAAAAACTACACACTCATGTCTTTATTTCCATTTAATGTGAGTTTAGAAAGAGGAAAAACACTTGTAACACCCTGAGATGTTAGTATATGACTACCATTAAATAAGTTAATGTGTTTTTTAGATTTTACCACATACAACATTGAACTTTATTGAAACCATGATATATTTAGATAAATTATAAATATTTAAGTATAACCATTAAAACATAGTTGTTAAATCAATGAGAATTAATAGGAATAACCACTTAATGAAACATATGTATTTAGAAAATAAAGGCTTATTTTAAGATAATTGAAATTCATTTAGTTCACCTAAATTGACTAAAAATAGAATTTATTATTTAAAAAAGTATTTTTATAAAGAAATGCCTTATATGTGATATACATTTCAATAAATATGTGATTAATAATGATAAATTATGTTTGATATTAAGGATTTGTTAACACCAATTTAGTTGGTAAATGATATGAAATAAGAATAATTAGAGTTAATATTTGAAAATGTCATTTTCCAATAAATATGGTTTTGAATTATATTATACAATTTTATTAAAAATTTTAATTCAATTTTTTTATTTGAATTTGAAAAAATTAACATCAATTTTTTATTTTGAGTAACAATATTAACTTTATATATTTTTGGGGATTTTTCTGAAATTATTTGTTTTTATGTGAATAGTGAAACATACTAATTTTTCTAATATAATAATTTTTTCTGAATTATATGTTTTTAAATTTTTTTTGATATAAATAACATATATTTATAAATTAATATAAATCATTAAAAAAATAATTTGTTCAATTTTTAAAACCCATGAATATCATTTTATAGAATCAAGTAATATTTTTTGAAAACTATTTATCATTTGTTTCATTAAGTTAATTTACCCATGGGGAAATTAGTTTTTGGAATTATTTTATTTTCACCTTACTCTTCTTTGAATTATAATAATATTCTTAATTTAATTTTAGTTAATAATTGTAACACCCTGAACCCTCTAGACTGGAGCCGATGAATTAATTGTTACATTAACATGGTTAAAAGAAAAAAAATCCCAAAGGAATGATCAGTTTAGTAATCTTGAAGAAACTAGATACAAATATGTAACTCAAATTACATAGGAAAAGGTAAAAAAATACAATACATAACAAAAACTAATAAACTGCAATCATGAGAACTCAATAAATAGTCTCCTCTTCATAACCTGTTGAAGGTAAAAAAATGAAAGGGGTGATATCAAATTCTTAGTAAGGGTTAAAAATAGAGAAAGCATGAATCAATAATAACTGAATCATCAACAAATATGGAATGATGAATAAATAAACCACACATGCCATTAATAAACTGAGAAAGATCCTGCATTTATAGATTTTTTCATAGTGAAAATCTCATGGATTGTAATAACTGAAAGTGAATAAGGGGAATTATTATTAATTGGACATCATGTATCTGGAACATAATACCATAATACCATAATACCATTAAAACAATTTAGTTCTGTGTGTAGAAACATGTTTGATTTTTGGAAACAAACTCACAGGGTTTGCTGCCAACTGATTTGTCTCATGAGACCTGCCAATGCATCGAGGAGATATAGTAGGCCCAAACTACCACTGAAATTACAAATCATTCTTTATAAATATATTTAATACAAGTACAATAATCCTTCTCAATATCCATATATATTAGATAATACATATTCATCAATATTTCCATTGTTTAAATAACTTTCCAAATAAATACTGTATGTAAAAGGGTATATGACTTAAGACAATACTCATATCCATGAAACCATAATATGAATATATAATATATTTAAAATTTAAAAATGACAATGATCTCAAATGGGAATTATATGCACCACATAAGAAGTATTTTGTGCACAATACCAAGAAGGTCTCAATGAAATAGAAATTGAGACAAAGTCCCTTACCATATTGTTATCAATTGACTCATATGAACAAAAGTCAATAGTCACAAAATTAATAAAATAATACCATGAATATAATGAGAATAATAATATTATATATCAAAAGGAAGTACACATATACCACATATAATAAATAAGTATCAAACAACGGAAATCTCGCATAATTAAAAGTGAGATAAGAAACCCCTTACCTTATGCTCGAGTGTGTTTTTCATTTGTTTTAATGACCCGAATAATAAAATTTATCTTCATTAATTTATAATTACATAACCTCCTATACATTTAATTGATTTTTATAATCTTATTAGGTTTATTCATAGCCCTTTTTATGGGTTTAAGAGGTTCAATTTTATTGTTTTGGAAGCATTTTCTTCCTTGGTTTTCATGAACCATTTACTTGTATTCATGAATGGAAGTTCATTTGAAATGTGGTTAAACATCCAGAATTGTTAATATATCTTATTATTGAAATTAAAGAGATATAAATATATTGTTTTTGGGTTATATTCCATGATTATGACTCATTAGTTAAAAGTTAATTACAAATTTTTGGATTAACTTGGTGGTTTCGTTCATAATGAACTTGTTTTGTATTATTATTTTATATTATGAGTGTGTAAGGATTACAAAAAATTAATGAGATTAAATACATATATTTTGATTTGGTTTAACCAAAAAAATGGTATCATGACCAGAATCGAACATGGTAATGAAAATTAAGAACCCTTCGTCCTTGAATGTGATAAATTAACACATCTCGGACAGTGTTTTCATTTTTAGTATAAGAGGAGGGGGAAAGAGAGATGATAATGAAATATTACATTAGAATAATATAATTATAGTTCATTTAATTTAATGTAATTATCATATAATTTGGATGAGGGTAGATGAGGAAAGAAGTTTAAAATAAAGGAACTCAAAATAGAAGAAAAATTGAGAAATATCTCATGAAAATTCGGCAGCCTAACAACGTCACTTAAAATTTCATAAAATATTTTGATGAGAGAAAGGGGGTATATCATCACTCTTAAATATTATGGGAAGTAAGGGGGATATGAAATGACACATCCCAAGATAATCCAAATAAAATTAAAAAGAATAACATAAAATGAAAGAAAAGAAAGAAAATAAAATAGGATGTTTACCTCTTGATCTCTTCTCCTTGAGATCCTTATTAATGCCTTTGGTTTTAGACTTTTTGTGAGACCAGAAGCTCTAGTACACGGGGAAGAGTCTTTTAAGGAGTATTGGGAAGAACTTAGGTAAGTATAAAGGCTTTAGAGGTGTGGGAGGAAGAGGGGAATGAGGGTGGTATTTATAGTGGAGGAGAGGATGTATTTTTCATTATTTTAATCATTATTATAATATTTTTTCTCAAGACTGTGAATAATCTTAATTAATGCGACCACTAATAGTAATAATGGTATTTTAGTTAGAAAAAAGTTGTCTTAAATCACTTATGATGTAATAAATAGTTTATTTTACTGATAAATTGAATATACAGTATTTTACTGTATTTCACCATTCATCGAAAATTCTAGAATTTCAGAAAAATCCCAAAAATTCACCCTAACCAATTTTTGACGTGTAGAATTCAAAAATGAACTAAAATTTTTCAAAAATAATTTTCTAAATATTAATAATTTAATTTTTAAATAAAATCATATTTAATTCGAAAAATAACAATTTTAATGGTATAATTAATTTTATATCACATTGAAAACTTAATTAAGATCTTATTATCTTATTACCTTAAGAAAATAAAATATTATCAGTATTTACTATTCATAAGATTAATATTAATATTCATATTACTATTCATAGGGGTATGTTAGTATACATCAAAAATCTAGTTGGTTCTATCAGACTCCAAATGACTTACTGGTCACAACTCTAGATAACCGTTTTTTGAAATTCAAAACATAGAAGTGGAAAATTTATATTTAATGGATATGTTATGACTATCTCCTAAATAACCAAGTGTTTTTTCAAATAAACACAATTCTTTATGAAATATAGATTATGAGTATAATTTATTTAAGAGAAACATACTTTAAAATGGTTGGGGTGTTATATTATTCCCTCCTTCGGAAATTTCACCCTAAAATATTTCAAGCATAAAGCCCTCTAAAAAGGTGTGGGTGGTTATTCTTCATAACATCTTCAGGTTCCCAGGTTTCTTCCTCCATGTTATGGTTTCTAAAAAGAACCTTGACAAGAAGAGTGGTCCGTTTTTTCAATACCTACTCCCTTATGTGAAGAATCCTGATATGCTCCTCACAGTATGAAAAATTAGGTTCCAGTTCTATTTCTTCATAGGTGAGTACGTGCATTGGGTCTAGCATGTATTTCTTGAACAATGACACATGGAACACATCATGAAATTTAGAGATACTTGGAGGCATTTCTAAATGGTAAGCTACATCTCTGATTCTTTCCAGAATTTCAAATGGTCTGATGTACTTGGGACTTAATTTCCCTTTCTTACTGAACCTAAAGACACCCTTCCATAGAGATACTTTCAGAAAGACATGATATCCCACTTTAAATTCCAAATCCTTTCTCCGGTTGTTGGCATAACTCTTCTGCCTACTTTTTTCTACTTTAATATGGGATTGAATTATCTCTACCTTTGTTGTGGTATCTTCAATAAGTTCTAGGCCTTTAAGTTTCCTCTCACCAACTTTGTCCCAACAAATTGGAGTTTGAAATATCTTTTTATATAATGCTTCATATGGATCCATTTGAATACTAGAATGGAAAATATTTTTGTAGGAAAATTCCACCAAAGGAAATTATTGATCCCACATACCTTGAAAGTTTAAGAGAGAATGATCTCAATATGTCTTACAGTGTTTGAATAGTCCTTTTAGACAGTCCGTCAGTTTGGGGGTGATAAGCAGTACTCAAAAGAAGCTCAGTATTCAAATCATTCTAGATACTTTTCTAGAATTTTGATGTAAACCAGGGATCTCTATCGGACACAATTGATAGAGGCGCACCATGAAGTCTTAAAACATCATTAGTATAAAGTATTTCCAGGCGCTCAAGTGGTAAATCCTCTCTTATATCAAGGAAATGTACTGATTTTGTGAGATGATCAATAATTACCCATATTTCATCATTCCTTCTAGGTGTCATCGGTAGTCCTATGAAAAAATCCATTGTAATTTCATCCCACTTTTACATAGAAATTGGTATAGGTTGCATCACCCCTCTAGGATGTTATCTCTCTGCCTTCACTTGTTGACAAACTAGACTCCTTGACACATAGTCAGAAATTTATCACTTCATATTATCCCACCAAAAATATTCCTTTAGTTCTCTATACATATTTGTAATACCCTGTTGTATTGAGAAATTTGAGTTATGAGCATCATCTAATAGTTCCATTTTTATCTCAGGTACTGATGGAATGCACAACCTCTTCCCAAATTTCAGAACTCCTTCTTAATACACGAAGTCTTCCAATCTCCCATCCTTAACAATATTAATTTTCTTATACAGATTCTCATCATCAGATTGAGATATTTTTATCTTCTCTATTAATATGGTTTAGTGATCATTTTAAAGAGGAAATATGTTTCCCCTTCTTTAACAATTCCCATATCCATCTTTAGTAGATCCATGAATATAAGATTTCTATCAATACTCATTTGAGTCAGAAGTCCATGATCTTTCCTACTTAATGTATTTTCCACCTTATTTACCATTCATCGGTGGTATTGTATTGAACAATCATAATCTTTGAGTAACTTGAGCTATCTCCTTTGCCTCATGATGAGTGATTTTTGTGTGAAAATGTATTTCAAACTCTTATGATCTATGTATATCTCACATTTTTCACCGTAAAGATAATGACTCCATATTTTGAATGCACAGATTACATCTTCTAACTGATGATCATGATTTCAATAATTTTTTTCATGAGTTTTTAACTGCCTTGATGCATAAGCAATAACTTTATTATTTTTCAATAGGACGCAACCCAAACCATTCTTTGATGCATCACTATATATTAAAAATCCATCACTTCTAGATGAAGAGTAAAAATTGGAGCATTTAACAAACTTATTTTCAATTATTCAATGTATTTTGTACATTATTTTGTCTACAAAAACTTAACTCCTTTACCCATGATCTTGGTTAGTGGGTTATCCAGTCGGGCGAAATTATAAACAAAATTCCGATAGTAATCTGTTAAGACAATAAAACTGCATACCTTAGTTATGTTCATTGGATTGGGCCATTCTTGGATTGCCTTTGTCTTCACAGGATCAAATAGGATTCCATCCTTAGAGACAATATGTCCTAGAATGAAAATTATTGAAGCTATAATTCGAACTTTCTAAACTTCCCATATATTTCATTTCTTCTAAGAGTTTTCAAAATAACCCGCAAGTGATTCTCATGGTATTCATATATTTTGGAGTATACCAGAATATCATCGATGAATACCACAAAAAGTTATCAATATATTCCTTGAAAAATCTATTCATTAAATCTATGAAAATATATGGTGCATTAGTCAGTCCAAAAGGCATCACTGTAAACTCGTAATGCCCTTACCTAGTTCAAAATGCTGTCTTTGGAATGTCTTCCTTCTTCACACATAGATGATGATATCTATATCAAAGGTAAATATTTGAAATGTTTTGTGCTCCATTAAGCTGATCAAATAAATCATCAATTCATGGAAGAGGATACTTATTCTTTATTATAATAGTATTTATTTCCCTGTAATCAATGCATAGCCTCATGGATCTATCTTTCTTCTTGACAAAGAGGAAAAGGGATCCCCGTGGAGAAACACTTGGTCGAATAAATCCTTTGTCACTCAATTACTCTAGTTGTTTATTTAGCTCCACTAACTCCACATTGGTCATTCTATAGGGAGTCTTTGATATAGGTCTTGCACTAGTAATTAAATCAATAGAGAACTCAACTTCTTGCACCGAAAGATGTATAGGTAAATACTCTGGGAATACTTCAATTTATTCTTACCCTATATTTAAATATTCAATTTGAAGATTTATTTCCTCACCCATAGACATTAGGTTCTTGTAACGACCCAATATTTTTGAGTAGTATATTAACTTACTCTTATTGATTTAATAAGATGTTAATGGTTAATGCAGAAAGAGGAGTCGATGGCTTCATCCAGTAGACTCGAACCTTATGAAGCCCACTTATCAGAGCTTGGGAAGGAGGTAGCATCTGTGGGCTTCGCTTTGGACCAAGCCCAAGCTGAACTCCAGCGTGTCAAGCTTGAACGGAAATGCCTGCGGGAGAAGTTCAAGTTAGTAGAGATTACTACTAGGGCAATATTATCTGAGCCTCCCTCAGATTCTCTCACCATAGCACACCTTACACTTAGGTCTTATGCCGGTGTTATAAGGGGCTATGTGACGAGACCCTAGCTTCCTTGTGTAATCCTTTCGGGTGAATGAATTGAGATTTCTTCCTTTAGTGATGTTTGTGAAATTTCAACTGTCCAGATAATTTTAGAATGTATTTTTGATGAATTTTGAAAAAAAGGGATATTTTAAAATATTTATGAAAACCCTAAATAACTAATGATGTGTAATGATTTTCAAAAAATGGTCTTCTACAAAAGTGATCAGTAAGGAATTTGGAGTCTAATAAGATTAACTTAATTTTTGATGAATAGTAAATTATGAATAGTGATTTTACGCTTAGGATTAGTAATGGGACCAAATGGATTAGTAATTTCACTCAAAGAAAGTTTTAATATAATTTAGACACCTAGATTAAGTAATGTGATTCAATAAAATGAGTAAATAACGGTTTCATAAATTATTAGTCAAGTATTAGTTTTTTCAGGTGAATAGTGTTTTTTAATTAAAAATTTAATTAAAAATAATTAGATAATTATTTTTATAAAAAGGACTTTATTTTTGAACTCAGAGCATCGATATTATGTTAAGGTAAATTTTGGGGATTTTTCTGAAAAAAATGAATTTTCGATGAATAGTATTTTTATTTAAAAATTAAATTAAAAATATTTAGAAAATTATTTTTATAAAATGGATTTCATTTTTGAAATCAGAGCATTGATATTTGGTTAAGGTGAAATTTTGGGATTATTCTGAGAAAGTTGAATTTTCGATGAATAGTGAAAATATAGTTTTTAAGTTACGGGTGTTTAATGACATCATTAAATGATGTATTAAGTATATATTCAATATGGTCGAATTATGAATAGTAAGATAATGTATGAGGTGTACCAAGTGACCAATACCATGGGAAAATACCATGGGCAAGCCCATGATTTTTCCAAAACCACTAATGAGGTGTCCCTTGGCCATTAATGACTTGTCCCCTCACTTTCCCTATAAATACCCACCCTTTCCTCCTTTAGTTTTCACTCCCAACTCTCCCTCAACTAAGTTCTGGTCTCCTTACCTCCCAAGGAGTCCTCCCAAGGTTCCCCCAAGCCCTCAAGGTCCAAAACTTTGAGTTTCAAGAGTCACGTTTTAAGGTAAGGGATCCGACCTCTCTCTTTCTTTTCATGTAATCCTTTTTATGTCATTCCTTTTATGCTCCATGTTCTTATGTGATAGGATGTTCTTTTATATTCCTCTTACTGCCCTTTTCATGTTTATATGATGAGAGATCCCCTCTTACTCTCATCATTTCATTTTATGAATGTTTAAGTGACGCCGTTAGGCTGCCGAATTTTTAAGGGATTCTTTCACCCTTCTCATTTTTCAAGTTTGATTTTCATGTCAAGTCTTTCAAGTTAATTTTTTTATGATAGGGTATGATCTCTATATCTATCATACTGATCTCTTATGATCATATTATGAGGGACCCTATTTGATCTTGTCAAATCATTTTCTTTGAAGTTAAGTGACGCCGTTAGGCTGCCGAATTTTCATAAGAGAAATCTTGTTTTGTCTCACTTCCATGTTTTTCATTTCATATGGTATATCTTTCAAATTTCATTACCATGTTCTTAAATCCCTTATATTCTATCCCCCTACTGTTTTATGGATCATTTATGAGTGGGTGACCCATGTCCCCTCTCTTTTCAATGTTTTCTAAAACCTTGTAGCATAGCCGTTATGCTGCAGAATTTTCGTCTCAAAATGCCTCTCTCTTTTCTAAAAATTATTTTATGTTATAAAGTGAATACTCAAAGCTCTTATTTCTACAAGGGTATTCACATATATATCAAAATGTTCTATTTTGAATTCTGGGATTTACATACATGAGACCCTCTTTCCCTTTCCGTGGGTTTAAAGTGACGTAAAGATCATGTCTTTAAAGCAGTTTTTAAAACGTTATGATTATGAAATGAAACCCATTTATTTTATGCTATATGGGTTATTTATGAAATGTTTAATGATGATATATGTGGCTCACATGATAATAAAGGCAAATTTAAGGGTGCTCCCTGATAGCGCTCCAATGCATTGGGTAATGATGTAACCACTAGAGATTACAATTTTCACGATACCTTGGTGAATAACCTTGGTAATTTTCAAATGACACCTTGGGGATGGACCTTGGTGATATGTTCATGATTGTCTATGTTAAATGATGTAGCCACATCTTCAAGTTATGAAAAATGTTATTTTTATTATGAAATGCCTCATGATTTCTTTCTCATGTCTTAAAGTTCTTTTCATGTTTTTATTGAAGTATATCCAGTTCACATGTAAAATGTTCCTCTTGTTTCCCTTACTGGGCCTCCTGCTCACCCTTTCTTTTGATGTATGTCCCCAGGTTATGAGATGCAGTAATGAACCTAGGATGAACTTAAGGAGAAGCCTTTCAAGTGTTTAAGAAGAATGCTTTATGTTGTTTTCATGTATTATGTTCCTGGTTTCCAAGACACTAAACCTTAAAGATCCTCAGTTTTATGTAATGTAATGAAAGTTTATATTATAAAAAGACAGGATGCTATAGTTGGTATCAAAGGATGGTTTAGTTATTTGTGGAAATTAAGATATAAAAACATTAGGAAGAACCCTATAGAAAAGTTTAAATATAGGAAAACTTCTTGGTATTTTGGTAAGTATTGAGTAAGTGGTTTATCAAACAAATACATCCCTGTCTGGATATGAGCAGGTAGAGGCGGCTCTGGCATAGATGTACATAGGGGTAAAACTCGAAAACACCGCTTTGAGCTAGACTCGAACGGGAACTGGTGCACGATAACGGGCCTTGCTGCACTCTTGGTTACGACACTCCCGGGGGATATGTTTGGTTAATCACATGCTTTTTATGAATCATTATGAAGGAATTATAGAGAAGTATAATTGTCTAAGCATGAAGTGTTAGTTAAAAGATTCATAAATGAAATAAGTTTCTCACTAAGGTTTTATTATTTTAGAAAATGGAGGGCAATAGGAGGAACCGTGCTGATGGTGAATGCAATGTACCATGTGCTGATGACCTTCCGATGGAAGCCGGAATGGAAGCATTCATGCGAATGATGAACCAACTGACTCAAGTTATGAGTAATAACTTGAATCAAGCTGAGAGGCCGATCTCACCACGAAGGGAGAAACTTTCTGTTGAATCCTTTATGCATCAATGACCACCAACATTTAGTGGATCTACTAACCCATTGGTTGCGGAACAATGGATAAGCTCCATTGAAAAGATCTTTTCTGTACTTCATTGTTCGGAACAAGAAAAAGTCACCCTTGCTGTTTACCGCCTAGAGGGAGAAGCTGATCAGTGGTGGTCACTGATCAAAAACACGAAGCCACAAGGAGAGATGGAAGCTATGGAGTGGGAAGAATTTCGGGGAATATTCTTTAATAAGTATTTCCCTCGTTCGATGAGAACGATAATGGAGAAAGAATTTCTCGAGCTGAAGCAAAAGGAGAATGAATCAGTTGGAACCTATGAGATGAACTTCACAAGGCTTTCCCATTATACCTCATGCTTTGTCATGGACCCTAATGGGAAGGTTGATAGATTCTTTGGCGGACTACGACCTCATCTGCGGAAGAATCTAGCCAATAGGGACTACGATAGCTATGAAGAAATAGTTCGAAGTGCTATGAAAGTTGAACTAGAGTTTGGGGAGACACAATGGTCTCACAAATCTAATGAAAAGAAGAGAACTCTAGAACCAAGCCTGGGAAGAAGTTTTGATCAGGAAAGAGGTGGAAAGCATATGCAACATGCCACATGCAATAAGTGTGGGAAGAAGCATCCGGGGAACAGCTTGATCGGAAGTGGTAAGTGCTACAGGTGTGGAAGAGAAGGCCATATTTCTCAGAATTGTCGTAGTGATGTGAAGCCTCAACTTCCCAACACTAACGACAGAGGAAAGATGGTTCCGGCCCTACCCGAAGTCACATGCTTCAAGTGTGGACAACTTGGGCACTTTGCTAATCAATGTCCAAATCTGAGGGCGGTGGAGGGGAATCACCATCAACCTCAGCAGAGGCCAAGGGAGCAAGGTCGTGCTTTCGCTATCACAACAACTAAAGTTGAAGTTCCAAACGATGTGGTAGCAGGTACTCTTGCCGTCCTCTCAAAACTAGCAAGTATTTTATTTGATTCTAGTTATACGCATTCCTTTATTTCCTCCAAGTTTGCAAGGAATATAGAATCAATCCCCGAACTGATAGAGGTAGAGTTGTCTGTCAAGACTCCAAGTGGGATTATCCTTGCATCAATAGTATTTAGAGACTCTAGTGTTTACTTTGGTGAGCACAATTTTATCGCAAATCTAGTAGTCATTCCCATGATGGAATTTGACATTATACTAGGGATGGACTGGCTCTCAAAGTATAATGCTAAGATCAAATGCAGAAGTAAGGAAATATCGGTAGTCTTGAGTGAACGACCTACAGTTATCTTCCAAGGAGAGATATCCCGAACTGATCCCTATCTAGAAGCACCTCCTATAGCTTTATTTATGGAGTTAATCGGTTATGATGAAGAAGGAAAGGGGAGCATACAAATAGAAGATGTTCCGATTGTTCAGGAATACATGGATGTATTTCCTGAGGAGTTACCTGGACCTCCCCCAGAAAGAGAGGTAGAGTTCTCCATTGAACTCGTACCTGGGTCTCAACTGATATCAAAGACTCCGTATAGAATGGCAAATGTGGAGCTAGAAGAGTTAAAGAAACAACTCCAAGACTTGTTGGAGAAGGGGTTTATCTGACCGAGTGTGTCTCCTTGGGGAGAACCAGTTCTCTTTGTGAAGAAGTAGGATGGATCAATGCGGCTATGCATTGATTATAGAGAACTGAACGGGATCATAGTGAAGAACAGATATCCCCTTCCAAGAATTGATGATTTATTTGACCAACTTCGTGGGGCTCAATTCTTCTCTAAGATTGACGTTCGATCTGGTTATCATCAACTGAGGGTGAATAAGGAAGATATTCCAAAGACTGCTTTCCGATCAAGATATGGGCATTATGAGTTTACTATTATGCCCTTTGGCTTGACTAATGCTCCTGCTTTTTTATGGATTTGATGAATAGAGTCTTTAAGGACTACCTTGATAAATTTTTGGTAGTTTTTATTGATGATATTTTGATATATTCAAAAAGTCGTGAGGAGCATGAAGATCATCTAAGGGTTATATTGAAAACTCTGCGGAAGGAGAGGCTCTTTGGGAAGTTCAGCAAGTGTGAGTTTTGGTTACAACATGTGGCTTTCTTGGGGCACATCGTAACCAATGAAGGAATCTCGGTTGACCCTACAAAGACAATGGTTGTGGAGGAGTGGCCTCAACCCACAACAGTAACTGAGATTCGTAGTTTCCTTGGTTTAGTGGGATATTATAGGAGGTTTGTGAAAAACTTTTCACGGCTTTCTAATCCACTAACCAAGTTGACTCGAAAAGGGGTTAAGTTCATCTGGACAAAGGAATGCGAGGAATGTTTCCAAGAGCTGAATAAGAGATTGGTTACTACACCTGTGTTAACACTACCCTCTATCGGAGAAGGATTCGTTATTTTTAGCGATGCATCTCTGAAAGGGCTTGGGTGCGTCCTCATGTAAAATGACAAGGTAATTTCTTATGCATCTCGACAGTTGAAGATTCATGAGCAGAATTATCCTACACATGATCTAGAGCTGATGGCACTTGTTTTTGCTCTAAAGATATGGAGGCACTATCTTTATGGGGAGAAGTGTGATATATACACTGACCACCAAAGTCTAAAGTATATTTTCACACAGAAATAATTGAACATGAGACAAAGGAGATGGTTGGAGCTTATTAAAGACTATGATTGTTCAATACATTATCACCCTGGAAGAGCAAACAAAGTCACAGATGCATTAAGTAGGAAAGATCCTGTTGTTCTGGCAACAATGAGGATCTTAGGAGATCCCTTGATTAAAGATCTAGTAAAACTGGACATGGGAATTATAAGGAAAGGGACATCATCAACCCTATCCCAAATGATTTCTCAACCTTCACTACTAGAGAAGATCAAGAAGGCTAAAAAAGAAGATCCTTTGCTGCAGGAGAAGTTGGAGGCTGTAAAAGATGGGAAGTTCCCTGATTTCAATATTGATCAAGAAGGTGTATCGAAATTTCGTACAAGACTATGTGTCCCATCTATTCCGGAGATAAAGAAAGAACTGATGGATGAAGCTCATAGCTCTACTTTCTCTATACATCCGGGAATCACTAAGATGTATAGAGACCTTCGTGATCATTATTGGTGGGATAACATGAAGAGGGAGATTGCTGATTACACTACAAGGTGCCTGGTGTGTCAGCAAGTAAAGGTAGAAAGACAACTTCCTAAGGGGGTATTACAACCACTACCCATACCAGTATGGAAGTGGGATAATATCACTATGGACTTTGTAACTGGTATCCCGAAAACATCCAAAGGAAACAATGCGATATGGGTTATTGTGGACCGTCTCACCAAGACAGCCCATTTTATCTCTATTCGGGAATATTTCTCTCTGGATCAGCTTGCCAAGATATACGTGAAGGAAGTGGTAAGGCTGCATGGGGTACCACAATCCATCGTATCTGATCGTGACCCAAGATTCACATCAAAATTCTGGAGAAGTCTTCAACATGCTCTGAATAGTGAATTGAATTTTAGTACGGCCTATCGTCCTCAAACTGATGGCCAATCTGAAAGGACTATTCAGACACTCGAAGACATGTTGAGATTATGCTCAATGGAATTTAAAGGTGGATGGGATCAACACCTCCCATTAGTGGAGTTCTCCTATAACAACATCTTCCATGCGAGTATTCAGATGGCACCCTATGAAGCTCTATATGGAAAGCGGTGTAGAACTCCTACTTGTTGGGATGAAACTAGTGAGAGAAAGCTTCTTGGGCCTGATCTCGTGCAAGAGATGACAGAACAGGTTCATGCCATCCAACAACACATAAAGGCTGCTCAGAGTCGGCAGAAGAGCTATGACGACAATCGTCGAAGGGACTTGGAGTTTGGTGTTGGTGACAAAGTCTTCCTTCGAACTTCTCCATGGAAGAGAGTCATGCGGTTTGGGAAGAAAGGGAAGCTCAGCCCTAGGTACATTGGCCCCTATGAAATCCTTGATCACATATGAGCAGTGGCCTATCGTCTAGCACTTCCACCGAACCTAGCTCAAGTTCATGATGCCTTCTATGTATCTCTCTTGAGGAAGTACATACCCGACCCTTCGCATGTACTGAACCCAGAGGTGGTACAACTGGAACATGACCACTCTTATGAGGAGCAGCCAGTGGAGATCTTGGACCGTAGATACAAGGTTCTACGAAACAAGACTACCCACCTTGTGAAAGTGTTGTGGAGGAATCATAAGTATGAAGAAGTGACTTGGGAGCCTGAGGAAACGATGAAGCAAAAGTACCCTCACCTTTTCGACTAGGCCTCAAGTATAAATTTCGGGGATGAAATTTCTTAAGGGGGGAAGAATGTAACGACCCAATCTTTTTGAGTAGTATATTAACGTTCTCTTATTGATTTAATAAGATGTTAATGGTTAATGCAGAAAGAGGAGTCGATGGCTTCATCCAGTAGACTCGAACCTTATGAAGCCCACTTATCAGAGCTTGGGAAGGAGGTAGCATCTGTGGGCTTCGCTTTGGACCAAGCCCAAGCCGAACTCCAGCGTGTCAAGCTTGAACGGAAACGCCTGCGGGAGAAGTTCAAGTTAGTAGAGATTACTAATAGGGAAATGTTATCTGAGCCTCCCTTAGATTCTCTCACCATAGCACACCTTACACTTAGGTCTTATGCCGGTGTTATAAGGGGCTATGTGACGAGACCCTAGCTTCCTTGTGTAATCCTTTCGGGTGAATGAATTGAGATTTCTTCCTTTAGTGATGTTTGTGAAATTTCAACTGTCCAGATAATTTTAGAATGTATTTTTGATGAATTTTGAAAAAAAGGGATATTTTAAAATATTTATGAAAACCCTAAATAACTAATGATGTGTAATGATTTTCAAAAAATGGTCTTCTACAAAAGTGTTCAGTAAGGAATTTGACGTCTAATAAGATTAACTTAATTTTTGATGAATAGTAAATTATGAATAGTGATTTTACGCTTAGGATTAGTAATGGGACCAAATGGATTAGTAATTTCACTCAAATAAAGTTTTAATATAATTTAGACACCTAGATTAAGTAATGTGATTCAATAAAATGAGTAAATAACGGTTTCATAAATTATTAATCAAGTATTAGTTTTTTCAGGTGAATAGTGTTTTTTAATTAAAAATTTAATTAAAAATAATTAGATAATTATTTTTATAAAAAGGATTTTATTTTTGAACTCCGAGCATCGATATTATGTTAAGGTAAATTTTGGGGATTTTTCTGAAAAAAATGAATTTTCGATGAATAGTGTTTTTATTTAAAAATTAAATTAAAAATATTTAGAAAATTATTTTTATAAAATGGATTTCATTTTTGAAATCAGAGCATTGATATTTGGTTAAGGTGAAATTTTGGGATTATTCTGAGAAAGTTGAATTTTCGATGAATAGTGAAAATATAGTTTTTAAGTTACGGGTGTTTAATGACATCATTAAATGATGTATTAAGTATATATTCAATATGGTCGAATTATGAATAGTAATATAAGGTATGAGGTGTCCCAAGTGTCCAATACCATGGGCAAATACCATGGGCAAACCCATGGTTTTGCCAAAACCACTAATGAGGTGTCCCTTGGCCATTAATGCCTTGTCCCCTCACTTTCCCTATAAATACCCACCCTTTCCTCCTTTAGTTTTCACTCCCAACTCTCCCCCAACGAAGTTCTGGTCTCCTTACCTCCCAAGGAGTCCTCCCAAGGTGCCCCCAAGCCCTCAAGGTCCAAAACATTGAGTTTCAAGAGTCACGTTTTAAGGTAAGGGATCCGACCTCTCTCTTTCTTTTCATGTAATCCTTTTTATGTCATTCCTTTTATGCTCCATGTTCTTATGTGAGAGGATGTTCTTTTATATTCCTCTTACTGCCCTTTTCATGTTTATATGATGAGAGATCCCCTCTTACTCTCATCATTTCGTTTTATGAATGTTTAAGTGACGCAGTTAGGCTGCCGAATTTTTAAGGGATTCTTTCACCCTTCTCATTTTTCAAGTTTGATTTTCATGTCAAGTCTTTCAAGTTCCTTTTTTTTATGATGGGGTATGATCTATATATCTATCATACTGATCTCTTATGATCATATGATGAGGGACCCTATTTGATCTTGTCAAATCATTTTCTTTGAAGTTAAGTGACGCCGTTAGGCTGCTGATTTTTCATAAGAGAAATCTTGTTTTGTCTCACTTCCATGTTTTTCATTTCATATGGTATATCTTTCAAATTTCATTACCATGTTCTTAAATCCCTTATATTCTATCCCCCTACTGTTTTATGGATCATTTATGAGTGGGTGACCCATGTCCCCTCTCTTTTCAATGTTTTCTAAAACCTTGTAGCATAGCCGTTATGCTGCAGAATTTTCGTCTCAAAATGCCTCTCTCTTTTCTAAAAATTATTTTATGTTATAAAGTGAATAATCAAAGCTCTTATTTCTACAAGGGTATTCACATATATATCAAAATGTTCTATTTTGAATTATGGTATTTACATACATGAGACCCTCTTTCCCTTTCCGTGGGTTTAAAGTGACGTAAAGATCATGTCTTTAAAGCAGTTTTTAAAACGTTATGATTATGAAATGAAACCCATTTATTTTATGCTATATGGGTTATTTATGAAATTTTTGATGATGATATATGTGGCTCACATGATAATAAAGGAAAATTTAAGGGTGCGCCCTGATAGCGCTCCAATGCATTGGGTAATGATGTAACCACTAGAGATTACAATTTTCACGATACCTTGGTGAATAACCTTGGTAATTTTCAAATGACACCTTGGGGATGGACCTTGGTGATATGTTCATGATTGTCTATGTTAAATGATGTAGCCACATCTTCAAGTTATGAAAAATGTTATTTTTATTATGAAATGCCTCATGATTTCTTTCTCATGCCTTAAAGTTCTTTTCATGTTCTTATTGAAGTATATCAAGTTCACATGTAAAATGTTCCTCTTGTTTCCCTTACTAGGCCTCCTGCTCACCCTTTCTTTTGATGTATGTCCCCAGGTTATGAGATACAGTAATGAACCTAGGATGAACTTAAGGAGAAGCCGTTCAAGTGTTTAAGAAGAATGATTTATGTTGTTTTCATGTATTATGTTCCTGGTTTCCAAGACACTAAACCTTAAAGATCCTCAGTTTTGTGTAATGTAATGAAAGTTTACGTTATAAAAAGACGGAATGCTATAGTTCTATTCCTCTCCAATAATTGAATTCAATAGAGCTACTAGGGATGGATCTAGATAAGAATCATATGGTGAAGTTTCTACTCTAAAAATAATTAATTATACACCATTTTCAAAGATTGTAACTTTTTTATTCTTGTAATAAATCTTTGCATCACAATTTGATAGCCAATTCATACGGAGAATTATATTAAATTTAGTCATTGGTATGATGATAATATTAGCAACTAAATCACATTTATGTGTCATGAGGGGGACTAATCGACATGCCTTTGTTGCAATGATACATCCCCTAGGTGTTTTGAATGACAACTCCTTTATTAAATCAAATTGGACATGTCTAATTTTCTTGGAAAACTAGGAAGATATAAATGAATGTGATGATCCAAAATCAAATAAAGTGTTGGCTAAGTTTGAGGAAACAATTAAAGTACCTACCACCACATCATCAGGAACTTCAACCTCTTCGATTGTAATCACATATGCTTTCCATTTCTCTCATGGCCTTTTCTAAGGAATGATTCATTGGAGATTAGGAAACTCATTTTCATAGTGTCCCATCTCTCTAGAATTATAGCAATGAATATCATTAAATTGTTTACTACCCTTGAATTAATCAGATCGATGTTCCTTTTCTCCAAACTTATAGTTGAATCTCATGTCTTTCAAGCATTTCCTAGGATGATTATTTCCACATTTTGCGCATAACGGAAATTACATCATTCCCTTATTCTTCTTTGGCACTTCACCTTTTCCATGGTTATCAGAGTACTGCTTCTTATCTTAGTTTCCCTTGAACAAATTTGATCTAGAAAATTCCTTTTCTGTTTTGATGGAACTTGATACAATTTCCTCATATGATGAAAATATTTGAGAAGCCAGTGCCCTTCAAAGACTTGGATTAAGACCTTCAAAGAAATGATCAATCTTGTCTACCGAGTCACGTACATAACCTATGGAATACCTGGCTAGCATTGTGAAGTTAGCCTCATACTCTACAACAATGTCTTCTTACCTTTTCTTTAAGCCAAGGAATTTACTCTTCATTTCAGTTCGTTGCTCACGAGGGAAATATTTTTTGAAGAATATTTCCTTAAAAGTACACCATTCTATATCTTCTATTTCTTCTTCCTCAATGGTATTCTGGATCAAGGACCACCATTGATCTACATCACCCTTGAGACAATATACTACAAACACTACATTTTCATTTTAATTGCATCTTAATTCCATTAGTATATTTTCAAGGGACTTGATCCACTACCCAGATACCACTGGATTAGTAGTCTCACTAAAAGATGGGGGCATATGCTGTATGAAACAATCCAACACTGGTGTAGCATGGTTATTTTTCACAACCCGAGTAAGTTGTCCCAATATGGTCATTATATGATCTACTCCAACATTGACTATGTTGACTTGCTCAGTGAGGAAATACCTAAATTTTCCATGAGTATTGATTCCATTTATTCCATCAGGCACCATTTATAAATAATGGCATACACTAGATTAGGTTATGAATCTCAAATAGAAAATCACATAACATAGACTGAAATTCTATGCATATCTAAACTCATAAACATGGTTTCTCTGAGGAAAAATTTACATTAAGGTCCTTCATAATATCTTGTAAAGAAAATATGAATTATCCTAAGTATATCCCTCGGGAGTGTCAATACCAATAGTGCAGCAAGGTCTATTGTTGTGTACCAGGATACCCTGGGTCAATCTTGAAACTCCTTGTCAGAGTTTTCACTCCTAGGTAGATCTGTGCTAGAGCCACCTCTACCTGTTTTTATCCAGACAGGGATATATTTGATAGAAATATCCACATAATCTATTCCTTACCAAAATTTGAGGATGTTCTTGTATGATTTTCCTTAAATACTACCTTAGGGTTTTGTTCCCTAATCTTTAATTTCTAATCTAGTTTCCAAGGTTCTTACTAAACTTCCTTTGATACCAATTGTAACACCCTAACCCCTCCAGACCAGAGCCAGTGCATTACTTGTTACATTGGCATGGTGAAAAGGAAATAAAATCCTGAAGGAATGACTAGTTTATTAATCTTGAAGAAACTAGATACATAGATGTAACTCAAATTATATAGAAAAAGGTTACAAAATACAATACAGAAAAAACTAATAAAATTAAATCATGAGAACTCAATAAATAATATCCTCTTCATAACCTGTTGAAGTTAAAAAAATGAAAGGGGGGATATCAAATGATTAGTAAGGGTTACAAATATCTAAATCATGAATCCATAAAAACTAAATCACAAACAAATATGGCATGTTGAATAAATGAAAAACACATGCCATTAATAAACTAAGAAAGAGCCTGTATCATTAGATTTTGTAAAATTGAAAACCTCGTGGATAGTAATAACTGAAAGTGAATAAAGAGAATGATTATTAATTAGACTTCATTTATTTATCACATGATACCATATGACTATTAAAACAATTTAGTTCTATGGGTAGAAGCCTGTCTAATTTTTGGAAACAAACTCAAAGGGTATATCACCAACTGATTTGTCTCATGAGACCTTTCAATGCATCAAGGGGATATAGTGGGCCCCACCTACTGCTAAAATATAAAATCATTCTTTATACATTTATTTAATACAATTATAATATGCCTTCTCAATATCCATATAGTGTAGAGAATATAGATTCATCAATATTTCTATAGTTAAAATAACTTTCCAAATAAACATCGTATGTAAAAGGGTATACGACTTAAGACAATACTCATATACATGAAAAAAAATATTGATATATAATATATTTACAATTTAAAATGAATAATAATATAAAATGGTCAATATATACACCACATAATAAATATTAGGGGCACAATACCAAGAGGGTCTCAATGAAATGGAAATTGAGACAAAGTCCCTTACCATACTGTAATCAATTGAATTGTATGACCAAAAGTAAATAATCAAAAAATTAATCACATAATACCATGAATATAAAGAGAATTATATTTTTATATATCAAATGTTAGTAAAATTATACCACATAAAAGAAATAAGTGGAGAACAATGGAAATCTCAAGGAATTAAAAGTGGGATAAGAAACCCCTTACCTTATGCCCGAGTATGTTCTTCGTTTGTTTTAATGACCTGAATAATAAAATTTATCTTCATTAATTAATAATTTAAATAACCTCCTATACATTTAATTGATTTATTATAAACTCATTAGGTTCATTCATGTCCCTTTTTATGGGTTTAATAGGTTCAATTTTATTGTTTTGGAAGCACTTTCTTCCTTGGTTTTCATGATCCGTTTACTTGTATTCATGAATGGAAGTTCGTTTGAAATGTGGTTAAATATACAGAATTGTTAATATATATTATAAATGAAATTAAAGAGATATAAATTATCTTATAATGATTTTTGGTTATATACCATGATGATGATTTATTAGTTAAAAGTTAATTACAAATGTTTGGATTAACTTGGCGGTTTTGTCCATAATGAACTTGTTTTATATTATTATTTTATATTATGAACATGTAATGATTCCATAACTTTAATGTGATGAAATTCATATATTATGATCTGGTTCAACCATAAAAATGGTTTCATTACCATAATTTAACATGGTAATGAAAATTGAGAACCCATCGTCCTTGAATGTGATAAATTAACACATCTCTGACGATGTTTTCATTTTTAGTATAAGAGGAGGGGAAAAGAGAGATGATGATGAAATAATAAATTAGTATAATATAATTCCAGTTCATGTAAGATACTGGAATTATCATAGCATTTAGATGATGTTAGATGATTAAATAAGTATAAAATAAAGGAACACAAAATTGAAGAAAAATTGAGAAATCTCTCACGAAAATTCTGCAGCTAACGACATCACTTAAAATTTCATAAAATTGTTTGATGAGAGAAAGGGGGTATCTCATAACTATTACATAATATGTGCATTAAGGGTGATATTTAATGACATATAATAATATAATACAATGAAAATTAAAAATAATAACATAAAATGAAAGAAACGAAAGAAAACAAAAGAGGATGTTTACCTTTTGATCCCTTCTCCTTGAGATCCTTCTTAAGGCCTTTGGTTTTTTACTTTTGGTGAGACCAGAAGATCTAGGATGTGGGGAAGAGTCTTTGGATGAGTATTAGGCAGATCTTAGTTAAGGATAAAGACTTGATAGGTGTGGGAGGAAGAGGGGAATGAGGTTGGTATTTATAGTGGAGGAGAGGAGGTATTTTTCATTATTTTAATCATTATTATAATATTTTTTCTCAAGACTATGAATAATCTTAATTCATGTGACCCAAAATAGTAATAATAGAATTTTAGTTCAAAACAAGTGGTATTAAATCAATTATGAAGGCATAAATAGTGTATTTTACTGATAATTTGAATTGAGTATTTTATCGTATTTCACTATTCATCGAAAATTCTAGAAGTTCAGAAAAATCCCAAAAATTAACCCTAACCATTTTTCAATGTTTTGAATTAAAAAATGAACTCCAGTTTTCAAAAATAATTTTCTAAATATTATTAATTTAATTTTTTAATTAAATCATAGTTAATTTGAAAAACAACAATTTTAAAGGTATAATTATTTATATCACATTTAAAAATTAATTAAGATCTTATTATTTTATTACCTTAAGAAAATAAAATATTATCATTATTTAATATTCATAAGGGTCATATTAATATTCATATTACTATTCATAAAGGTATGTTACCATTCATCAAAAATCATGTTGGTTCTATCAGACTCCAAATGACTTACTGGTCACAACTCTAGATGACCATTTTTTGAAATTCAAAACATAAAAGTGGAAAATTTATGTTTAATTTCTATGTTATGACTATCTCCTAAATAACCAAGTGTTGTTTCAAAGAAACACATTGCTTTATGAAATATAGGCTATAAATATAATGTATTTAAGAGAAACATACCTTAAAATGTTTATGATGATAATTTTGTTCTATACAAAAACTTTAAGCTTACAAATACACTTTTATCATAAAACACGTTTTTACCCATTATGCATACTAAAATTATAATTAATTTTCCTAATTGTTGAAAATTAATTTGATAAAATGTATCTAATATTCTATATCTTCATGTCAATGTTATGTAATAAGTACAATTTCATTTTTTGGCATAAAAAATGTAATACTGTGGTTGTTGAAAATTACCATGTTAATGATGAAAAGGTTACTTTTTATTTATTTTAATGATGATGCATAATTTTTTAATAAAATAAATTAATATATTTTAAATTATGAATGTAATATTATTTTAAAACATATTTATATATATATAAATATATTATCACACATTTAACGATTAATCAAAACTAAATAAGATTAGGAATACTTAATGGTAAAAACTAAATTTTTCTAAAAAAAATGTTTTTCTATATATAATACGTTTTTATATAAAAGTTAATTTTCTATCATTTAGAAAATTAGTTGGAATAAATGGATAGTAAATTTCTTTTTGTAATATAAAAATTAGGTAATAGGGGTTATGTAGCATCCTGACCCGTGTTCCACACACTGGTCCCCCAATCCGATCTGTCTCATGACCTCAACCATGCCTCATAATATGCTAAAGGCCTTCAACTAGTAGTGAGGGTATAATATTGATCATGGAGAGTCTATAAACTCTTTATCAAATTAGTACAATTGGGGAAATAAATTACAATAACCAAATGATATAACCATAACCAAAACAATACCAGTATCACATGACTACAAAAATAGGAAATACAATATCCAAAACTATATAGAAGATATGTCATGCCAAATATGTGTCATGTGCTAATATGAAAAACCAAAAATAAATAAACACTGAAAACTCCAAAGGAAGTCCTGATACCATGTTTGGTTCCCTCATCCATGCTCCATCCCAAATCAACCATCTAACACAGGCCCCATGCTCTTAACCTGTCCTATGATCATGAAATCTATTAAAGTTCCATTCAAGAAGCCTGAGTAGGGTGTGAGTACAACTCAGTAGGCTACAACCAATGATGTCTAAAAAAATATCCATTCAATAATAGTGTATGCAGTTTCATAAATAATATATAAAATCAATAAAGTAAATAGTTTACATTTATTCAAATACACTTTATTTAACAACATAAACCCTAGGTTCTCAAGGGAAACCAAACTCCTAATACTTTGGCCCATGTTATAGTCTAAACCATATCACATATTCACTTTATATTTCATTATAACACATGGGATTTCATTATCCTCTTTATATAAATTCATGTTATGGCCAATT
The DNA here is from genome assembly GCA_963277665.1 of Viscum album. Taxonomy (NCBI): domain Eukaryota; kingdom Viridiplantae; phylum Streptophyta; class Magnoliopsida; order Santalales; family Viscaceae; genus Viscum; species Viscum album. The sequence goes on along the minus strand of OY728158.1, from coordinate 348,369,995 downwards.
GGAACCATGGTCCAATGCCAAATCATGGGCGTAGAATGTTCTGTCTAATACCCTATGGGTATTTTGAGCCTGAGTCCCTATCCCACACTCATTTATCAGTTTATCACTATGGACTTTTGATGTAGTATACCATATCCCAAACACATTTATCAATTTGTCTCAATGTTCTTTTGATGCAATAGACCATGTACCACACACATTTATCAATTTATCTCTATGGGATTTTGATACATCAGACCATGCAACACACATGAATATAAAAATCATATATATATATCACATATATCACATCATTCAAGATTAATCAAACATTAACCTTCTCATCACATTTCACTATCAAAACATATATTAATTAATTCAACAGTTAATTAATCGAATTTTATCAATTTAATAATCTCAAAATTCCCATCAATTAATTCAATAATTAATTAATTCAATTCAACTACCTCAATATCCTCATAATTAATTCAAAAAATAATTATTTTAATTTAATCAATTTCATAGTACAACAATTCCCATTAATTAATTAAAAAATTAATTAATTCAATTCAAAAATATCTATATCTCCATAATTAATTCAATAATTAATTTTTCTAATTCAATCAATTTAATATCCATAATAATTCCTATTAATCAATTCAATAATTAATTAATTCGATTTGAACAATCTCAATATCCCTAATTTCACAATCCCATAATTAATTAATTTTCCAAATTGATTAATTTAATTTAGGAAACTCAATTAATAATCATCCAATAGAAATTATACAATTACATGAATGTAATTGAAATCATTACTTTGGTATTTGAATGATAGACCACCTACCTCAAGATAGTTCACCGATGCTCGCCAACAAAATTCTTCAATTCAAGAAGAATAATCAAGAACACGATGAAGAATGAGATCTATATCCAAAAAATATATCCAAGATTAGGAGAAACAGGATCCACTAAACCTAGATCTAAACCCTTTACAATAGTAGATAAAATATCCCACTTTTATATGAAAATAGGAACAGAGGAGAGAGAGAGAGAGAGAGAGAGATCTAATCAGAAAGAAACCACATACCTGGGGTGGTGAAAATCATCAATACATGATTTTAATCATAATAAAAAAAGAGTTATGAAGGGATTGAAATCCATTTGAGAGCCTAAAAAATGAGGGGAATCATTTAGGGTCGATATAGGGTTGATTTGGGGTTAATACTGGGGGTCAAGTATTTTTTTAAAAAGTCGGGGTAATTAAAACCATATGAATGGTTTCTTGGGAAGGGGTGTATGGTTTTCCAAACCACGTGTCTAAACTATGCACCTATTATGGGGGTGGGGGTGCACTATTTATCCTAAGGGGGAACATGGTTTGAAAAACTATGTGCCATCTGTGTGAATCCCTTCTGTTTGGATTCACATGGTTTGTTGTTATGGGCACATGGTTTGGAAAAAATGTACACCAACTACTAACAACCCCACATCCTTCTAATTTTCTCCAATTTTCACCCAAACATCCCCAATTTAAAACAAAAAAACTCAAAATAAAGAAAAATAATACCTATAAATTCTCACAATAAATTTATAGAAAAGGTAGGGATCTTATAACCCCCCATTTATAATAGCTCATCCTTGAGTTGTACTCCCAAAAATCTTTAAGATTCTAAGCCAAAATGACCAGGACACTGATCCCACATATCCACTTATCTATCCCATGTTTCCTTCTAAACATGACCATGTTTCCATAATACATGAAATATCATCACAATATTTCCCTGCAACACTTTCTCACCATGATACAAAACACACATCATACGCTTCTTAAAGGACACATCTATCTCAATCTCAACATCATCCACATTGATCACATGAGAAGGGTTAGGGTGATACCTCCAAAGTTTTGAAACATAGAAAACATTGTGAATTGAAATGTATCTTTTTAGAAGATCCAATTGTTATGCCACCAGGATGATTCTCACCAAAACCTCAAATAGTCCAACAAACCTGTGTGCCAAATTTCCCCGTATCCATATCCGATAGTGATCCAATCTATGTGACACCTAGAGGAATACATGGTCACCCTCTAAAAACTCTAGGGTTCATCAACATTTATTAGTATATGACCTCTGTATACTATAATCCATATCCACCTAAATCTGAATTAGCTGAACATTCTTTGAAGTCTAGTGCACAAGACTCAGTCCCAACATCTATGACTCAACTGCCTCTATCCAACATAGATGTAATATACATATCCTAACATAAAGATCCTCATATGGTTCCATTTGAATAGTTTCCCAATAACTATTTTTATAGGAGAACTCCCCATTAGTTAGGTTCTTTTCTCATTACCCTATGAAGTCTAGAAAACATTCCCAAAGCATATCCTCAAGCACCTATATAGTACACTCTGACTTCCCATCTGTCTATGGGTGGAAATATGTACTCAATAAAACTTTTATACCAAGAGACTTCTATAATCCCTTCTAGAACCATGAAGTAAAGTGTCAGTCATAGTCTATTACTATAGTTCATGGAACCTTGTGCAGAAAGACTATCTCCTGAATATATAACTCTCCCAACTACACCACTGATAAAGTCTCCCATACCAGTTATAAATGCTCTACCTTTGTTAAATGGTCTAAAATAACTAAAATAGTGTCATTATTCTAAGGCTTCCTCTGGATACCCACCAAAAATTCAATAGTAACATCATACCACTTCCATTCTAGAATAGGAAACGACTATATTAAACCACTAGGTCATCGATTCTTAGCCTTCACTTATTGACAGGTGTAGCATCATGTCATGAAAAATGATATCTCCTTTTTCATACATGACCACCAAAACTATCGATGTAGATCACAATATATTTTGGTCACACATGGATACACAACCCACATCAAGGCATGAAGTTCACACATTATCTCTTCCTACATGCTCTTAGGCACAACAACCCGATTTATGACATAGATGATCTCATCCTTATCTATCATCTAGTTTGAAGGCGTCTCCCCACCTTCAAGGATTTCCCTCTAGTACAAACATTTTAGATCCTCATACTATCTATCTCTAATTTATCCCAAATGTGTATACTCTACTGAAACTGATACAAGTGTCATCTTCTCCTGACTCTCTTGAACCAAAACATTCATATTATCCAATAAATTCATCATCTTCCACTCAGTAATAGACTCCTAAATTTCCTAAGTCTAAGTTTTTCTCATCAAAGTGTAAACAACATTATTTACATTCCCGGTAATATTAGATATCTTAAAATCAAATGAATTCATATACTCAACCCAACTCCGTTACGGTATATTTCAATATCGTTGTGTAAATATATACTTTAAGATATTATGATCAGTATACACAGTAAAATTATATCCCAATAGATAATGCCACCAACACTTCAAAGCATAAACCACAACTGCTAAATCAAGGTTCTGCATAGGGTAGCTCTATTCATGTGGCCCCAAATTCCAAGACCTATACACCACAATTTGATCTCATAGAATCAACACTGCTCTTAGACCTATCCCAGATGCATAAAAAATATTGTATACTCCTCACCTGGCTTGAGTAGGATGAGTATTTTTGATAATGTCAAATGTTTCTCAAACTTATTAAGGGAATTATCACATACTCTAAACCATTAAATATTTATCCACTTCTTGGTAGAGCCCAATAGTGGTGTACTAATTAATCTAAAACAGACACTTAGATAGCTTGGCATATAGATGATGATCTCTCAGTGTACTCATAATGATGTCAAGATGTTGGGCATGATCATCTAGAGTCTTGGAGTACACCAAGATTTCATCCACAAAAACTACCACATACTGATCTAGGTATGAGTGTAAGATTCTATTGATCAAGGCCATTAAAACTTTTGGCACTTTTTCTGCCCAAACAACATAAGTAGAAACTCATATAGGCCATACCTTATTATAAAATAATTCCTTGATATACAAAAAGGTTAAAATCTCAACTGATGATACCTGGATCTCAAGTTGATCTTTGAGAAGATGCAAGCTCCACTAAACTATTTAAATAGGTCATTTTTACAAAGAATAGGATATCAGTTTTTCACAGTCATCCGGTTAAACTTCTGGTAATCAACACATAAGCTCAAGGTCCCATCATCCTTCTTTGTGAACAAGACTGGAGAACCCCAAGGTGACATACTTAGTCAGATAGACCCCTTACCCTACAAATATTCCTATTGATTCTTGAACTGTTGAATATTATTAAGAGACATTCTATATAGTGGAATAGAAACTGGATCATCCCTAAAGAAGAGATCAATTGTAAATTCCACATCTATCTCAAGTGGTATACATAATAAGTACTTAGTAAACACAAACTAAAACCTATGCACTAAATGTAGAAATATATCATGCTTCAAACATCTGTCATCCAAAAATAGACTTGAAACCTGGGTGGTAAGATCCCCTAGTTGTTGGTTAACTAGACCTACATGACCTACCTTGATATCCCATTGTCCATGGTGAATTCATCTGTCACCCTTAGGAGATGTAAAATTCACTTTCCTATGGTAAAAATCTACATGGACTTAGTATTCTACAAACTAGTCCATACCCATAATTAGGTTGAATCCTAACATATCTAGAATTTAGATATCCCAAAGAAAGAGATATTCCCCAACCTTGAGAGATCACCCTTTTCACAAGTATATGTCTCTCAATCATACTCCCAAATGTGTATGAATTATTATCACCCCACTCATGGAATCCACTATTAGGATGAAACTATTCCCAAGTTGGAAAGATATAAAATAAACAGAGACACTAGTGTAAAATAAGGCACTAGAAATCGTAGAATCTACATGAATAGTACCTCAACTGTTGATGGTCCAGCCACCCTATCCCCCAGTGTAGGTTGAACAAAATGTAACTATCCTTCCCATCTTCCATGTGATGAAGTCTATGTTCCTTGAGCTGCACTACTCTACTAATATTGTAAATCTTTCCCAGAAGCACCTCGTCCACTACTTCTACCTCCATGATTAGTATAACTCCATCTTCCAGAATGATATGGTACATATGATCCCCTTAATGCACTTTGGTTCTGTCTATATCCTCTATCATTTCCCATTTATCTTGGGTTCTAGCAGAACCTCTGTATATGTCCCATCCCTCTGCGCTCATTATAGCCTCAACACTCTACTAGTGGTTGGGGACACTAACTATGGAATTGGACCAACCTACCATACTGATGAGAGATAATATGGGTAATTTCCTATGTGAATAACCCTTCCCCCTAACTACTCTTCTTGTTATCACCCTGGATAACATTCTTGTAGTAGAGCTTCTTGATCTTCAAATTCGCACATTCAGTCTGTCCAGAAGAAACTAGATATTCACCACTGTAAGACTTCATTAGTTTCCCCTCATCTATGATAGCATAATTCCCTACCTCATCAAACTTCTTTAACCAAAATATGTTAACCCAATATTTAATATCATATTTAAGTTCATCCGAGAAACCAATTTCTATAGTAGTATCATACCATGAAAACACTAGAGAAAATAATTTCAAATCTATAAATTTTCCAACATAGTTCATCACAGACACACTCCCCTAAGTCAACCTCATGAACTCAGCTGCTGTCTCCCACATTAGAGTCTCTGGATAAAAGTTATCCATGAACTTCTCCAAAAATTCCTTCCATAACATACCATATTACTTCCCAATATGGGCCTGAACATCCCACCAACAATTCACTAATCCTTGTATTATATAAGCATCCAACCTAACCATCTTTTTAGTACGAGTATCCAAATGATCAAGTATATTATGTATGGACTCAATCAAGAACTTTTCTTCGTTAGGTCTACCCTCTACTATAAAAGTAAGAGGGTCCGATAGCTGAAAATCCCATATAAGGCCCTATATACTCTTCATCACCAGCTTTGGGTCTCTTTCTATAAACTTTATGAAGGGAGAAAATTTCTCCCAAAACTTCTCTTTGACTTACCCACCTATAACTATTGGTTCCTTACGTTCCACCATTGGAAGATCATTTCCATTAATATCCTCCAGTAGTCCTATAAATAATCATATTCATGGAGGAATATATCTACAATGAAAATCAAATGTCTTAAAACACATAACAATACATTATCATAGTAAACAAGAGGGATTAACACAAAGCCATAACATGTCATTCCCCCTTTCATGCCACACGGTCAAAACTGAGGCGCTATCACTACTTTTAACCACCCTACATCTAGGTTATGGTTAAGAAAGGGTAAACACATTCTCATGTTCAATTTTTTCATTAGACATCAAATTATTCACATTTTTACATCATTTTATAATTTTCAAGTTCACATTAGGCACTATTTTAGTTCAAAAATTCACGTAAACAAGAAAATAACATTCACATAAATAACTCATCCCAAAATTTTCTTTTCCCTATTCGTGCCTAAAATGATGCATGTCACAATAATTCCTGAGTTCCTAGAATGATGCATGCATACTCAACTATCATGACATACCGAGCCATGATTGAAATATCAGAAAATATTAGAAAAAATCATATCACACAATATGTTCCTCACTTGAGGTGAAATAGTATCAGCTATAACAACACACATCAATAACAATAATCCCACCATGGGTACTAGGATTTTACCCGCATACATAGATTAGCTACTCCCATGCATAAGATATTAACCATGGCTCGAATCATCCCATTCTCTCATATACCTTTCCCAAATAGTAAGGAAAAATAAAAAGAAAATTAAACTACTCTGATACCACTTTGTAACATCCTACCCAAGCTGCGACACAATAGTACCCCGAGCCGGTCAGTCACATGACCTCAAGCATGCCTCTCCATATGCCAGAGGCTTACGACAAGCAGTAAGGATCTAATATCTATCATGGGGAGATTATACCCTCTTTATCAAAGTATAACAATAGAGGAAAAAAAATAAAAACAACCAAATGATATAACCATAACCAGAATAATACCAGTATCACATGATGACCAAAGAGGAAATATAATATCCAAAGAAAATAGTAGACATGTCATTCCAAATATGTGTTAAGTGTAAATACCAAAAACCCAAAATAAATAAATACTCTGACAACTCCCAAGTGGGTCCTAACACCAAGTATGATTCCCTCATCCATGCTCCATTCCAACTCAACCATTTAATTTATGGCCCTAGCCTATAACTTTCCCTGCAATCATGAAATCTATTCAGGTACTGATCAAGAAGCCTAAGTAGGGTGTGAGTACAACTTAGTAGGCCACCACCAATGACGTATAAAACAATATCTAGTTAATAACAGTGTATGTGGTTGCATAAATAATAAATAAAATCAATAAAGTAAATAGTTTACATTTATTCAATTACTCTTTTTTTAACCACATAACCTCCAGGTTTCTGAGGACACCCAAACTCTCAATACCTGCTTCATCCCATGTCATATTTTGAACCATATAACCTATTCAATTTACATTTAATTATAGAACATGGTATTTCATTATCAACTTTATATCAATTCACATTAAGAACAATTGGAACCATGGTCCAATGCTAACTCATGTGCATATAACGTCGTGTCTAACACCCTATGGGTATTTGGAGCCTCAGTCCCTATCCGACATGTCAAAAATCACTATGATATTTCGAAGAAGCATTTCTTACCCCACACTCTTTTATTAGTTTAACACCATGTTCTTGTGATGCAGCAGACCATGTCCCACACACATTTATCAATTTATCTCCATGGGCTTCTGATGCAGTAGACCACATCCCACACACATTTATAAATTTATCTCTATGATATTTTGATGCAGCATACCATATCCCACATACCTTTACCAATTTATCACTATGGAATTTTGATGAAGCAGACCATGTCCCACACATGAATATAATAATCACATATATATCACATATATCACATCATTAAAGATTAATTAACATTAACCTTATCATCAAATTTAAAAATCAAAACATCTATTAATTAATTCAACAATAAATTAATCTAATTGGATCAATTGAATAATCTAAAAAATTTCCATTAATTAATTCAATAATTAGGTAATTCAATTCAAAAATCTCAATATCCCCATAATTAATTAAACAATTAATTATTCCAATTCAATCAATTTCATAGTCACAAAAATACCATTAATTAATTAATTCAATTAAAAAATATCAATATCTCCATAATTAACTCAACAATTAATTATTCTAATTCAATCAATTTCATATTCACAACAATTACCATTAATTAATTTAATTCCAACAATCTCAATATTCATAATTTTACAATCCCTTAATTAATTAATTTAATTTAAGAAACTCAATTGCTAATCAACTAATGGAAATTATACAATTACATACATATAATTGAAATCAATACTATGGGATTTGAATAATATACCACCTAACTCAATATATTTTACTAATTCTCACCTATATAATTCCTCAATTTAAGCAAAATGATTAGGAACATGACAAAAAAATGAGATCTAGATCTAAAACTAAGATCTTAGATCAAGAGAAAAAATATCCATTAAACCTAGATATAAAAATTTAGAAACAAAAATTAGAAAATCACTATTTTATCTGGAAATAGGAGTGAGAGATAGAGATATCTAATCAAGAATAAACCACATACCTGAGGAGTTGTAGATCTTCAATCTGGTCTTCAAATAGTCAAGAAAAGAGGTTAGATGGGCTTGGAATCTGTCCTAGATCCTCTATAAAATGAATGGAATCATTTAGGGTAAATATATGGTCAATTTGGGGTTAATAACAAGGGTTTGGGTATTTTTGAAATATTTTTTGGGGTAATTAAAACTACAATCATGTTTTTCAGGGTAGGGGCGCATGGTTTTCCAAATCGTGCGCCTAAACCATGCACCTCTTATAGGGGGAAAGGTGCATGGTTCTCTTAAGAGGTTTCACAATTTGAAAAACCATGTTTCATCCATGTGAATACCCTATATTTTGTCTCTTACGGTTTTTTGGGCTGGGTTCACAATTTGGGAAAACCGTGCGCTTACCGTGCACAACCCCAACTCCTTCCAATTTTCTCTATTTTTTAATCAAATACCCCCAAGGTAAAAACCAAACAAAATATACTAAAAAAAGGAAAAATAATACCTATAAATGTTATTTATACATGTTTAGAAAAGTTTATGATCTTACAGGTAACCTTATATATTTAATAAAATATAAAATTACTTAGTTAAAAACAAGTTACCATAGTAAAAGATAATTTGTGTAAAAGGATAAAAGTAAAAAACAAAATCCATAGATCACTATTAACTTAGATAAAAATGAATGTATGAGAATATTCTAGACGTTATATTGTACCACACTCCATATTGTTTCACTATTTATCCATTTACCCTTGAATATTTTCATGTAATTATTGAATAATGATGAGTGCTTCCAAAAGTTCCAATTTTTTCTCTTATAAAAGAATACCACTTCTACCCTTTCAAAGTTACAATTCACCTTTGATTTAATAATTCAAACTATTCCATTTTTATCCCATTATAAACAAATCCAAATTCATAAATAAAATGGTCACACTATGTTATATTACTCCCTTTAATTCCACATATTATCCCAAGGAAAGATCAAGTCTCCAATGTAAGTATTTTCTTTTTCTTATGTTTTTATTCTTAATCTTAATCATCCAAATATCTCATCACTATAATAATATGATTACTTAAATATCATTAGTATAATAATATGTTTTTATATTAATTGAATAACAATTATTTATTCATTTTTCATCCATATAGGAAAACAATGGAACATTAATCATGCATGTGCACAAACTACTACCTCCACAAAGAACAATTTTTCATTTTAATCTAGCTTTTCATTATTTGTCTAGAAATATTAAAATATGGTTCAAAATTATTAAAAAATAAAAATAACATCATTATTATTCTTTTATAAAGATATTTTTCAAAATGAAACTCTTCCTTAACCATACTCACCCATTGAGTTATACCGTTTTCAAGTTTGAGTATGTTTAACTACCCATGTGAATGATGGTATAAAAATATATCATGGATAAAAATTGGAATATAAATAATAATAATATAATAATATAATAATAAAATTATGGTTGGTATATTTTTTTGGGAAATATTATATTATGTATTCCACTTATTATTAAAGTATTATCTTCATTCTCTAAAATCACTGGAATAGGCCAACATAGATTCCAGTTTCATAAAGCATAATTAAAATAATTTTAGAAGGATATAATAGCTTTATAAATAGATATAATTTTTATATATTATAGTATCTTAAATGATATATTAACAATATAATTGGAATTAAATAATAGGCAATGATATCAACATTATAAAATGTGTGCAAACGGTGAAAGTTGTTATCACATGATGGTTGAAATAAGCTATAACTAACCAATACAACCATAATAAATATTTATAAATATAAAAGGAAATATATTTGAATAGGTTTATAAAACATATATGATTAAGGTATCTATGTTTTTTTATAATAGGCTAGAGTGTCATCGACAAAGCAGGGAAACAAGATGAGAGTTCTTATATCAAATTCCTCTCTTTGCGAAATGTTTGGTACTATACACTTAATTTAATTTATATGGTGTATATAATTAATATTTGTGATGAAATATCAAAAATTATTCTATAATAATATTATTTTAAGTTCAATTAAAATTCCTCTCTTTAAATGGCATTTATTAAAATGTTACTCAAGATACAAGGGTTTTCTTTCTCTCAATTTGAGTTTTTTGAGACATGTTACATATTATATACTATGTTTTCTTTGTATTATGTTATTTTGATTTATTATACCATGATTTTCATATAATTTATTTAATTTTTATTTATGGGATAAAAAATTATAAATCAAGTTCTTTTATTTAAATTTATTTTGACTAAAGGGTTAAGCTAGTCATAAGAGTTTTGGTAACTAAAATTTCATTCGTTAAGTTATTATCATTCACTTGAACTTATTTCATATAAGTTAGGATAATTTTGTACTTAGATTATATTATGTGGTATCATATCATTGTTTAATTTTTTACCACATAAAACCCTTTTTAAAATTTTAATTCTTCATAGAATATGTTTCCCGTAAGGGATATTGATAACTCAAATATCCATTGTTTGAATTATAATGTTTCATATTAAACTTTACTTTTACATGATTGGGATCTCCAACACTAATATTTTTTATATGTTATTTTATAATCCTAATTTGGAAAATGATGTTTTAATATAAATTAATATTTCATTACTATTTTTTCAATGTGAGTTTTAAACAAATGTATTTTAAAAATAATAGTAAGGGATTTTCATTTAACTTCCATATGTTTTATATTCCTATACTCATTTCACTAAGATAAACTGTATATATTTTCAATGACCTATTATTGAATATTTTTTTAAAAAATTTATGACTGTCAAATAATTTTCAGTTCACCTTTTTTAAGTGACCTTTAACATCGTATTTTATGTCAATATTAAAAATGTTCTCTAAAATGTTTGTTAATATTTTACTTTCATTTAATTTATCATTTTAAAAATTATTTACCCTAATATTTAGGCCACTTGGCCTTGGGCCTTCAGGCTATGTAATGGGTCTCCCTCTACCCACACTAAAGAGGCCTTTGCTTTAATAATAAATTGAGGCTTCGACCCCAACATTTTTTAAAACATTTTATGCTAATAAGTTTTATTTTTTAATCTTTATACTCTAATATATTTTTATCTTTTGGGGGAATGAATTCATGATACCAAACAATTAAATTAATTATCCCTTATTGACTGGAATCATTCAAGAATTATTTTATGGATAATTTTTATCTATGTCAACATACTTCTAGGCTTAATTTTGTTATATGAGAGAATGAATATACCAATAATCAATAGGTGTAGAATTGAGTTCATGAAAATTTATTTACTTTAAAAACACCCTCTTTACGGTATGTGTGTTCCAATATTTTTCATAATAAAAAAACAAATCAGAATATAAAATCAAAAAGGAAAAATAAAAAAAAAGATAATATAGAGGTTTAGTTAACAAAAACCCTTTAGTCCACTCCACCAACACTATACTTCATAATATTGGTGATTTTCAATATAACAAATATTTTTTTGGGGAATCTAAGCTAAGTGCTAGACAATATTACTTTTTACAAAATTTCAAGAGATTTAAACTAGGATCTCCCTTCACAGGACTTCTTCTCAGTCTTAACATAATCGATTACAGTGAGAGAAGATAGTAAAACGAATTTTTTTTTAGAATAATGGTGTAGCACATAGTTGAAAGTGGAAACTGATAGTAGTTGAAGATACAACTAGAGAGGATGATATTATTTTATGTTTAGATTTGGAATTTCATTTATTTCAAATGATGAAATTATTAGAACATAAACTATTGAATAACTTCAAGTGATTTATTCTTGAGAGATTTAAAGAACATGTTGTTTTGTATATTTCTTATGTTCATAGCTACATGAGTTATCTTTTTCACATGAATACATCCATTTCCCATGCAGTAAAAAACTTTTTTATTTATATCTCCCCTTTTTAATTTTAACTTAAGAACACTTGACAAGCACAATGGTCAAGTAAATAATCCTTTTGAAATGTGGATGAGATAGGTTCTTAATGGCATGTTTCCTTTTTTACAAATATGGAATAATCTTTTGTAGTGGTAATATCAAAAATATTAATCACTAGATCATTCCATTATTGGTAAAAATACATATTGTTTAAATAAATATTTTCTTATTTATACATCTCTTTTTCAAATGCACTTAAAATAATGAATATCGAGATATTATACTGACAATAAAAATATAATCATGGCGATCTATAAGATAACTTATTCTTTCCTTATTTATACATCTCTTTTTATAATTCACATAAAAGAAGGAATATCAAGATATTATACTAACAAAAAAAATATAATCATGAAAATCCATAAGTTAACTTATTCTTTAAAAGATAAATGTCCAATAACACTGTTCTTTTGAAGATAATTTATAGAGAAACTTCGTATGATAAAACAAATATTTGATTTATGAATTGTGTAAGATAAAAAAAATTAACTATTGTGTAGGATAATTCTTATTCATAAGATAATAAATTAATGACATATGATGATTGAATTTCACAAATTTGTCTGATATTCATAATATAATCATTTTATGAATGTCATTTTTGTAAGATAAAATATTACTCATAATTTTCTTATGACTGAGATTTATAACTTTGAACAGGAGAAAGATAATTTAATTTACTAGTAAGATAATCATCTTATCTATTAAGATGAACTTTCTAAATCTGGATTTCATAAGATAATTTAATTTTATGAAAACTAAAATTATAAGGTAGATACTGGGTTTATTTCGTAAGATAAATATGTCACAGGAAAGAAAAACATCCAACATAAGATAAATTGGTTTAATGAAAAGCTAAATTTTAGTATAATAAATATCATTGTGATAGATTATGGTAAATTTCTTTGAAATATATTCAATAAATAACTCACAACTTATAATATGTGTTAGAGATGAAATCTGAAACACTTTTCATTATAATATAAATAGGGATTTTTGGAATCATCAAAAACACATAAAGCACTAAGTTATGTTGAAAAAATATAAGTTTGAACAAAAATAACCCCCTTCCGATGATCACAAAACCCATTGATTTTTTTTAATATAGTAGTTTAAAAAGTTTTTAATTTTTATATTCTCTTTTTCTTCTCCCCCTTTTTATGATAACCAAAATAAGTAGGATAAAGGAAAAGAGTACAGTTAATGTTGCATAGGAACATGTGTAAATAGTATGTAAAATATACAATAAATATTAATAGAAATTGGAATGGACTTGTATTGAAAATAACATTGTTTAAATATTGAGAATAACCAAATAAATATGTGAAATTCAAAGAATAATATAATAAAAAGTGTAGATGAAAAGTATGTAATAATTATAAATAATAGATGAAAAGATGACGATTGAAAGAATTAAAAGAGTTAAATAAACAAACATTAAATTTTTTAAGAGAAACCATGATCATTTATTCATCCAAAATAAGAAATAAATCATCCTTATGGCATAAGATTATGTTTGGGTGTTGGTATTTTAAAGGGTTGGGTTGGTCGTTTGGAAAGGAATAGGCAGGTAATAGAGCACCAACCCTTTATCTAATAACATCACCCAAGGTAAGAAAATATATTACAAGTTTTACTCTATCTCCATGAATGAAGCTCATTTAAATGGATTGGATTTTGAGATCAAGTTATTAATATCTATCCAAATCAAAGTGATCTATAGGGATGAAGGGAATCTTAGTGGAAGGGGAAAGTAATGGTATTGAGACTTCATTGAAAAACCGATATTCATATTTAAATATATCTCAAAGGTATTAAAAATTTATTTAAATTTTTGAGATGTGGTGGCTTGTTGATAAGTGATGGCAGGTCCAATAGAACATTTTCCTCGAAGATGGTACAATACATCCACATATATATTAATTCTCCTAACCATGTCATTTTATAAATATTCTAAGACAGTTATAAAACCTTTCCACATACTTTGATAAAAACTCCCAAACAATTTCTACACATCTCCCTCCCTTATTATCATAGTTATGAACCAATTGTTTTAAAACTTCAAACTATTTATTAGAAAACCCAACTAAATGTATAGTAGGAGTAAAAATTTATAATGAAGTTTCAATTTCATTTTCTTTAGAGGGAATCCATCATTATCAAATTTTAGAAAAAGTATCTTCTTCTTATGAAGAATATTCTAATCTCAAAATTTTCACATCTGACTAATGAAAATTACTAAACATTTCTTCTAATACTAAATAATTTTTAGACAAAGATTTGTCTATTTCTCTCAATCTAGTAATAATAAAACTAGTGTCTTTTTATACTTGAACTAGAGCATCTTGAATAATTGATACTTCATATTTAAGTAAAGAACTTATTTTATTCATATATTTATCATGATATCTTATTTCATTCTTTGGAATAATTGGAACACTTCTCATTTATGTAATCAAGATGTATTAAAGATCATGAAACTTATATACAGAGATGGGTTCACACTACATAGAGGCCAAGCTAGCAGTCAAAATATCTATCACATGAGGTATACCTTTCATATTTGATTATATAGAGGCCCAATCCCAGGATATATAGATTTATGATTATACATTTTAAACTTCCCTCCATGACTAATTGAATTAATACCTTTAACACATTAAAATCATGTTATGGGACTACTTGATCATGAAGAGTCATTACCCCCACTATGGAATTGATCGACTGATTTTTCAACACATTCACTTTAGTTATCATCTCATAATAACTTAATTGAGACACTTCATTATAAAAATTTTACATTAATGTAGGAATATTAGAATTAGTATGTGTGAATGAATTGGTGAAAAAATATCTTGATGAAATTCTGCACTACAATCTTCATTTAACAAATAATTTTCATTAACTTTTTTATTTTCATCAACTTGAGGTAGTTTTCCAAAATGAGAGGGTTAACCATATTCCATTCTTGGTTTTATTTCTTGAAATTAGCAGGGTAGCTTCATCATATTCTTACTATTCTTCTTCTTCTTGTTTTTATTATTTTTCTTCATTACCAATAACACTCCGACCAATAAAGCTAACAAATTCTCTTTTCACCTTTTAACTCGTCTCCCTAGATAAAGATATTTCAAATAGAGGGATTGTTCCCAATCTAGTATAGATATTATTCTCCAAAAAAAAATTAATAATCTCATAATGGTTGAGGAAAAGTATTTCCTTGTAGTAGAAATAGGTAAAATGGATGGTGTAATGGTTGTAAGATCTAGAGTATCAATAACATGATATGTTTCTGAATTAATTTATGGTATGGTCACTTAATCAGTTCAAATATCTTCGAAAATGAAAAAATAAAATCTTTTGTGTCTATCAATAATAGTTTCATTATCCATAAGGTCTCCTACATCTACACTCTCAATATTTTCCTTTAAATGTGCAATTAAATTTATAGTAGATTGAGTAGAAACTTCAACAACATCCACCACATGAGAAGACTCCCCCTAGACATTAGCAGGGTCTAACTGTACCTCATATTCTAAAATAAATTAAAACAACTTAGTCATATATTAAATCCAATAGAAACCACTACACTTTAATACACTAGAACTTAAATTTGTTAGACCATGAAAATGTGTGCCCGTGGTCTCATCCAAAAGAACATAGGATTTACCAAAAGTCAGCATTAACAACCTTTCAAATGAGTAAAAATTTACCAATATTTCTGGATATGGAACATGTATCCCATTACGTATCATTACAAGTTTATAGTATTTTATATCATGAAAATATATAACAAAATAACATCTAAAATAATATTTTCTTGATCTCACCATTGCACTGGGAAATCTTAATTGGATAAACTTCACAAGAACCTTTCACTCTAGTTCAAAGTCTTTTATGTGATTATTCTCTATATCTAGGATTCCAAAAAGGGATTTTATTATATATAAAGGGATTACATCATTTATTGGAGATAAATTTGTTTTAAATCAGAATAACCTTCATCAGAGAATCAAAACACTTCAACTTTTACTATAAAATATATTGAAAAGTCCTTTTGGTTTATAATCATAGTTACAATATCTTTAAAATCTTAAAAATGAAACCCAAAAGTTTCATAAAACCCTCAAATTTATTTATAAAATAATAAATCTATTCACTTCTCATTAAACACATACTCCCATCCTTGATGATTGGTAAATTTCTTGAGAAACATGTTTATTACATCTAGACAAATAAAATCAATAGTTTTTCTACTCAACTCTTTTCTTACAGACCTTGAGCAGTTGGGTCTACTAGCATTGAAACTATATGTACTATTAGTTTTTACCATTTCTTAATAAGGTTTTAAATATCAAATTATTATGTATAGGAAGGTTTAGAGACGAGGAGAGGAGGACTCTGAAGTTTGTAAAGGGTTCGTGTGCAGGATGAATTTTCTTTCTTTTGTTTTGCGGTAACCGAAGGGTCACACAGTGTGATGTGTAGGGTAATCCTGAAAAAGTAACCTATGTATCATATGAGTATGAAACTAATACTCAAAATATAAGTACTAAAATTTTAATGAAATAAATAAAATGGAAATTAAATAAATATAAATTCTTTCTCACTAGACTATTAAATAAGTAAAATAGAATTATTCAAAATAAAAAAAAACCTAATTTAGATTTGATAAAATCAAATATGTCAGAAGGAAATGGTTTTATAAAAATTTATATTAATTTATTTTATATACATAATAAATTCTAAATAGATATCACCATTTTTGTGAATTATACCTTCAGAAATGACACCTTAGATCAATGTTCTTTTTTTCAATAATGGTTTTTGGGATTCTTTATAATATTTATAGCACTTGTGTTATCACATTTAATTTTAAATAAATTAAAATGAATTCCAAAATACGTCAGGGTTTTATTCATCCATAGCACTGGTGCACAACAAATACTAGCTATAATATATTTAGCTTCAGTAATTTATAATGATAAAAAGTGTTGTTTTTTAATATACCATCATATTAAAGAACAACTTGGGAGATGACATGAACCTATGATATTAAATGAGTTTCTTTTAGATTTGATCAAAATCTAGCATAAAGAAATACTAAAAACATAATGTATGGTCTAATTGAATTATGATAAAGTAATATTCTAATGATTTCTCTATATAACTTTTTGTTTACTGGTTTTCAGCCTAATCTAAGTTAAGTCTAATGTTGGAACTCTTGGAAGTTGAATAGGTATTAATATTTTCAATTTTAAACATTTTAATTAAATCATGTATGTTTTTTCTTTGGTTTAAAAAAGTTCCATTTTTTTTTAAAAAATTTAAAATCCAAGGAAATAGTTTAACTCACCCATCATGCTCATATCAAATTATTTTTTGCATGCTTTGTTAAAAACCTTTACATGATTTTTGGTTTGTTGAAACAAAAATAACATCATCAACATATATTTTCACAAGAAAAGTAACTTTTGATTAAGTTTTATTTAAAAGAGCGGGGTCTACTAATTCCACATTCAATCCATTTGATAAAAGAAAAGATCTTAATCTTTCATACGATGATATAGGTTATTGTTTAAGTTTATTGAGAAATTTGGTTAGTTTAAAAATAGAATTTTAAAAATTATGATGTTTAAAACTGGGAGATTTTTTAAGATAAACTTACTCTATTATAAATCCTTTTAGAAATGAATATTTAAGATTCATTTTATATAATTTAAAGTTCAAATGAGGATCATATTCTAGTAGGATTATAATTTCTTCTAACCCAATTACTGGGGAAAAGGTCACTTCATAATCTATTCCTTATTCTTCATTATAACCTTTTACAACTAATATATTTTTATTTATAGTTATTACACCTTGATCATACTATTTTTTCCTAAATACAAATTTTTTTCCAATAATAGGATAGTCATAGGATCTATCAACTAATTCACACACCTTGTTCCTCTTGATCTGCTTTAACTCTTATTACATTTCTCAAACCCAACACTTATAAGTTAAATATTCTTATAAGGTTATAGGTTATAACCGAGAGAAAAACGAATATAATTCTACCAGATTTCCTACATTTCTTTAGGTTCTAAAACATATATCTAAATCTCATATAAAAGTTTCTATAGGATGATCCTTAAGGTTTCTAGTTTTTCTAGGTAACACACTTTCTGGTTCTCAAGAATCAACCCTTTTAGAAATTGGTTCACCAAAATAAAGTTCCAAATCATCATCCTTTTCATTATTAAAAGAGGTTAAGGTATAATTTATTTAAAATAATCAGCTTTAATTCATTTTTGTGATCAAAAGGATCAATTTTATCAAATTTTACACGATTTGATTATTAAAAAATCCTTGATTTTTTAGAAAAGTCTATAAGCTTTGGAATTAATAGAATAAAGTAGAAATATTCCTTAATCAGATTTTGGATCAAATTGAACAATATTTTTCTTGGTGTTTATGATATAAAACTTATATATAAACACTTTAAAGTATCCTAAATTTCATGAAAGTGTGAAGGCTATATTATTTTTTACTAATTTTAGATAATATTATTTTGAATTGGGTTAAGGGGTAACCTTACATGGATCATAATACCATAACAACTAGGACTAGTAAAGGGCCATTAAAGGCCTAAGAACTATACACCCAGAAAAAACCCTCTCTAGATGATGGTTTAATGTTTCTTTGAAGTGCCCATCGTACAAGGCTGATCAGTTAACACCACCCCATACAAGACTGCATGGGAGTAGGTACTAATGGTGAAGCCATACCCTCTAAATCTTCCAATATTATTTTCCTTCCTAATGGGTGATTCCTTGAAATGAACCTCATTTGGGGATGCACCTAAAATCTTACCTATTTTTTCCTCTTCTTCCATTGAAGTGTCATGCTCTACCTGCTGCCATTGAGGACCACTATTCCTGCCTTGCACTGCTTCCACCCATTCGATGATGTCATCCATGAAATCCACCCATCAATGCCTTTCACCATGGTTTCCCCCATGCCATCAAGACAACTATTTCCAGTCGACCAATATCATGGACTTCCACTAACCATGCTAAGCTGAACCCTTCCACCATCATTTCACCTCAACTCTGCCATCACCAGAATCCCTCATTTGAAGCCACCAATCCCTTGAAAATAAGTTGTGAAATCTACCACTTTATGAGTGTTTCATATTGTTGGACTGATACTAAGAATGCACTTAAACCCCACAAAAAATTTCTTTTCTACCTATACTTGAACCCAGGATTTAGATATAGATTGCAAGGTTGTTATACCTCTAGGATACAACCCCATCTACTCCTACCTTTAGTTTTATATTATTAAATACCTCATAGGGTGTTTTCTTTAAAATATTCCTTATTATAACTCTGTTAATAAAATAACATTCTATGTTTATAGCTTCATCCCAAAAACTAGTAGGCATATCATATTAACATAACATTTTTAAAGTAATTTCTTGAAAGGTCTCATTACTTATTTTAATAACACCATTATATTCAAGAAGGTCCAAATAAATCTATATAAATAAGTTTT
Source organism: Viscum album (assembly GCA_963277665.1). NCBI lineage: Eukaryota > Viridiplantae > Streptophyta > Magnoliopsida > Santalales > Viscaceae > Viscum > Viscum album. Next base: position 348,349,832 of record OY728158.1, on the reverse strand, counting down.
AGGGGTCTATAAGTGGAAATATTTTTAACTAGCTTAAAATATGACTTTTTTTGCTTACCCATTTGATACATATTGCATAGTTTCTTTTTGTCAAATTTAATTTTTGGAAAATCCGAAATCAATTTCTTTTGGATAACTTTATTTAGGATTAAAATTTGCATTGTCTAAGACTTATATTCCAAATCCAAGGTTAATTTTCTTAAACATTAAAAAAATTTACATTTTATCTGCAAAAATAATTTAGGTATAGAGTATAGATATTATTTATTCTTGGTGCTATAAACTTAAGAGTTTTTTCTTTAAAGATAGATCAAGCATTGTTAGAAAAATCAACCAAATAAACATAATCATAAAGTTGAGAAATAATCCTCAGGTTGTGATTTAATCCTTCAAGATAGAGTACATTGTTTATGAGGATATATTTTGGATTTCCAAAAGATCTAATTCCAACTATATTTCCTTTTGTGTTATCACCAAATGTGACATAGCCTCCATGAATCTTAGATAGTGAGTTAAAGTTGGAGAAATCTCCACTAATTTGGCTTTAATATCCACTATCCATAAGCTAGTTTTCATTTCTATTTGAGTGGCTATTTCCCTACAATAAAAAAATCAAAAAAAAAATATTTTTTGGTATTGAAACACTCTTGGGCCCAGAAATGTTAGCGACAAAAGATTTGGTAACCGAAATATATTTTCATTTTAAAAAATTAAAATTGGATAATTTTTCAAAAGTAATAGATTTATTTATTCCACAAATTTAGGGATTTATTAGATATAATGCATTTGAAAAATGACCATTTATTCCATTCTGAAATCAATTAATACTAGACATAGTTTTATTTTTTAATCTTGGTATAAAATATTTTTTATAAATCTTGGATTTTCAACCTTGTTTCTTATACCATAATTTTCTATTTTAGGTTGGTTTTTACCAATAATTTTATTTATAAAATCCCCATACTAAAAAACCTACAACTTCTTTAATATCATTAACCTCTTTTTGTAAAATTTTAATTTTATTACTCTATTCAATAAAGATGTATTATAATTTTCAAACTGGGTTTTCAAATCTAATTTTTTTATTTAATATTTCCTCTTCATTAAAATTTTTATTATAAGAGTCTATTAGGGATTTTTTTTCTTTTTCAGGATTTCATAATTAGTTCCAACACGATAAAATATTCATTTAATTATTCATATGATAAACTTTTATTTTCCGAATAAAACTCATGATCAAAAGAATAATAATAATGTACATCATTTGAATATTCCATAAAATATATGTTGGAATTTTTATTATATGCTTAAACTTTTAATTCTAAAGAGGTATTATTAGTTTTGTCTTCATAGGCACTCCACTTGGATTTCATGGTATTCTTAGATTTCTTCTTGTAACTCTCCTTCTTGAAACATAACTTGCTTTAGTCCCCATTACATGGGATATATGACATCAATAAACTTAGTTAAACTCATCAGGAACCTCGTCCACAGATAATATAATTCATATTCTTATATTTAAAATCATAACTTTCTTTAGTTTTAACATCTCATGTTTCTGGTTATGTATCTAGAATTTTTTAAGGATTCAGATTTTTTAGATAAAAATTTAGACCAAGTTTCTTAAAATATATGGTCATTATTAACTTCTAGTAACCATAATTATCACTATTAAAATAGAGATATCTAACCATTGACATACCTTATATTTTATCATCCATAATATAAATTCTAAAGAAGATATTTAGACTTAAACATTTGATAATTGAGAACTCATTATTCACATTCTTTGATACCAATTTCTTCCCAGATTATTTCTATACAAAGAATCAATATGGGGTGAATTGAGTTCTTTAAAAATTTATTTACTTTTAAACCACCCTATTTAAGGTATGAAAGTCCCAATCATTCCCTTAATAAAAATAGGAAATTTAAAATAAAATACAGAAGGTAAAAGATAAAAAAAGAGATTTATAGTGTTTTGGGGAATAAAAATACCTTATTCCACTTCTCTAATAGTCTACTCCACGAGTTTGGTGATTTTCACTATACCAACACTTTTTATGGGGGATCTTTACTAATTGAAAGCATTAGTTACTTGTTAAAATGGTTCAAGAGATTTCAAACAGGATATCCATTCATATTAATTCTTATTAGTCCTAAAACAATTAATTAAAATGAGTGTAAATAGTAAAAATGAAAATAAAAGTTTAGAATAATGGTGCAGCATACATTTGTAAGTAGAAACTAATAGTAATTAAAGATACATCTAGAGAAGATGATATTACTCTATGTTTTTTATATTGAAGTTTTTGGATTTAAAAGGATGATAATGTAAGAAGAAAAAATGTAGAATATATTCAAGTGATGTATTCTCAAGATATTTGAATCATTTAACACTTTATATTTTTCTTATGTACACTACTTCAGGTGTTCCCTTTTTCACATTCATACATCTATTGCTTATGCAGCAACAAAATCTTCTATTTATATCTATAATTTTTAATTTTAACTTAAGAACACTCTATAATAATAATATTTAAGTGAATAATACTTTTGAAAATTTGATGAGATAGGTTCTTAATATAATGTGTCCTTATTTTCCAAATATGAAATAAACTTATACAATGGTGATATTAAAAGTATTCTCCACTTGGCCATTCCATTATTAGAAAAAGAACCTTGTTTAAATTGATTTTTCATTATTTAGACAACCCTTTTTATGATTTATTTAAATTCCTAAATTGACTCATTAAGATATTATATTAATGTTACAAATATAATCATGATAATCTAAAATATGAATTTTTATTCATAAGATAAACATCGGATAACACTGTTCTTCATAATATGATTTATAGAGAAACTTCCTAAAATAAAATAAATCTTTGAATTCTCTATTGCATAAGATAAACCAAATTAAGTATTAAATTGAATAATTATTATTCATAAGATAATATCTTACTGATATATCATTATTTAACTTCAATAATTCATTTTATGTTCATAAGATAATCCTTTTATTAATTTCTTGTTTATAAGAGAAATACTTCTCATAATTTCCTTTTGAACAAGATTTCTAACTTTGAAAATAAGGAATATAATTCAATTTCTTTGTGTGATAATATTCTTATGTAGTAAGATAAACTTTACAAAATGGTATTTCATAAGATAAATTTATTTTATTCAAACTAAAATTCCAGCATAGATACTGGGTTTCTTTCATAAAATAGATATGTTATGTATAAGATAAACATCATGTGTAAGATAAAATCCTTTAAAAAACAACTAAATTATAATATAAATAATATATTTTCACTCAAATTTGATAAATTTCATTGAAATATATTCAATAAACAGCTTATGAATTATAATAATAGTTAGAGATAAAATCTAAAACACTTAAGATAAACTCATTAGAATATAAATAGGGATTTTTTGAATCATTAAAAACACAAAGTATTAAGATATATTAAAACAACATAAGTATGTTCAACACCTTTATTACACCATGGATATTTTATTTTAAAACCATCAAATTTCTCTCTCTAGATGGATTAAAATCATATTATTACAGAATTGAATTAGCTGTATACTCACAGCTCTATACGCTGTGAACGTAACAATTTATATAATTTGGGTTAGATGATGTTCACCTAGAAATAATGTTACTATATTAACATGGGGAAAAGTATTGGAATTCTATATGTTTTCTTTCCAATATTAATGATTATTGGAAATATGAAAATTTATTGTTTAACCACCCACCTTCTTCCTCCAAATGGTTTATATTCATGTTATCCCTTTTATTAACATACAAAAAAATATTTCGGTATCATATATTCTTATTCAAATATGGATGATTTTTGAAAAGTTAACTATGTATTGTTTGACCACCCACCTTCTTTATCAGGATGATTTATGATCATGTTATCCCTTTTATTTACACGGGGAAAAGCATTGACATTATTGATGATTATTTATTGCTAATTCCGGCTGATCATGTATTGAGATTCCACATTGTTCATTATATGGATTTAAAAAATTTTAGTCAGACAAATGTTCCTTAGGAAATAATATTAAAGGTCTTGTTGAATCTTATGGTAAATGAATTGGACTTAATCAGGTGATTGGTGGGCCCCAAAATTATATATCCCCTCAATGAATCGATATTTCTCCTGAGATAAACCAACTTGGGTTTTAGTGCATAACTCTCCCCATATCAGTATAATGTATTGGAAAAAGGACTCAAAAGCATGTTTTTAATTTCTAGAATTATGAATTCCATTAGTATGAGATCAATATGATTGATATCTATGTTTTAATTTATTTTCATGGATATAAAATGATTTATGTTTTAGTTAATTATGGAATTATTTAGATTATTTATTCATGACATATTTTCTATACCATGCTTATGTTTTTGATATCTTTAGTTATATATTTCCATTACCAAGCATTTGAGATCATCCCTTTATTATTTTTTTATTCCCTAGGTTATGAAGAAAATTAGTACACATGAATTTTTTAGAAGGATAACACGTGTGATAGAATTTATAGGAGATATTGAAGAGTCATTATGGAATAATTATTTTCTTATATAGTAGAAAAAATATCCATTAGTTGATAAAGACATGGGATTAATTATTTTTATTATTTTTACTAATTTTATAAATATATTAACCTAAAATATATTAGGATATATTTAAAGAAATGTTTTATTTAATTCATGTAATTATGGTATAGTTTTGTTTTAGAACCTATAGTTATAATCAAATCTAGTATGTTAAGTATTTGTTTATAGAACTAGATCCAGCAGTGTAGGTATTAGGCATCCCATTTGATATTAGAATAGTGTTTAGAAACTTTTGAGTTTTTTATGTTTGTTGAGGATATTTTAAGGTTTGATAAGTTAAGGTTTATGAAAATTTCATGGGTACAGATAACCCTTTATGTTAGTTGAGGTAATTTTGTATATTTTGGGTATCAGGATAAGATAAAATCAGTGAATATCCTTAAAATAAGTCTAAGTGTATTATGAAATACTGAAGTGTTGGTAAATTCTTGAGTATGTGATTTTACTAGAAATTACATCCCTATTTGGAGATAACAAGTGGATGTGGGATCTAACATTGATGTATATAGTGGTAATAACCCCAAAATGTCATATTGGGCATTAACTAGATCATTACCTAGTGCACGACTAATATTCCTAACTACACACTTATTTGACACTCCCAGGGGAAATGATTTTGTTAATCACATTCTCTTATAAACCACAATGAATGATTTAATAATGATGTTAAAAAATTAGATTAGAGAACCTAATATAAAATTGACCATGGATTACCAAGTATTGAACAAAGAGAGTCATAGGTTGATATGAAAGTGTCATATATTAAAAAAAAGGTGTCATAAGGGAAGAAATATTTGGATTAATGTTTTAATTTTTATATTTTGGATGTTATCATGACAACTTTGGTTTTATAATTTGGTTGATATGAGATTATAAAAATTATTCTAAGAAAATCATTTATCTAGAAACCACAATGTATTATAACGAAATAAGGGAGCATACGTAAATGGTTAATAGTTTCAGTATATGCCTATTATTAAGGAAAATGTGAGTTTCTTTGCCTTGTCTATGGAATTTATGTTGATATCATAATAAAAATTAATCACAGATACACTTAGCTATTTAAGTTAGTGAAGTGATATTTATAAATGTTATTTTGGTATATTCTAAATTTTATTGCAGATTATGTGAAACATCTAAGGATTGTTATTAAGTAGATTTACTTTAAATATAAGAAAACATATATTAAATTGTATTAATAACATTAAAAAGTGATTTTATGGTTGAGTTGTATTTTTGTGATAAAATATTGGAGAAAACATGATTTAGGTATGGATAAATCTTAGGTTTAATATAATCTTGATGTTGAGACAATAATGGGTAGTTTGATTTTGAAGAGGTAAGTCAGATAGTATTAGTAGCCTTAGGATTGATAATTGATTCGTGATATTTTTTGTGATGTTTATCACATTTTTGGGAGAATGATATATATTGAAAAGTGCATGACTCTATGAACTATTGGTTATATAAGATCACTGGTTTTGATCTAGTTGATAAATTACAATAGAATTTTAATTCTTAGTTTGGTGGATATACTAAATCTTAAATTAATCTTTGGAATGTAATTTAGAGAGTTGGATCACTCATACATGTCATTTTTGGATGAGGTATAAGGCATAAGAGGTGTCTTGGGTGTACAGACTAGTTTCATAAGTATCTAGATTTAAAGTCCTAGTTTTTGGAAGGGAAAAGGGAGGAACATGGTTAGCACAAGGTTAATCATAACTATGAACATCAATTATGCGCTCCTATAAGGGTGTCACATGGTTTTTCAAATTTTGAACCGGAGGCCTTGTTGTCTTACGAAAAATTACAGAGGAATGTAGAGGTGAAATACATGGAATGTGTATGGTTTGTTTAACCATGTACTTTGACCATGTGGGAGTGTGGGGGTGAGACTGTTCCAAATCCATGGTTGGTAAATAGTTTCCTTAACTGTTCACACAAACCATTTAGGGTGTGTCTCTAAGTGAGTTTTAGCCACACAGTTGGAACATGGTTAGAATAAATATAAAAATAAACCATGCACAACCTTAAAAGAGTAAATTAACAATTTACCCCTCAGAAATTTAACCATCAATCCACCACTTTTTTCTCATTCACACACAGTTTCCCCCTCCACTTGAAAGCTATCCTACACTCTTCCTAGGATTTGAGATAATTCTTCCATCCAGTTTCTTATTTGATTATTTTTCATTATGTTGGATAGAAAATTGTATGTCTATGATTCCTCTTGGTTATTTCCTTGATTTATCATTATATATAGAATTCTATATTCATGTGAGATCATATACCATATTTATAGGGCATTTTTATATTTCTTTGATTTCTCTCATTTCAGATCAAAGAAAAAGGCCAATAATAGATGAGTGAATCTTATTTGGTATAAGGTAGATGGTTTATGACTATTCCCCCATTTTTTCATTATTTATAAATTTTCACCCTTTTTCCACACACTAACTTTCTATGCATTACTTCTAAAATGTAAAACATATTAAATTAAATTAATAGACCACAACCGTTGTGTTCCATAGACCTATTAACATTTTTAGAGGGTTGTAACATCAATTTAGATCACCCATGGGGTGCATCCTATTAATTATCTTCATTGGACATTGCATGTGTTTAACCAAAATACCATTATGGTGTATTTGATTTTAATCCTATAAACGGAATTGATTAAATGATAGTAAACGAATTAATTTAATTGAAATAATCCATTTATACTTATTTATCATTTATTTACCAATGAGTGAGATGAAAAATGAAATGAGTTTTATTTATAAATTTCATTGATACTTAGTCACCTTATGTTAAGTCATAATACTATGCTTTGTTGGGAAATAAATTAGCCTTGGGTGTGATGATCTTGTCCCTTGTGAGTAGAAGTAGTATTCAAAAATAATGAAATGATAAATGGATGGATATCATCCTTTGATTCTTTCATCATTATAATTATATGTTGAATTAATTAATCAAATTTAGCACCCCTTGAGGTGGTTTGGCATGTATCTTGATTAGAATGGTTAAGTGAATTAAATGGAAGGTGATTGATAAGTCTATGTCACTAACCCCTTAATTCATTAGTTCTTATAATGGGTTTTATTTTGAAATAAAAATACTAAACTAATAAATGGGATTGTGAAGTTTTATGGATGTTTCCCATGGAATTATTGATTTTTTAAATGTAACCATATTACACCTTGAGCAATAATTAGATTCCTTATATGAAATTAATTGGATGGGATCCTTGGTTAAATGGATTATATTACACCATGAGTGATACTTGGGTTCCTAATACGGAATGAATTAGATGAACTCATTAGTAAAATAATCTATACTACACCTTGAGTGATACTAGGGTTTCTAATATGGAATTCACAAGATGATATCATTGGTTAAATTACTTATATTACCCCTTGAGAGATAATAGGGTTATATATACATAATTCATTAGATGAGATCATAGGTTACAAGATATATGTTACGTAATGAGAAATACATGGGTTACTTACATGGAATTCCATGTATGGTCTCAATGGATTAATGAAATTATATTATAACTGCTTTTTATTTAGATTAACCTTATTTTACAATCCTTAAATTCATGAAACATGTAGAAACTTTTATGATCAACATTAAATATGGATGCCTTAGTTTATCCTTAGGTTCCACATGACTAGTGTTACTCATAGATGCCCGAGATCATAGCCATGAGTCCCTTACTTCTACTTTACTATTATTTTTCTTATATAAATTACATATTAGGCCTAAGAATGTATATACGACTAGGTGTCGCATGGGGAACCCAATCCCGACATGGTTAATTTTACATTATTACTTTACTATCTTAATTTTGATATACATGCACACTATTACATTTTATATTCACATACTGGACAAAATTATACATCATTGGTGACAGAATACTATGTATTTTTCACTCTATTCGAGCCACTATTTGGTACCCAATTAGATCTACTAGCTATAAGTTAGGACTTGGATCATGCTTCTTTATATTAAATTACTATATGTTAGGATGTGGCATGGGAGTATTGACTGATCATGTACTTGGGAAACCTTTTGGATTTGGATTATTTTATTTATTTATTCTTTTATCAATCTAGACCTCTTGTATGGATTAACTTTTGTATGTTTACTACTTTGTATTTATGGATTAGCATGTTCATGCATAGTTATTTTATTTAGCACTGGTCTGGTTATCTAATTATTATTACTTGAAAATTATTATTATCTTCCACTTCCTTTCCTTTATTTATTCTTCCACTATGTTTATTATTGGTCTATAGGGTATAGTATCCCCACTGTACCACATTGAGACCCTCACTGCTAGTTGGTAGCCTCTAACAAACAGGGAGGTATGCTTGAGGCCTTGATGTTGGCCGGTATGGTTACTATTTATAGAGTGAACTAGTTTGGGATGTGAAAAAGTGGTATCATAAAATTTTATTTTTTTGTCTTATTATTTTGGGATGGTAGACAGGCGTCTAAGAATGTGTCAAAACATGGTAAATAATTTTTTTTTGGAATAAACAACCCATTAATGAGGCAAAGATCATGTTTCTGAGGATTGTATTGTTTTTTATGATGGGTATTTTTTATTATTGATTATTATTTCTCATTTAGTGATTCATATACTTTTATATTGATTATTGATTTATGAGATTTAAATATTTTCCTAATAAGAAAACAGATGACGTGTACTCTTGCAACATTTCAAGAACATTGGACTCACATTTCAATAGCATATTTTTTTAAAAATATTCTATGTTTTCTTGCCTTATCTGTTTGTATTATTTTCTAATGAGATAGATTTATATGCTATGGTATGATGAAATGTTTGTTAAATAAAGTGTCAAAATAAACACAAAAAATGTTTTGATACATGATTTGATGATAGAATTCTATCTAAATGACCTATGATTGACTAAATAAATGAAATTATTTTAGTATTGGATCTTAAATTCAACACCCCAAGCGTCCATAGTACGTTTCTCTTTAAATAATACAATAGCGTGCGATGTATGCAACACCGAGTTCAAGCACACCACGACCTATCAAACAAGCCATTTAAAAAGTGGTTATGAACAGTAATAACCACATTTGGAATTTTATATATATCCAATATAATTTTAAAATTCATATTTTGTGTTTATTAGACATAATATAAGGACAAATTAATTTTTTTTGATAAAAGAAGTATATTTAAAAAAATGCAGTTTTAACACCTTTTAATGGAGAAACCTTTTTAAATACAATATTTTACTCTTTTATATATTAAATTTTACAAAATAAACTTATTATTTATAATCAGGACATAAAAATTTAGTTTTGATAATTTTTTGGTGTTTTTCTCATAACTTTCATATTTGTGTGAATAGTGGAAAATACTAAATATTAATTGAAAACAAAATTTTCAATAAAAATGATTTATAGTGTTCAATTATACATTTTATGGTTTGGAAGTATAATTATATTATATTTTTACCATTTAATCCAATTTTGTTTATTTTAATTAATTTCACTTTGAAATTATACGTAAACAAGTGTCAATCTTTTGATAGTTATTATTTCTTAAAAACACGCTATTTGTTTTGACAACGGAAATTAATTTTAAATTAATTAATGAAACTTATATGTATTTAATTTGGTAAAATATGCATCATTTTTTAATTCATAATATAAAATACAGCTTAGGCTGAAGTTTTGGTATTTTTCTGAAAAACTTCAATTTTTGATGAATAGTAAAACCACTTAGTAGTAGTTAAAAAACTGAATTTTTCATTTAAATGAGATTTTACCACTTCTATGAATTGAATCTAGAAAATTAGACAAACATGGTTGTTATTAGTAAGTAAAATGTGGTTCAATAAGATGAAAATAATTTTTGGTGAATGGTAACTTTTGACTTTTATTTACCGCGATTAATGGTAAATATGGTAATTCAAGGTGAAAAGAATATTATAATAACAACAAATTACCTTAACATTTGTCATAAACTTATTGGATGAGTAATGTCCAACCATTGGCATCCTTGGGTCCATTTTGGGACCCCATGAAGCAACTTAAGAGTGATAATGACACTTTATTTTAATTAACTTAATGTAAAGATAAAAATGACATTAACAAATATATTTTAGTATATCAATTTTTACATGGGGTTATATAAGTCATATTTTCAAGAATAAATATTCATTAGAAATATAAAAATATTTCCTAAATTATTGTATTTTTATTATTAATTTTAAACATCAAATAAATTAAATTATTTATAATAAAATAATGATGCAGTATTCACCTCATTAACAAATGGTTTAAATAAATAAGATTATTAATGTTAAAACAATATCAAAAACCTATCCAATTATTATTGGATGATTTTATTTCGAACATCATTCATATTATATTCTACTTTAATGAGTTTTGGAACTTTTTTAACCGAAGATAAGTTTATAATAAAATAACATTTTCAAACTTTTCTAAAGAGCCCATCCTCTCCCTTATAAAAGGACACCACTTCTAACCCATTCCTCACACCTCTAAATCCCCTTGGATCGTCCAAACCATGACCAAATAATATCTAAAGATCCTTATCTTTCACCTAGAATCCTTACCTTAGGCAGAAGTCACTTCAAGAAGTCCTTTTGGTTCAAACCAATGGGAGTTACCCAAATTAAAGGTAATGATTTCTCTTAACTTTTTTCTTTTATTTTACTTATCCAACCACTAAACTCTTTTTATTCATTTCGTTTATATCAACACAATTATCATAAATATACTAGGATGTTGTTATGAGAAATATTCAAACTAAATTTACACACACCTTCATATAATGGGTAAAGAAAACATTGTTTCTGTGGATGGAAAACTAACACCTCACGAAACGATGATTGTTCAATTATCTCCTACCACCTCTCATGGTGGCCATTAATATGGAACTATATTTATATATGATATATATTATGTTTATGTTTTCTTTACTCTTTTGTACTTTCCATTTATATAATACATTTATGGTTTCCATTATGGTTAAACGTGATATTTTCATTTGAGGAAGTGCGGACTACTGCCCCCTCGAAGTGATATGACTCGTTAATGCATTATGTGGGTCGTATAAAGGATGAAGTTAATTATATTATATATTATATTATACTGGAATTATAATATACCTATGTATCATTATGTCTTAATTCCATTAAAATACAAAATAGAAATGAAAGTAGCGTTCATGCGTACGTACGACTTACCGTCTCCATGAACAGTGCATTTCATTTCTTATCTCCAAATGTTATGTATTGTTATAAATATATATATATATATATATATATATATAATGGATATATAAGATATATATGATATCTAAATCATGAATATTATTCTGGATATAAATTAATTTTGACCACATGGACAACATGTAATTATAAGAAGTTTACTTTTAACTCAAGTACTAAATATCAACAAAATGACTGTTATTAACTTAAATGATTTTGTAATGTTTATAACATTCTAATAAGTGATAGAAAAGGTATAATAAATTTGAAAAAGGTTCTAAACCAATTAGAAATTAAATTTATTTTATTATTCAGAAGATTAAATAACGAACAGGTCAAGTCAGACACGAGGTAAGGATTAATTTCACAATCTCTTTATTATCCAAGGTTGTTTTTACATAAGTATCTACTGGGACCTCTTTATCATCCACATCTATGTTTCTTAAAAGTGTATTTCAAAATTTTTTTACTATTTACTAGACTATGGGTTAAATTCATTTATACCCTTGTTTGAGTTTTTATAAAATGGTTTGAAATGAATCTTTCCGTCGTTTTCTAAACAAGGTACTTTATGTCCTTTTTGACAAAATTAAGGTAAGAATGTTTTTTTAACTTACACACCGGGTGCGGCTATTTTACATCATTATAAAAACTTCAAAGCTTCACTTACAAGATTATAAGAATATTATCAAAATAAATGTTTTCTTCTATAATTATGTTACTTTTAAATGATTTCAAAATAGAAAGATATATTTCTCTCAAGTAGTTTTGATTTCATCTATGTCAACATCCTTTGAAGGATTTTATACTTATTTAAAAGTTGATTTGTTATAATACAATCTTAAATATTTTATTGAATGATTTATGATATTTTTGACTATGGAAGTGTTATTTTTAAACCGTTCTTGGTTTATGGTTAGTCTATTGACATTTCTTATGCTAGTTTTAATGTGAATGTTTATGTTATGTTTTAACCTTTTCATATGAGGAATGTATTGGACTTAGTAAGTGATGAGTGGAGCCCGATATATCTCCTCGATGCATCGATATCTCTAATGAGACAATTAGACGTGGAATTGGATGAGGCCTTTCCCAATTTTATATATGGTTTTGGCCGATGCCTAAATCATTTTTAGATGTCTTGGCTGAGGCATTGACAAGATGTTTCAGAATGTCCGACATTATACATTCCATCATTATAAAAATAATATTGATGGTTCATGTGGTTATTCAACTAGTAGAATACCCATGACTGTGTTTTATTATGACATTATTTACTCAACTCATATTTTTTCCATAAAGTGTTCATGTTTATTATTTTTAAAGACACGTGTTTTCAATTATTCACCATGCCTAATGTTTATGTTATCTTCCTCTGTATTTCATACCCTTACTGAGCATTTGAGATCACCCCTTTCTTATGTTTCATTTTCCTAGGATATTTATAAGTTATTTATGAGTTACTTGCAGGAATAATCTTGGAGGCTTGGATGTTTCTAATGGAATAAATTAGTGTTGTATTTATTTTCAAGTTATAATGTTTAACTTATGCATGTATCTTGTTTCCAAGGCTACTAAACTGATCGGTATTTTAGGATTTTATCCCTTGTGATCATTTCAATATTATGTAATAATGCACCAACTCTGGGTAACTAGGGTTAGGGATTTACATTAAAAATGGTAAGTAATTGATTAATTTTAATTAAATTAAAGTCATTGATTATATAAATCTGTTAAATAGTGTATTAATTGAAACTAATAAGGGGTTTTTCCTATATAGATAGGGAAATATGGCTCATATAACTAAATCTTTATATTATTCACTCGAACATTGTCATTGAGTTTTAGTATTATGTTCCTATGAGATAACCCTCCTGAGGTTGTGTTATAAATATTGATAAATAAACTTATATGGGTTTAAATTAAATGGTATTCCAATTTTAATTTATAAATAATTGAATCCATAATTTGTTAAGGATTTCCCATATAACTGAACCCATACTAGCATGATAGGACCCTCATAGGTCTCCTTTATTTCATTATTGTGCTTAGTGCTTAACCCCATGGGGGTATGTTTATGTTAAATTTTATGGTTATTTAAAGTGTTAGAAACCACTTATATAGTGTTTTTTATAAATGTATGGTGCCTTATTTCTTAACAAATCCCATTAAAGTGATAAATTAACTTTTTTATGATTTTAATTTATACTGATCTGAGATGTTAGTTAATTAAAATTACAGTTACAACCTAAAGAGTGTTTTACTCTTATATCTTGTTAGTGACATTCTATTTTATGATGCCAGTTGTGAGAATTTATGGATAAATAAATATTGTTTTAAAATAGAATTATGTGATAATTTTCCTAGAATACAATGAAATTTAAGATAAATAAAGAACCAATTATATTTTTTAATAGTTTTTTACTTTATAAATGGTACTTGTTAAATGATATAAAAAACCCTCTTAATTTTTAATAATTCATATAATTTGATGAAATGGATTATCTAAAACATTTAAGTGGTGTTGATTATGATTAAAACTCATGTAAGGGTTAATTTATTGTTTCATTAAGAGTTATCTTGATTGAGAATGTGGACATTGTACATAATACTCATTTGTATTCTTTCATGTTATTTCTTAGATCTAAAAGTTATGTGTTGGAACCTAATTGCCTTTTTAGGTGTGACTTTAGTTTTCTAAGTAGATGAATTATGTTAAAGTGAGGGGATGACCCCATTATGTTATCACAATTGGGGATATGAATCCTATCTACATTTTAATAAAGGTCATAGGCATGTTAAGTGTCATTATTTGGTTGTTTTAGTTGAGTAGGACACTTAGTTGATTAAATGACACCCTCAAGTAGTCTGGTGGTCGTCTGGTAAGATGAACCTCAAGTAGGTATTTTCATATGCGGATACCATATGGGCTTCATCTATTTATTCTTTTACATTGGCATTGTAAAATCCCTAGTATAACTCCTATAAGAGGATGCTCAAATGGGATCAGGGCCTAGTAGGCCTATTCTTGGAAGGTGATTCTATTATACCTATATTGATAGTTTTGTTGTCCCTTGATGGTCAACGATATTTTTACATGCCTTTATTTTTACCACTTTATATAGAGTTTATAGGTGTGTTATATTCCATGCATTATAGGCCCTTAATTTGGATATTATTCTTATGTGAGAGACCTTAGGATTGGGTGGGAGACTTAGAGTCCCTTAGTTTTAACTCAGACCCTTATTGGTCAATAACATTTGTTTTGATCAAGGGAAACCTATGAGAGGGGTCCAATCAGGGTTTATGTTGGTGTTTGAGGTGGTAATCAGGGTTCATGATTTTTTATATACCAATGTACAATTTGTCTTGGGTCTTATGATGTAGGCATAATTATTCCCTCTATTTTCATAAAATAAACTTAGAATGTTGGGTTTCGAGACTAGCTTCGATGGGAAGCACTGTTTGGTCACTTAGCTCTATTGAAAAGTGGATGTCTATTTGATTCTTTAAATATTTGAAATTATACCGTGAGGATATATTTTTATCATTAAATCATGGCATATATGGGGTAACTAATTTTGAAGTGGAGTTCCAAGGGATCTCCTAGAATGTCAATACATACGTTTCATGTCACATTGTCATCTTGGAAATGATGATGAAAGAATCATGAGACCATGAATTCAATCTCAGATTTGGTGGTTTGAAATGTATACCCTCTATGTATGACAAGTTTGGTACATTTTGGTTATGCATGGTACTATTTAAATCATTAATCAGCAAGAGTCCATGTGTGAGTCAAGGACCAATGATTTTAAAACAAGTGACACTTGCAAACATGGAAACCCAAAATTTTGGGTGATTGAAAGAAGTGACCCTATGATGAGAGGGATAATTTCGAATTAAACATGGTGTCATGGGATGAGTGAACCATGTTTGGACCTAGACACATATTTTCAGGATACATGGTGTTAGGAGTTTGTTAAAGGAAAATATGACATGTTTTCATGTGAGAGTTTATTAGGGAGAGAAATACATACTTATTGATGAGATCAATGTGTACTCCTAGTTTCTAGGAGATCATTCCAAATATATCAACAACATACTAAGTACACTAAGAGAGTGTTGGATATATTCTAAGGTATATAATTATCCTTTATTTGGTTTGATAGAGAGACTCCATGGGATTCATACTAAAAGAGCGGTTTAAGGTAATCCAAAATGTGGGGAATACACCATTGGTCAATTGAGGGTGGTAACCTTCATTGTAAATTTTCAAGCTCAATGAACTCTATGAGAAATATTCTTGAGAAGTGGGAATGGGAGTTGGGTGATGTTGCTTTATCACTTGGGAATTAGAGGGTTCATATTCATGCTAATTGTTATATCCAAGAATGGACAGACCATGTGATGTGATAATCAGGAAATCATTTCATTGGTGCAATATGGAGGATTCTATTATGATGGGGAGTTAGATGTTGATTGATTGTGGGTGAAACTCTTGTGGGACAGATTGTAAAAATAGAGACCGGTTGTGTGATAGTAATTTTTTTTAAATTCCATTTGATAATTGAAAACATGCACCATTTTATTTTCTCAGTAAATTCCAAGAACTGGTTCAAATATAAAATTAGGGAAGTCTGAGTGTGGGTGGTAGAATCAGGATATATTGTGATGATCTAAAGACATAGGATCAAGTTTTCATTAGTTTTTATTCTAAGTCACGATTATAAAAATAAACAAGAAATGGTTTGGCAATGATACGTCACCAGAAGATAGTTATGATCTTCCATGAGTGTACTCAAGTTCATTGTGGGGGTTGGATGATGATTGTCAAGGAAGCATTGACATGACCAATTAAAGCTTGGTAGAATATAATATGACCATTCAATAAAATTAAAAAAAATGTGTTGGGAGTATCTTTAGGATTCTAAGGACATGTTTCTACAGGAAATTCAGATGATGGAAGTACTGTGAGTCATAATTGTCCTTTTTAAGTGGGAACCTATGGTGGGAAGCACCATTGGACTACAGATGAAGGAGAAAAAGATGTGACCATGTATTGATTTATATGGTATCATGTAAGTTTCATATTAGTGTTTTAGTTTTGGATATGATCATTGTCTTGAGTTTTAACAGCTTAAGTGTCACATGTTTAAATTTATGTTTGGAGGAATATTGAGAATTTAAGAATAAAAATCTCCCATTTTAGTATTTAATTCATGGACCATGTATATCAGTTGATGTTTTCATTATTCTCTAAGGATTCTCAGGGATGATAAATTATTTAGCAGGGAGGTTATAAGATTCCTTGTTTGGAATCGGTTGAGGAATTCTATGGGAATTTGAATTTTTATTTTAGTGGATGGTCCAAGTATTAAATTGATCTTTTTAATAGAATTACAAGAGTTATAACGCACAAAAATGTTGTTTTTTATGGGGTTTAAGTCCTGATAGGTGTATCGGGGTTCTAGAAAATTTTTAGAAGCATCAAGATTCAAAATCCAGGTTTTTTGAAGAGTAAAGGGAGGCACAAAATTAGTAATAACCATGCACCTTAAAACCATGAAACTAAGTTTATATGGTCATGAAAAAAACTAATGAGGAATATATAGGTTAACTACATGGCTTGTTCCTGGTTTCTCTAACTATGCGCCTAGCCCGTGTGGGGTATATGGGTGAGATGGTCCCAAAGGCATAGTTGGCGCACGATTTCCCTAACTATGAGAAAAAACTATGTGGGGTGTGTATTTTAGATTTTCATATATGAAGGATTTTTTCATGGTTGACCAGAATAGGTGGAAAAACCCTATGTCCCATTAAAAAATTTAAACTTAAATTTTTTGCCTTAGGAATTTAACCATTAAAAAACTATCTTCTTCTCCCATTTATACACAAGAACCCCTTACAGTTGAGAGATATCTTCAACCTCTTCCTAGTATTTGAGATAAGTCTTACATCCAGAATCCAATTTGATTGTGGTTCATCACATTGTATATCCAATGGTAGGTCATAATTCCGCTTAGTTTTTTTTTTCAATTTATCTTTTTGTATTGAATTCAATATTCATATGAGCTCATATTATCTATTTTCAAGGTGTTTGTATATTTCCTCGATTTCTCTCGTTTCGGTTCAGATCAAAGGCTGTTAATGGATGAGTGGATCTTTTTTGGTGTAAGGTAGGTGGTCTATGACTATTCCCTCAAATTATCATCATTTATAATTTTTTACCATTGTGCCACACATTGGGATTTCTGTGAATTGCATAAAAAATATGAAATATGTTAAATTAAATTCTTAGACCAAAATTATGATGTTGTATAGAACCATTAATATAGTTTGAGGGTTATGAACTCAAAATGGATTTCTAATTTGAGTGAATATTGTTGATTATCCACATTGTACATTGATGGGTTCAACCAAAATTCCATTAGGTTGTGTTTGGTTTAACTCCTAAAAATAGAATTGATTAAACGATAGTAAATGAAGTAATTTAATTGCAATAAGGTATGTATAATCATTTGACATCTCTTTACCCATGTGTGAGATGAAAAAGGAAATGGTTTTGCTTTATAAATGGAATTGATACTTACTCACCTTATGTAAAATCATAAGTCCATACCTTATTGTGAAATAAATCACCCTTTGGTGTGATGATCTTGGCCCATGTGATTAGTTAGAAATAAATGGAATGTTAAATGTCTGAATACCATCCTTTTATTCTTTCATAATTATAATGAGATGTTAAATTGACTAATAAAATTAAAGACTCCTTGAGGTGGGTTTTCTTGTCTCTTGATTGGAATGGATAACCGAATTAAATGGAAGGTGAAGGGTAGTACCATTTTTCTTGGACCTTGATTCCTTAATGCTTATATTTCATTGTATTTCGAAATGAAAATACTAAATGAATAAATGGGATTATGAAATGGAATGAATGTTTCTCGCAGATTTTTTTAAAATGAAATCATATTATGCCTTGAGCGATTCTTAGGATCCTTATACCAAATACCTTAGATGGGATAATTGGTTAAATGATTTATATTAAAAATTGAGTGATACTAGGGTTCCGAATATGGAAGTCCATGGATGAGATTATTTTTTAAATGATTTATATTAGACTATGAGTGATCTTAGGATTCTTGATATGGAATTCCTTGGATTGGATCATATGTTAAAAGAGATTTGTTACACCTTGAGAGATACTTGGGTTCTTTACATGGAATTCCTTGGATGGTCTCAAAGGATTAATGAAATCATATTATTCTTGATTAATATTTGGATTACCCTTGTTTTATAATCTTTGAGGTCATGAAACACGTAAAAAGTTTGATGATCATCATTTAATATGAATACATTGGTTTCTCCTTGGGTGCCACATGACTAGTGTTACACATGGATGCCTGGGATCATAACCATGGGTCCCTTATTTCCACTTTAATTCTCTTATGGTTTGAGATATTTTGTCTTAGGACAAAGTAGGTATAGTCATCCAAGTGTCCCATGAGGAACCTAAGTTCAACATGGTTAGTTTTATATTATTACTTTACCACCTTAATTTTTATATACCTACACACTATTACATTTTATATTGATGGACAATATATCATTATACACCGTTGGTGGAGGCCTATTGAGTTCTACTCTAGCCTATTCGGGGTACCATTTGGTACCCAGAATGATCTCTTAATAGCAGTTTGGGACTTGGCTTTTTATTCTTTATTGTTACTTTATAATGGGATAAGATGTGACATGGTATTAATGGATGAGTATATAATTGGGATGCCTTCCAGATTTAGAGTCTTTTATTTATTTATTATTTTATCAATATAGCCTGTTTTATTAAATTACCTATTTTATCTTGATTTTTTTTATATTTATGGATTAGAATGTTCATGCATGGTTGGATTATTTGGAATTTTTCTGGTTTTCTTCTTATTATTAATTATTAGTTATTGTTATCTTACATTTCATTTCCTTTATTTATTTTTCCCCTATGTTTACTATTAATCCAGAGTGTATACTCTTTCCACTGTACTACCTTGAGACCCTCACTACTAATCAGAAACTTCTGACATATGGGGAGGCACACTTGAGGGCTTTTTATTGACCGTTCCAGTTACTATTTATAGATTGAACTAGTTCTGGATGTGACATGTTAATAACATTTTAGGGTTAAAGATAGTGTTAATATGTATAAGAAGATATAATTTCAATATAGTTTAATGTATTAGAGATATAAATGTTTTTGAGAATGGTATGTTATAGAAAATATATCATTATACTATATACATACATGGGTATATGATTTTATGAATGATCTATCTTGAGTAATGATAAGTAAAACAATATATCCTAAGAGCGTAAGGTATATGTCATTTTAGAAATTATATCCTAAATGATAAATATGTTAGGAATGACCTTTTATACATTCATTAGTGATTGAAAATTAAAATTGGGAGGATAAAATTCAATTAAGGGGGACAATGTAACACTTTGATATGTTAATACATGAAATTATTTAAATAAATAAATTTGTTCAATAGCTTACACCACACACAAAACCAAACATAAATGAAACCATTGTATATTTTGGTAAAATATAAATATTTAAGTACAACCAATAAAACCTTAACATTGAATTAATAGGAATGAATACGAGTTATTACTTTATCAAATATATGTATAAATAAAATAAATGCTACCTTTAATATAAATTAATTTCAATTAATTTACCTAAAATGACTAATAAGATCATTTATTGATTAGAAATGTGTTTTTTTAAAAAAATTTAATTCTATATGATAAGAATTTATACTTAAATAAGAATGTTATTAGTTTTGATAAATTACATTTGATATTAAACAATTAGTTAACACCAATTTAGCTGGTACTGTAGCAATGGTGGAACTGTAGCGGCGGCAGCACTGTAGCGGCAGAGGAACTGTTGCAGGAGACTATAGCGGCAGTGGGTACTGTAGCAGGTACTGTAGCTACGTAGGGTATTGTAGCAGTACTGTTCACAGAGGGTCCTTTGGGCAAAAAAAATGGGCTTTCAAGCCTTGTATTCAGGCCACTTGGCCTTTGTCCTTCGAGCTATGTATTGGGTCTCCCTATACCCTTAAAGAGGTCTTTGCTTTAATAATAAATTGAGGCTTCAGCCCCAAACTTTAAAAAAAACTAATTTTTCTAATACCATCACTATTATATGGATTATAATTTTTTGAAAACATTTTTATATACTATATATATCAAGATAATATAGTTAATAATTTAAAAATAATATGATATATTTATAAAAATCATGAATATTATTTTAGAAAATAAATCAATATATTATGAAAACAAATTTTCATTTGTTTCTTTAATGGAGAAATTAGGTTTTGTATTAATTTTAATTTCATATAACACTTATTTGAAAAATTATAATATTATAAATATCATTATAATTAATAACTTTGATAATTTTTTCAATACATAAACTTTGGGCTTAAAAATACACTTAAAAAAACAGGTTTTTTACGCCTTAAATACAATAACATTAAAATAATTTTTCCTAATTGTAGAAATTTGAATTGATAAAATGGATCTAATATTTGAGATAATCGAGTTTATTTTATTTAACAATTAAAATTTATTTTTTAGGAATAAAAATAATATTTCCATTGTTAACACTAATTATCTTGTAAACAGAGAATATGTTACTTTTGAATTATTTTAATGAAGACACACGATTCCTATTTAATAAATTAAATTAATATATTTTTAAGATAATAATATAATAAAAAATTTGAACATATATATATATATATATATATTAACACTCATTTAATGATTAATCAATACTAAATAATATTAAGAACACTTAATAGTAAAAACAAATTTTTCCTTCCAAAATAGTTTTCAATATATAATATGTCATAATATAAAAGTTAATTTCACCTCATTTATAAATATATTTGGATTAAATTAAAATTAAATTTAGGTTACTCACATAAAAAGTAGGTAATATTTTTTAACTTTTATATTTAATAATATATAAATTACTTAGTTAAAAACTAGTCACTATAGTGAAAGTTAATTTGGGTAGAAGGTTAAAAGATAAAATAAAAATCTTAAATCACTATTAAAATTTTTAAATGATTGGATGAGAGGAGTTTAAAAATTTATTTTACCACCCCCATATTTTTTTTCAGTTTTGAGTCATTTACCCTTAAATAGTGTCATGACATTATTAAAAAATTATGAGTGTTTCGAAAAGTGCCCTTTTATTTTCTTATAAAAGGATAAAAATTCCACCCTTTCAAAGATAAAATTATATTTCAAATTTCTCAATTAAACCATAAAATTTTTCTCCCACTATAACCCTCTACCACTTAATAAATCCATTATTCACACTATGTTTTCCAAATCCTTTCAATCCCAAGTAGTATTCCAAGGAACGATCAAGTCACCAATATAAGTATTATATCCTTCTTAAGTTTTTATTTTGGATCTTAATATTAAAAATATATAGTGAACATAATAATATGATGAATTAAATATCATTATTATAATTATATTTTTTTATATTAGTGGTATAAACCTTATTTATTCATTTCCACACACTTATAAAAACAAATGAACATTAATCATGCGTGAATGCATACTACCGCCTTTATAAAGAACCATTTTTTGTTTTTAATCTATATTTTCATTATTTATAAAAAAATATTAAAATATGGATAAAAAATATAATAAAATAATAATAATAATATAATTATTATTTTATTATAGTTATATTATTTCAAAATAAACACCTGTTTAACTATACTCACCCATGGAGTTAAATTGTGTTGAAGTTTGGGTTGGTTTAAATACTAATAGGAATGGTGTTGTAAAACTATATCATGGATGACTATGTGAAAATAAATAATACTATTATTATAATATAATAATAAAAATATTATTTGTATATAGTTATTGAAATAATATATTATTTATTTAACTTATTATTAAATTATCATCTTTGTCTGCTAAAATCATAGAAATAGGCCAACACCGATTCCATTTTAATATAACAGAAGTAAATAAAAAAGAGAATTTTATAGAATATTTATAATTAAATATAATTTATATATTAAATTATATTGAATGATATATGAATTATGAAATTGTTATCTAGGAATGAGTAATGATATCAACATTATAAAATGTGTGCAAATGGTGAATGTTTTTAACATCTGATGTTTAAAATAAGATATAACTAACTAATATAATCATAATAAATAATTATAAATGATGGATATAAATGATAATATATATGAATAATGTTTTGAAATATATGATTAAGTTAGATTTGTTTATTTTATGTAAGGATAGAGTGTCATAAACTAATCAAGGAAACAAGGTAAGATTTTTCATCTCAAAATACACTCTTGGAGTCATGATTGATATTATGAACCTAATTTCAATTATTTGGTGTATATAATACCTATTTTAGATATCATATCAAGAATTATATTTTAATAATGGTATTTTAAGTTCAATTACAATCCCTATCTTTCAAGTGGATTTAATAAAATGTTACTCAAGCCCCAAAGGGATTCATGGTCTCAATTATGATTCTTTGAGGTATGTTACATATTGTGCACTATGTTTCCCTTGTGTGGTTTTATGTTGACTTAATATACCATATATTTTCAATACTTTATTTCCTTAAAATTCATGGGATAATGTAATCAAAATAAATTTCTTTTATTCAAATGTATTTTGATTCAATTGTTACTCTAGTTGTTAGAGTTTTTAGTAACTCAATTTTCATTCATTGAGTTATGAGAATTCACTTAAAATTATTTCATATAATTTGGGTACATTATACTATTTGATTTAATTATGTGGTCTTATCTCATTTTTGAAATTTTTACCTTATAAAACCATCATCAAATGTTTCATGCTTCATGGATTATGTTTTCTATAAGGGATATTGATATCTCAAATCTCCCTTCTATAAGTTTTGATGTTTTATATTAAACATTGTTTTTCAATGCCTGGGTTCTCCCAACATAATAATTTATTATATGTTATTTTTTAATATTATTTGGGAAAATTATACTTTAATAAAAAATAATTTTTTTTGTTTATCTAATTATAATGTGAGTTATAGTTAAAGGTGTTATAAAAATAATAAATAGGGTTTTCCTTTCAATTCCATATATTTTGTCTTCCTCTCTTAATTTATACAAGATAAAATTATATACATTAAAGGCTCTATTTTTTAATATTAATTTTAGAAATGTGATGTTTTTCAAATAGTTTACACTTCACCTTTTTAAAATACTTTTGGAAGTGATTCATAGCATTATCTTTTATATAAATTATAAAAATTCTTTCTAAAATCTATTTTAAATTTTCAATCCCACTTCTCTTTTAATTTTCAAAGGGATTTACCTTAATGGGGTTAATGTTTCACTATTTATACTCTAATATATATTTATATTTTGGGGGAATGAATTCATGGTACCAAAAAATCCAATTTATGATCACTTATTGGGTGGCATCGTTCAAGCATTCTTTTTAAAGGATGTTTTTCATCTTTATCAACATCCCTTAGGATTACTTTATTACATTGGGGATATGTTATTTTGAAACCATCCACCTTCTTCATCTAGAAGTCTTATGATCATTTTATTCCAGTATTTGTTTAGTTGTATACTAAATTCTCTATACAGTGAAAACAATTTATTTTAGATAATTCAGATTCGATGATATCCACCTAAAAGGAATGTTATTTTGTTGACATGGGAAAAAGTTCTGGCTTTATGTATGTTTTTATCATAATATGGATGATTATAGGAAAGATGAATATGTATTGTTTAACCAACCACGTTCTTCCTCTGGATGGGTTATGACCATTTTATCCATTTTATTATCATGGGGAAAAATATTGGCATACCGTATGTTACTATTCCAATATAGAAAATTATTATCAAGTTGACTATGAATAGTATGACAATCCAACTTATTTCTCATGAAGGGTTACGATGATGTAATCCATTTTATTGATATGGGGAAAGGTATTGACATTTATGTTGATTATTAGATATTAACACAAGTTGATCATGTATTGAATTTTTTTATTCATCAATATACGGATAACCATGTTTTTATTCAGCCTATGTTTCCTTATGAAATGGTATAAAAGGTCTTGTTAACTCTTATAGTGAATGCATTCGACATAATCAGGTGACATGTGGGGCCTGAAATTATATATCCCCTTGATGCAACGATAAGTCTCATGAGACAAAAAAGCTTGAGTTTTAGTGTATTAATCTTCCCATATTAGTTTAATGTATTAGAATAAGGCCTTGACAACATTTCTTTGATGTTATACATTTTAATTCCATTATCATAAGATCAATATTATTTATATCAATGTTTTCATTTATTTTCATTGATATAACATGTTTTCAATTTCAATTAATTATGATATTATTTAGATTATTTATTCCTTTAATATTATGTATACTATGGTTATGTTTTGATAGATTTAGTTATATTTTTATGTTACTAAGCATTTGATCTCACCCCTTTATTATGTTTCCATTCCTTAGTTTATAAAGAAAAGTATCGCATGATACAAGTTTAGAAGGATAACATGTGTGAAAGAATTTTTAGGATATGTTAAAAACTCATTATAGATTAATTAGTTTCTTATACAGTGGAAAAAATGTTTATTAGTTTAAAATTAATGGTATTTATTAGTTTTATGATTTTTATTAATTTTCTAAAGCTTTAAACCTAAAAGGACTTTGGAATGTATGAAATGAAATATTTGGTTTAAGACATGTAATTATAGGATAAGTATTTTTCAAAATTTATAGTTGGTGTTGAAGCTAGAATGTAAAATATGTGTTTATAGCACCAGATCTAGGAGTGTAGGTTTGGGGTGTCATACCATTAACATTATAAATGAAATTTAAAAAACCAATTCCCTTTCTAAAAGACTTTCAAGGGTATTTCTATGAAAAAACCCCTTTTCAACATTTAAAGCATACACTAGAAGAAACTTTTACACATATATAAAAAGTATTTTATAAGGAAGTAATGAAAAATATTTGAGAAGAAATTATATAAAGTTAATGATTTTTTAATCCGATCCACTGTAGAAAAAATTTCTTTATGTTTCTCAAAATATGGTTAATCAGATGCACAAAATTTAATTAATTAAACAATTTAAAATAATATTTTTTCCAAATACCCAAACTCCTCTTATACATTCCAAACATCTTTATAGTGGTAAAAAACATGTTAGAAAATAAATATAACCATCAACATTTTCATTCAGGGTCATTTACTAGGTTAAGTTTATCATTTCTCCCTTTGAGTGTGAAATGGTTAAAATACACCTAGAAATTCAAAAACATAAAAACTCAGAATTGACGATCTTTATAATTTTTATTTTTTTAACCTAAGTAAAATTATATGTTTGTTTAAAAAAAATAACTCAAATATTTTGGTTTTTTCATTTTTACAATTTAAGAACTATAGTAAGAAATTTGTAAATATTTTTATGGAAAAAATAAATATTTTTTTATAAAAACATATATTCTCCTCAAAAAAGTTACAGCAAAGAGGACCTTCTTTGAGAGCTTGAATAATAAGGGGGATTGACATTATCTATCAGGGTTATTTTATTAGAGAAGAAAAGGTTATATCCATGGTAACCAAAAAGCACTTATAAAATCCATCTTTATTAATGCAAAAAATATGTGTTGATAAAGAAGAATTTTATCAATTCTACATTTAGCACTGATAAAAGTGACATTTTTTTGTAATAAAGAGAGTGCTTATAAAAACTTGATAATATGAAAAATGTATTAAAATGAATAAAAATGAATACATAAAATTATTAAAAATTAATAAGTAATATTACATAAATAAATATTAAAAATGAATAAATAATATTAATTATATAAATTTATAAATATATAAAATTATTAAACAATATTAATTATGTAAATTACAAAAAAAATATATTAAAAAATAAATATTAAAAATATTGTTTAAAAAATTAAAATAAAATAAATTACAAAGAGAAAAATTAAAAAATAATAATATTATAAAATTTAAAATATAGAATCATTTAAATAAAAATGAATCGATATTATTCATATTAATTTCATATTTATTAAAAATATTAAATATAAAAAAACAAAAAATGTTTAATAAATATTAAAAATGAGTAAATTATAAAAATTATAAATTAATAAATACTAAAAATTATCAAATATTAAAAATAAATAAATTACAAAAATATTTAATATGATTAAATATTAAAAAAGAATAAATAACATTAAGTCCATAAATGTAAAAAATGATTAAAATTTCATAAATTAAAAATTTCATAAATTATAAAAATATAGAAAAAGAACAAATAATAATTATTATATGAATTATAAAAAAATTAAAATTATTAAATATTAAAAAATGAATAAATATTTACAATGCATTTATATAAATAAGATCTATGAGAAATTACTATTTAAAAATGAGTAAATAATATGTCTATAAAGATTTAATTTGAAATATATAAAATTGAAATGAATAAATATTAATTATATAAATTAAAAACATATTAAAAATATTAAAATTTAACAAATAAAAAAGTATAAATAAATATTTAAAATTATTAAATTAAAAAATATAAAAAATGAATAAATTATATTAATTATATAAATTTAAAAAAATTTCAAAAATATATTTAAATATAAAAGATTTATAATAAAGTATCAATTAAAAATAAATCAATAATAATTTTTCATAAAAAAACTTTGGGTTCAAATGTCATTTTTCCAGTCGATATGGACAAGGCATATGATAAAATGAAGTGGAGTTTCATCCTTCAGATGATGCAGAACTTTGGGTTCCAGGAAGGGTTTTGAAATCTCTGCTTCAAGTGCTTTTACTCTCCTTGGCTTTCTCTATCCATCTATGGAAAAAGATTTGGTTTCTTTAAATCCTTTCATAGTGTCCGTCAAGGTGACTCCTATCTCCTATTATCTTTATTTTGGCTCAATATGCTTTATCCAGGAATCTTGTTAACAAGTTAGAGAGGGGCATGCTTTATCCCTATATCTGCAGGTGTGGTTTTCAAGGTCCATCCCACCTTATGTTTGTAGGCGACATTTTGATTTTCACTAATGGGAGGCGTAGGTCCCTATCCTAAATTATGGAAATTATGCACACCTATGGTCGGCTGAGTGGAAAGACTATCAAAACCATAAAAATCCATGTTTTTATATCCAATAAGTTCTCTAGTAGAAGAAGTAGAGGTATTCCGAGCCTTTTCGGGTGCCAATGAAAGCCGTTGCCAATATTGTATCTCGGTGTCCCAATCGCATGTGGTCACATTAAGAGGCATTACTTTGATGATATATGGACCATATGATGGGTAAGGTCTTCGACTGGAAGAATAAATTGCGATCATTTGGTGGCTGAGTCACCTTTATTAATATAATTTTTTCTCTATCCCTATGCATGTCTTCTCCATTATAAATTCCCCCAAAGGCGTTGCGGTTAGAATAGAAAGGATTCTTAACTCATTTCTTTGGGACACTAAACAAGCCGACCATTCTCACCTGGCCTCCTGGTCTCTCTTGGACAAACCGGTGGTCAAGGATGGGGGGGGGGTGGACTTTGGGATCTAAGTGAAACCATGAAAGGTATGTAGGGTAGGTTGGCATGGGATATTCTGGTCGGAGAGTATTTATGGGAAGATGTTTTCAAGGCATGGTATAATGATCCTTGGGAACTTCCTAACCATCATGGAATTTATCCCATTGGGATTGCGTGGTGCTTGTTTCAGCATCTTGAGAATTTGCGGGATGCCTACTGGTGGACCATTGGGGATGGAAATATAAATTTTTGGACAAATAACTAGGTTAGCGAAAGTCTTGTGTTTCCAAATTTCCCTTTTTCAGATATCTCATTTAGAGAAGTGACTGGGATGCATGAACTCATTCATGAGACTCTCAATTCTAACCAAATGTGGGTGTTCCAAGGTATCGTTATGAGTAGTGAACCAGAAATATGTTGCTTTATTGGATCCAGTGCGAGTAGGTTCTCTTCTCATGATTACAGGAGTCTTCACCATGTAGAAATTGTTCTGGATGAATGGTCCACCAAGGTGAGGTGCAAGGAGATTCTGACGAAGTTGAGATTCCTTCTCTGGCACATCAGGAACAAGGCCCTTTCTACTAATGAAAACATTGAAATAAAGGGTATCCCCTTGGCCTCCTGCTGATTTTTCTGCATGAATCTGTATTCAGATTCTACACTCCATAAATTCTTTCAGAGCATCTGGGCGAAGTACCTTTGGGCACTCTTCACACCCAACTCATGCCAGGACATAGAGAAATTTTTCTTTCATGGTTTCATTGCTTCTTAGTTGGGTGGTCTGGACTCTAAGGTTATGGAACAGAAAGTTCGGACTATCATCTTCATTGCCATCTATTGAAACATTTGGGAGACCCGTAACCAAGCCTACCTCGGCTCCAATCGCTCCCTGATTTTCCTTTATATAAGAGTTTGGTCTGTGGTTCTTGAACTTGTTTCACTATTAAAGGGGGGCCTGGAGTATGTTATGATTTTAAATCTTCGTCATAATCCATGCACAACTAACAAGGAGAAATTCCATTGGGTCAGATAGGTGCCGCCTATCGGTGGTCTGAAATTAAATGAGGACAGATCATTCATGAACAGGACTATGAGGGGTGGAGGGGTGCTCAAGAATTATTGGGTTTTAGTTCTAT
The DNA here is from genome assembly GCA_963277665.1 of Viscum album. NCBI lineage: Eukaryota > Viridiplantae > Streptophyta > Magnoliopsida > Santalales > Viscaceae > Viscum > Viscum album. The sequence goes on along the minus strand of OY728158.1, from coordinate 348,320,112 downwards.
TAGGGTTCAGTTCCTTTTACGGCCTATGAATCTCCTTGGGTGCGGAGGCGAGGGCACTCCTATAACACCTCATGATATGTAGGAGACATGTGATCCCAGTGGATAAAGTCAAATAAGACATGGAGGTTATGGTGAAGGATGTTTAGGGATGTCACACGATTCCCTTGGAGTTAGTCTACATGATCCACAGATGCCCTTTGGAGACCAATAAGGGGCAGATTCAGCATCATAGTTGAAGGGAGACAAATTTTGCGGTAGATGCTCTGGCCTGTACGGGAAGCCTGGTAGATACTCTTGTTATTTATGATTCTATGGGTCCCCTTCCTACCGAATGTAAAGATTTTATACAGGGTTATGCCCTTGGCCACCACCACTTTCGACCTCCTTGCAGCCCTATTGTAGGGCTCTTGTCCCTTCCCCTGATGAATAAAAAGTAATTTTCAGTCAGTACATTTGAATAACATTAATTATTGGTATTATACATACACATAAACACAAAGATACATATACGTATATACATACATACACATGTATACATTCACATAAACATACATACACATGCCTACACATACATGCACATACAAATACATGTTGATTCAAAAGCCTCTTTTTGAGTTTTCCATTTATTTTGTTTTGGAAATCAAAAAACTTTCTTAAATAATTAATATCTAACTCTTTTATGATCAAGGTATTTTTAAAATGTTTTTATTGAAAACATTTATGTTTTACCATACTTTGATTATTTAAAGTATTCAAGAAAAAAACAACATTTAATAGTACTATTATCATAATCAGCCTGGAACCAATAATAATCGAACTAACATAAACTGATAACAATCAGATTTATATCCAAACAATTCATCATAATGACATATGTATGTAAATCCATCAGATTAAATTTTGTTTTAATCCTGAATATGAAAAAATATTTTATCATATTGGAATACCTTGACACCGAAAACATATAAACAAAACGATGTCATGAATTCTATTATAATATGTGTAAAACAAAATGATGTCTTGCATTATATTATAATATGTGTAAAACAAAATGATGTTGTGCATTCAGTTATAATATGACCATTCAAGTTCCATGTGTCTAATTCCTTTGGAAAATGACAGATAAAATATGACCACTGGAGATAAATATGACCGTTGGAAGGCTTTCTTATAAATACGAGTTTATTTGAAGAGTTCGAAGTGATGTAAACTCACGTAGAGACACTCTGCTGATTTTTCTACTGTGCGAGAGCTCTGAAGCTTACAAGGGTGAACTTATTGTTCCTTATACTTGTAAAATTTTAGAGTTCCTAATTTCTTTGTGTGTTCAATTGTTTTGATTACAATCAAGGGCTTCTGAGTATAGGAATATAGAAGAGCCGATCATTGTATTGATCAAGGGATTATAGGGATAGCAATATAGATCTGATCTTTGTATCGAAGGCTGCTAGGGATAGATATATAGAGCAAATAGGATCATCATATCAAGGTCTCATAGAAATGGTGACACATATCTATCTTTGTATTGAAGGATTTATTTGGTAAGAGAAAATCATACTTTCTTGTAAGTATAAAACAAGGGACCTTTATCCAAGGTAATTAGATACACTTCTCTTTGGGTTAGAAGAATATTATTCATTTACTTGTTTTATTACAAGACTTTTATTTCCACAAAAATTAAATAGAAACTGATAATTTTATATTCATATCTATATTTTTAAATTTTCTATCATAATAGATTTAATTATGATACTACTATTTTAATCTGAACATGATTCAATACACTTCAATATAGAATCAATAAATTTTGTATTACTCTGATTTATCTTAACCATTATGATTATGATTCTTTGTGTTTACTCTGATTAAATTTTCCTCTACTATTAATATGATTAAAATATAATTTATTTACCACCAAATTGATTAATATTCTATACACTATTAAGATACAATCAATTCATCATTACCACATATGGATTATATATGAGAATCTAGTTGATTGTGATATTCTTTTCATTGGACCCAAGGGCCCAATACGATCACTATTTAAATTCATAAGATGTTTTGTGGATATGACTAGTTTAACCATTTACACTAAGTTTCCTTTTAATATTAAAAAATAATGTTTTTAAAATTTCAATTCACCCCTCTTGTATTTAGCCATCTTCATATAAATTTTGATCCTACAATTGCTATCAGATCCAAGTATCAATTTTACAGATACTGACATTTGGTATTAGAGGAGGATTACACTAATCCAATAATTTATGATTATTTTATTTTTTTACAATTGGAGGTTAGTATTTTTTTATAAACTTTTTTTATAAACATATGTTACCCTAAGGTGTATTGTGGAAAATATTTTGTTGGTATCTATTTTTTAAAGTATAGAAGGACTAAATGTCAGATATATAAATAATCTAAATACTATTAGACGATGAATTTTTTGGTGGTAAAGATTATGAATACTAGAGAGATATAATTAAGTCATTTTTTATCAAAATAGGAGTAGATAATTTTATTTTGCTAACTGATGATTACAAAATTCCTAATAAAGAAGTTAGAAATTTTATAATTCAAGAAAAGAAACAGTATCAATTGAATTATAAGGTAAGGAACTACTTTTTGTGTTCTATGATAAGAAATATATATATTTATATTTCTTCTTGTAAAGCAGCTAATAATATTTAGAAGAAGTTATAAATTAGTCATTTTGGAACTTCAAAAGTTGTTAAAACCAAAAGAGTAATGCTTAGAGAGGATTATCAACCATTTTAATTTCCTTATGGAGAACCTATTAGAAAGGTACAATTTTTTTTTATGAAAATTGTTAATAATTTACAAGCTATGGGTGAAAAAGTATTAGAGGATGAAATATTTGTTGAAAATATTATTGATATCATGCCCAATGAGTGGGAATCAAAGAGAACAACTATTAGTGAATCTATTAAGATTACAAATCATACTCTTGATGATTTATTTGGAAATATTTTATAGTATGAGGGTAGGATAAAAAGAGATGCTAAGAAAGAAAATAAAAATAATGGTGGAGTTTCTTTTACTTCTAATTCAAATCCAATAAAATCTCAAACTCCTGAGAGGGTTGTTATTTCAATAAATAAAAATGATATTTTTCAATCAGATCTAATTGATTCATAACATTCTAATAAAGAGTTATATTATCTAGCTCAAATAATGAAAAATATTGTTGGTAAAAGTTATTTTCAGCATCATTACAAGAAAAGTAACAAGGAAAGGAAAGAAAATAAAGATTATGAAGTTAACTTTTATGAATGTAAGAGAGATGGACACATAAGACTAAATTTTCCAAATCTAAAATGGAAAGATATAAAGTAAAGGAATTCCAATAGAAATCTGAAAAAAGTATTACAAGTAAAAAGGAAATGAAGTTTTGAAAGATAATGATTCCTAGAGTGAAAGTGGATGTGACTCTTCATATGTTTTTTTTGATGATGAAAATTACAGAAATAGGAATATTGTTCTCTATGCTAGAATACCTTTTTAAAATAAATTCTACATGTCTAAGGTACATACATTTGATTCTTTAACTAATATGTCTTTTAATTAAAATTATCTATATGTGAATAATTCTATATCTACAGATGATAAATCCTTCTTAGCTTGTGATGATAATACTTTACCTTATTATAATAAAGTTTCTTACTTTTCAAAACTTTTAGAAAATGAAAATTTAAAAATGTACAAAAAACTTGAAAAGGATAATGAAAAACTTTTAAAATATAATTCAAGAATTGATTTTTTAACAAATAAAATTTTAGATCTATCAAAATATCTGGATAAATATAATTCTAAAAAAGATACTATTTCTAAAGATTTAGAAAATTAAATCTCTAAAAAGGATAGTTTTAAAACCATATTTGAGAAAATCAATTTTAAATCTAATACAAATGTGGATAAGAATTTAGTTATAAAACTAAATTATAGTTTTTTTTCTCTAAATAAACTTTTATCAAACTTTTATATTGGTAAGGAAGGTTTGGATAAAATTTATAAATAACTCTATTCACATGGTACTAGTTCAGAAATGAGATATACTTAGAGAGAACCCATTTTATTAACAACTTCTTTGTTCCTAAAAATTCCCCCTTTTTTAAAAATGTTAAAAGTGGAGGACACTGGAAAAATAATTGTTCCCTTAATAAAATTCAATCTTTAGGTTTTCACAATGCCTATATTTCAAAAAAAAATGTGGAATCCAAAAATTTTACTTGCTGATAATTTCAGACTTGGGAAGGTTTGGGTTTCAAAAACCTATTTTTTTTTGTTTTCTTGAAAATAAAGAGTGTTCCAACAACAAGAATACATGGAACATGAATAGTGGGTGTTCCAAAAAAATTACTAGACATAAATATTTCATTGAAAATATTTTTATGATGAAAGGTGGAAAAGTTACCTTCGAAGACAATGCTCAAGAATAAATTATTGATATAGGTAATATTGTTCTTCTTAGAAAATCATTAATTTAAAATGTTTTATTTGTTAAAGGTCTTAAGAAAAAACTTATAATTACAATTCAATTATGTGATAAGGGTTACCTTGTGAATTTTAGGTAGGAAAAATGTATAGTACCCAATTCCAAGAATGAATTCATTATTTTTTCCCATCGCCATGAGAATGTATACACACTAAACTTAGAAGACCTTAGGAGACAATACTTACCTTGCCTTTGTGGAATGGAAGATCAATCTTGATTATGGAGTAGAAGGTTAGGATAATCTAAACTTACAAACTTATGTAACTTAACTAAGAAAAGACTTGTTAAGGATTTATTGGATCTTATAATTGATTATTCAAAACATTGTGACCATTTTAAATACGATAAGAAAAATGAGTTATGTTTTAAATATATTAGTGTAGTATCAACTTCTTATGCTTTACAATCAGTGCACATGGATCTTTTAGGTCCTACAAAAATAGGGATTATTGGAGTAAAGTACCATATTTTTGTTTTAGTTGATGATTACACTATATATACATGGGTCTATTTCCAATAAAATAAATATGAATCCTTTTTTCATTTTATAAATTTTGTAGCCAAAGTTAAAAATGAGAAAAACATTACCTTGATTACTATTCTTAGTTATCATGTATTAGAATTTATAAATTTAGATTTTCAAAAAAACAATTAGTATGAAATACATTACACAAAACTTCTCAGCCCCAAAACATTCTCAGCAAAATGGTATTTTTGAAGGAAGAAATTGTATTATTTAACAAAAAACAAGAACCATGTTGAGTGAATACTCAATTTCTAACAAATTTTGGGTGAAGTATTTAGTGATTCTTATTATACTATAAATAAATTTTTAATTCAAATCTTTATTAATAAAAATATTTATGATTTGTGGATAAGCTGAAAACCAAAAGTTTTCTACTTCAAAGTATTTGGATGAAAAGTATTCATTCTGAATATGAAAGACAACTTACATAAATTCACACCCAAATCCGATGAATGTATATTTTTAGGTTACTAAACTAATTCTAAGGAATATAGAGTTTTTAATAAAAATTATTATATTATTGAGGAAAGAGTACATGTTAAATTTGATGAAACAGATCCTTTTGTTTTTATACAAACACAACCAACATCCTCGGATGTGTTTTCCAAAAATCACCCTAAAACTTTGATAAAAGACTCTTCTAATAGGAAAAATAATCATGAAATTATTTCTTAAGTATTTAATCAAGAATAATTTCTACCTTATGTTGATGAACAGACCTTAAAAAACCCAAGTCAGTTATTTTTTAGGAATCATCCTTGTGATAATATCATTGGTGACGCTAATTAACTAGTTTGGACGTGAGGTTCTTTGAGAAATGAAATAGAACATTTTCTTTTCATTCCCAATTTGAACCTAAAATTTATAATTAAGCTTTATGTGATGTGGATTGGATAAAATTAATTAATATGAACTAAATAAATTTAAAAGGAATAAAGTTTGGACCTTGGTTTAAAGACCTAAAGAAACATCATTAATTGGAATAAAATGGGTTTTTAGAAACAAATTCAATGAAAATAGAATTATCATTAGAAATAAAAAATCTCATTGCTGAAGGTTATTATCAACAAGAGGGAATAGATTATAAATAAACCTATACACTAGTTTCTAGACTTGAATATATTTGTATTCTATTATCCTTTGCAACATTCTTTAACTTTAAACTTTTTCAAATGGACGTGAAGTGTGCTTTCCATAATGAATAGGATCATGAGGAAGTTTATGTTGAAAAAACCCATAGTTTTAAAGATAAAAAAGATACTGAATATTTTTATAAACATATTAAATATTTATATGGACTTAAACCATCCCCTAAATCTTGATTTGATAGATTAATAGGATTTTTGTTACAAAACAATTTTTTTAAGGGAACTGATGATCCAAATATTTTTATAAAGAAAATAAACAATAAGATCATTATTTTTCAAATATATGTTGATGAAATTATATTTGGATCAACTCAAAAATACTTAATATAATCCTTTGTGAATATTATGAAATATTAGTTTGAAATGAGTGTGATGGGTGAGTTAACATTTTCCTTGGTTTTCAAATTTCCCAAAAACTAGAAGTTACTTATATATCTCAACATAAGCCTATCAAAGATCTTCTTAAAAACTATAGATACAGAAATACTAAAAGTATTATTACTCCAATTGGTACCACAAATAGACTTGGAATTAATGATGATGATAAACCAGTTGATCAAAAAACTTTCAGAGGAATGATAGAAAGTTTACTATACTTTATAGTTAGTCACCCAGACTTAATGTTTTCTATTTTATTTTGTGTCAGATATCAATATTATAAAAAATAATCCATTTTAAAATATGTAAAACGAAATTTTCATTATCTAAAGGGAATTATGGATTTATGACTAGTCTATTCTTCTAGAAATAATTTTGATTTAAAATTTTTTTTAGATGCTGAATTTGGTGGCTTTAGAATGGATAGAAAAAGTACTTATGGAACTTTTCATTTATTAGGAGATTCATTATTTTTTAGTCTTTTATGAAACAAAACTCAGTAGAACTTTCCACTATTGAATCCGAATATGTGGTAGTTAGAAGTTTTTTTGATCAAGTGTGGTGGATTCAACACACATTCACAAATTATGGAATGAGTTTTAACAAAACAAAAATACTATGTGATAATACTAGTTCCATTATCTTAAGTAAAAAAACATCACATCACTCTCATGAAAAACACATAGATATTAGGCTTAACTTTATTAGGGATCACATAAAAAAAGGAGATATCATTTTACAATTAATTTGAATGAAAGAACAACTTTCTGATATTTTCAAAAAACCATTACCCTCCAATAGATTTGAATACATTAAATAAAATCTAGGAATTATCATTATAAAGTAATCATTAATATCTATTTTTTATTTAATCTATATAATTATATTATGTTACTTCTTTTCATAAGATGAGTAAATATGATTGTGGTTTTACAAAACTTTAAGTTTTTAACTTTTTTCTCTTATAGAATTTAGTTTAATCTGAATTAAATTTTAAAATTTTTCGTAATAATTTTTTTTGTAATCAAATTTTCAGATTTATGTTTTTCTTTCAAATTTTTTCATAATCAAAACTATTATACTCAGCTATTTTAATTCATTTTAATTTTTTTTTCAATAATCGTAATCTATTAAAACAAAGAAGAACAAATTATCACATTAATGATTCTAATCTAAAAGGTACTATTCTTTAATTTATGATTTTATACTATTACATTATGATTACTTTCAAACTTGTTGGTTGTTATTATGAATTTTTTCATTTTTTTTCAAATTCTTTTTGATTGTATTCCCCCAATATGATAAAAATTGTTTGTCAAACTCATCATATTCACCCAATACGATAATTTTTTTTTATAAAAAACCACAAGAGTTTATATTTTTAAGAAATATTTTTAGGTAAATATTACAACCGTTAGATCAAAGGGATAAAATCTCATCCATTAGATATGTTTGGAATCTGAACTATCACATTACATAACCTATATAAAGGGGACCCCCTCATTCCCCACATCGTAAATTCTCAGATTCTTTCCACAAAGTACTGCCTCATTTAAAGATCCCCAATATTATTCTATATTCAGGTCTGAATTATTAGTTTTGTATGAAAATATGATGGATCCTATAAAAGATTACAATAAGTGGTTTATATTTCAAGAAAGGTACATTTTGATATCTTTTTATAATAATCATGATTCATCTTTGAGGAGGATGATAGATTTTCAAGGATTAAAATCCTTATATGTGGAACAAATAGATCTAGACTATGATTTGTTTTATCTTTATTTAGTCAAATTCTTTTATGAAACTATTGAGTTTTTCTATGAAAACAAATTATAAATGTTTTCCTTATGAATTTATGAGAAAATTTATAAGATGAAGCCTAGGGAAGTAGCTAGTTTTCTTTGTATTTCTAATAAGGGTGATTCATTTTTTATCTCACAAGCTTGTAGATTAAAAGGGTACATTTATATGATAAATACAAAAAAAATATTTTTTCAAGGAATTATAAAAATATTTAACAAAATAGGTCACTCATCTGATGCCTAATAATAGAGTTTTGGCTATTTGGATGTAAGGTTTTATTATTCCAAGAAAGGGTGATCGAGATACTCTAAAAGTATAAGAGGTATTAATTTTAGATTATCGATTCAATGTGAGGAAAATAAATTTGGATGTGTTTATTCTTTTGACTATAAAGAATTTCAAATCAAGATCAATCAATTCACATATCACAATGTTTCTAGGTTTTATTAGTAAGATGATTGAATCCATAATGATACATTTTAATGTTTCAATCATGTTCGAACCAATTAGGTAAAATATTTCATTTATCAATGATGATATGAAAAAATGTATGATGTTTGATTTTGATTGATAATAAAAAATGTAATCTAAGAGTTCTCAAGTTTCTTCATCGGAGGAAAAATCTTCTTACACAAAAGAAAAAAATAATTTTTTTATGAAAATAAAATATTAATCCCTCCCTCTAAAAAAAGATAAGAAACAAAAGAAATACTCAAAAGAATTTGTTGAAGAATAGAGAAGGAATAAGGCCAAAAGAAAATAAGGTGAACCTAAAATAAGACTCAAACCAACAAAAGCCTTTTCTATAAGGTTACATAGTGAGAAATCTTTAGAAAATGAAAAAACATAATAGAAGATAAATAAGAAACAAAAAAGTCAATGCTTGGAAAAAAAATTGATGAAAAGAGTCGAAGCTAGTTCTACAAAAGTTATTTTAACTCCAAATACTGATTTTGAATTTCAACAATTAGAAATTGTTAATATCAATGTTCGCTATACTATTGATAATGGAAAAGATGTTGTGGTTTATAAGGAATCAATTACAACTGGGAAAGTATGCTTGATATCAGAGTAATACCTTCATAATCTTTTGAAAGATGGTACTAGTGAAATTCTTAAAGAAGGAAATGTGTTCCAATAAATAGAAGAATACGAAGGAGAAGAAGGTGATGAAGAATAAGAAGGATAATAAGGTGGGGATGATTAATAAGGTGAATAAAGTCAAGATAAAGTATATTTAAAAGAGAAAGAAGAGGAGAATTAATCCGATAAGCTCTGTATAGGGACTTCAAAATCCTCATCGAAACAATTTTCCTATTTTTTAAATCAGGAGGAGAAGATAATTAGTCAATAAAATTAAAGTCTCCATCATTTAATGAAATTTTATCTTCATCCAAGAGGGTTGAACACAATCAAAACCAAAAGAATGAAGGAATTAAAAAGGTTTTTATTGATGCAATTGATATTTTTATGGGAAACAGTACTGATCAAATAATAGAGAAACTCGATTCAATGAAAGGAAAAAAGGAAGCGGATCAATAAGAGATCCTAACAAGAAAAAGAAACATTCAATCTAAATCAGAATATTTGAATACAATCACATCCCAAGGTCTTCATTACCTTTATCTTTGAATATATTGAAGAAAAAAATTAATTATTTTACTGGGTTATAAAAAAAGTTCTTTTGTTTATTGAGAACCAATATCAATATTTAGATTCAGTGAAAGATTTAATAGACATGCTAATAAGGTTGGATGAAAATTTCAAGGTGTTTAAATAAAGTGTTGAATCTCACAGAAAGAGTTGTAGTAAATTTTTGAAATAGTCTTGAGATATTGATGAGGACATCAAGATTCATTATGATAATTTTGTGAAATTCAAGATGTCTTTGAATGAAATAGATGGTGATTTTATCATTCTTGCTAAAGACATGGCCAATAGAGTTAAGTATCTGGAAACATTCAGTAGCACATCCAAGAATCTAGCTCAGGATATCTTATATTTGTAAACAAGATTAAATTATATAATCAATGAGATTTTAAGATTAAAGTGCTACAAATATGAGATTATTGATTTAAAGAATAAAAATGATGTTTTCTATGATAGGATTAAAGCCTAGGATGATCATATTAATCTTTTGGAAAAAATGAATCAATCTTAAGAAAAAAATATAAGATGATTAATTTCTTAGAACTCTTGTTGTATTATTTTTTTTCTTGGAATTTCATTGAAAGCACTCTTTCATCTACAATTTGTTCAAATTTCTTTCAATTTATGATTGGTTGAATTATTTTTCACTTATTTTATATGATAAATTAATTTATATATTATGTTTCATATAGTAGTTTCTCTAACCCTTTTCTGGTACTTCCATAATTTTCCCTATTCATTTTTGAAAATCACAATGGGGTAAAAATTTATACAAAGAGGGAGAATTCTATTGTAAGGGGGAGATGATTTAATAAAGGGTGAGAAAAACTTTTAAAATAAGATAATAAAATCCTCTAGGGATTCTTATCCTATGGGTAAGTTAGTCATGTTCACTACTGTATTCATATGAGTTATTAAATCATGGGGAGATAAGTATAAATATTTAATTCTGAATACCAAATTTCCTAAAATGAATTTTGGACACAATATTTTCAAAGTTATTTTCTATTTATGTCTGGTGGTTTGTGCTTTCCTAAAAGGGGAGATTGTTGAGTCAAAAATATTGTTTTGACTTTTCCATTTCTTTTGTTTTGGAAATAACAAACACTTTATTAAATACTTAATACCTAACTCTTTTATGATCAAAGTATTTTTACAATGTTTTTATAGAAAACAAATATGCTTTAATATAATTTGAAATAGTTTTAAATTATTCAAGAATAAAACAACCTTGACCATTATGATTATCATAATCATCCTGGAACCATGAATAATCAGACTGACTGAAACCGATAACAATCAGATTCATATCCATACAATTCATTATAACGACATATGTAATGAAATCCATCAGATTGAGTTTTTTTAATCCTGAATATGAAAAATTGTTTTATCATATTTGAATACCTTTTACACTGAAAACATATAAACAAAATGATTTCATACATTCTGTTGTAATATGTGTAAAACAAAATTATGTCATGAATTCTGTTATAATATGTGTAAAACAAAACAATTTCATACATTCAGTTGTAATATGACCATTGAAGTTCCAGGTGTCCAAATCCTTACAAAAATCATGGAGAAAATATGAGTGTCATATATTAAGATGGATTTTGTGTGGATTTCCTATAAATACTAGGTCATTCAAATAGTTCAAAGAGATATAGAATCACAAAGAGACAATCTTATGATTTTTTTACTCTGCGAGAGCGCTGAAGGTTATATGAGTGAACTGGTTGTTCCTTATACTTGTAATATTTTAGATCTAATAATTTATTTGTGCATTAGATTGTTGTGATTATAATCGTAGGCTTGTGAGGATAGAAATAAAGAGTATCTGATCACTATATTGATCGAGGGCTTGTAGGGATAGAAATATAATGCCAATATTTATATCGAGGGATGAAAGGGATAGGTAGACAAAGCAAAGCTGATCATCATATCAAGGGATTGTGAGAATAGCGAGACAAACCGATCATTTTATCAAGAGATTTCTCTAGTAAGAGAGAGAAATAATTTCTTGTAATTATAAAACATGGGACCTTTATCCTAGGTTATTGGATACCCTTCTCTTTGGGTTAAAAGAATTGTATTCATTTACTTGTTTTATTAGAAGAATTTTATTTCTGCTCCAATTAGGTAGAAAGTGATACTTTTATATTCAAATTTATATTTGTAATTTTTTTATCATAATAGATTTAATTATGATACAACTATTTTACTCAGAATACAATTTTATATGCTTTAAGGTAGAATCAATACATTTTGTATTACTCTGATTTATCATAACTATTTTGATTACGATTATTTTTGTTTACAAAGATTAAATCACTTCCTAATGCGAATACGATAACTATAATTTGTTTACCACCACATTGATTATGATTCTATACACTATTAAGATAGAATCAATTCGTCATTACGACATGTGGATTACATACCAGAATCAACTTGATTATGATATTATTTCCATCAGACCGAGGGGCCTAATACAATCATTGTTTAAATATATCAGAGGTTTTGTGAATACGATTAGTTTAACCTTGTTAGACTATGTTTCCTTGAAGATTAAAAATGAATGTTTTTAAACTTATAATTCACCCCCTCTTATATTTATCCATCTACATCTACATTTCGATCCTACAATACATGCACATACATGAACATACCTACATACATAAATATCCATACACATACATACACACACTTTCACAAACAAAAACACATACAAAAACATATATTTATACACACACATACTTACATTCACATTCATATAAATGAATGCACATACATACACATATATACACATACAAATACAAACACATAGATGCACATACATGCACAAACCTACATCGATACACATACATAAACATATATACACATACATTCAAAAACATATATACATACAAATACCTACACATACATACATATAAATACACATACATATTTATACATACACACATATACATGAATTCATACACACACACACACATATATATATATATATATATATATATGATTACAAACATACACATATACCTATGTACATGCACATATACATACATATACGCACATATTCATACATATACAGACACACATAAATATACATATATATATACAAACCTAAATACATTTGTATGGTCTTATTATTTTCCCAATAGCCGGTATGATTTTAGATCTATCCTTAAGAATATTTGGGCTCTGGAAGAATTTTTTTTTCTTATAGATTCTCCTTTGTTTGAAGAGTGGGGAATCGTGTTGCCCACTTTCTGGCGCATCTGATATGATATGAGGGGAGCTTTGTGTGGTTTTCTTATTTTATAATATGTGTTCATGTGTGTGATCATAATTTTATATATAATTATAAATAATTTTATAATATTAAAAAACGTTTAAGTGATTAAAAATATAAATATATTGTATATATATATATTATATTATTATGTAAATCATATTTAAGAATATATAAATACAAATATAAAAAAAAATTATATGCTTGATAACCTTAAAAAATTTACACACACACACACATATTAATATATATTTATTTCTAATTATATATATATATATATATTCATATTATAAATCCAAACATATATAATTATAAATATATATATGTATATTATAAATTATATTGTAGGAAAAAATATTTAAATTTAAATATCAACTGTATTTAATGTGTTAATATATTTAAATATATGATTCATATTACTATATTTTATAATGTAGGATAGGTCAATATCTGAAAAGAGAGGTTGGTTCTCGGAACCAAATAAGTAGACATAAAAAAGGTTATTAATGTCTTATTGATATGTTCTTTTTTATGTTTCATTTTTATGGAGTTGATTTTACCACACTTCTTAAACATTCAACCCCCTGTGTTCTCTTGTGTGTGTGTATATTTTTTTTATTATTAAATTTTCTAGGACCATGGGTTTGGATTTCTGAATCCATGGTTCGTGCCATTTATAATATTATTTTATATATATGTGTGTATGTTTGTGCAATTAAAATTATGAATATAATTACAAATAATCATAAATTAATATATATATATATATATATATTGTATTTTTTTGAAGAGATAAGAGATTTAATTTGAGGATAGAAGATAAAAAAGTACAATAGATGAAAACCAAACTGGGAAATCATCCAACCAGATATGTGATATGATAGAAAGGTCATGGGTTGCAAACAAGTGAGAAACTCTATTACCCTATATTTTGGTGAAAGAGAAGGAATATGATGCAGATAGGCTTTGAAGGGAAAAAATACTCGTGACTAGAAAACCGAGTTGTTAGAGACCTCAATCTAGTGAAGAGATAGCATTAAAAATAGTAAGACAATCCAATTACAAAATGATAAAGATCCATCCTCTTTCATAAGTTAATTTCAACCCAACAATTATATATTTGGATTCTATAACTAGTGGAGTCCAGGAAGTATAAAATGAGATTTGGTGTTATGCAATAATTAAGACAATAGAATCTTGAACTATCACACCCATGCTAATAGTGAATCTATAAAAAAGGGATCCATCCACATTAATATTCAAGAAAAATATTAGAGGAGGGTTATATATACCCGATCCATACTATTTGGATGCGATTTATTTCTTTATATAATTGTGATTCCATTTGGGCAGCTATGAAACAACCTGATCTATCTTGAAGAATCATGTTTTTTCTAGCTGATTAAAAATGAAGTCATTTTTTCTTACCTAGATCATCCAAGATACTATGCACAAGATATTCACCATCTCCACTGGGAGGGTGGAATCCCACTTCATTATAAGCACTACTAAATCATGAACCATATATATAATGATTTTAGCAATTGTGTTCTAGGTATGATACAAAACCCTCACCTTGGGAAAATTGATAATGGAATGAAGGGATGATTCAAAACCTTCCGTGCAAAAAGGGAAGATCTGATTGTGAGTTGTAGACGATAAAGGGTGACCTTTATCATTGATAAAAAATAACTGACAAAGGGTTCCATTTTATCACCGCTTTTATTAGTTATGAAAAAGGTTATCTCTATCAATGCATTTAGTTATTTATAATAAAAGTGTAACCTTTATAATCATTTTTTCAATGCTTATAAGAAGTAGCAATGAAAATATATAAATTTACAATAGTGAAATTTACAGTTAGTAATATAAATTTGAAGTGGGAATTTATTTTTTCAATGAAAATTTCCACAAAAAATTTCAAAATTTAGAACTAAAATTCACAATTAAAATTTTCAATTATTAGTTACAACTTATACATACATACATACATACATACATACATACATACATACATATATACATACATACATACATACATACATACATACATACATACATACATACATACATACATACATACATACATACATACATACATACATACATACATACATACATACATACATACATACATACATACATACATACATACATACATACATACATACATACATACATACATACATACATACATACATACATACATACATACATACATACATACATACATACATACATACATACATATATACATGCATACATAATGTATACAACTATATAAAAATTTTAAATTGGAAAATAATATAAAAAATTTGTAATGTAAATTGACACTAAAAATTTTTATGATAATTTTTATTAAAAATTTACACTTAAACTTTATTGTCAATATTTACCACACATCATGAAGAATGCAAATTTTCACTGAAAATTAAACTAACACATAAACAATATAATAGATGTACACTAAAATTTATAGTGAAAAAATTATATATACATCTTATTTTATATTATGTGCATATATATATATTATTTATTTTATATATTAATATAATATATAAAACTAATATTAAATATGATATTTACTATATATAATATTTATTATATATATTAATTATAAAATATATATTTATAGAAATTATATTTTTTTAATTATGAATGAAAAATCAATACACTCACACACACACACACACACATATATATCATGCAATGGCTCAAAGGTATTATATTTTTTTGGATATCCACCTTTTAAACTGGGATGAGAGGGAACCCTACATGCTTTGAAAATATCTGTGGCATAAGGCCATTGTATAGCCCATAGGAATTGGAGAATATATGCCTAGTACATAACCTATTGGCCCAAATACTAAAACCATAAAATGAAACATTCCCTTCCTTAACTTCTACATTTTTCACTCCAGCCTTTTGTCTTGACTTCATGTTTGGGGTTAGGCACTGCCACCTTCCTTACTCAGGGTCTTGAACTGGTGTGTGATAGCTAATCCATAAGTGAAACTCTGCATACAACTAATCATTACGACCCACCTTTGCATCTTCTTCGCTCCACCTTTTAGGTATTTATCCAAATGAAGTCTATGATTGCTACATAGCCACAAAGCCTTATGGATCACAAGATTTTGATGGTTGTAATACTAGTTTCAAAAGTATGAATAACTATTTTAGATAAATAGTATAACTAATGTAGTACCCCACTACATTACCTACTATTGTACTCACACAACTATAGTGCTGCTAAAGTACCTGTAAATATTCACTCCCACCTATATTTAATAATTTACATTGAATATTATATTTACCCACATAAATTTATACTCAAAATCTAATTATTAATAATGACTTGAAAATTTTCCATTAAAATTTCAATGAAAATTTCTAGTGAAAATTTCAAGTTATGAGTATGAATTTATTTTTAAAATATAATTTCTTGTGAAAAATTCCATAATTCCAATGAAAATTTCCAATAAAAATTTCCAACAGAAAATTTTAGTTATTAAATGAAATTTATAATCAAAATTATATATATATATATATATTAATATAAATACATAAATACATATATATATATATATATATTAATATAAGTACATACATAAATACATTTTTATATAATTATATATATTTATTTGTATATGTATATACACAAAAAAATTATTTATATATACACATAAAATCATACAATATAAGTTAACACTAGAAATATTTGCTGGAATTTTACATGGAAATTTACACTGGAAATTTTATTAGCAAAATATTAAATAAAATGCATATATATTTTTTCTATGTAAATATATTAATAAAGAGAAAAATAATGACAATTTTTACTAAAAATTATTGATGCACGTTTTCATTGGAAATTTTCATTGAAAAATTTTCATTGGATATTTTCTACACCCAATATATTTCATAATATAAATATACAAATTATTTTTTAGTGGAAAATTAATGTGAAAATATTAATCATATGCACATATACATACATGTATATTTATTTATATATACTAATTAATATTCTATAGAATTTCACTAAAAAATGATGTTTCAAATTTGATTGTAAATTTGAGATGAAAATGAAAATTAAAGTTTTTTCCCACATATTTCCAATGGGAATTTCCTTTGTATATTTATTAACCAATGTAAAAAATGTAAAATTTAACTAAAAAGTACACACATTCCTGCACATACTATTATAAATATACACTTAACATTACAGTTCTTATTTTTCATGAAAATTTTCATTGTAAATTTATAATACATACATATATACAAAGATATGTTTTTTGAAGGAAAATACCAACTAGATAGATTGAAAATAATTAATGACCAGAGAACTAAGACACCCAAGAATATAAAAAAACTAAGTATTAGTGCCAATATCTGTTCTTCGGTCCACCAAGTGTTGAGAAATATAGTTCCCTTCACTTTTAGTAATGGAAAAGTTGAAGGCTTAAAAATCATCCATAAAAACATCAATACTCTTCACAATCAGCCAAAATAGTTACAAATCTTCATCATCTTCCAAAATAGAATCAATAACTATCATGAAATCAAATTCAAGGATAATTTCCTTCTAATAATACTCAAAATATGACTCTATAACCAAAAGAAAAATGTGTTCCTTAAAAATCAGTGGGATCTAATTAGTAATAATAGATTTATAGAGTACTATAGGAATCAATATATAATGGTAATAAGAAAACAGATCAACACCCACCCAATTATTTCAAGACAATTCCGCATCAACAGAGAATTTAATAACACCATGTAGAGGGGGGTTCTATCAACCCTTCAGGAGATATCTTTCTCTTATAGGTTAATAAATTGATTTTGAGTTCCAAGTAGACAGACATTCAGTTGTGCATGTAACCCAAAAATGGATTTTTATGTCAATCCATTTAAATAGAAACTTGTTGAAACTGACAAAAATCATCCAAGAAACTGAGAAATTATCACAAACTATTTCAACAGAGAGTGAAGAGGCACACTAGACCAAATTCGATGTTTAATCGATGAAAAAATGAACGACCTCCAAAAAATTCTCATCTGAAACATGCAAGACACCCTTGTCTACAGGGAAGTTTAGAATGTCACGTGAAGGGGACTTATAAAACCAAAAGATTTTAAGAAATATATTTTCCACAAACAAATATAATTTCTTCAATATCTTTTATTATATGAACCACCAATATTTAACGAACCATAATATACTATTAATATTATTATTTAAACATGACCATTATAACCTAGTCATTAAACATGGAAGTATGTATAAAAATAACCACATTTATAAAATTAAGTATGAAGGTTTTATATAAATAAAATATATTTATAGACAAGTGCTTAGTTTTTAGTAAAGTCTTTATATACTTCAAAAATATATTTTCCCTCAAAAATGTTTTTTATTATTTTTTTGTGAAAAAATAATAATTTTTCTAAAAAAATAATATAAAATATATTTGAAAAAATAGAAATAATTATTTTAAAAAACATTCTAAAGGTATCTTAGAGTAATTTTTTGATAATTTTTGGAAAAGATTAATTTTTCAATGAATAGGGTAAAATATTTATTTTTATTAAAAATAGTTTTTTTGTTTAAAGATTTTACAAGTTACATTTTTTAAGTTAGTTTAAAAGTATAATTATTTAAATTATATTATTATTAATCCAATTTATGTCATTGGAATCAATTTTATGTTTAATTTTGATATAAATGTTTTAATACTTATGAAAAATTTTTATTTGGAACACTGCTTTTTCGTTGTATCCGTAGGTTTGATTTTAAATAAAATTTTACCACTTTTTTTAATTTATTTTTGGTAAAATTTATTCAACATTTGGATTAATAATAATTAATATTATATAATAATTTTAAATTTATTTTTTGGTCAAAAGGAATAGTAAAAATAGTAAAAAATAATTACTTCGGTTAAAGTTAAAACAAGTTTACCGGGAGGTTAAACTAAAAATATAAGTGTTTAATGACCTAAAAACTAGTATAATTTATATTTTATAGAAATATTTCCAAATTATATAATATATGGTTTTAATGGTCCATTTTGAATCTATTTATTTTGTGAAAAATCGTGGGTACATTTTATTCTTTTCAAAAATTTGAACTGTGTCCTCTCCCCCACTTAAAAAGGGAACACCCTATCCTCATATATTCACAGATAAAAATCCATTTTTTAGTAAATACCTGAAAATATACCTTCCTTAATTTTCTACCCACATATTAGAGGCCTTATTTTAATTTTTTAACCCTCCTAATAATGAATTTGGTGAAAAACTAAAGAGGTTGTTCGAAGAAGAGGTATCGTTCTCAATCGAGCGTTTTTGTTTTATTTATTCATCAACATCCAAAAAATCATATTAAAATATTTTGATATAATAAAATAAATATCCTAAATATAATTATATTTTATTATTTTAATGTAATAACCTATATCCATATCGTCTTTCAGAAAATGGGAAAAAAAACCGGTGATCATGTGTATGGCGGACTACCGGCATGTGGACTGATGTAATTTTTTTTCCATAACCACCTTTAACAGATGGATATAATGATGTATTTAATGTATATATAGGATATTTATTACATAATTATACTTTTATAATTGTAATATTACATATATCTTATTAAATTTTAATCATTTGAAAAACGATAACATCGCTCGTGTGTTTGTGTAGACAACCGCCTCCATGAAGCGATGTGATATATTTTTCATTTTATTAATACAAGAATGATAATAAGGATAATTTAATTAAAATATATGATCTAAAAATTATTCTTTAAATTTTAATTTATATTTACCTTTCATTTTTTAATTCGATGAAAAATGAAAACAATGTTCATGCGTACGTACGACTTACCATCTCCATAAATACTATAATTCATTTTCTATATCTAAATTTTATGCATGAATGTAAATATGTATATAATTATTATATATTAAATTTATTTCATAATTAAGATCTTGTAAATGATGTAACCATAATAAAAGTATGAGGACCAAAATTTCCTAATCAAAACATTCGCGAAAAATAAAACAATTATTACCTGAAACAATGATTTTAATGAAGAATTATTAATAAAAGGGCGATAAAATGTTATAAGTAAGTCATATATGATATTATATATAGGATTTTTGTTCTTTTATATACTTATAAAAAATTAATATTTATTATATAGGTGGTCAAAGTGATTTCAAATGAAGTATAAACTTGAGGTAAGGGATTTTCTACCCACTTTTATTCCTGCGGGACACATCATATTGACCACTTGTTTCTTTTGTGTGGTTTCTATACTAACAATGAATTTAATTTATTGTTATTATCATGAAATTTTTGGGATATGAATATAGATCTATTTTTCTTTCCTCCAAGGGGCTTATGATTAAAAAGTTACCAAATTGGTAAGGGTATTATGATACAATCTCATGGTTTATCAAGATTACAAATAATTATGATTATAATGATGAGATATTATAATATATTTCTAAAGAAACTAAATAATTTTATTTTCATACGATTTTTTATATAAATTTCATGTTTTACTTTCATTTTCCTCACTTTATGTACACTAGAGTTCAAAATAATTTTATAAGGAAAAACCGTCTTTATTTATCTCTTCAGTCAAAAATCATTTCTATTCCATGTCCATGTTTTCTAAAAATGTTTAAAAGAATGTTTTACTATTATAAAAATATTTTTTAAATTAATTTTTAATTTTTTTTACATTTTATAAAATGGTTTAAAAATAATATTCCTATTGTTTTCATAATGAGGTTCTTTTGAATTTTTACTGATAATATGAAAGGAATATTCATTTTAATGTATACATCATGAACCAAATTATATGAAATTATTACCACTAAATTATTTAAATATTCCTTTAAAAATTATTATTTTACTTTTGAAATAAATGTTTTTCCAAAATATTTTGGTCATTTTTAGATTTTGAATAAGTGACTTAAAAGTGAAAATTTTATTTTCTTCAAGAAATGTTCAGTGTGATCTTTTAAAATAATTTCCCATATACAATGAAATCATTTGATGTTTCCTAATATTTATTGAGGATATGATATAATGATAACATCCTTATCATTTATCTATATGTTTTATTATTATGATGAAAAATGTTTATGAAACCCATTTCTTTCCCAGGGGTTATGCAATGATGATATTTTTATGAAACCCATTTTCTTTTCATGGGTTATGATATGATGAATTGTTTAATAGAGAACATATGTAAAATTTTCATTATGTGAATGGTGGTCCTAGAATTATATATCCCCCCAATGCATTGGGTAATGATTAATGTTATAAAAGCTCAAAGGGTACACGAGAGGTTATCCCAAGACTGAAAAAAGAGGGTACATTGGAGGTTATCCCAAGCATAAAAAAGAGGGTACAAAGGAGTTTATCCCAAGACCAAGAAAGAGGGTACATAATGGCTATCACAGACTAAAAAAAGGGTATATTAGAGGTTTTCCCAATCCCAAAAGAGGGTACACATGAGGTTATCCCAAGCCCGATGTAGAAACATGGGTGGTTAGCCCAAGTCTAACATGATATGAATGTCTTGGTGGGTATCCTTCACATAATATTTTCTATGATTATATGTATTAAAAAAATGTATATATTATGAAAATATTATGCTATCATGGATTATGTTCTTTTATTTTGTTATGATCCATGTCTTATGAACAACTAATATTTATTCCATGACTCAAGTTTATGATCTATGATATACATGGTATAGTTTATAAATATTATTCTCATTATATCATACCATTATACTAATTTTATATAAATATTTTCACTGTTTACCCTTATTAAGTATCCAATCTCTGCCTTTCTTATACTTCCTTCCCCAGGTTATGAATAAAGGCATTAAATATGATATTTATAAGAAGGGTGCTCGTTATGAAGAACTTATTGGGAGATGAAGTTGTTCACTTATGAATCAATTATTTATGTATCAAAGTTTCCAAATATATTATACCTATATGATTCTATTTTTGATCATTATATAATTTAATGAATATTAATCAATTAAGATGTGATATCAATGTTTGGAAAGTATGGGTCTCTATAGGACTCAATTTCATAGTGACAGATGAAGCACAAATGGTCATTGATGTAGTGATGATTTAATAGAAACTATATCATTGGTAAGATCCCAAAACAAATATACAACTAGAAAAACATTATCTTAGGTGGTATTTCCAAATTCCATAGGTATTTACAAAGCTGAATTTTTTTTAATGAAAATCTTCCCTAGACATTTCTAGTGAATGTTTCTAGTGTATAAATAAATTAATATATTTATAAACACACACACACACACACACATATATATATATATATACATCAAGTTACTTATGATCATTGAACCACTGATGGGTGGGGGGGGGGGGTTTAATTAGTGGTTGAATTTTTACAAATTTCCAACTGTATGAAATTTAACCCCTAAAACTTGTTAGAGTTACTTTTATTATCAACTTTTATAAAAAATAACAATCATGAAAATATGAGGAATTAAAAAACTCATGAAATATTTAAAATATTTAGTCTTAGTTTGATAACCTACATCATTTACATGACTACTCATGTGGGTCCATAGAAATTCAATATGAGAAACAAGTGAATAAAATTATTGATCCAACTCCCATTTGACTCCTACTATCTCCCGATAGGTATGATA
The DNA here is from genome assembly GCA_963277665.1 of Viscum album. NCBI lineage: Eukaryota > Viridiplantae > Streptophyta > Magnoliopsida > Santalales > Viscaceae > Viscum > Viscum album. The sequence goes on along the minus strand of OY728158.1, from coordinate 348,297,069 downwards.
TACTGACTCATATCAATTTTAATAAATATATCTAAAAAAATATGATTCATAAAAAAAGTAAGAAAATTTTTAAATTCAACTCCCAGAAGTTTTTTGGGAAAGTATTTCCAGTTTCCTTTGTCTAGAAGTTTCAATCTAGTGCTCCCTCTCTCCAACGAGTAAATGTCCATTTGGTGTGTCTATATTTCTTAAGTTTTCTCAATCTAGTGAACCTCATTGAAACTAAATTTATTTTTCTAGCATGTTTTTAGTTTGATTAAAAAGAACCAATGTACCTCTAATATCTACTAAAAGAACTCCACCCTGTACTCTTCTTTGAAATATTTGTCTATAATTTCTCCAAAGAAACTCTATTTTATACTTTAATCAAAATTATCTATCTAGTAACTTCCATAAAATTGAAATTGATCTTGGTTAAAAAATCACTTTTGACCTAAATTATATTATATATTATATTTTTTTCACGATGAAAAATTTTAAGTACATTATACTTTTCACCCATTTATATAGGTCCTCCTAGAGTATAAAAGTCAGAAAATAAATGTCACTTTCCCACTCACTAAAACTAGTTTTTTTAGATCTCCCACTCATTTGTAATTCAATGGATTTTTCCTAGAACTTATAGAATTTTCATGAAGCTTATTTTAATTCTACAAAATCCAAACCCTTCTTTGGATTTCATTAAACTATATGTTAAGGAACTTTAAAAAAATTCCTTAAACATAGCATGATAATAAACATTGAATATCAACACAACATCATCATTATTGAGAGATTTACAAGGTTATGTAAATATTACTAGAAAAAACTGTATATCAAAAATGTTTTTCTAGATTTTATTTGAGAAGTCTCCATCCAATGGATACTACTCTATCGAATGAAAAAACTTCACTTCTAGAATTTTTCCACATGAAATATTTATCTGATTATTTCATATGTTCAATCTTCCTCATTCTATGATTTTAAAAACAAAAAATTATCTAAAAATATCATCTAATGACATTGAAAATTTCTATTAAATGCTCATAAATTTAATGGAAACTTCTATGTCTAATAAAAAACTCTATAACTTGATTTTTATTTATCAGGATGAATTATTTTCAGGAAGAATTCACAACAAATTCTCCATCCAACTCTGATTTTTTCGGATCAACCTTCCAGAACTTATTTTCAACCGATGCTCTTCATAAACATACTATGTCCAATTTATATTAAGAAATGTTTTTATAATGGACTTTCTCAATATAAAATTTCATAAATTCACTAATTTTATCATCAAATATATTTTTCAAATAAAAAATTTATGAATAGAAAATTAATATATACTATCTATTTGGAAACTTAAACTTCCTCTATATATTTCTCTTAACCCTATTGAAAATAAACTACATATACCTTTTTAAACTTATCTTGAACTATATAAGATGATTGACTTAATTGTTTCAAAATATAAAGACTTTTATCACGATTAAATTTTCCATCTCAATGTTTGGTTCAACTATTTGAATCCCCCATTGTACTTTTTTTGATTTATTTCTCATTTTTCACAACCATAAAAACTCAACTAATTTTTTGAAAAATTTTATTTAAATTATATTCTTTTTTTGATGATCTATACTTAGTACATCAATTGTTAATTTGTTAATTTTCATATAAAAAGTTCTTACGGATACTCAACACTATAAATCTCTACATTTTTTCACCCGATAAACAATTACATTACTTTCACCTTATAAAAACATCATAAAATTATACTTCGAGGTTCTTCTTTCAATTAATCTATCTGGTAACCTATATTTTTAACATTGATAAAAGTTTGTTTGATTGATAAAATTTCATCTAGATCACCAAACATCAATTTCATATTTCTTCTCATCAATGAAAATCATCTTGGATCATGAGATTATTCTTATTGTTTGAAACTTTTAACAAACAACACAGAATCTTATAAATTATTTATGAATTTCTTTAATAATGTTAATGAAAATTACCAACTTTATAACTTTTTTAATTTCCAAAAACTTCATAACTATCCTTACTAATGAGATTTCTTAAAAAACTTTTAGTCAATTTTTTTACCTAGCAACAAAAACATTCTAAAAAATGATAAATTATAAAAAATATAAAACTTTATTTTGAAAAATTCATAAAGGATATTAAATATCCCCCTTTAGATTTTTTGATAAATTTTGTTAACAAATTTCACAACTCATCATTTTTCATCACTAATATTTTAAGATAACTCAATTTTATAACAATACTCTTTTTCTCAAATTTTACTTGAACATAGAATTTCTCAAAGAGAAGTTCCAGACACTAAACTTTTAGATTATGTAATTGTTTTTAAAGGAATTTCACCCATATTTGACAATTTTTTTCCATGTTTAGATAAAATCCCCCTCACTTTTATCTTTTTCACTTTTGTTACAAACTTTAAAATTTAGATTTTTCACTTAGACCTTTTTTTATCAACCCCATTTTATGATAACTATAGATTTAAATTCATTTTTTAAAGAAACGTACTTTATCACCCCATTTTTCAATATAATAAAAAGCACAATTGGTGGATTTATTTACATACATTTAGGAAATCATTTTTGGATTCTAAATATGAAGTTACAAACTCAATTACACAAATAATTATTTTGGAATAGCTTTGTTGAAAAAACTACAATTTGATACATCGTTGAAATATATTCCCACATAACATTTCCACCAACAACTTTCTCTTTTATGAAGTGATACTTCATATCAATGTGTTTTGATCTCAAATGTTGGACAAGAATTTTTGAAAGATAAATGATATATTGATTATCATAAAGAATATTCAATGGTGTAGAGACTCTCAATTTCAAATATTCTTGCTATAATTTCATCTAAATCATTTTTGCACAAGCATGGATGGTAGCAATAAACACAACATTCTCCTAATAAAAATGTTCCTCCTAATGTTGATTTTTTAAAATTAAAACCTCCATCCCAATCAACATCATTATACCCATGATATTTTATATCACTATATATTTCATATAACAGACCATAAGAAGATGTTTCATTCACACATGTGAATTATTTTTACTGCCAACTTATGTGAATCTTTTGGGTCACTTTGAGACCATTCACATAAAGTAACAACATGAATAATGTCAGGCCTTGAAGTTATAAGATATCACAATATTCCTATCATATTTTGTAATAATTCTCTGACATGTTTCTCTTATTATAGGAAAAAATATATTTCACTTTGTTTCACATGTAAATCATGAAAGAACTTGAATTATTTAAGCATTGAGAATTCAAAATTTTTCTTCATTTCATCATCAAACTCTTTAAAATAATTTTCTCTATCCCCTATAAAACTATTTTCATCAACATAAAAAATAACAATCAGGGTACCTGAGTTTATCTCATTCACATATAAGTTGTTAACATTCCCTTTATAAAAATTAAAAAATTTCAAGAAGCTATCAAGTTTGAATTACTAGGCTCATGGAGTTTTTAACCCATACAAGGATTTATTAAAATTACATACCTTACTTCCATCTATGAAAAGTAGAAACCCACAATGTTTCTTAATTTAAACTTCTTCTTCAATATCTCCATTTAATAAGGCTAACTTTACATCCATCTGATAAACTTTATAAAAAATATATTTATACACTACTAAGAACATTATTATAGTTTCCAACCACTTAACATAGGAAATATTTTCTTCAAAATAAACACCTTCCTTATTTAAATAGGCTTTACAAAAAATTCATTCTTTTTTTCTTGAAACATCCCCATGTTCATTCATCTTGTTTATAAACACTAATTGTTCCCAATAATATTCTTCTCTAGTGGTCATGGAACAAGTTCTTAGGAGTCATTTTTATCAATATATTCCAACTCTTAATTCATAGAATCTACCCATTGGTTATGTTCAATTTCTTTTGAAACTAAATTTTGTTCAACCTATGAAATAAGGGATGTTGGATTTTCTAATCTCAACATTATTCTTGTTTGAAACAGAGCTTTATGATTTCCAATAATATTTTCATATTCAAATAGTTTCTGCAGAGTATGAAATATTAGAGTTTTTATTCATGATTCACTTTCCTTACCACAAAATTATTCTGAATCTTTAGTCACCTATTCAGATAACTTTCATCTTCACTTTCATAATTATCATTGAAAGTATTTAACTTATCTTCCAAAAAATTAGCAAAAATATTTTTCATAAAAGTTATATTTTCATTAAATTTTAAAAAATAAGAATATAAAAAATTTTATAATAATTTGATCCCCAATTTATAACCTCTTATGTTGGGTGAATATCTCATAAAAATACCATCCACAAATTCTTTATCCAAATTTACAAGATCTATATGTTTTTTATATTTAGTGAATAGAAACTTCTAAAAATATTAAAATATTTTAATGAAGGTTTTTTATTATACTACATCAGTATGAATTCATTTTGGATTCCAACCTTAACAATGATATATTTTGAACATGTATAATAGTAATGGTAAATTCTCTCTAGAAAGACTTTTAATGTTTACACTCAACCAATATACTTCCTCCCATGTCCAAAAAACTTATGCTTTACATTCTATAAATCCATTTTGTGGAGGGGTGTAAGGGGCACTAGAATATTTTTTAATTGCATATATATTTAGATATGACTCAAAATCATTACACATGTACTCCTTTCCATGACCTATTCTCAGTTTCAATATATAAACACCCAACTCTCTTTCTATATCTATTTTGAAAAATCTAAACATTTTCAAAGCCTCTAATTTATGCTTCCTAAATATAATATTGGTAATCCAGGTGAAATTAACAATAAAAGAAATATATTAAAAAAATATCCTTTATTTGATTGATGTCTCATTGGACCATATAAATCAGAGTGAATAAGCTCAAGAAGTCTTATAGATTGAATTTCAACTTTCTTATGGATTATACCAATCATATTCCCATTCCAACATGCTGCAAAAAAATAATTTTTTCTCATTTTAAATATTAAAAAGATTATCAAAACATATAATTTAAGAAATTTTATTTTATATTTTTCTAACCATAATTCCCGAGCCTATGATACAATTGCTTGTTCTCATTCTCAACATTCAAATAACATGAGTTACCAAATTCTCCAATTTGAAAAATATTTCTGTTGGTTCCCATGGAAACAAATTTTCCATCTTATAAACTTATGACGATGAATGAATATTTAATTAAATTTTTTTCCTTATAATCATCACAATGTTTTCTCACACTAAGTAACTTTATCTTTATGCCATCAACATAAAAATATATCCTTATATTTCAGTTTCTCATCTTCAATCTTAGTTGTTCTAATTCCATTGATTTTTAAGGAACTACCATTTCCAAAAGTAATTGGTCCTCTATCATCATTTTCGACATATTTCAAGATTATTATATCATATATCATTTGTGAGGAACAAATACTATCGAGAATCCATGGTTTGTTCTTTTTTATTGATCTTAGAGCTTTCTCAACAACAAAGGTTCTTTCTTCAACTTTATTTTTTCCATCTTCCTTTTCTTTCCTCATATAAGAAAATTTTCCAATAAGAGTAATCATACATTCTTTAGAAAAGTTACCCAGTTGGTCACATCTTCCCCAAAAAAATTCCAATAATACAAACTGATTTTTTATTGGAAATTTTCTAACATATTGAGATTTTGTTTTTCCAACTTCACGCGACTTGTGAAAGTTACTTACTTTTTTCCCCATCTCATTTCATACCTGATTACAAGAAGTGACATGTTGTTCAAAAAATGATAATATTTTGGAAAAAACATACCAAAAAACCAAAAATATCCACTGAATATTGGTGTTCTATAGGAATATGATCTTTCTCTTTAATTAGTTTGTTGAGGTTCTTAACATTTTTCTATTTTTGTTTCCTCTAGTCATGGGGGAACTTTTTTATGGAGGTTGTTCTCAAATTTTGTAGATGTGATTGATTTTATAGATCCTTTATATATCCAAGATTCCCTAATGTTTTTGTTACAACATGTGATGTTTTTAAAATCAGATGAACCTTTACATTTAGTGGTTGGATATTTCACCGGATTCTATGAATTATATTTATCAGCAGCTTGAGATGTTTCATCTCTTACATCAAAATACTGGTTTAAATTTTAATTCATCATTAATAAGGTACTTTTAACCTTAATTATTTTGGATTGGGTTTTAAAAACCTCATACTCTATAAAACTAAAGCTTCTTACTAAAATATTCCACCATCTTTCTTTATTCAACAATTTTTAGTTCAAGGTTTACGACCTCCAAAACATACTCATATTCTTGTTTAAGGACATATTTCCTTACATAAATATCCTTCATAATTTATTTATTCATAATTTTAATTTATTTCTTGAGTTTTTTTTATCAAGACATGCTACAAGTTTATATTTGAGTTTATATTCTCCGTAATATTCTTCACCTCCTCCTTCACTATTTGAGTAATATCCCATTTTCTCAACAATTTCAAAGAAGTTTCTAATTTGTTTGGAATTTATTATTCTTAATAATTATTATTAGTAGATTCATTCTTAAAATCCTTACTCAATATTATCCATCTCTTTCTAGTGAAATTTTTCTTAGCATGAGTAGATTTCATAACTTCCTTAGAATACTTTTTAAACTTCTTCAACTGAGGTTTTTTTTCATAATGATCTTCATATTAACCAACTTTTTATTGAGGAAATTCAAGATGAAATTCCAAATTCCTTTAAAAACAAAAAATTTGTGTATAAGTTTTCCACTGTACTTTTCTCTATATATATGATAATTTTTAAAGATAAGTGACATGATATTTTCATTCATTTCATAATTCTCTTTTTCTTCCAAATCATTAATGTCAACATTCTAAGTATCTTGGATTTTTAGCTTTCATATAGCTTCAAAGTCCATTTTATCCTTGATCTTATTTTTAAATACTAGGTATTTTCTCATTTCATAGCCAATAAGAAAGTTATGTAGTTCATCTTGAGATAAATCATCTTTATCTCCTAAACAAGAAGTTTTTTATTAAAAACTGTCAAGAAAGTTTATCATGAGTTTCTTATAAATGGTCAAATATTCCAAGACATATCAAAATCCAATGATATTACACACAACTTTATTGAATCTAGTGAAATAATTATCAAAAGTTTATTTATCTCTCATTATGATATCTTCAAACATGCTTCATTATATTTATAACACTACATATTTAACTTAGGTTTCCCCTCAAGTATACTTGTGAGATTTTACAAAATTTACTTATCTATTTTTAGACCCATCATCTTTATAAAAACATTTAATGATAAAGGCATAAGAATTACATTTTTATCATTTCCAGAAACCTCAATGTTTCTATTTTCAATAAAATTCATGGGATAATTTTTCTTAATTGGTGTAAACCCAATAGTTGTTGCATAAATAACTTCTAGGAAAAGTGACATAATTTAGGGTATCATTTTGTTTTTCCAAATATGATAAATTTTTTCCTCGAATACAGGGATACCACTCTTTTCTACTAAATTTATATTTTACATGATAAGAATTCAACATGGGAACCTTTTATTAGATACTAATTGAAGTTCCTTATAATCATTGAACCTTTGAGAGGGGGTGGGGGTGAATTAGTGTTTGAATTATTAGAAATTTTAAACTTAATGAAATTTAACCCTTGGAACTTGTTATAATTACTTCATATATCAACTTTTATAGAAAAATCACAAGAATGAAAATATGAGCATGTAAATAAGGCACCCAAGATTTACAATGTTTAGTCTTAGTGTGAGAACCTATATTCTTACCATGGCCACTTCCATGGGTCCATGTGAATTAACTATAAGAAAGAAGTTAATACAACTATTAATACAACTCTAGTTAGACTTATTATATTTTCAGATAGGTATGATATATAGAATCCAATTAGTTTAAAATGTTTTTCTATCAAATAATAAGCCATAAAAAATTATGAAACTTTGTATCTTCAGTTCCCATAAGTTCATATGGTTGGTTTTTATGGGTTCCTCTGTTCAAATGTAACCATCCTATGCCCCTATCCTTAGTATAGGTGAATGTACATCTGGTGTACTTGTCTTCATCCAGTATACTTCATCCAATGCAGCCCATTGAAACTGTTATTATTTTAATAACCTTTGATGTATATGATTAACAAGAACCATTGTTCCTCTAAAATCTGATCATAAAAATATGCCTTATAATCTACTCAATAAATGTATCTCTATAATATCAGCTAGTAAACTCTATCAAACACCCCTATTGAAATTCAATGTCAGATAACTTTCTTTAACTCAAAATTGATTTCGGTTGAAAAATCCCTTCTAATAAAAATTCTATAACATATTATATATTTTTATTTATTAATAGTGATAAATAAAATTTAATTTTCATAAATTTATATATATTCTACCTTAGTGGAAAAATAAAGAAACACATTTCAATTTCCCACTCACTGAAACTAAAATATCAGATCTGCCACTCATTTTTAATTCACTGGATGCTTCTAAAAACTTCTATATTATTCAAGAAACCTATTTTAATTCTATAACATACACATCCATCTTTGAATTTCCTTAAACTCAATGTCAAGTAACTTAATTAAACTTCAATAAATTGAATATGATAATAAAAATTGAATATTAACATAACATCATTATTATTTAGATATTTAAAAATTTCTGTAAAGTTAATTAGGAGAAATTATATCTGAAAAATGTTTTCTATAAATTCTTTAAGAGATATCCATATAATAGATCCTTATCCATTATATGAAGAAACTATACATGTGTAATTTTTTCATTTTATTGAAATATTTTTCTAATGATTTCATCTGGTCACTCTACATTTTCATGAAATTTGATAAACCCAAAATGATTTTAAAATATCATATATTGACATAAAAAACATTCATCCAATTATTTTCCATTAGATAGAGCCTTATATATCCGATAAAAAAACTTCACAAGTAGAATTATTTTTATTTATAATGAATTATGTAACACCCCAACCCAGGAGCCACTAGAATTTATTCCCCAAGAAAGTCTATTATGTGACCTCAGGCACACCTCTTCGTACATTAGAGGATACTGACTAGTAGTGAGGATAGAATGAGTCAAATAATAAGACAATACCCTATTTATTAGAGTAATGAAAATATATACAGAAATAAATGATGTAAAGTGTAATAAAAATAAAATTTAATGAAAAATCCATTTCGGAAAACTGGGTACTTTCCCACAACCAAATAGTAAATATGCCATGAAATGTCTGTAGTTATAATTGTACAGAAAAAACTGAAATATATAAAAGTTGAAGAATCCCTAAAATGGGTCTCAATGCTATGTATGGTTCCCTCATCCATGCACATCCCTAATCCCCAACTCAACCATCTATCATATGTATTTTCCCCTTTTTGGACCTGCAACCATGAAGCCTTCTCAGGTACCTAATGGTATCCCAAGCAGGGTGTGATTAGAACTCTCTAGGCCACCAGTAATGGTTTCTACAAAATATACAGTCTATATAAATAGTTCATATAGAATTATAGTAAAGAATAAGATAAAAAAAGATAAATCAAGTTCCATTAATTAACATAATTTTCATTAGCCACTTTCATCCCCAGTACTATGAATTACCCATTTTCAAAAAAATAACTTTGGCCCATGTCAATCATATAAATATTCATAATGGAAGTCAAGTTCCATTCCTCACATGGAAAGTAATTTATCAAAACAATATACATTAACTTACTTTGTAGCATCAGTCCTGGTAACTATAACACTTTCATTCATTAGGGGAATAGATCCTCAGTCTAATGCCCTATCCCATGTAGTAATGGGGTGGTCCCAGAGCGTCAGTCTATCCTAACCCATGTGTGGAGCCTCAACCCAATACCCCAAAATTATCACTTGTTCATGTACATATAATTATCAAATAATTTTTTACATTTACCATTTACATGAAATAACACTTTTGATACATTTTAGTTATTTCAAACACCCCCTTATGCAATGTTCAAGGATTAACACAATTATCTTTGGTTTTCATCTAATGAAAATTCAATTCAGCACTTAAAATATTATTTCTATATTCAAGAGAGCGGCTCAGACCATGGGTGACCCTTATCCCAGTCTAATAAACCTCAATGCACCCCACAGGGATAACAGGGGGTTAAATTCATCATTTAACTAACCAATTTTTCAATTCCTACCAAGGAAACCAAATGTAAAATAAGAAGGTGCCACAACACAACCCCAGACACATAAATCAAATATCAAGACTATGAGATATAACATGTGGACCACCTACCTCAAGTATGTAGATGAAAAATCAATTAGACGTCATATTTTATTCAAACTCAAACCACCCTAAAATATCCAATTTAGTATCTACTATAAAAAGAGGGTTTTAGAGCTTCGGAAGGAGAAAAATTATTCTAAGATCCCTAATCTTGAAAAAAAGGTGAGATGAGTGTTAGACTCACCCGAAGCTTTAATCCACACCCAAATACAGTATAAATAGCTTAGAAATGAGTTAGATTGATACTTGGAACGTTAGGCAGGGTTTGGTTTATCACCTATGATATTGGAAGAAGAATATGGGATAAATTTGGGTTAGAACCCTTAAATACCGAGGGGAAAAATGGGAAATTCCCACTTTTAATGGGGCAAATGATTTGGTCGCACATTTGGACAAAATATGCACCAAACATGAACCACACTCTATCCAAGGGGGATTAGGTCACATGATCACCTAGGAATCCTTCACAACTTCATCCCCCACTATGGATGGTTTTACCAACCGTGCACTACCCCTCTCTAGGGGGAAAAATTCTGGCACATGGTTAGCAATGACCATGCGCCAACCATGCAACCGACACTGGATAGCCTCATTTAACCCTTTTTCAAGTCCCAAACTCTGGGGACACCCCTGAGTATCTTATTATGCACAAGAAACATTTCGTTATCCATTTTAAATGTATTTAAACCAAAATCTAAATAATAACATACCTCCATAAAAGTTGGGGATCTAACAACCTACCCACCTTATAATAGCTCATCCCTGAGCCACACTCCCATGTATTAATAAGTTTCCCTAGTAAAATTGTTGGGATACCAGGACCACATATCAATATTCCTCTCCCAAGTTTCCTACTGAAGGTTTTTATGCCGCTAAAACAGTTGAACCAGTGACACGGTCTTACCTCGTAAAACAACCTCACTACGATCCACAATATTAACTCGATGCTCCTCAAAGGATGCATTAGCCTCAACATCCACATCATCAAGATTGATCACATGAGATGTTTGAGGGTGATACTATTGAATCTATTACACATGGAAAACATCATTCATGCCACTATACTACTGTGGGAAATCCAATCATTATGCCACTAATCTGGTCCCCTCTACAATCTCAAACAACCCCACATACCTGGGTGCCAACCTTCCCAATTTCTAAATCCAACAGTGAACCAAAATTTTTGAAACCTGAAGTAATACATGATCACCCACTATAAGCTCAAGAGGTTAACAACATCGATCATCATACAACTTCTGCCTACTCTGAGCAGTATCCTTATATCTCTGAATCAACTAAACCTGCTCTGATTTCTCCTACATGATACTTTTCCCAAATAACTCTTATTCCCTAGACTCTATCAAAAATAACAAATATCTACATGGTTTACATATATCACCTCCTATGGTTCCATATGAAGAGTTTCCAGGTAATATTTGATGTAGGAAAACTAAAAAAGTACCACATGTCTCTCCCATATCCCACCAAATTCTAGGACACATGCCCTTAATATGTCATCTCATACCAGAATAGTATTCTTTGACTGCCCAATCCATCTATGCATGAAAAGTTGTACTAAAAAAACCTGGTTACCAAGCACCATTTGTAACCCTTTCTAGAAGTGAGAAGTGAAACACATGTTATGATATGAAATAATATACTGAGTTACTCCATGTAAACATAATACCTACTAAATATATAATTCTCCCAAATGATCCATGGTAAAATTCTCTTGTATCAGTAAGAAATGGTCCAACTTGTTGAACTAATCCACAACCACCCATATATTTACATTCTTATGAGGATTCTTCAGAAGACCCACTAAAAAATCCATGGTAAAATCATCCAAATTCCATTTCGGAATGGTCAACGACTATGGATACCCAACTAGTCCCTGATTCTCAGCTTTCACCTGCTCGCAGGTGTAGCACCAGGTCATTAAACCTGTAACCTCTTTCTTCATCCCAAGATACCAATACAATTTATAAAAGTCACGATATATTTTGGTTATAGGAGTATTCACTTTCAACTTTGAGGCATGGAACTCATGCATCATCTCATCATGCATACACATGGGAATAGAAATACAACAATGAATATAAACAATCTCATCATCATCAATAGTCCAGTAAGAAGGTGACTCCCCAACTTCAAGGTTTCCCCTTAAGGAAAAATTCTCTAGAACCACATAATAAATCTCCTTGATCTTGATCATAATTGTGCAATCCACTACCAAGGATGTTAGGATCATCTGACCTAGGCCCTCCTGAATATCTATATGCATATCGACTAACAAGGACATCATCCTCCACTTAGAACTGGACTCTTGAACTACCCGAGTATGTGTCTTCCAACTTAAAGCATATGAAACAATGTTCCCTTTTCCTGACATATATGCCAACTCAAAATTGATAGACAACATATACTGAACCCATGTATGATACATGATATGTTAATATCATTGAGAAAAGATATACTTAAGTATTTTATGATTGGTATACAAGATAATCCTTTTTCCCAATAGGTAATTCCACCAACACTTTAAAGCATAATCCACTATAGCCAACTCGAGGATGTGAGTAGGGTAGTTCCATTCATGTGGAGTCAACTGTGATGACCCATATTCCATGAGTCAATCTCCCCACATCAGAACTATCCCATGTCTAATACAAGATTCATTACGAAACAAAGTATAATCCATACCCATCTCGAGTAAGATCAAAATCGGTTCAATAGTCGATTACTTCTTCAACTTCTAAAAAGTAATCTCACATGCTCCATAAAACATGAAACCATTTTTTAAGATTTAAAGTGGTTCTTACAATTGAAATAATTCCTTGATTAACTTAAGGTAATATCCATCAAATCCTAAAAATATTTGGCTGTTAAAAACATTCTTGGGCTGCTCCTAAGATACAACCGCTTGAACTTTCTATGGGCCTACTAGAACACCATCCTAAGAGATGATGTGACCCAAGAAATGTATCCCCTTAATCCAGAAATAACACTTTGACATATTTTCATATATAATATGCTCCGTTAGTGTACTCAGAATGATGTCACGGTGTTTGGAGTGATCGTCATGATTTTGAGAGCACGCCAAGATTTCATCTACAAAAACAACTATGAATTGAACCAGGTATGGATGGAAGATATGGTTAATCTGGGATATTAATACAAGAGTTGTAACACCCCAAGGTTTTACAAATAAATTTAATATAGAATGTAATGCATGAAACCCTGAGTCTATGAGAATCATAACTTTGTTATTATAACCTAGCTGTTAAAACATAAATTTTCCACCTTTATTATTTGAATTTCAAAAAATGGACATACATAGTTATGATCAGTAAGATATTTAGGGTATGATAGGATCAAATTACATTTTTGGTGAATAGTAAATTGACCATAGGAATAGTAATATAACCCTTATGAATAGTAAATGGGCCTAATGAATAGTAATTGCACCCATGAAAGTATAAATAAAATTTAGGCACCTTATAAATGAAGCAATGATATAATTTTATCATGGTATAAATAAGTGAATATTTAAAAATTAATAATTGAGTGATGGTATCCTTGTGGGTAATAAATATTTAATTAAAATTGTATAATTAATAAATTTATTTAAAAGGAAATTAATTTTCATAAAATGTATTCATAAATCAATATTTTTTTGTTCTATGGTTTTAGGATAATTTAATACGACCTTATTTAATTTTTCTGTGTGTTATAAAGCCAGTTTTAATTTTAAAATCTGTATCTTTCAATTACCTGGTGATTTTAATTAAAAATTAAATTTATCATATTTAGAAATTTAATTTCATAAAATGGAGTTCATTTTTGAATTCTACATGTCAAAAAATATTTAGGCTGAATTTTTTTAATTTTACTAAATCTAGAATTTTTAAAGAATAGTAAAATATGATAATCTAAAATATAAATACATTATAAGCTAAATAAACAATTAATTTAGTCATGGATAATGTAATAACCCATGGTTAGAAATCACATGTACTTATTATTTTATTTAGTCCCAATAATCAATACTATTGGTTGTCTTGAGAAAAATAATAAAATAATGAGAAATTACCCCTCTCCTCCACTATAAAAATACTCCTCACTCCCTCTTCTACTCACACATTCCAAGATTTGAGCCTTATCAAATCTCTGAACAATAATATTCCCAAGATCCCCCCTCATGTATAAAATATCTTGGTCTCATAAAAAGTTCAAAATCAATCCTCTTAAGGAGATTCTCAAGGAGGAGTATTCAGGAGGTAAAATCCTCTTCCTTTTCCAATTATTTTTCTCTTTAAGTTCTTTATTTTTTTTCTCTCTTAAACTCCTATATCAAAATGATAACTATAAATACATTATCCTTTATGTACTATAATTATATAATTTTAATGGAAGAAAAATCATCAATCTCTTTACTCCCTCTCTTTTATTTTAAAAACGAAATCATCATCTCGGGAGGTACCAATTTACAGCTTTCAAGAATGAAAAACTCTTGTTCTTTAATTTATCTTTCAAGGATGGTCAAAAAATCATTTTTATGGTTGAACTATATTATAATATATGTATTATATATTATTTAATGTTATATAACCATTATATAAATATAATTCTAATTCATACAACAAAACTAGTTCGTGGTGATCGAAATACCGTCATAATAATCTAAACGATTAACACTAAATGTATCCTCTAATGATTCATCCTCATGCCATATAAAAATAGGATATATATAAAAATTTACAATTATTTATGATCATTACAAAAAATTTAATTCCAAATAAATATAATTATACCCATTTACATGAATTTCATTATTTACAAACAAGTGAATCGATCATGATAACCAAAGAAACGAATGCTCCTGAATGATGAAATTAAACTATATAACTCATAAATAAGGATATAAATAAACTTAATAAAACTATAATAAATAAATAAATATATAAAATTTTCTAAATTAATTAATCAATGGATTTAATTTTATTATCCAGGATGTTAAGGTCAAGTGCAGAACTCATTTGGACATAAGGTAAGGGTTTCCTTCCCAAACCTTCATTTTCATTTGAGTTGTGCTTTCTTCCCCTATAAAACAATTAAATACTTAATTTAATTTATATAATTCTTCTAAATTCTGTCAATATGTACCAAAATAATATATTTTTATTATTCCCTCTTTTGTTTTCTGAAAATACATGTTTTAAAAGGGTTTCCTTCTCAATTCTTCACGATAAGAAAGACTGATTAAAGGGAACTTCTCAAATTCATACCTATTTTCTAGTGAACTATATAATATATTTTAATACACCATTGTTTTTCTAAAAAATATAATTTTATCCTGGAAAAACTATCTTAGTTCATTTCTAGTATTATGAAAATATGTTTCCCAAAGAACTCTTCTTTTTAAAGTAAAAGAATATTTCTCTCAAAAATTCGTTGATGATTTCATTAGAGTATTTTTCCTATTTAAAAACATCTATTTAATTTTATGTCTTATAGAGGATAATATATTATTTTTATCATCCACTATATTTTATTAAATGGTTTCTGATCAGTTTGACTTTGGATGTGCTATCTTGATACCATTCACCATACTACTCAAAATGTTTAGTAATTATGATTACAAATTGGAGAAATTTATTTACATTGCATGTGTATATGATGTTCATATTTAACCCCATACATATGATTATTTTATTGGAATTATCATGTGATGGGTGGGGCCTATTATAGACCCTCAATGTGTTAGTAGGTATCATGAGACAAGATGGAATTTGGTTTTGGCCGAGGCCTTTCCCAAGTATTTTCAGAGGTCTTGCCTGAGGCCTTGACAACATGTTTCAGATGTCTGGAATTATTGATTACCTAATTATTATAATAGTAATTGATAAACCATGTTATTATTATACTAGTATAATATCCATGATTAAGTTTCATTCACATATGATCATTTATATGGGTTTATGTAGTCAATTTTCATTCCTACCATATTATGATCAAGTTTATTTTTAAAGGCATGTGTTTTTAGATATTAATCATGACTAATGTTTATGTTTATGATAACTTCCATTGTATTAATTACTCTTAATGAGAATATAATATCACTCCTTTCTTATGTTTTACTTGTCTCTAGGATGTGAAGATGAATATTATTATGAATTACTTTCAAGAATAATCTAAGAGTTTGTGGGTGTTTCCAATAGAGCTACAATGTTGTTTTTGTTTTCAATTTGTAATGTAAATCTTATGTTTGTATCTGGTTTTACAAAACTACTAAACTATTCAGTCCTTCAGGATGCAACTTCCTTGTAAATATACCAATGTATTAATTTAGGGTACCAGCTCTGGGAAATTAGGGTTTGGGTCCTTACAGCTGGTATCAGAGGAAGTTTAGTGGATCCTTTGAAACTAGATTTAGAAAACATAGATTAGGGAATAAACCCCTAAGATAGACTCTGAGGATAGGAATAAAATAACATACTATAATTTTGGTATGGTATATATTATGTGGATCTTCCTATAAAATGAAACCGTGTGTGGATACTATAAGTGGATATAGTTGTGGAACATATTTACCTAAGGGTAACAACTCTTAAAAGATATTCTGGGCCTGAATTAGGGTAACCTGATACAAAACAATGGGCCTTACTGTGCACATGGTTTGACACTGTTAGGGGATATGCTTAGTATAATTCAAATTTTTGTACAAACCATAATGAATGATTTTAATGTAAATATGTTTTCAAAGAGACCATGCTTATGATTATGAAATTATACATGCATAAAATTTCAATTTATGTTAAGTGTTTTTCTAGCTTGACATTATAAATTATGATTCATAACCTAATTTAGTGTATTCCATTTTTTAAAAATGGTACCTAGTGGAAGGAATAGAGACCACATGAATGCACATATCCCATGAATGGGTTTCCCTCCTATGAAAAATAATGATGCTGGTTATGAAGATACAACTAGTTATGATCAACTTATAACTATACTGGGATAGCTAAATCAAGTTATGAATAATAACCTTACTCGTATGGAGTATCCCGATCCACAACATGGATGAGAAATGTTAGGCTACTTTATGTGGCAATATACTCCATCATTCAATGGGACTACAAACCCATTCATACCAGAGCAGTGGATAAGTTACTTAGAGAATATATTTATTACTTTAAGATATAACAAAAGGGATAAGGTTATCATGGGAATTTATCATCTATCAGGAGATGCAGATTTGTGGTGGTCGTTAATTCAAAACACAAAGGAGGAGGAGGAAATAGAAGAAATGGAATGAAGGGAATTTAAGGATATGTTATTAGAAAAATATTTTCATCAATAACAATGAGGAAATATGGAGAGTTAATTCTTGAGTTTGAAAAAAAAGAGAGTATGAAAACATTGTGAAGTATGAATCCAATTTTACAAGGCTATCAAGTCATGCCGCAAACTATATACATAATATGAGGAGAAATATTGATCAATTATTTGATGGGTTAAAACCATTACTCCTAAGGGATCTGGTTTCCTAAACCTTCTCATCATATGAAGATATAGTCTCATATGAAATAATAAGAGAGAAATAATTCTCTATGTCTTATGAATTTAAAGTAAACAAAGAGAAGAAGTGGGTGGAGTATGACATAATGGATAAAGTGAAAAGTAGAAAGGGGAGTTTTATAATATGTGATAATTGTGGAAATAAAAACTCTGGATCCTTCTTAAAAAGAAAAGGTGTCTATTACAGATATTGAGAAATATGAGACCAATATCATGATTTCAAAGGAAATAAAGAAGCTACCAATGTTCAATGATACAATTGTAAAGAGATGGGACATTATGCCAATGATTTTCCTAAGCGTTAAAGAAATATTACCTATACAAGGCCAAGGGAGAAAGGCCAATCTTATGTAATCACAACTATTGAGGTTTATGTTCCTAATTATGTTATGGAAGGTACTTTAATCATTTACCCAAACTTATCCAATACTTTATTTTATTTTGGATCATCGCATTCTTTTATATCTTCCCAGTTTTTCAAGAAAATTAGACATTTCCAATTTGATTTAATGAAGGAGTTATTTGTAGAAAATATTAATGGAAGTATCATTGCAATAAATATGTGTCAATTAGTCCCCCTTATGAAAAATAAACGTTCTTTAGTTTCTATGCTTGTCATCATAACCATGATTGACTATGATATAATTCTTATAATGAATTAGATTTCAATTTATGATGCAAAAATCTATTTCAAGAATTAGGAAGTTACAAAGAATTTTTTTAATGACATATTATAATTATGATTTTTTTGTAATTCATTTTTGACTCACTAATGAACCCTCTATTTTCATTGATCTAATGAATAGAGTTTTCAAGGAATATCTTGATGAATGTTTGGTGGTATTTATTGATGATATCTTGGTACACTCCAAAAGCTATGAAAATCATGAGAATCACTTGAATATTATTCTAAACACTCATTAAAGAAATGAGTTATATGGGAATTTTAGAAAGTGGTATTCTAGTTTCAAACACTTTCTTTTCATGGCTATATTGTCTCTAAGGATGGAATCTTTGTTGATCTCGTGAAGACCAAGGCATTTTAAGAATGGAATACACCAATGAACATAACTGAGGTATATAATTTTATTAGTTTAGTAGGTTATTATTGGAATTTCATTTAGAACTTTGACCGATTATCTAACCCGTTAACCAATCATACACATAAAGGGGTTAAGTTCATATGGACAAAAGAATGTGAAGAATGCTTTGAAGAATTGAATACGAGATTAATGAAATATTCAATCCCGACTCTTCCATCGGTAAATGCTGGATTTTTTATTTATAGTTATGCATCAAAGATAGGACATGGTTTTGTGCTAATACATGATTCTAGAGTTATTTACTATGTAACAATGAATTTAAAAATTCATGAACAGAACTATCCAACTCATGATATTTAGTTAGTAGTTGTAATCTTGACTCTGAATATATGGAGATGTTATCTCTATGGTGAAAGATGTGAAATATATACAGATCACAAGAGCTTTAAATATATATTATCACAAAAATAACTCAACATGAGGAAAAAGAGATAGCTTGAACTACTCAATGATTATGAATGTTCAATAAACTTTCACCAAAGAAAGGAAAATATGGCAGCTAATGAATTAAGCAAGAAGGATCATAGATTTATAAGAAAAATGAGGATTTAAAGGGATCCTGTGTACATGGATCTAGCAAAGAATGAAATGGAAATTATCAAGAAAGGTGAAACATCATTAATTTTTGAATTGGTTTCCCAAAAATATTTATTAAAAAGGATTAAAAGTTCTTAGTTTGATAATGATAATATTCAAAAAAAATTAATGCTTTGAATGATGGGAAGTTGGATGACTTCACGTGTGAGGATGGAATTATGAAATTTGGGATGAGGCTATGTGTTCCCCCTATACCTGAGCTAAAAAGTGAGTTTTTGGATGATGGCCATAGATCTAATTTTTCTATACACACTAATAGAACTAAGATGTGTAGAGATCTGAAGGAATATTTCTTGTAGGATAATATGAAGCTGGAAATTTCAGATTATGTATCAAGATTTTTAGTTTGTCAATAGGTCAAGGCTAAAAGACAACATCCTAGAAGAGTCCTGCAACCTCTTCTTATTCCTACATGGAAATGGAATGAAATCACTATGGATTTTGACATTGGATTTCCAAAAACTTCAAGAAGTAATGATTCAATATGGGTGATTCTTGATCACGTTTCCAAATATGCACATTTCCTCGCTACAAGGGAATATTTTCCACTAGAACACCTTTCACAACTCAATATTAATGAAGTTGTAATAATTCTTGGATCACCACTCTCAATTTCCTCTGATCGTGATCCATGATTTACATAAAAATTCAGGAAAAGTCTTTAGAAATCATTGGATATTGAGTTTCATTGGTGTACCGTTTATCACTCTCAAACTGAAGTGCAGTAAGAAAGGATGATCCAAACTTTAGAATACATGTTGAGATGATGCTCACTTGATTTTCAAGGTATGTTGGATCAGTATTTTCCTTTTGTAGAGTTTTCCTACAATAATAGTTTCCATTAAAGTATTAAAATGACACAATATGAATCATTGTATGGAAATATATTTCATACATGAAATTATAGGGATGAAGTTAGTGAAAGGAAGCTTTTGGGTCCAGATCTTGTGGAGGAAACAATAGTGAAGGTAAAGACTATTCAAAACCATATCAAAACAGCTCAAAGTATGAAAAATAGCTATAATGATAATCAAAGGAAGGATTTGTAATTTCAAGTAGAAGATAATGTTTTTTTGAAAGTATATCCATGGAAGAGTGTTATAAGATTTGGGAAGAAAGGAAAATTGAGCCCCAGGTATATTGGTCCTTTTAAAATTCTGGAGAGAATTGAGGCAATAGCTTATTTTTTGGAAATACCTCCTAGCCTTTATAAGGTACACAATGTGTCCCATGTCCATTTATTAAGGAATTACATTCCATACTGAACACATGAAATCATTTATGAAGCAATATAATTTCAACTAGACCTATCTTACTATTAAGAGCCTATCCATATTTTGGACACTAAAGAATAGGTGATGAGGAATCAGACGACTTGGTTGATAAAGGTACTATGGAAAAATCATAAAATTGAAGAGTCAGTGTAGGAGCTTGAGGAAATTACGATGAATAACTACCCATATATTTTTATAAGTTAAAATTTTCGAAATTTTGAGGACGAAATGTTTTGCAAGGGGGGAATATTGTAACACCCCAATGTTTTACAAATAAATTTAATATAGAATGTAATTCAAGAAACACCGATTCTTTATAAAAACATAACTATTATATTATAACCGAGTCGTTAAACATTATTTTTCTTCCTATGTGTTTTGAATTTTGAAACATTTACATACACGGTTGTGATCAGTAAGATATTTATGGTATGATAGGATCAACTTACATTTTTGGTGAATAGTAACTTGACCTTAGGAATAGTAATATGACCCTTATGAATAGTGGATCAACCTAATTAGTATTAACCACAACCATGAAAGTATAAATAAAATTTAGGCACCTTATAAATAAAACAATGATATAATTATATCATGTTACTAGTAAGTGAATGTTTAAAAATTTATAATTAAGTGTTGGTATGTTTTTGAGTAATAAATATTTAATTAGAAATTTATAATTAATAAATTGTTTTAAAAGAAAATTAATTGTCATAAAATTTATTCATAAATCAATATTTTGTTTTCCAATGATTTTATGATAATTTAATAATACCTTAGTTAATTTTTTAGGGTGTTATAAAATATGTTTTGATTTTAAAAACTACATTTTTCAAGTAAATGATGATTTTAGTTAAAAATTAAAATTTTCATATTTATAATTTTTTTTATAAAATTATGTTCATTTTTTAATTTTACACATTAAAAAATAGTTAGGCTTAATTTTTGTGATTTTTCAAAAATACGTAAATTTTTAGTGAATAATAAGATACCGTAATTTACAGTGTAAAAATATTATATGCTAAATACACCATTCATTGATTCATTAATGATGTAAGCACCCTTGGTTAGAACTCACATGTACTTATTACTGTATTTATTCACAAGATTAAACACTATTGTTTGTCTTCAGAAAAATAATAAAATAATGAGAAATTACCCCTCTCCTCCAGTATAAAAACCACCCCTCACTCCCTCTTATACTCACACATTACAAGATTTGAACCTTGTATAATTTATATCCAATCCTGTTCCAAATATACTCCCTCAAATCCAGAATCTATTGGTATCATCAAAATACCTAAATCAATTACCTTAAAGAGATTCTCAAGGAAGAGTATTCAAGAGATAAAATCCTCTTCCTTTTCATTTTATTTTTCTTTTCAAGTTATTTATTTTGTTATTCTATTCTAAACTCCTCTATAAAAATTATCATGATAAATATAGTATCATTTATATAATTTAATTATGTCATGTTAATGGAAGAACCGTAATCAATCTATTTACTCCCACTCTTTTATTTTAAACACAAAATCATCGTCCGGAAGGTCCCGATTTACAACCTTCTTAGACGACAAACTTTCTTTCTTTAATTTATCATTAAAGTCTATTCATTAAACCATTTTTATAGTTGTAATAGATTATTAAATTTTATTATTTCTTAGGTAATGTTCTAGAGCCAGTATGTATATACAATACTAATTCATACGATAAAACTAGTTCATGGCAATCAAAATGTCATTGTACTAATCTAAACGATTATCACTAAATGAATCATCTAATAATTCGTCCTCATACCATGTAACCATATGATATATATACCCATTAACAATTTTTTCTGATAATTAACAATACTTAATTGCAAAATATGGAGAGTTATACCCATTTACATAAACTTTATTACTTATAAAAAAGTGCACCGATCCTGAAAACTAATAAAACGAATGCTCCCTAATAATGAAATTAAACTCTATAACTCTCACTACTACAAAAAGGGCTTTATTAGCTCTCAAAATGGGCTTTAGCAGTGCTAAAAAATCCTTGTAAAGATCAGTGCTGAGGGGGGGGGGTCCCCTTTATTAGCGCTCAAAAAGCACTGATAAAGGGAGCCTTTATCAGCACTAAAAAGCACTAATAAAGGGAGCCTTTATCAGCCCTAAAAAAGCGTTGATAATGGGATACTTTATTAGTGCTATAAAGGTGCTGAAAAGGATGCCTTTATCAGTTCTAAAAAAGTGCTGATAAATGTGTTTTTTTCAGTGCTTTTTTAGTTTTGATAAAGTGATCCTTTATCTGTGCTTATTTAGAACTGATAAATGCCCGGTCTGCTGCAACATAAAATTCTGCAGCAGCCCACCCAAATCAGACCTACAAAAATTCATCATCTCAACAAGTATACCCATACAAAATTAACACATAATTCATTAGGTAATTACACCAAGTATACCCATACAACAAGTATGACCATACACCATTAAGACATAATTCACAAGTTAATTAAATACATAAAGAATTTAATTCAGAATTCATGGGGTAGGGGGGTTGTTCAGGGGTTTGGGGTGGCTGTCCAAGGAGGGTAGGGGTGTATGGGGGGATGGGGGTGTCAGGGTGGATAGGGGTGTCCACGTGGGGTGGGGGCAGTCCAGGAGGTTGCGAGGCTATCCAAGAGGGGTGGGGTGGTGTTTAGGAGGGTGGGGGTGGCCGTCCATGGGTGGGTGGGTGTGTTCAGGGGGTGGGGGTGTCCAGGTGGTGGGGTGGTGTCTAAGAGGGGTGGGTGTGCCGTTTTGGGGGTTAGTGGGTGTCCGGGGGGGGGGGGGGAGTGGGCTGTCCGGGGGGGAGGGGGCTGTCCGGGGGGGGGGGGTGTCTAGGGGGTTGGGCGGGCTTTCTAGTGGTGGTGGTGTCCAGAGGGGTGGGGGTGGGGGGGTGTCTAGAGGGTGGGGTGGTGTCCAGGGTGTGGGGGGGTAGTTCAGGGGGTTAGTGGGGTTTTCCAAGGGGGTGGGGTGGTGTCCAGGGAGTGGGGGTGGCAGTCCATGGGGGTGGGGGTGGCCAAGGGGGGTGGGGGATGTTTTTAGGTGGTGGGGTGGTGTCTAGGAGGAGTGGGGGGTGTCCAGGGGGTGGGGGCCGCCCCAGAGGTTGGGGGCCGTCCAGGGGGGTGGGGGTGTCTATGGTGGTGGGAGGATGGGTGTCCGGGGGGGGGTGTCTAGGGTGGGGGGTGCCAATGGGGGGTGGGGGTGTTTAGGGGGTTGGGGGGGATTTCCAGTGGGTGGGGGTGTCCATAGGGGTGGGGGTGTCCAGGGGTGGGGTGGTGTCCAGGGGGGTGGGGACGGTCTAGGGGGTTGGTGGGGCTATCTAAGGGGGGTGGGTTAGTGTCTAGGGGGTGGGGGGTGGCTATCCATGGGGGTGAGGGTGTCCAGGGGGTGGGGGTGGGGTCTAGGTGGTGGGGTGGTGTCTATGAGGGGTGGGGGTGTCCGGGGGGGGGGGGGTCGGGGGGGCTATCCAAGGGGGATGTCCATGGGGGATTCCAGGGGGTGGGGGTATAGGGGTTGGGGGGGATTTCTAGGGTGTGGGGGGTGTCCAGAGGGGTGGGGGTGTCCAGGGGGTGGGGTGGTGTCTGGGGGGGGGGGTGTCCAGGGGGTGGGTGGGGCTGTCCAAGGGGGTGGGGTGGTGTCCAAGGGGGTGGGGGTGTCCATAAATGGGGGTGGGGGTGTCCAGGGAGGGTGGGGGAGGTGTCCAGGTGGTGGGGTGGTGTTTAGGAGGTGTGGGGGTGCCGTCCAGGGGGGTTGGTGGGTGTCCAAGGGGGTGGGGGGGGGGGGCTGTCCATGGGGGTGTCCTGGGGGGGATGGTGTCTAGGGGGGTTGACTCATACATAAAATGAACCATATATCTTTCTCCTAAATGATCAACATAATCCAAATGCATTTGGTCAGATTTATGTACGTTCGTTGTTATTTTCAATTAAAATTTTGTCCATTTTAAACAAAAGAGTGACACTTTGAGTGATAACGGTTACACCGTGTCTCAGATTGAGGTGGTGTTGACTCGTACACATCACCAACACACCCATGGATCGTTCTCTTAAAGGATGAACATAATCCAAATGATTTCGGTAGGATTTCTATAGTTCAGTTATTGTTTTCACTTAAAAGTTTTTCCAATTTAAACAAAAGAGAGACACTTTGAGTGACACCAGCCACACAGTGTCTCAGATTGTGGCGTGGTTGACTCGTACACATAATCAATGAATCATGGATTGTTCTCCTAAAGGATCAACATAATCTGAATGTGTTTGGTTGGATTTCTGTATGTTAGTTGTTGTTTTCACTTAAAATTATGTCCATTCCAAACAAAAGAGATACACTTTGAGTGATAACGGTCACACCGTGCCTCATATTGAGGCGAGGTTGACTCATACACATCACCAACACACCCATAGTTTGTTCTACCAAAGGACCAACATAATCCGAATGCATTTGGTTGGATTTCTATAGGTCATTTGTTGTTTTTACTTAAAATTGTTTCCATTTTAAACAAAAGAGAGACACTTTGAGTGATACCGGCCACACCGTGCCTTGGATTGAGGAGTGGTTGACTCATACACGTCAAAAATAAACCATGGATCATTCCCCTAAAGGATCAACATAATCCGAATGCGTTTGGTCTGATTTCCGTATGTTAGTTATTGTTTTCACTTAAAATTTTGTCCATTTTAAACAAAAGAGAGACACTTTGAGTGATACCGGCCACACCGTGCCTCAGATTGAGGTGGGGTTGACTCATACACATCACCAACGCACCCATGGATCATTATCCTAAAGAACCAGAACAATACGAATGATTTTTTTTTTCAGATTTCCGTAGGTCATTTTTTCTTTTCACTTAAAATTTTGTTCATTTTAAACAAAATAGAGACACTTTGGGTGATACCAGCCACACCGTGCCTCGGATTGAGTCATGGTTGACTCGTACATGTCAAAAATGACCCATGGATCGTTCTCCTAGAGTATCAACACAATCCAAATACTTTTGTTTGGATTTCCATACATCAGTTGCTGTTTTCACATAAAATTTTGTCCATTTTAAACAAAAGAGAGACACTTTGAGTGATACCGGCCACACTGTGCCTCGGATTGAGGTAGGGTTGACTCGTACACATCACCAACACACCCATGGATCATTCTCAGAAAGTATAAACACAATATGAATGCATTTGGTCGGATTTCCATATGTCAGTTGTTGTTTTCACTTAAAATTCTGTCCATTTTAAACAAAAGAGAGACACTTTGAGTGATACCGGCCACACCGTACCTCCGATTGAGGTGCGGTTACTCATAAACGTCACCAACACACCCAATAATTATTATTATAAAGGAACAACACAATATAAATGCTTTTATTTGGATTTTTGTGGGTCAGTTTTTCATTTCACTTAAAATTCTGTCCATTTTAAACAGAAGAGAGACACTTTGAGTGATACCAGCCACAACATGACTCAGATTGAAGAGTGGTTGACTCATACATGTCAAAAATTACCCATGTATAATTATCTTAAAGGATCAATACAATACAAATAAGTTTAATTGGATTTCCATATGTCAGTTGTTGTTTTCACTTAAAATATTGTCCATTTTAAACAAAAGAGAGACACGTTTAGTGATACCAGCCACATTGTGCCTCATATTGTGGCAGGGTTGACTCGTACACATCACCAACACACCCATGGATCATTATAATAAATTATAAACACAATCTGAATGCGTTTGGTCATATTTCCATATGTCAGTTGTTGTTTTCACTTAAAATTCTGTCCATTTTAAACAAAAGAGAGACACTTTGAGTGATACCGGCCACAACTTGCCTTGGATTGAGGTGGGGTTGACTCTTAAAATCACCAATGAACCCATGGATTGTTATACTAAAGTACCAACACAATCCGAATGATTTTTTTGGATTTTCATAGGTCAGTTGTTGTTTTCACTTAAAATTTTGTCCGTTTTAAACAAAAGAGAGACACTTTGAGTGATAACGGCCACAACGTGCCTCATACTAAGGCATGGTTGGCTCTTAAAAATTACCAATTATCGATGTATTTTTCTCCAAAAGTATCAACACAATCCTAATGCGTGTTTTTTGGATTTCTGTATGTCAGTTGTTGTTTTCACATTAAATTCTGTAGATTTTAAACAAAATAGAGACACTTTGAGTGATACCAGCCACACCGTGCCTCAGATTGAGGTGGGGTTGACTCATACACATCACCAACGCATCCATGGATTGTTCTCCTAAAGGTTCAATACAATACAAATGTTTTTGGTCAGATTTATGTACATCAGTTGTTGTTTCCACTTAAAATTTTGTCCATTTTAAACAAAAGAGAGACACTTTGAGTGATATCGGCCACACAGTGCCTTGTATTGAGGGGGGGGGGGGAGTTGACTCATACATGTCACCAACACACCCATGGATCATTATCCTAAAGTATAAACACAATATGAATGCGTTTGGTTGGATTTCCGTACATCAGTTGTTGTTTTAACTTAAAATTATGTCCATTTTAAACAAAAGAGAGAAAATTTACCGGCTACAATCTGCCTTGGATTGAGGCGGTGTTGACTTGTACACATCACCAATGCACCCACAGATCATTCTCCAAAAGGATCAACATAATCCGAATGCATTGTTCAGATTTCCTAATGTCAGTTGTTTTTTTCACTTAAAATTCTATCCATTTTAAACAAAAGAGAGACACTTTGAGTGATACCGGCCACACTATGCCTCAGATTGAGGCAGGGTTGACACATACACGTCACCAATGCACCCATGGATTGTTCTCATAAAGGATCAACACAATAAGAATGTGTTTGGTTGGATATGAAGGTATTTTGGAGATTTTACTAGTTTCTCTTATCCAAAACCCAATGAAAAGTGGTACATCATTCCTGCATGTTGCTGGTGCATTTCCTTTGTTAAAATGGGAAAATGACTCATTTGAGAAATGATGTTTTATTAAATAACAATTACAATTTTTCTACGAACATTTACATACAACAGTGTTTCATCTTTTGATCCCCTTAACCCCTCTTGAAAATGACCTCCAATTGTATACATCCGCAAGTCAGATCTTCATGCTATTTGTGTATAATCTTTCATCAAGTATGTGGCCCACTCATTTCTGAATAAATCTATATCATCTTGTGAGTATGAGGCTTTTTGGAAGTCAGAGTAGTGCTGCTAAATATATATATAAAGAAATAATAAATAAATTAAATGAAATAGTAGTTGTTTTTTAAAATACCTCTTTAGGGATGAATGTTTGTTTATGAAAAATGATCTCTTTCATAAATTTACAAACATAGTAACTGTAATCATTATCGTTTGTTTGTTTTGGACACTGCATAAAGTTTTATCATTAAGATAATAAGTTACTTGTGTGTTGATATGTTTTTGGATTGTAAAATTTTATTATATATACCTGGATATTTGTCTAGACGTAGTACTTGCTCACCTCCTTATGCTTATCCTATATCCTCATTCATTTTTTAGACGATAATGATACACCGCCCTATCATAACAGAATAATCATTAAAATATTATATAAATTATATTACTTGATGTTTATACCTAAAATGTAAGATGTAGTGTCTTACAGATTCACAAACTCTATCATGTGTGTTCGGTTTGTTGGATATCCTTGCAGTGAATCCAGAAAATAAATCTTTAGAGTATCCAAGTTCACCAAAATTAGTAGCCAATGTTTTCTAAAAACAAAAAAAGGAATAAGTAATAAAATAAGTGAAAATATAATTGATATGCTTTAATCATAGAGTTTTACCCCTACATGGTTGGTATTAGGAAGAGTATGTCATCTGTAATCTTTCTTTCAAATTTTTTTAGTAAGTCGTTCATTGTTTCATCCTTTTTTAATGACTCTAATTTTGTTATATGTGTTGATGTGGTATGAGTACTAACGAGTCCTAATTTTGGATAATGGGGAAATTCCTTCAACTGTTTTTCATATATACGTCTGTCAATAATATAAAATGCATTTAGTCATAATTTTCACATTATATCAGCTTTTAGAAAATCAATTCATGAAAACATACCTCATTTATAAATTTACAACTATGACGCTTAGCCAACCATTTTCAAGGATCTCATTTACATTTTCAACAGCAACAAAATCTTGACTTTCTTCTCCGTATATATTCTTTTCAAAAACCACTATATGACTACTACCACCATTTAGCTTCGTATCCACAAGAGTCTTCAATTATAGTAAATATAGATAGAGCACATGTGGTGTTATTATGCTTTCAGTAGCTCATTGGGATCGGTTGGTCGATCCTTTAGATGCTTTTGAGCCAACATTTCTTGTCACCCGCTTCCATTTCTCCATATATAATAACATTCATTGGTTTAGACCCTTTGATCATTAATTGTTAAAGTTTTATCTTGAAAAAAAGGAAATAAATACCTCTTTGTTCCCATGCACTCTTACAAGTTGTGACAGACATGCAATGAATGTCCCAATAGCCTTCTCGACCATATGAATATCATCATCATCAAGTGGAATAGGTAGATCTACATTTTTCTCATGAGCTATAGTAATCGTCACTTTCAAATGATCTTTTGGAAGTGGTCAATTATGAATCTTGTCCTCTGGGATGTTGAACC
Organism: Viscum album; assembly: GCA_963277665.1. Taxonomy (NCBI): domain Eukaryota; kingdom Viridiplantae; phylum Streptophyta; class Magnoliopsida; order Santalales; family Viscaceae; genus Viscum; species Viscum album. The sequence goes on along the minus strand of OY728158.1, from coordinate 348,267,511 downwards.
TTATATCCCTCGTTATAAGGTGATAGGTGGGTATTGACAGATATAAATCACAGTCATTATCACCCTGTAGAAGATCAGTACAAGAAAAGTATCAGTGTTTGTCTGATTCACATTTCATGGAAATAATTATTAGAATATTGATTACCATGACAAAGAAAGCTCTTTGAGGGGAATGCCATACCTCAAATCTGGTGGGGGTTGGGGCGGGATCTTCATGTGATGGTTGTTCCTAAGTTGTGTCTTCTCCTTGCTTTCCACCCATAAAAGTTGCTAGCAACTCTCCCTACCATTGAAATCGTTCTTCAAGAGTTGCTAGTCTTTCACTCATTTGTTTCAATTTTTCATCTCTGTCATCCATTTCTTTTTTTTTTCTCATAATATATTCGGGGTGTCACCCCAAACCCCGCACCTCTAACATGATCATATTGTTCTAGCTGCTTCAATGCTGTCGATAAAAGGTCTGCATCCACTACTAGAGTAGCTGATTCCTGTGACTATCGGATATAGAAAATAACTAATTATTTTTATGTAATAGTAATTTAAAAAAAATCTTTTTATCATCATTTCATACTTACACATATTTCACAAACTTTTTGTGTGTTTTCATCTACTAGCTTCCCTTCCTTATCCACACGCGCCTCCATCCATAACACATGACGTGGGATAGAAGTGTTGTTGGTTTTAGACTCATCAATCTACATATAAATAAAGAAAGATAATTATGATGTTGTTTCTTGGAACCTAAAAATATTACTATAAATTTAAAATTTGTACCATTTTCTTTTCTATTGAAGCATACCCCATCCTTTCTTTACGATAGGGGTATGTTGGTTTTGAGGTACATTCCTTATTTTGAGTACTGAGTTGTTGTTTCATAAATGAAATATTGACAATAAAAGTGATGAATAAACATATCCTCAAACAATGTATTATCACCCAAAATTTACCTAAAACTTCTCATCCCCACAGTGGCCAATAAATGCATCCCATGCTTCTTGGGATATCAGTTGAGCATACACAAGGGGTGGGTGCGGGTTTATTTTACCTTTGGAATCTTTCAGGTGACATTTTGTTAAAATAGTTTGAAAACCTCGATGAATCTTTCCTTCAATCCTTAGTATATAATTATTGTGTGAATCATCTACTATAAATGTACTCTAAAAGAGATTGATAAGAGTAAGACACTATTTCATTATTTTATTTGAAAGTAAATTAAATAAATAATATCATAATGTCACCGTAATTGCTTCCCATATCACAGCCTTCAGCCCGGACACAACATGGTGCCATGAATCTATGTCAATCTGCACGCATTGCCGAGTGAAAATTCCAATGTAACTACTAAACATAGCCTTGTTGGGATTCACATGTTGGCCTCATTCATTCCATCTGACATCAAATTTTATGCCTTTTCTTTTCTCTTTAAGAACTTTGGCTAACACCATCAAACTACGACGCACCTGTGTTTTTTGCGATCTTGGTCCTTCATCCCCGACCATTTCATTGATATCAAAATCATCTATATGTTCATCTGGAATGGAAGCAATGGCATGTGCATATGGTTGTTGGGCCTCAACACTAGGAGCAATAGCAGGTTCAGAAACTTGTTGTTGCTCTGCACTGTGAGCAGCCGCAGCAAAAGCAGCAGTAGCAACAGCTTGAGAGATTTGTTCAGCCTCGAGGTTAGGAGCACCAGAATGTGCAGAAGTTATTATCTGAAAAAGTGGTTGAACATTTAATTTATATTACATAAATTCATTAATTATAAGATAATAACATGAGATAACAAGATCTATATTACAAACAAAATATAACCGGTTTATTGAACTCTCTTTTTTTAAAAGGCTGAAGGGATTTGAAACCTCTATCGATTATCCAAATCCCTTCATTATGGTCTCCTCTATCATACAAAACATCATCTAAATTGGGACCACTGTGAAATGATTGCAACGTACCACTGAAAGGATCGTGCTAAACTGAATGTTTATCAGTCCCTTCAGTAGTTTTGAATGATAACAGAACAATCGACCACTTTCTATTTGTGGGATCTGGAACATAAAAAACTTGTACCGCTTGTGATGCCATTATAAACTATTCTTCTTTGTACCCTTCTTTACTAAAATAAACTTTCACAAATCCCCATTCATCTATTTTAAAACCATTGTTATTATCAACCCATTTGTATTGAAAAATTGGCAATTGGAATGTCGTATTATCCAACTCCCATATTTTTTTGATAATGCCAAAGTATGACATATTTTCATAAATTGTATTTTTGTCCTTACTACCAAAAACATGCATCACTTCAGTCACAAGTGTAAATCCACTATTTTTCATGGTACTATCTTCATCATGTTTATCTATATAGAATGTATAACCATTAATTACATAACCATTGTAAGATAATACATACACACTTGGTCCGACAACTAGCCATCTAAGTCGTTCTGAAATAGAATTCGGATTTTCATCTAACTCCTTAAAAATATGGTCTTGAAACCATCCTATAATCTGGTGATTATGTGTATTTGATATCCATTTTTTAGTCCTTGATTTATTCAACTACCTAAGAATTTCTTTGTGAGTTTCAATATATAGAGCAACCTACCAACTGTTATGGAAAACATAAAGGTGGGTCTAATCCCAATCTATAATACTGATTGTCACAACATCTCCTCCAAAAATTCCATCACCCTCAATGCATCCAGTGTGATGAGATTGCAGGAGAACAATGATTTCCACATCAGATAGGTATTCAGTACAGAATTCAATGACTTCCTCAATAATATATCACTCCACTATACAACCCTTTTTCCGACTTCTATTTTTGACATACCCTTTCAAAATATTCATATACCGTTAAACGGGGTACATCCATCTATAGTGCACAAGAACAAAAAGTCGAATCTCTTTCACCAAGTGAATCATCAAATGAACCATCATATCAAAGAATTTTGGTAGGAAGAACATTTCTAATTCACATAATATGATGAAAATTTCTTTTTCCATAGCTGGAAATTTCACCGGGTCTAAAACTTTTCTACATATATCTTTTAAAAAGAAACAATGTTTGGTTAACGTATGATAGACATTCTTGGAAAAAATGCAACTTAAGGATATAGGAATTAAATCTTGCATCAAAACATGACAGTCATGTGATTTCAAACCTTCTAAATTAAAATCATTCATTGACACAATGTTCTTGATATTTTATGAATACCCCTATGGAACCTTTACATCATTGAAGAAGTTGAAAAACTGATATCTATCCTCCCTAGGAAGAGTGTAGGTAGCTGGAGTAAGAAACATTCGATTTTCACCCTTCACGGGAGCCAACTCTTCTTGTATTCCCATGTCAACCATGTCCAACCTTGCCTTAATTACATCCTTTATTTTTCTAGTGTCATTTAGCAAAATTCTAATAACACTGTCACATACATTTTTTTCTACATGCATCACATCAAGAAAATGTTTGATGTACAAACAATTCCAGTATGGTAATTCAAAAAAAATGATCTCGTTTTCCAACCGATTTTCGCAAGGTTTTTCGAAAACGGTTTACCAAAAATAGTGTTCACATATTTTATTTTCTTAAAAAACTGATCAACTGTTAGTGGAGATGGTGTTGTGTGTTGTTCTAAACTTCCATTGAATGATGTCGTCCTAGATCGGTACTTATGCCGATGAGGTAGAAATATACGATGTCCTAGAAACATAGATTTCGATGAATGTTTCAACCTAATTGATTCTATATCTTCTTTGAACACGGAACACCCCTGAGCTACTTTAATTCTATAGCCTGACAAATTTCCATAAGCAGGGAAATCATTTACCATCCCATACAACATCGCTCTCAACGTGGAGTATTAACTTTTATAAGAATCATACAACATAACATCTGAATACCACAATAACTTCAAATCCTTGATCAATGGAGCCAAATAAACATCAATATCACTACCTAGTTTTTTTGGTCCTAATATAAGCATAGATAACATGATAAATTTCCACTTCATGCATAACTAGGGTGGAAAGTTATAATTTACCAACATAACAGACCATGTACTGTGAGTGTTGGTTTGAAAACAAAAAGGATTCACTCTATCTGTAGATAACACAAAACGAAGGTTTCTCAACTCTTTTCCAAATTCAGGATACTCATGATCAATTTTCTTCCATTGAAGAGAGTCGTCCAGATGACATAATTTCCCATCTTTATTTCTTTTCTCTGCATGCCACGACAATTGTCTTGCAGTTTCTTCCCTTCCATATAGATGCCTAAACCTTGGAATGATTGGAAAGTACCATACAACTTTTGTAGTACTGGATTCATCTTTCCTATATTGAGAAGCACCACACTTTGGGTATTCTGTAAGTGATTTGTTCTCCTTGCAAAACAATATACAGTCTTTCGGGTAGGCATGTATACTTTTAGAAATCATACCCATCGAGTGTAACATTAGTTTACCTTAATATGTCTGGATTGGGAGCTCATTATCTTCCTGGAGCATGTCATTAAAGAGAAAAATTAGGTCTGTAAAACTGAAATCACTCCATCCATTTCCTAATTTCAATTTATACAAATTTAGTACAGCTGAAAATGCTGTATCTTTAGTGCATCTAGCATACAATGGCATCTTTTCACAACTCTTTAAATTCTAAAACAATTTTGGGCAATCACAAAGTTCATATTCAATTGTCCTTGTAATTTCTTCAATATGATCTTCATCATCATTGACATTTGTAATAACATCTTCTATATGGTCTTCTTCCTTATCCATATTTGTATTCATATCTGATGATCCATAAAACACAGTTTTATCCCATCCAGTAGCTACATCCGCTTTTTCTCCATGTTTATTCCAACAATTATAACTCCGATCTATTCCGTGACATATCAAATGTTCTTCCAACTCCTTTGGAGTAATTAATCTACAATAACAACAACGTAAACATGAACAAAGGATTTTAGAAGGATCCTTTGTGTGATCCTTTGAAAGCTTGATGAACTCTTTCACTCTGTTCTCATACTCTATTTTCAAACGATTAACATCCAACAAATATCTATTCATCTCCATCCTATTTGAATCTCAAATATTAGTATTTGTGGTTCCAATACACAAAACAAGACTTTAAAATACAAGAATAATCAATAATGATACATCTACCACTCATAGGTCTTTGCCCTACATTAAATATCATCATGCCTAATATTTTTGGTAAGCTCAAGTTAATTAATTTAAATCACAGGGGGTGTAGAGACCCAAAAATTGACGTACATGGACATTAGATTACTTTTTTGGAATAATTAATACATAAAAAAATAGACACACATGGACCGTAATAGTTTAGTGTCTTTGGAAACTCAGAACATAATCATATAATTGTGGTGAAAGATCGTCAAAATCTCCCATAAAGATCTTCCCCTTTTGGTTTTCTTACCTAAAACCTTTCTTTAAATCATGGGGAAAAGAAAACATATAAAGGGTGAGCTCAAATGCTCAGTAAGAGTAAGCATGGATAAAATAAAACAAATCATATACATTTGAACTTATAAACATGAACATAATGTTTAAACATCAAAATCTTGGGCAATGACATAAAACATGGCAGTACATAAGGCATAGATCATAAAGAAACATTAATCATGATAAAATATCATGGGAGTAAAACATTTGATTGTGGCAACCATTAAGCACATTATATGATTTCCATAGTATCCAAGGCATTGCTTCCAAAACCATCTTAGTGGACAAAGTCCCTTTCTGAATCAAGTTCACTCCTTGTTCCAGTCCTGTATTACTGAACTGGATTAACTTACCGTTCCAGCCACGTCTATATCATGAGATATAAATCATTACCCAATGAATTGGAGGGAGATATAGGTCTCACCAATCTCATAATGAAATAATTCTTTCATGTGCCACAAAATCATAAATCATACATCATAGCATAACCCATGTAATAGAATGGGATTCTTAAACATCATGCCATCATAACATAATCCATATAAAAAATGGATATCATTTCATCATAATTATAATCAAACCATGTAATTAATGGATACATTATACTTGAAACATAAACATATTAGATAATGTCATTATAGATGGAAAATATTTTTGATAAAACACTTGAAACAAATTCTTGAGGAAAATATCCTTTATTCTTCAAAATCATTTTCTTTTCACAAAATGCCATGAAATTTTAAAAGAAAAGGGTTTTGTTGAAAATAATCATGCAATATTGTATAGGAAACTTCATGAAAATGAGGCGTTATGAAACCGTAAAAATCCTTTCACGCTATATAAGTTAAAAATAACATTCTCCTCGTACTTTTGTCAGAAAAGTCAAAAAGTTCCTTGTATGGTAGACAAAAGAAATATTCATTCAATAACAAGGGGTAAAAGTAAAAAAATGGGTAAAAAGAACTTTAAACATACATGAATACATTTTTAGAAAACATGGGCATGGATGATAACAATAACCCCAGTAAATACTTAGGAATAAACAATCTTAGATAAAAACGAGATTGAAAAATTTAACCCTTAACTTACATCCAATATGCTTCGTATGTATCCGAACCTCCTGTATAATGATTTAAATAATTTCATTGACTTATTATAGAATCATATTCATTGTTATGATATCATATATGGTTCACTTATGACTTTATATTACCTGTTCTTTGTAAATTCCATGTTAAAGCAGCATTTTGGGTAAAATCGTTTCATTTATCGTACGTGTTTCGACTTGTTGTTCTTGATATTATTACTTATATACTGATTAACATAATTCTAGAATGTAAAAAATGATTTATATATAATATATATTCAGCATATACATATATATGATAGATCGATAAATGGAATGAAATACACCGTTCATGGAGACGGTAGGTCGTACATACGCATGAATGCTGTTTTTGTTTCCTTATTGAATTGAATGGAATTAAGTAGATGGAATACATATATATATATACATAAATCCTGTATCATTATTATTTCATATATTTAATTATTATTCATTATATATACTTTATAATCATTCATGAATGGTTAACATGGAGAATGAATCTCATCGCGTCGTGGAGATAGTAGTCCGTACGTACGCACGAGCGATGATATCATTCCCATGATCGTGGAATTGTATTGAAGTGTATGTATAATATTTAAGAATCAATATCACTTTAAAATAATCATATATATTTATTCTCTACACCATTATACCCATCCAAGTAAGGTGGTGGTGGAAAATAGATTACACCAAGGCGTGGAGACTGTATTCCGTACGCACGCACGCGTTGTGATTTCATTTTTCGTAGGATGGATAGAAAGTGAAATAAGGTTGTTTCATATTTATAATAACATATAAGTATATAAGTAATACTGATGTTATTACTTTATAATGAGACAACTAAAGAAGTATAAGTAGAATAAGAAAGAAACTTGAGAGAATCGGAAGAAGAGATTACCTCTTCTTCAACGCACCTCCTTTAAGCTTCCTCTTAAGGAAGTAGAGTTTGTCTTTTGAGAAGAAAAGAACCTCTAGAATGTTTCTAGGGAAATGGGGAAGAGAAATGGGAAGGTTTTGTCCGAGATTGAAGGCTCAAAGTGGTGTGAGGACGAGAGGGAGGAGGTGCCCTTTTATAAGGGAGGAGAGGGGCACCTTTGGAAAAACTTAAAATATTATTTTATTATAAAGTCATATTCGGTTTTTAATAGTTCCAAATTGATTTATTTATAAGATAAGGTGCGTATGGTTTGATATACTCTCAACCAATACATTTTAGACAAATTTAGGTTACTATTTTAACCTTATAATTTAGATTTAACTCTAAGTTAAATAGTTTAACTTTTACCGTGTCTTCTTGTTTTCTTACATTATATGGTTAGTAAACTTACTATAACAATCCAAAGGAACCCCAAGTTTTTAATTACTTATATATATAACATCACCTAAGTAATTTTTCCAATACTTATATTTTTCGGAATAAAATAACAATTAATAATATAATATTTTTTTTAAAAACTATTTAATGTCAATTTTGTCACTATTTGGTAATGGATTTTTGTGAAAATCATAACAGCATAATTAGTATGAAAGAAAGTTAATTAATTCAATACTAACATGTCATATTAACATATAAAATTACTTTAATTCATAAAAAGTCTCAAATTACATGTTTTTGGGTATTTATAACATCAATTATTTTAATATTTCATTATTTAGGTAATTACTGCATCACCATTGTGTCATAAATAAAATAAATTATTTAATTTCAAAAAATTATAAATAAAATACCATTAGGTAGGAAATATTTTTATATTTCTAATGAATATTTATAGTAAAATTTATCTTATGTATAACCCTATATTAAAAATTATTTAGTTATTAAACTTTGATTTTAACTATTTTAACCCTTCTTTAAATAAATTAATAATAAATGTCCTAATCTAATCCAAGTGGACCTAAATGGTCATATTTTATTCCTAAGGTTATTTTTGGTCGAATTAAACTTATCCAATAGAATTAGGACATGTGTTAGGGTAATAATAATATCATTTTTACCCTTAATTACCCCATTTACTTTTAACCGTGGTAAATAAAAGTAAAAAATTACTATTCACCAAAATTTATTTTCATCTCATTGAATGAAATTTTATTCCTTGATATTAACCATGTCTCTCAGATTTTCAAAATTCCACTCACAGAAGTGGTAAAATTAAGTTTTATGTGAATTTCCAAATTCTCCTAGGAGGTGGGTAAAAGACGGTGAAAAATTCAATAAATTTTTTATATATCTAAAATTATTATAAAATGACTCTAATTAATTACATTGAACTTATATAGGTATTATGTATCAATTTTTACATATAATAAATTTAAATAAAATAAATAATTATTTAAATAAAAAGTCGGTTTTTAAATAGTAACCCAGTGTTTTCACTATTCATAAAAAATTAAAAGTTTTCAGAAAAATACTAAAAATTCACCCTAGGCTAATTTCGATATTCTGAATCCAAAAATGAAGTCCATTTTTAAAGATAAAATTTATAAAATTTCTAAAATTGGGTATTAATATTCATAATGACTGGTTTATATAACATATCGTTGTTTAGTGAAACTCGATATTGTGTATAACACACGCTATCGTGGAAGGTCGCGATTGCATGTAATGCAAGCCAAGTCAGGGATGCGTGTAGTGCAAGATAATTGTGGTGTAGCGTACAACACAAGACATCAATGAAATTAAAAAGAATATTTTTCATAAAATCTCGGGGTGTTACATTCTACCCCCCTTAAAATAAATTTCACCCTCGAAATTCGTCGGGGTTATAAATGGTTTACTACTAGAAAGTTTCATTAATAGAAACCCACATCGTAAAAAGGAATACCAAAACTTGACTTTAAAAACTAAATTATGAAACGTAACGGTTAACAAAATTAACTAATCACTGGGTTTCCATATAGGAGAACATAGGTGAAAATATGGATATGGAAGAGAAATCTAACCATAAAGTTCTGATGGAGAGTGGTAGAGAACATGGCTATAAAAAAGCCAACAATCATAAAGCCATAAATTTGTGATGATCTAAGGTACCATATGATTCATTGTATATGAGAACACTAGGACAACATTTTTGGTTTTCAAGATCATTTCCCTAAAGTTGAATAATTAGAAGAAATAATTAATTTATTTTTGTAAAATATCACTGTTGTTCGTGCCTTGTACAATTTCCACTTCATCTCTTAAATAAATGAAGTTGAATTTGTCATTCTTGAAGCATTATCAGATCATGTGATAGAATGATGGGTCATTCCATCTGTCTAAAAAAAAAGGTTTGCAAAAGTTATAAGTCCATCTTATAGTGAGATTAATCGTATATGGTTCCAGAAATGGACTTATACTTCATCTATCATAGTGCTTAATAAAATAAAACTAGTTTCTACTAACCAGGGACTTCTTGTAGGACAGTGGTAGGTGATGAAGGCCTGTCGTACTTCAGTTGTGGGTTCGATTCCCGCAACCATGTCCGACGCGACGGGTTGTCGCCCATCCTATAGGTTGTCCTTTTTCTAAAACATAACTGAAAGTTCTAGCCTTAAAACAATACTATCTGATGTCTAAATTAATCAATTCCAATCTTTAAGTTTATCCAAAATACTTTTGTCCAATCTCATAGTATAAATAAAATGATTACTAGAAAGGTCATCTACCAAGCATTGAATACAATCATTTATCGCTCGTATATCATAAGATATATATATCTTGTTGGTCAAATTTTAAACATGTGAATTCCTTAATCATGTATTCTCTTGAAAAAATGAATACCCATTGAACCTTAGTGAAAACATGAATGCTGTCAAAAGTTAACTCTTTCCACATACCAAAATCCAAAAATTCTATATACTCAAACCATGATATAACTTTGTCCTTATATCAATCATGAGCTCATGAATATTATCAAACATTTCATTTTCTCTTTATCCCTTCATTATGCGCATATCATCTTCTTTCCAAAAATATCTCAATCACTTTCCATGGTTACCGGTACCATAAAATTATTGAAAACCACAATAGACCAATACATAAATATTCCAATAATCCACGATACTATATACAACATTATTTTGGAATCCCATTACATAAACACTTAATCATTCCACCACATCATTGTCATATTCAACATATCCAATAGTGATCACATGTGACTTCCCTTTTTCCTTTTCCTTAAGTGGTTGCTCATGTCGATCATCATTAACCCTTGGATTATGGCATTAATTAGCATAATGCCCCATTTCATTGCACTTGAAGCATTGATGTGTTGGTGGTGCGTTCTCTGCAGTCTTTTCTTTATTCACATCATTAGCAACCCTTTTTCCATTACTTCAACACTCAGCTGCTCGATGACCTTAGTTTCCACACTTAAAACATTTTCTAGTCCCTATAAGACAATCTCCACCATGATTCTTTCCACACTTTGAGCATAAAGAAACATTCATCTTTATTTCACCATTGTTCTGAGATTTCTCGTTGAACTCCATCTTTCGTTTCTTGTCCAAACCATGAGATGGATATGTTACACCAACTTCCATTTCTACTTTGATTGCACAATGCACAATTTCTTCATAGCTGCTGAAGTCTCTTATAGCTAATGCCCTTTGAAGACTTGGTTTTAATCCACTGAAGAAGCGATCAACTTTACTTTCAGGTTGGATGATAAATCCAGATTCATACCTTGCAAGCCTTGTAAAATTTTCTTCATATATACCAACAAATTCATCATCCTTTTGATTAAGCTCAAGGAACTCCTTTTCTATCTTTGTTCAAAGAATACGAGGGAAGTACTTACTGAAAAACAAGTTCTTGAACTTGTCCCATTCCATGGATTCAATTTCATCTTGGGGCCTTGTATTCTTAATTTGGAGTCCACCACTGGTCTGCTTCACTTTCTAAACGGTAAACATCAAGAATGACTTTATCATGTTCCGAACAGCAAAGTATGGAAAATATATTTTCAATGGTACTGATCCATTTTTCAGCAACAAGTGGATCAGAAGACCCATTGAAAGAAGGTGGATGTTGCCTCATGAAGGACTCAATAGAATATTGTTCCCTTCTCTTCTCATTTGAAAGTCCAGAATGATTCATAGCTTGCGTAAGTATAGCAATTATATTTTTCACTCCATATCCCATAACATTGGTTTTTTCAGGAGTAAAATCATTTCATTTTCCATTACATTGATCAACACGGTTCTTTTGGGTTCCATCCATCGTCTAAAACCCAAAAAGAATAGTGTGAGAGGAAAAAATCATGCTACGGAAAACAACATAATAAAGGGGGAGTACCTAACATATTAGTTTTAATTCTAATTTCATTACCATAATTATAGGACAATAACCTATACTTATACTTAACCTTAGAGACATCCCTAGACATACCTTAGAAATATCTCTAGGGATCTCACTAAAGTTTTCACATCCTAGTTTCAAAAGGTTAACTAAACCTTTCCTATAATACCAACTATAGAGACCCAAAGCTTGAAGTACATGGACATTACATTAATTTTGCAGAATACTTAATACATAACAAAAACAGACACATAAGGACCATAATAGTTTAGTGTCTTTGAAAACTCAGAACATAATCTTCTAATCGTGGTGAAAGATCTTCAACATCTCCCATAAAGATCTTCCCCTTTTTGTTTTCTTACCTAAAACCATTCTTTAAATCCTGGGTAAAAGAAAACATATAAAGGGTGAGCTCAAATGGTCATTAAGGGTAAGCATGGATAAAATAAAACAAATCATATAAATTTTAACTTAAAAACATGAACATAATGTTTAAACATCAAAATCTTGGGCAATGACATAAAACATGGCCGTACATAAGGCATAGATCATAAAGAAACATTAATCATGATAAAATAGAATGGGAGTAAAACATGTGATTGTGGAAACCATTAATAACATGATATGATTTCCATAGTAGCCAAGGCATTGCTGCCAAGACCATCTTAGTGGAAAAAGTCCCTTTATGAATCGAGTTCACTCCTCGTTCCAGTCCTGTATTACTGAACTGGATTAACTTACCGTTCCATACATGTCTATCTCATGAGATATAAATAATTACCCAATGAATTGGAGGGATATATAGGTCCCAACCATCTCATAATTAAATCATTCTTTCGTGTGCCACAAAATCATAAATCATACATCATAGCATAACCCATGTAATAGAATGAGATTCTTAAACATCATGTCATCATAACATAATCCATATAAAAAAATGGATATCATTTCATCATCAGAAGAATAAAACCATGTAAGTAATGGATACATTATACTTGAAACATAAACATATTAAATAATGTCATTTTAGATGGAAAATAGTTTTGATAAAACACTTGAAACGAATTCTTGAAGAAATAATCCTTTCTTCTTCAAAATCATTTTCTTTTCACAAAATTCCATGCAATTTTAAAAGAAAAGGGTTTTTTTGAAAATAATAATGCAATCTTGTAGAGGAAAATTCATGAAAATGAGGCGTTATGAAACCGTAAAAATCCGTTCACTCCATATAAGTTAAAAATAACACCCTCCTCGTACTTTTGTCAAAAAAGTCAAAAAGTTCCTTATATGGTAAACAAAAGAAATATTCCTTCAATAAATTGTGGTAAAACTAAAAAATCGGTAAAAAGTAATTTAAAATACATGAATACATTTTTAGAAAACATGGGCATGGATGATAACAATAACCCCAGTAAATACTTACGAATAAACAATCTTGGATAAAAACAAGATTGGAAAATTTATCCCTTACCTTTCGTCCAATATGTTTCGTATGTATCCGAACCTCTTATATAATGATTTAAATAATGTCATTTACTTATTAAAGAATCATATTCATTGTTATGATATCATATATGGTTCACTTATGACTTTATATTACCTGTTCTTTGTAAATTCCATGTTAAAGCAGCATTTTGGGTAAAATCGTTTCATTTATCGTACGTGTTTCAAATTGTTGTTCTTGATATTATTACTTATATACTGATTTACATAATTCCAGAATGTAATACATGATTTATATATAATATATATTTATAATATACATATATATGATAGATCGATAAATGTAATTAAATACACCATTCATAGAGACGGTAGGCTGTACGTACGCATGGATGCTGTTTTCGTTTCCTTATTGAATTGAATGGAATTAAGTAGATGACATACATAAATATATACATAAATCCAGTATCATTATTATGTCACATATTTTATTATTATTCATTATATATACTTTATAATCATTCCTGAATGGTTAACATGGAGAATAAATCTCATCGTATCGTGGAGACGGTAGTCCGTACGTACGCACGAGTGATGATATCATTCCCATGATCATGGAATTATATGGAAGTATATGTATAATATTTCAGAATCATTATAACTTTAAAATAATCATATATAGTTCTTAGATACACCATTATACCCATCCAAGTAATGTGGGGGTGGAAAACATATTACACCACGGCGTGGAGACGGTATTCCGTACGTACGCACGTGCAGTGATTTCGTTTTTGGTAGGATGGATAGAAAGTGAAATAAGGTTATTTCATATTTATAATAACATATAAGTATATAAGTAATAATGATTTTATTACTTTATAATGATAAAACTAAAGAAGAAGAAGTATAAGAAGAAAGAAACTTGAGAGAATCAGAAGATGAGATTACCTCTTCTTCAACGCACCTCCTTTAAGCTTCCTCTTAAGGAAGTAGAGTTGGTCTTTTGAGAAGACCAGAACCTCCAGAATGTTTCTAGGGAAATGGAGAAGAGAAATTGGCAGGGGTTGGCCGAGCTTGAAGGCTCAAAGTGGTGTGAGGAAGAGAGGGAGGAGGTGCCCTTTTATAAGGGAGGAGAGGGGCACCTTTGAAAAAACATAAAATATTATTTTATTATAAAGTCATATTCGGTTTTTAATAGCTCCAAATTGATTTATTTAGATTCTAAGGTGGGTATGGGTCGAAATCATCTCAACCAATAGATTTTAGACATGTTTAGGTTTCTATTTTAACCTTATCATTTAGATTTAACTCTAAGTTAAATAATTTAACTTTTACCGTGTCTTCTTGTTTTCTTACATTATATGGTTAGTAAACTTACTATAACAAGCCAAACTAACCTCAAGTTGTAAATTATTTATATATATAACCTTATCTAAGTAATTTGGACGATCCTAAGATTTTTAGGAATAAAATAACAATTAATAATATAATATTTGTTTTAAAAACTATTTTATGTCAATTTTGACACTATTAGGTAATGGATTTTTGTGAAAATCATAACAACATGATTAGTTCAAAAAACGTTAATTAATTAAATACTAACATGTCATATTAACCTATAAAATTACTGTAATTCATAAAAAGTCTCAAATTACATTTATTTGGGTATTTATAACATCAATTATTTTAATATTTCATTATTTAGGTAATTACTGCATCACCATTGTGCGATAAATAACCTAAATTATTTAATGTCTAAAAATTATAAATAAAATACCATTAGGTTGGAAATAATTTTATATTTCTAATGAATATTTATATTCTAATTTATCTTATGTATTACCCTATATTAAATTTTTTTTATTTATTAAACACTGATTTTAACTATTTTAACCCTTCTTTAAATAAATTAATTATAAATGTCCTAATCTAATCCAGGTGGACCTAAATGGTCATATTTTATTCCTAAGGTTGTTTTTGGTCAAATTTCACTTATCCAATAGAATTAGGACATGTGTTAGAGTAATAATAATATCATTTTTACCCTTAATCACCCTATTTACTTTTAACCGTGGTAAATAAAAGTAAAAAGCTACTATTCACCAAAAATTATTTTCATCTCATTGAACCAAATTTTAGTCCATGATGTTAACTGTGTCTCTCGGATTTTCGAAATTCCACTCACAGAAGCAGTAAAATTAAGTTTTATGTGAATTTCCAAATTCTCCTAGGAGGTGGGTAAAAGATGGTGAAAAGTTCAATAAAATTTTTATATATCTAAAATTATTATAAAATGACTCAAATTAACTACATTGAAATTATATAGGTTTTATGTATCAATTTTTACCTATAATAAATTTAAATAAAATAAATAATTATTTAAATAAAAAGTCGGTTTTGAAATAGTAACCCAGTGTTTTCACTATTCATCAAAAATTGAAAGTTTTCAGAAAAATACCAAAAATTCACCCTTGGATAATTTCGATATTCCGAATCCAAAAATGGAGTCTATTTCAAAATATAAAATTTATAAAATTTCAAAAAGTGGGTATTACTATTCATAACGGCTAGTTTATATAACATATCGTTGTTTAGTGAAACACAGTATTGCATACAACACACACTATCGTGGAAGGTCGTGATTGCGTAAAATGCAAGCCAAGTCAGGGATGCGTGTAGTGAAAGCTCCTTTTGGTGTAGCGTACAACACAAGACATCAATGAAATTAAAAAGAATATTCTTCATAAAATCTTGGGGTGTTACAGGGGGGATAATCACTTGTGTCATAGATGGTCTCCCATGTTATTCTATATGAAAATTTTAACAAATATTATTGACCTATAATCCCATTCAATCCTCATGAGTGTCTAATTGAAAATCCATCTTAACTCTCAACTAAATCTCTGATACCACACTATCATAACTCACCACCACTAGGAACCACTCCTAAAATGGCAGTGAAAATAATTATAATTCACGAATCCTACCTCTAATAGTACATAGGTTAGATACTAGCATTAAGGGTATAAAATAAAGAAATGGAAGGTATTTCCCTCATAAATCCCAAGAACAGAGATAAACCACCAATCAACTCCATATAATATAAAATAAAACCCAATCCAAAATTCAAGTGAATTTCATACATAAAAAAGGTATCTAAAATAAAATATCAAAAAAAAATCCTACACCAGTGGATCTTGTGGTGACTCCTATCCTCAATATAGTAATTTTCATCTTGGTCACCAAATACATCTTCAAAAACTTATAAAAATAATTATATAAATAGGGGTGAGTATACTAGTATACTCAGTAAGATCCTTCCAAAAACCTCTTATGAAAATTTGTATGAAATATATTAATGCCTTAGTGAATAAATACCAAAACTAATACACACCAATATATGGTCATATATCACCCAACCTCACCAAGGATCACTCACCCAATATCACATTCAAGTATATTAACATAATATCAAAAGAATATATATTAATATATTACCTAACATCCACTTCCCCACTAATTTGGTCATTCTCACACTCTAATGGAATATTTCTTATGCTTCAACCCCTTCTATATAATCTCATGACCATATATCCACACATACACATGTCACAAACACATAAAAAACCACATCTACACCACAATCCCAGATCACATCCTCATCACAGTATGATATCATGAACATGAAGGACATAAACATCATACTTTCCTCCTACAATGCACAACCCCCACTATATATCCACACCAAATACACATAATCTTGTAAAAAATAATATATATACACCAAAACCTAAAATCATTATAGGTCGTATATATACACCCACTGTAAGCCATTACAACTCACACTAAGTGTGAAGGGGGAGAAGGTAAGAGGGAGTGGTTCTATATGTGTTCCCTATATAACCTAGATATTGAGAAAAACACTCAGAACCAAAGTACCCATATGGATTTCAATCAGGTTACTTGACTTAAGTGGTGGTGCATAAGAAATAATAAGAAAATATAATAAGTATATAGTCACACATAAATATTTCCTAAGGGTTTACACCAAACTAACACTACAAACACCCATGTCAACCATTGCCTTGTTACTACCACCCTCTAATAAACACTTCCATTATAATGCCACAAATAATCCCCAAAAAATCACATATGAATCCATATCAACATTACCAAATTCTCATTTCATTTAACATTATAATTTCATGTATTTTTATTACCATAGACATTTCAATTGTTAACCATTTTAATGTAAAACCAATCTTTAAATCACTACCCACTATAATTCATTCATTAATAATTAATAACATTTATTCTATATTGAACCATTTATTATACATAATTATTCCAATCATTATCATTAATCATTTAACAAACCATCATTTATAATTTCCAACCCATCACTCATTACTATTTTCATTAATTCGAACTATATTCCATGCCAAAAGGAAACTATAACACCACAGAATAACAACTAAATTTTCATGACATAAAATACCACTAAGCACATTCTAAAATCCATAAAACCACTTATTTTCTGCCAAAATTGCTATATCATTGTTATTATAACCACACAATAATCCATCCATTACTACCATATTAATTACCACTCCACATGCTCCCAACCACATCAATCAACCATCACCCTTATAATCATAGTGATAAATACCCCATACATAGTAGTATGAATGGGAAACATATAAGAAATTCACACTAAAAAGAGAGTATATCAGATTAATCTAGGTACATCCCTATATAAGAATAACCTAGTGATCTTTACACCATGAAAAAACTACTTCATACAGTAACCAAAATTACAATTCAAAACATATCAACCAAAAATAAACCTAAAAGGAGAAGTGGGAGATTTACCTAGAGTAGATCACACCCATGATCGAGGGAGAGAAGAACCGTCGAGTGATCAGGGAGCCTTCTGCGCTACGTCTGGAGGGGAAGGTGTGACCGCCAGAGGAGGAGGTTCATGGGAGGAGCCAACAACCTTTAAGAAATGGAGGATTAGGGTTCACAAGGAGTAGGGTCGAGTGTAGAGGAGGATAAGTAGGGCTTGCGTGGAGGAGTATCCACTAAAGGGGTTCAAGGGGGAGGATAAGGAGTTGGGCTAGCAGCAGAGGTCTGACAAAGAGAAGATCAGGGGGGGAGTTTTCGTAAGGGTACAATACCCTGAGAGCTTGAGGGCACGATAAATATAGGATACTATGTGCCCAATTTTATAAAATATGGGAGTAAGGTTTTATCAATGATTTTTTAGCACTGATAAAGGGACTCTTTATCAGTGCTAAAAAAGTGCTGATAATGGGTACCCTTTATGAGTTCCAAAATTTTAGCATTGATAACGGTAGACTTTATCATCACTTTTATAGCATTGATAAAGTTCTTCTTTATCAGCACTAGAAAAGCACTGATAAAGCATCCCTCTATCAATGATACAATTTTAGCACTGATACATGGTTCCTTTATCAGTGATTTTTACTTAGCACTGATAAAAGGTGGCGCTTCCCTTGCCTGTTTTTGTAGTTGTTGCTTCAATAAGGCAATAAATAAACTTAATAAAACTATAATAAATCAAATACATATAGAAAAGTTTCTTAATTAATTAATTAATGGATTTAATTTGATTTTCTTGGATGTTAAGGCCAAGTACAGAACTCATTCAGATATTAGGTAAGGGTTACTTTCCCGAACCTTCATTTTCATTCAGGTTGTGGTTTCTTAACCTATAAACCAATTTAATCCTTAATTTAATTTATATAATTATTATAAATTATAGGTATATGTTCCAAAATCATTTATTATGACCTGTTCATATTTTTTGTGTGTGTAAAATACATTTTTTAAAAGGGTTCCCTTCTCAATTATTCATGATAAGTAAGCCTGATTAAAGGGAACATCTAAAATTCTTTCCTACCTCAAGTGCAATCTATAATCTATTTTAATCCAAATTATTTTTCCAAAATCATAAATTTTATCATGAAAACCCATCTTAGTTCTTTTTTGGTTTTGTGCAATGATTTTTCCATAATAACTCTTCTTTTTAAAGTAAAAGTATACTTGTCTCAAAAATGCATCGATGATTTTATTAGAGTATTTTTGTCTATTACAACAAATATATTGAATTTTATGTGTTATCAAGGTTAATATATTATTTATTTCAACCACCATATTTTATTAAATGGTTTTTAATCATTTTGACTATGGATCTACATTCTTGACACCATTCACCGCACTACTCAGAATGGTTAGTAATTATGTTTAAAGATTTAGGAAAGTTATTTACATCGCACATGTATATGATGTTTATTTTTAACCCCATACATATGAGGAATGAATTGAACTTAGAAAGTGATGGGTGGGGAATAGTATAACCCCTCAATGAATTGGTAGGTATCATGAGACAAAACAGAATTGGGTTCTGACAGAGGCCTTACCGTAGTATTTTCAGACATCTTGGATGAGGCCTTGACGACACGTTTCAGATGTTTGGAATTATGCATTCTCTAATTATGATAATAGTAATTGATAAAACATGGGATTATTCAACTTTTATAATATCCATGGTTATGTTTTGTTCTTTTATGATCATTTATATGGATTCATGTAATCAATTTTCATTCCTACCATATAATGCTCAAGTTTATTTTTAAAGGCATGTGTTTTTAATTGTTAACCATACCTTATGTTTATGTTTATGATAACTTACATTGTATTATGTACCCTTACTAATCATCTTAGTTCATCCCTTTATTATGTTTTAATTTCCATTGTATGTGAAGATGAATATTATTATGAATTAATTTCAGGAATAATAGAAGAGTTTATGGGTGTTTCCAATAGAAATGCAATGTTGTTTTTGTTTTCAAGATGTAGTGAGAATATTATTTTTGTATATAGTTTTCCAAAACTAATAAACTATTCAATACTTCAGGATGTGAATTCATTATAAAAATAACAATGTATTAATTCAAGGAACCATATCCAGGAAACTGGGGTCTGTGTCCTTACAAGAGTAGTATTTTTCAACTCGAAGGGAATCATGATGAACTCATACAAACCATAAATGATCCTAAAAGTAGTTCATGTTATATTAGAAGGTCTCAAAATCAGATGATGATACCATGAACTCATATAAATTTTTGAGAACACAGAGTAACCTTTGAGATAGTTAAAAAGGTCATCAATACATGTAAGAGGATATTGGTTCTTATTTTTCTTTAGATTCAACTTCTAGTAATCAACAAATAACTATAACATCCCATCATCCTTCTTGGGAAACAAAACTATATATCCAAAAGGTGACATACTTGATAGAATAAACCCTTTATTCTCCAATTCCTAAAACTATGTCTTACTTTTTTGAAGTTATTCCAATGACATACTATTTTGAGAAATGAAAATGAACTTATCTCAATGAGTCAATTCAATTATGAACTCAATCTATATATCAGGAGGAATTATTGATTAGTTCTCAAGAAACACATATTAATACCAATCCACCATGGTTGGAAATGAATCATATTCCCTTATCCCATCATTAATATTGAGACATGGAACTAGGGCTTTGATCTCACCTATCTTCTTTAAAAACTAGCTGTGAATGGATATTGTGGACATTCCATTTCCCTCAGTGAACATAAGTGTCATCCTTAAGTGTTTTGAATCTTACCCTTTGACAATAAATTTCAAAATGGGATCGGTATATCCCCAACCAATCAATTCCTAATATCATATCAAAACCTTACATCTTGTGCATAAACAAGTCCCAAAGGAAGAATCACCCACCAACCTCAATAACACACTCCTTACATTTCCAGATATTTTCTACCCATACCCCCAATAATGTGTCAATCTACATAACCCCACACATATGTTCCACTGCTAGACCCAAAATAGGCAAAAAATGAGTAGATATAAAAGAATGTGAGACCTTTGTGTCCAATAAAGCACTAGAAAGTGTGGAAGCTATAAGGATCATAACATGAACAGTTGATGACCCAACCTCGCCACCACTAGGTGTAGGATAAAATGAATGTATATGAAATATCAATCTCACCTAGGTCTTGGTCTGAGTCCATGGTTCTGTGCTATGAGAATGGTAAATACACTCTAGTCCTGAAACACCATGTCAACCATTTTTGATAGTACGACCAGTGGAACTCATACTGCCTTCCTGGTATATGGAAGAAGACCCCCTTCCAGTACTCTGAATCTGCCTTGATCCTTTATCACTACTCTCATATTGAGGGTTCTTGCAAAACCTATGTACATGACCCATAATTCTGTATGCTCTACACTCAACTGGTGGATGGTTAAACTTACAAAAAATTTGTTTCGACCTACCAAACTAATATAGGAACACTAGATTACAACCCTGAGAGTCCACTCCCCTTCCCTGAGTACTCTGTCTACCACTAGCTAGGTGAAAACCCTCAAATGGAGTTTCAAACTATCGAAATTTATACCACTAGAATACCTAACTAAAACCACATGCCCACCAATAGAATCCTCATTTAGGTTCCCTTTAGTGATGAGGGCCTAATCCATAAATTCAGAAAACCTATTTAAAAGGAATATATTTATCTAGGACTTGATGTCATATCTAATTCCATCCTAAAAACATATCATGGTTGCTTCCTCATACCCTACCAACCCTGTAAGAAATAGTTATAAGTTAGTGAAGTATCCAAAATAATCCATTACTGACATAGTCCCCTGATCCAACCTCAAAAACTCTACAGCCTTCTCCTATCTTAGAGTCTCTAGATAATAGTTTTCCAAAAACTTTTCTTGGAAATTCTTGCACCATATACAATCTTGATGCTCATTTTGAACTCAGATATCCCAAAAATTATTCATTGTTCCTCACAACATATAATCCACCAACATTAATCTCTTATTATGGGGAATATCCATGTCATCTAGAATCTTTTGGATGGATTCTATCTAGAGCTCAGTAGCCTTAGGTCCACCCTATCTAGAAAATTTCGGAGGGTATTGTAGATGGAAATCTCTAATGAGGTTGAACATACTTGGAATGACCCACCTTGGGTCCAATTCCATACTCTATATAAATAGAGAAACATTATCTTGGAACTACGCTTCCCATCTATTATCTAGAACCACCAAGGTTTCCAAGTCCATAACTGGAGGTACATTTTTGGTGATGTCGTCAGGTCAAACAACCCAAAGATTTCATCATGGTGATATCTGTCTATAATTCCAAACACACATCTTATAACAAATAAAATAAATGTTCCAAAATTCATACAAAATAGGGTTCGCTACTATCCATAATATGCTCATCTCGTATACACTATTCCAATGGTCACGACCACATCTCTATAATTATCCTCAACCACCCCTATCCCTTTCCATGGTCAACATATTTTAAACCCCAAACTTACATAAACACTTATCTATTACTAGAAACCCTCTTTAACCCATTTAACTTTCATCAATACATTTTTTCTCATGTAGGCACCAATTGAAATATTTCACAAACATATTCAAGTTCCTTATACAATTATAACACTCTATAAAGAACATATTCTTTTAAAACTCAATGGATTTTTTAAAATGAACTTTCAATTCTCATACCTATCCCTAAAGTGGTTTCCTAGGTGTTTTTAACATAATTATTGTCAAAGTATACTTATGTTCCTAAAATGATGCACTTATGCACAACCTCATTTCATTATACTCCAGGAGTAAAATCTCATAAAATAGTAACACCACACCTCAACTTCATCACCTAATGGTGAAATAACATTCAACTATAACAATGAATATCAAGAAAAACAATCCCACCATGGGTAAATAGGTTTTCCCCCAAACATCAGTTAACTAATCCCATGAATGAGCTCATTGAAAAGTCCCCTGACACCACCTAGTCTCCTATCTAACTTTCAAAAATAAAATAAATAACATAAAAGAACCACACTGATATAACTTTGTAACACCTCGATTGGAGATCCACTATAACTGGTGCCTTGGGTCGGTCCATTATGTGACCTCAAATGTGCGTCACTGTATTATAGTGGTTTCTAACTAGTAGCAAGGGTCTAATGAGTCATGTGAGGATACTATACCCTCTTTATTAGAGTAAGCCACAAAAAATTAATTAGGAAATGAGGTAAATGGTAATAATAATAAACTTTCAATAAAAATCCATTTCCCAAAACTGGGTGCATGCACACAACAAAACATTAAATATTCCATGTAATGTCTACAGTGAAAAGTGTAAAGGAAAAAACCAAAATAAGGAAAATATGAAGAATACACAAAAAAAATCCTAAAACCAAGTATGGTTCCCTCATCCATGAACATATTTGATCCCCAAATCAACTATCTAGCATAAAAACATTTTCCTTTTCCTAAACTATAACCTTATATTCTTATCGATTTACCAATGGCAGTATAAGTAGGGTATGAGTAGAACTCAATAGGCCACTAAAAAGAGTTTCTAAAAAATATTTAGTCTGAATAAATAGTGTATGTTGAATTATGGTAAACAAAAATATAAACAAAATATAAACTAGGTTTCATTAATTAACCTAATTTGAATTAACCACTTTCATGATTAGTCCTTTGAATTACCCATGTTCATTAAAATCACTTCATCCCATGATGTACATATAAAAAATGTATAAGGGGAGTCATGTTCCCTATATCACAGTGACAATCATTTCTCAAAACAATATAGACAAACTTACCTTGGAGCCTCAGTCTAGGTAACCATGCCACTTTCATTCTTCTAGGGCATAGAGACTTAGTCCAAAACCCTAACCTATGCAGTACTAGGGTGTGTCTAGAGCATCATTAAACCTTGACCCATTGGTGGAGCATCATTCCAATACCCCATACTTACCACTTTTTAATGTACACATGCTTATCAAACCATTTATCACATTTATCATTTACATGTAACAACACTTTTGACATATTTTAGTCAGGCCAAATGCCCCCTTATGACATGTTCATTGACTAATGCAGTTATCATTGATTTTCATCAAATTAAAATTCAATTAAAAATTATCATCTTAATTTAATGTTCAAGAAAGTGGATCAACCCATGGGTTACCTATAGCATTGTCTAATCCATCTCAACGCATCCCATAAGGATCATGAGGGGTTTAATTCATCATTTAACTAATTAATTTATCAAATATTACCAAGGAAACCAAATGGAAAGAAAGAAGATTCCACAACACAACCACATACACATAAATCAAACATCAAGACTATGAGATATAAATTTTAGTCCACCTACCTCATGTCCATAGGTGAATGCTCTCTTAAAATTCACCCTTGATTTGAACTCAGACCACCCCAAATCCCCAACCTAAGATCTGATAGAAAAAGAGGTTTTTAGAGATTAAGAAGGAGATCAATGATTCTTCAAGCCCTAATATATAAAAATGAATGGAGAAGAGTGTTAGACTCACCTGAAGCTTTGACACTCACCCAACGACACTACATACAGATTATAAATGAGGGAGATAGATCCTTGGGATGTTTGGGAGGGTTTAGTTCATCACCTAGGATGTTGGAGGAAGAATATGTGAGTAATTTTTGTAATAATACTTAAATCCCGTGGTGAAAAAATTATAAATTATAACTTTTATTGGGGTACATGATTGGATAAATCATGTTCCACCCTCTCTCTAAAGGGGATTGGGTCGCTCTGTCTCCTGGGAAGCCAACACTATTTTAAAAACCATGTGGTGGATATGTTAGATGGCTTTATCCAAACCCACATGGTTTATTCCCCTAATATGCATGGTTTTACAAACTATAAACCACCCCTCACTAGGGTTAATGCTTCTGGAGGAATATTAACACTAACCATGCACCAACCATGCAACCTACATTGGATGTCCTCCTTTCTCCATTTTTCATGTCATGGACCCTTAATACACCCAAAATCCTCCAATTATTCTTGAGAAACATTTAATTTACCATTTTAATGGGATTTAAACCAAAACATAAATAATAACATGCCTCATTAGAAGTCTAGGTTCTTACAAATTGTTTTTCTGATGATTTCACAAAAAAATATCCATCTGAATCTACTTTGTCTGATCACGCTTCCTTAACTTTTTTTCAAGTGATTATCTTTATAAAAATAATCTATCTTATAGAAATTAAAATATGTTTTTTATGACTGAATTTCCCCACAACACATTTCATAACTTCACTACTTCTAACTTTAAAAATATTTTTGAAAGAACATTTTTGTGAATAGAAACTTCATACATACTAGAAATATGAAAATTCAACTTCTTTTATTTGTTTCTCTTTATAATTTTTTAAAATAAACTACATTTACATTTTTACATTTCTATTGACTGAAATAATATGGTTTATTTCATTATTTAAACTTCAAAATACTTTTTTCACAGAAAAAATTTTCTATCTAAATGTTTGGTTCAACTCTTCAAATACCCCATTTATACTTATTTTGATTTCATTCTCATTTTCCATAACCACACAAACTCATCCATTTTCTCACTACCAAATTTCTATTATATTCTCTGTCTAATGATCTACACATTATACATTTGATGATAATACATAAATTTTCTTACCAAAATTTAATCTAAAATATCTACTCTGGGAAATTCTACATATTTTCACTCTATGAAAAATTATACTAATTTCCCATTATATAAAATTCAAACAATTTTACTTTTAACTTATTCTTAAGAAACTATGTCTAGTAACTTATATTTTATACATCTAGTAAATTTAATCTAATTAAAAAATTTCATCTGGATCACTAATATTTTGTTTCAAATTTCTTATCTTTTATGAAATTCAGATTGTATCCTGAGATTCTTCATAATGTTGGAAATGTTAAAGGAACAACATAAAATCATATGATTTATTTAGAAAGTTAATTAACATGGTTAAATAAAAATTCCATATTTTTGAAATTCTATGTTTCCAGCAACTTCATAAAAAAATTTCTTATTGAACTCAATTGAAAAAAATTCAGAAACTTTCTTTTCACCTATTAAAAAAACATTCACAACAAGGATATATTTTCAATATTTACAAAAATTTGTCATGAAAACATAAAAAAGGATCTTTAATACATATATAAATATAAAATGTAATTTTATCGTACTAATTTACATTAAATATTTTCATTTCATATATTAATACTTACCTTTAGATTTGTATTAAAATATTTTATTGAAATTTGTTGATTATTAATTTAAAATATTTACTTGAAATTTATTTTTCAAATGAATCTTCCAAAATTTTGATAAACCATTCAATGTATTTTCATAATGAAAATTTCCATTTAGAAATTCAAAATTTCAAAAAAATTAATTTTTCAATGAAAACATATATAATTAGAAGAAATATGTTTTCAATAAAAATTCATATAAAAAGTTTCCATTTATGAGCGTAAATCCATACTTAAAATTTAATTTCCAAGGAAAATTTTTAAAACACTAATAAAAATTTCAAATGAAAATTCACCCTAAAATTTTTCAATTTCTAGTGGAAATTTTTACCTATATGCATAGATATTATATCACATTTTTAGAGTTTTTTATATTTTAAAATTATATTGGAAATATTCAATCAAAGTTAACACTAAAAATTTTACATGTTAATTTTCAATTGTAATTTTGTATAGAAAATTTCTACTTTATATTTACTATGAAATTTAAAAAATTATAATTTTTATTGAAAATCACACACACACACACTAATATAAATATATAATGTAATATTGTATTTTAAATTTCTATTACAAATTACATTGTTAATATTCAGAGCTTTCAAAAATAAAAATAATAATATTAAAATAATGTAAATTTTTTTTCGAAACTTATGGTGTAAATATACACCATAAATTTAATATTAATGTATCTATTGTATATTTTAATAAATATTTACATACATACAACTTGTATATCTACCAATATTTATATAAAATGTAATTCTATATATTTATGGTCTCTCTCTTCTTTAAGATCATCTCTCTAAGGTTTTTATATGTTTTCCTGAATTTCTTTTTCGTTCGATAGTTGTGAGTATTATTGGTTAGCTATTTCACTTCTCTTTTTTTCTTGATTATTTGAATTGATACATTAGATGCTGATTTTATTGTGTGATGAGGAAATTTATCTCAAATTTAAAATGAGAAAGAATCAATTTTTGTTACAGTGGAAGAAGAAAAATTTATCCAAAATTGATTTCCTAATTTTCTTATTAGATTATTTATTGTGAATTGTGTGTTAAATATGAATGTGTTGAAGATTAAACTTCAATAAACATAGATTCTGGAAGGTAGTGTCACTTTTAGAGAAGTTGAACCATGGCTTATTATTTTTGAATTCCCCCTCTTGTCTATGGGATGTTCTCAAAACATCATAATTCTAATGCATAAATTTATTTTTGGTTTTACAAGTGCCCTATTTTTTATTAAAAATTATCCATACTAGGTTTTAGACCTGGGATTTCAGTAGATATTATCTTAGCCTGCCTCAATTCTCTGGCTCGATGTCTTGGACTTCTATTTTCCCACTACTAGATTGATTATTATTTGAGTTATTAGGGACTTTTTGAGGCCTTGATCAACATTTTTGATAATATTCATCATGTTCATATTTTTGTGCTCTATGAGCACTATTTTCATGGAATGGGTGGTTTGATTATGTACCATATATTACACATGTTAGGAGAATTTATTACCAATGTAAGTTTTTGGAAATTAGGAAGGTGATGAACATGAAAATGAACACCAAATTTAATGTGAATCAGAAATAAAAATCTTTCCATTCAAAAAAAGACTAAAAAATTAAAAGAAAATACGCAAAAATAAATGTTCATTGAAATAAATGTTGACACATGAAATTTTTAACATGGAGAAACAAATGATGGAAAAACCACAAGACCTGGTCCTATAAGAAGAATCCACTAATAATCAAGATTAAACGGGAGAGACTCTCAAAGATGAGATGGATCTCCAAAGTAATACTCAAGTAAAATGGTGGATCAAAGGTAGAAATAAAATTTAGACTGAAAGTATTCTAAAATAAAGAACATAACCTGATAAAAAACTCAAATAGATCTGAAGCTGAAGAGAATGTGTTCACTGTTTGAATAAAAGGTTCATATGATAATCACCAGGATCATCTCAAAGAGAACTATAGATGAAATCCAATCAGATTAGTGTAATTTATATGGTTGGAGATATAAAACCCACTAGGTGAAACACTAACTACACTAATTTGAAGATGTGGAATAAAAACTATGGGGCTACTCAAAATTCTTCACCTAAAAGGCATCTAAAAATAGTATCCACCCAAAAAAAATAACCCCTATAAAAAATATATCTATTTATTATTTATTTATTTATTTTTTCTTTTTTTAATTGTCATGTGACTTCCCCACCAGATAAAAACACCCAAAAAAATCCCCCTCTAACTCAACTTGGGATTAGCACCAACCCTGAAATCAGTCAACAAGTCTCAAATTTACCTATGGGTAAACTCTTAGTTAACATGTCTAAACCATTTTCATCTCTGGGGATTGTTTCAAGCTCCAACTGTCTCGAATCAATGATCTGATAGATCCAATGATATTGAAAATCTATATTTTTCGACCTACCATGAAAAGTGGTATTTATTCCCAAAAAAATAAAACTATGATTTTCAAAAAATAAAACATACCTATCTTGATTAAAATTGAGATCTAGAATATAAATTTTCTCCCACATTAATTATTTTCATTCCTCTATAGCTGTAATGAACTCAAACATTATGGTATACAATGTGACAAATATCTTTAATCTAGACTACCAAGATACACTCCCCCTAAAAAAGAGATCAAATAGCCTAAAATAGACTTCCTTGAATCCATATCACCAACCATATTCGAATCAGTAAAGATAAAAATTATAGGTTCCCCATTTCCAAAACACAATCTCAAATCACACATACCATGAAGATAACAAAATATGTACTTCACAGCTCTCCAAGGCTCTCTACCTGAATTAGATAGAAAAAAACTAACCCCATAAATTGCATGATAATTATTAGTTCAAGTTCATAAAACTTGAAGCATCACATTTCCTATGACATATTAACAAGGTATGTGTTGTATCTCTTCTCTCTCTTCACCAGTAGAAGGATGTAACACCTCAAGTTTTTATCGACCTTTTTTTAATAAATTAAATTATCATTTATACATTATAATGAAATAAGTAAAAAATTTAATTCAAATATAACTGTATCATCATACAGTACATGTAAAATTGACTTGGAATATGTTACAAACAACACCAACTTGGAATATGTTACACGCAGCACTGATGTTTCTACAAAACATCATTTTATTGTTATAATTATTTAAACGAGATAAATATAAACTAGACATTATAATTAGTAATATGAATAGTAATGAATACCTTTAAAATATGGTTTATAATGGTTTTATATAAATAAAACGTATTGACAAAAAATATATAATTATTGGTAAAGTCTTTATTTGTTTAAAAATAGAAATTTCTCAAATGAATTGTTTTTAATTTTATTTTATTTCTCCACCCCTACACTCTATTTATTCCATGATTTTATAAAAACATTATTTTAAATATACTAGGATATTTTAATGCTAATAGTTATACCTATACTTACATACACCTCTATCTAATGGGTAATGAACATATTATTTATGTGTACAACGAACTACCGCCTCACAAAACGATGATTGCTCATTTTTCCATGCTGCCTCTCATGGTGTAAATTATGATAGAAACTATATTTATATATGTTATATATTATATTTATTATGTATTGAATCTTATTTAATACTTTTAAAACACATATATTTATACTTTCCATTTTGATTAAATACGATAATTTTGTTTGAGGAAGTGTGGACTACCGCCCCCTCAAAGTGATGTGATTTGATCACACACTACATAGATTGTATTAAGGATGGGTTTTGTGAAATTCTATGATATATATGATATAATAATTATACTGTAATAATGATATATATATATATATATGTATACAAATATGTCTTTTACCTTCATTCATTCAATACAACAATAGAAACAGAAACAACGTTCATGCGTATGTATGACTTACCGTCTCCATGAACGGTCTATTCAATTTCATAATTATATATTCTATAGATTATTATAAAACAAATATAATAAATATATATTATATTTATATCATTATTTACATTATGTAAATCATTATATAAGTATAAGGGCCAAAGATATACCAAATTAAGACACATGTGAAGAACAAAACATATATTACCCGAAGTGAAACTATAACATAGATTTGTTAACAAGAGGATTATATAAAGTAATAGTAAAACCATATAATGTATTAAATATAATAATATGGTTCTATGATATATTTATAAAAAACTTTTATTTATTATATACGATTTTTTAACGAGTACAATGAGAGTCAAGACACAAGGTAAGGGGATTTCATATCACTTTTTATTTATATGAGATACATGCTTCATTCACAACACATTACTTTTGTATGGTGTGTATAATTACCATGTATGTATTAAATTATAATTATACTTAAATTTATGTGTATTTACATATCCATTTTACGATATTTCTTTCATGGGGTTTAAGTTTCAAAATTTTCCAAATCGGTAAAATAGTTTTGTCTCAATTTTCCTTCTTTGAGACTCGTGTTTTTTTATGCACCTATGTTATTTTTAGAGGTGTATATAATTCAATTTTACATGTTATATCAGGAATCTCTTTATTTTAAAGATATTTTAATATTTATTTAATTTAATTTTGTTACATGGATAGTATGATCCCAAGTAACAAATTGGTAAGAGTTTGTTGAAACAATCTCACTACTTTTTGAGATTATTAATATTTATGATTATTTGATGAAATATTTTGATACATATCCCAAGAAAAATCATGAGTTTCCTTATCCTCTGTTTATTGAGAAGATATATCCATGTATTAGTACCATTTTTAACACTTTGGTGCTTAAGATAATTAAGAAAATGATTTTTAAAAAATCTGACCATATTTCTCTCTTCGATCAGAAATCTATTTTATTTCAAAAACAATATTTTCAAAAATGTTTCCAAAAATGTTTTAAAATGATACCGAGAGACCATTTTCAAGGAAATATTATTTTTAAAATGTTTTATTGTTTTTGAACATTCTTTTATTTGTTTTTAAATAGATTTTCAAAGAAAAAGGATTTTAAAAATGTTTTATGTTTCAAAATGTGTTTTTCAATGAAGAAAGGATATTTTCATAAAAAAATGTTTTAAAAGAGATTAAAAATTATTTCCCACTTAAAATAACATCCATAGGTGTTACTCATGCCTTTATTTTGAAATTATTAAATGTTTTCTTTAATATTTTTTCTCTTAATGGTTTATGTTTTAATGGAATAATGTTTATGGAACCCATTTCTCTTTCATGGGTTATATAATTTTTAAAAACTATTCTTTTCAGAGGACATTCTTATGATCAAATGATTATGAAACCTATATTTTTCCATAGTCTATGATATTATTATATGTTTATAATACACATTTCATTTCATGGGTTAATATATGATTATTTAAGATCTTATGTCACATGTATGTGTTATTTAATTATGAGATGGGTGGGACCTATATCTACCTCCATTGCATTGAGTAAAGATTTATATCTCAAGAGATAAACATGGATAGAACTATAAATGTACTCAGTTTAGTATTGTAGGGTTAGAACAAGGACTGGAATCAGTTCAGTATTACAAGGATGGAATGAGGAGTGAACTTGGTTCAGTAATACAAGTCTAGAATGGGGTGTGAACCCGGTTTAGTAAAGGAATTTTTCCACTAAGATGGTCTCAAAATAAATGGATTGAATAATATAGAAATAAATATATATTATTATGTGTCTTTTAAAGTTCTATGTTTTAATCCTATGTTATGCTTTCATGGATTATATTATTTAGTTCCTTATTATTCATGTCTTATGAGTTTCCAAGCTTTATATCATAACTCATGTTTATGATCATTGATATGTAGGGTATGATCTTCTATTTTAATGATAATCTTCTCATACCATTATGATCAGGATTATACTTATGTATCTCTATTTTTTACACTTATTGAGCATCTGAGATCACCCATTTTTATGTCTACTTCCCCCAGGTTATGAAGACATGTATTATGTTAGATGTGTCTAAGAAGGGTTAAAATCAAGAATAACCTAGTGGGAGATGATGTATATCATTTATTCACCATTGTTTGTGTTTCTATGTTTCCAAAGGCACTATAATAGTATGGTCTTTAGGTGTCTACTTGTATAATGTTTTAAGTATTCCTGAAAAGTTATGTAATTTTAATATATGAAAATCAAGGGTCTCCATAGTTGGTATTAGAGCCATATTTATTTAAACTTTGAAATCAAGGATGATAAAAACTTAGTGATAACCCTAACATAATGTCTAAGGATAAGTCTAAGTATAAGATAATGTATAGAAAAATTCCATGGAATTTTTGTAAAGGATCGAGTGAGTGGTTTCCTAGAAATACATCACTGTCTAGATACTACAAGTGGATGTTTCTCTGGTACAGATGTACCTAGGGGTAACAACTCCGGAAAGATGTTTTGGGCCCGACTCAGTGTAATATAGTATATGACAACGAGCCTTACCAAACAATTGGTTTGACACTCTCAGGGGATATGCTTTTGAAATTCACAAAACCTTCACGAAATATCATAAATGATTTGAATAGAAGTTGGCTTTGAATAACCTAAGATAAACCTATGGTATCATAAAATAAGGTTTCATAATTTAGATATCCTTTAAGGGACTTTTCATGATTATGTGGTTCCAAAATATTATAATGGTTTCTCACTCTATGCTTTTGGTTTTAGTCAATGACTAAAAAATAAAGGAACTGTGTTAATGGTGATTGTAATGGAAAATGAAATGATTTTCCTCCTGATAAACTGAATGCAACGGGAGATAGAATAAAAAACCTTGTTTATGTGATCAAAAAACATTCTCAAGCTGTGAGTCATGATGGACTTCCAAATGATCAAATGAGGAAACGACATTATATTATTGAGTTTTTCATTTGTCAATATCTCCCTTCTTTCAGAGGGACTTCTGATCCACTTGTTGTTGAACAATGGACCAATACTCCTGAAAATATATTCTTCGTTCATCAGTGTTCAGAGAAAAAGAAATTAATTCTTACTCTTCATCATTTTGAAGGTGGAGAAAACCAGTGGTGGAATCTAATGAAGAATATGAGGCAACAAGATGAGATTGAATCCATTGATTAGGACGAGTTCAAGAACTTATTTTTTAAGAAGTACATTCCTCAGATTATTTTTACCAAGATGGAGAAATATTTCCTTGAGTTGAAGAAAATGGATGATGAATATTTTAATACCTATGAGTCTAATTTCATGAGACTTTCAAGGTATGCTTCAAGAATTATCATCCAACCATAAAGTAAAGTTGATAGGTTCTTTAGTGGCTTAAAGAAAAATCTCATAAGGGAGCTATCCATAAGAGACTATAGTAGTTATGAAGATATTTTTAATTGTGAAATCAAGTTTTAAATGGTGTTTGGTGTCACATATCAATCCCATGGTTTTTACAAGAATGGGAATATAGAGTTTAAAGGAAAATGTAAAAATCATTAAGAGAATAAGAAAAGATTTCCTTTATGCTATTTGTGTGGGGAGAAGTGTGGAGGGAATTTACTTTAGGGGTATAAAAAAAATTTATGTCTAGAATGGAATCCCATCAAACATTTTATTGATGAAGTGATGGGAATAAGTTAGAAAATAGTGTGAATGGAGAAAAAAACAATTAATGCATGTAACATCCCAGGTAAATAAAAAATATAAAATTTTCATATTTATTAATTTTTGTGAATTAAATATTAATTTTACTTTAAATAGGATCCTATGTTCAATGGTGTACCCAACATGAAACAATGGGTTTCTCGGAAATCTCATTTTGCACACAAGGCTGAACCATAATGAAAAATAATAATATAATATTATTATTTTAAATGGTAGTTAGCGCCTAGTCGTTGTATTGGTAGGAATGAACAGATATAACAATATTATTATTAAATATGTTTCTTAAATGTTTTTACATTTATCCAATAAAATTTAGAGGCTTAAACTGAGAATGAATCTAATTTTAAGCATAAATACTTTACTATTTATAAAAGGTAGTTTTACCGCCCTTTGATGGAAAACCCCTTTTAAATATATATTTTCACTTTTATATGTTCCATTTTACAAAATAAACTTCTTCTTTAGAATAGGAACAACAAAATTTAATTTGGGTAAATTTTTGGTATTTCTCTAAAAAAGTCTATTTTTTAATGAATAGTGAAAAATACTGCATTTTAAGTCAAAATTGTCTTTTCATCTAATTTATTTATATGGATAGATTATCTTTTTAATTGATTTTAAGGTTTAATTAGATTATTTTTTTAACATTTAATATAATTTTGGTCATTGTAAGTAATTTTAATTTTTAATTAGACATAAACACTTGTCAATCTTTTGATAGTTATTATTTCTTAAAAACACGCTTTTTGGTTGTGACAGCAAAAATTAATTTTAAATTAATTTTTTAAACTTCTGTGTTTTGAATTTGTAAAAATTTATTCTATATTTGGAATCATGTGGTCTAAATTTTGTAAATAGGTAACTTTTATTTTTAGAAATTATGAATAGTAACTTCAGTAAATATTTTATTTATGATGGTTAAAGGGTAAATTTGGAAAATAAGGGTAAAAAATAATATTATAATAATATTAAATTATCGTAACACATGTAATAATCCTATTGGATGAGATATATCTCACCATTGGAATCCTTGGATCGATATTAGGACCCCATGGAGCCACTTTTATGTGAAAATGACATTTAATTACTTTTAATTTAAAGTTAAGGAAAATATAACCTAAACATGTATATTTTGGTAAAAGAATTATATGGGGTTATATTAGTGATATTTTTGACTATAAATAGTTAGTATAAAGATAAAAATATTTCATAAATCATGGTATTTTATTTATAATTTTTATTCATCAAATAAATAAATTTAATTCTGACACAATAATGATGCAATGATTGCTTCATTAATAAATGATTCAAATAAATGATATTTTAAATGTTAAAATAAATGTAATTTGATTATTTTTATGTCATCCATGAATTTTTTGGATGATTTTTACATGTTATCTTTTTATTAATGATTTTTTTGAAGTAATCATGTTTTTATGAATTTTTAAAAAGTCATGATATGAATAGTGTCAAAATTGACATATATCATATTTTAAATTAAAAAATATTTTATTGAATATTATAAAATTAAAAAAATTATAAGATTATTCCATATTGTTATCATAAGTCTAAAATTTTACTAGTGGATCTTTGATTGGATATTTTTTATGTTTTGTTTAATATTTTGATTCTCAAAGTGTTAAATGCTTGATAAAACGGTACAAGTAAAAAAGGGTTTAATAAAAAAGATAAGGATTAAAAAATATCAAAAAACTTTTATTTTCTTATTGGATAATTTTATTTCAACTTTTATTCATCTTATATTTGAACTTAATTATTTGTGGAACTTTTGAAACTTAAAATCATTTATAATAAAATAACACTTTCAAACTTTCCTAAAGAGCCCCTCCCCCCTCTTATAAAAAGGAACCTCCTATAACCCTTACTCACACCTCTCCAGACAAATTGGATCATCCAACCTAATCCAAAATAAGCTTCAAAAATCCCTCTATTCCTCTTATAATCCTTATCCAATTCATAAGGCAATTCAATAAATCCCTTTGGCTCTAATTCAAAGAAGTTACCCGATTTGGGGTAACTTCTTCTCTCAAGTTCCTTTCCATTATTTTTCCTTCTCCAATCCCTATGATCTTTTTATTATTTGTTTATATAAAAACACCAGTATCCTAAATATACTTGGTTTTTTTAGTAGAAGTATTCTAACTACACTTACACACACCTTCATCTAATGGATTTAAAACATACTGTTTTTGTGGACGGCGAATGACTGCCTCACGAAATGATGATTGTTCAATCTTCCCCTACCTCTTATAATGGTGTCCATTAGGATAGAACTGTAATTATATATGATATTTATGATATTTATTTTGTCTCTATTCTTATTTAATTCTAATTTAGAACATACATTTATTCTTTTTATGTTGTATAAATATGATAATTTCAATTGAGGAAGTGCGGACTACCACCCCCTCAAAGTGATATGACTCATTCATGACATACATGGAACATATAAAGGATAACAGTAATGAACTTATGTAACATATATAAAATATGATATTATACTGGAATTTTAATATACCTACGTATCATTTAGTTTTCGTTCCATTAAATATGAAAAATAAATGATAGTAGCGTTCATGCGTACGTATGAATTACTTTCTCCATGAACAATGCATTTCATTTATTATATCTAAATGTTATGGAATATTGTAAATAAAAATATACTAGATCAAAATACATATATACTTGATATATATGATATTTAATTTATGAATACAATTCTTAAGATAATGGAATTTTTACCACATGGACAATTATAACAATTTCCTTTTTGACTCAAGTACCAAATATCGACAAAATGACCAATATTAACCTAAATAATTATGTAATGTTTTTAACATGGTAATAAGTGTTATAAATGGAATAATAAAATTTAAATAGGTTCCTAATCAAGTAGAATTTATCTTAATTTTATTATTTAGTAAGAACAAGGAACATACGCGATGAGTCTGACTCAAGGTAAGGAATTTGTCTCAATCTCCTTTCATTGAGGCATATTTTGATTTATAAAAAAATTATTTTATATGATGTATAAACCCCTTTTGATTTTAATTTCATTCAAAGGTAATATTTTCTCTACGAATAGTTTTACTAAACGACAAAAGAAATGTTTCTTTTTAACGTATGTGGTGACAACGACCTTTCTGACACCACAATTATTACTTGATATTTGGCTCCCTTAACAAGAAGTAGTGTTTTTAAAAAAGGAAAGATAAATACCATATACCCTTTTATGTATTTTGGTATTGAAAATTGTTTTTAGAAACAATTGATTATTTCAATATCTTGAAATGGTATATTGTGATTTCAATGTGTAAATGTTATCTTTCCTTTATGCTTGTTTTATGTGTTATTGTTCATGGGCATGATTTATGTATATATGTGGCTCTGTGATAAACCTAGGGAGGGTGAGCCCGAGATAGCTGTCCAATGCATTGGGTAACATAAAGGAGGTAAACGTTAATGTTTCTCCTAATAAATTTAGGGAATATACTGTGATGTGTATTCCAAATGTAACTCCCTATGTAGTTGTGAAATATGAAATGTAAGTATGTTATGGTTGTCACATGTTAATATTATGATTTATGATTTCTATATGTAATTCATACATATTATTATTTCATGTGTTATGTTAAAGAGATTTTGTTTTATTATTGAGAAGTATGATTTCATTAATTTGTATGTATTGATGGACTAATGCTTTATTTGATTTTTTTATAACCCTTATTGAGATTTTTATGCTCATCCCATGTTTTTGAAATATTTTTCATAGGGTATAAGGAAGGGTAAGAGGAATAAAGAAATCAAGAAGATTTTTATCAAGAAAATTATTATTGTTTTTATTTATGGTGTTTTATTTTTGTGAAAAAAATTGGATAGATTAGAAGTGTCTACATGTAATATTTTAAGTATAATGTATAAGTTATGGCCTAATTCTTTAAAGATCTAAACCTGAAAATATCCTCGATGTGAATTATTAACTTAATTAAATATTATGTAATGTTTAAAGTAGGGGCCTTATAGTTGGTATCCAAGGTCAGTTTAAATAACTTTAAGAGTTAGAATTTTGTTAATAAAATATCCATAAATGATTTTTTCTTTATGATCAAACTGAAATGATATAGAATTTAAATATTAGCATGTTGATTCTTCAGAGATATGTTTTTTCAGAATGATTTTCCATAGAGGAAATAGGCCAGTAGTGTCGGGAAGGAATACAGAGGAGAATATCCTTACTAATCAACATCCCAAGATAGTTGGAATTGGAACTGAATAGTTTGTTACTGTGATGGCGTGTTTGACTCATTCTATAAATGGTGGTGGTATTCATGCATGATATCAAATAGATCAACCACATAGGAACATGTCTATAGTGGTTCATTTAATGAGGCAACATCCCCCATCATTCAGAGGATTATCTAACCCTGTGCTAGATGAAGGGTGGATTAAAGCACTGGAAATGATTTTAGATGTGATGGGGTGTTCAGAACATCAAAAAGAT
This sequence comes from Viscum album, assembly GCA_963277665.1. Lineage (NCBI taxonomy): Eukaryota > Viridiplantae > Streptophyta > Magnoliopsida > Santalales > Viscaceae > Viscum > Viscum album. The sequence goes on along the minus strand of OY728158.1, from coordinate 348,228,820 downwards.
AGTTTTTTGTTTATTATTTTGAAGGAGAAGATGATCAATGGTGGTTGATGGTTAAAATTATTAGGGACAATGAGGATATTGATTCTATTTGTTGGGAATAATTAAACGGTATGTTTCTTGAGAAGTATTTTCCTAAGGTAGTTTGAATTAGGATGGATTTTTTTGGAATTGAGACAGAAGGATTAATCAGTGGCTGCTTATGAATAAAAGTTCACTTGACTAGCAACGTATGCACCAAATTTCATCCAAAATCATGATATTAATATAAATAGATTTCACTCATGATTGAAGCCGCAATATTTAAGTGAATTAGACTGTCATGAATTTAAAATCTACGAAAAACTTGTATGATGTGCCAAGAAGGTAGAAATAGTGTTTTCTGATGATCATGTGTTCTAAGAGAGAAAATAAAATAAGAGGTATAGTTGTAAAGAAAAGAGAAAGAATTCATCAAATAAGTGTTGAGGTAAGAAAATTAAATTTTCATCTTGTGAGAAGTATGGTAAAAATATTACTAGAGAATGTCTCTCGAAATCTAGAAAGTGCTTCCGGTGTGGTAAGGCTGGTCATATTGCTCGTAATTGTAAGGAATATGATCAAGTAGGAAATGAAAAGACAGTAGTAGGATATTTTTGTTGCAATGATTTTGGGCATTATGCCAATTCATGTCCAAAGTTGATTACCCAGAGTGGAAACTAGATAGAACAAAAGCAGAAGGGTGGTGAAAATTCTTTTTTTACTACTATGGTTGATGTGGGACCATCAAATTAAGTGATACCAGGTACTTTTTTTTGTTTTTCTAGATTATGAAAATGTGTTTTTTGATTTAGGGTCTACACATTCATTCATTTCTGAGAAATTTTCAGGTAAATTTGTAATTCCACCTCAAGATATGAATCCATAACTTATTGTAAAAACACCTAGGGGAAATGTTGAATCAAAAATAAATTATAATAATTTTTTTATCCATATTTGTGGAAATAATTTACCTGAAAAACTTGTTATTTTTATTCTAGTAGAGTTTGATGTTATTTTGGGAATGGATTAGATTTCTGTCTACCATGCTAATATTGAATGGAGAGCTAAATAGGTTTCTTTTCTGAAATACATTTTGTATGTGTACAAAAATAGACCCTTATCTCTGATAACATATTAGGAAGATAAGAAAATAGTGAAATATGGAAATGAATGTTACCTTTCAAATATTACTGAAAACAAAGAAACTGTTCATATTAATGATGTTCTAGTAGTAAATGAGTATCTTGATGTTTTTCATGATGTGTTTCATGGTATAATACCTAATTAGGAAGTTGAATTTATGGTTTAATTAGTTCCTAATGCTAAGAAAATTTTAAAACTCCCTTATCAAATGGATCAAATTGAACTTTTAGAGTTCCATTAGTAATTCAAGGAGTTATTAGATTAATGTTTCATTCTACCTAGCACATCACCATGGGGTGATTTTGTCTTGTTTTTTAAAAATAGATATGGTTCAATGATAATATGCATTGATTATAAAGACTTGAATAACATAAGTGTTAAGAAAAAGTATCCTTTGCCTCATATTGTCAATTTTTTCGATCATCTCTAGGTATCATAGTATTTTTAGAAGATTGACTTGTGTTCAGGGTACCATTAATTGAAAGAAAAGAAAGAAGGCATTTTGAAGGCTACATTTCGTTCTAGATATGGCCATTATGAATTTGTAGTTATGACTTTTGGGTTAACCAATGCAACTTTTGTATTCCTGGATCTTATGAATATAATTTTCTGTGATTTCTTTGATAAGTTTGTGGTTGCATTTATTGATCATATTTTGGTATATTCTAAAAGTAAAGAAGAGTGTGAAAGTCATTTAACAGTTGTCTTTAAAACCTTAAAAGAAAAGAAACTATATGGGAAATTCATCGAGTGTGTGTTTTGGTTACAACAAATTTCATTCCTTGGTCACATTGTTTATAAAGATGGTATAACTGTTGATCTTGCTAAAACAAAAGTTGTTAATGAATGGATAAGACCCTCTAATATAACCAAGATTTGTATATATCTTGGTTTAGTAGGTTATTAACAAAGGTTTGTTGAAATTTTTTCAAACTTATCTATCCCATTGACTAATTTATCTCAAAAATGTGCTAAGTTCATCTTGAAAAAAGAAAGTGGTGAATGTTTTCAGGAATTAAAAATAAGATTAGTGAATGATTTAGTTTTTAAACTGCCTTCCATAAATGGTGAGATTATTATCTATAGTGATGGTTTGTTGAATGGACATTGATGTGACCTAATGCAGAATGATCTGGTAATTTCTTATTCTTCACATCAGTTGAAACATCATGAGTTAAATTACCCTACACATGATTTGGAATTAGCTGCTATTTTTTACATTAAAAATATGGAGGCATCATTTTTTATGGTGTAATGTGTGAAATATATACTGATCACAAAATTTTGAAGTATATATTTACTCAGAAGGAATTAAATATGAGATAGAGGAGATGGTTAGAATTAATCAATGATTATGATTTTACGATCCATTAATATCTAGGAATGGAAAATAAAGTGGATAATGCTTTAAGCCGAAGGAGTAATGCTACATGAACCATACTATGTTTGGAATAAGATCCTTTGATTAACGATTTGATGAACTCCGGTATAGAAGTTTACGGTGCAGGAAATTCTGCAACTTTTTTCATGTGTTAGTGAAATAATATTTATCAGAAAGAATTAAGAAAGCATAGAAGGAAGAAAATGAGTTGTAGAAAAATGTAGAGTTGGTTTAGAAGGGTAATTTTCCTAAATTTAACATTGATAATGATTGTATTTTGAGATTCGGGAAAATATTATGCGTTCCTTGTGATTCGTAGTTGAAGAAAGAGTTGTTGTGTGAAGTTCATAGTTATCCATTTTCAGTTCATCCTGGCAGTACTAATATGTACAAAGATCTTTGATAGTATTACTGGTGGAATGGAATGAAAATAGATATTGATGGCTTTACTATGAAGTGTTTGAATTGTCAACAGGTTAAAGAAAAGTGGAAGTTACCAAAAGGTATGATTTATCCTTTTCCAATTCTAGAGCGGAAATGAGAAAATATATCCATGGATTTCATAGTGGGTATACTAAAGACTTCTTGAGGTAACAATGAAATTTGGGTTATTATTGATCGATTGACTAAATCAACTCCTTTACTTCTGATTCGAGATACTTTGTCTCTAGATAAAATTTATAGGTTGTATGTTAAATAGATATTCAAGTTTCATGGAGTCCCCCTCTCCATTTTATCTGATCATGACCCTAGATTCACTTATAACTTTTGGAAGGGCCTTTAAAAGTCATTGGGTACTAAATTAAATTTTAATGTAGCTTTTCATCCTCAATCAGATGGACAACCAGAATGAAAAATTCAGACCTTGGAAGATATGATACGTTCCTCTTCAATGGATTATAAGGGAATTTGGGACCAATATATTTCTTTGTAATATTTTTATTATAATAATAGTTTTCATTCTAGTATGTAGATGGCACCATTTGAAGCATTACATGGAAAGTAGTGTCGAACTCCAACTTCTTGGGATGAAGTATGTGAAAGGAAGTTGATGGGACTCAAATTGATAGAATATATGGCAGAAAACGTTTAGTTGATTTAGAAGCACATCAGAATAGCTCAGAGAAAGTAGAAAAGTTATGTGGATAACTAGAGGAAGGATATTTCTTTCGAGGTAGATGATCATGTCTTTCTCAAATTTTCTCCATGGAAAAGTGTGATTCTTTTTTGTAAGAAGGAAAAGCTGAGTCTGAGGTTCATTTGACCTTATGAAATTAGAAAGAAAGTTGGATTAGTTGCTTACCGAGTGGATTTATCTCCAAATTTATCCCAGGTACAGAATGTTGTTCATGTTTCAATGTTAAGAAATTATATTCTAGATCCATATCATGTTTTGAGTCCAAAGGTAGTTTAGTTGGAAGAGAATCCTTCCTATGAGGAACAACCAGTCCGAATTCTTGATCGGAGAGAGCAAGTGTTGCAGAGTACGGTAATTCATCGGGTAATGGTTTTGTAGAAAACCTGCATGGTCAAAGAGGCAACATGGGAATCTGAAAATTCTATGGGGATAAATACCCCCACTTATTTTATTAGTGAATAAAATTGTGAGGATGCAATTTACAAAAGGGGAAGGATATAACTTCCCAGGTAAATAAAGAATATGAAATTTTCATATTTACTAATATTTGTGAATTAAATATTAATTTTAATTTAAGGGGGATTATATGTTCAATGGCGTACCCAACATATAACAATGGGTTTCTCCGAAATCTCATGTTGCACACAATGCTAAGTCATACTAAAAAATTATAATATAATATTATTATTTTAAATGGTAGTTAACACCTAGCCATTTTATTGGAGGGAATGAACATAACTAACCATATTGTGATTAAACATGTTTATTATATGTTTTTAAATTTATGCAATAAAATTTAAAGGCTTAAAATGAGAATGAATCCAATTTCAAGCATAAATACTCAAATATTTTTAAAAAGTAGTTTTACTGCCTTTTGATGGAGTACCCATTTTAAATCTATGTTTTTAACTTTTATATGTTCCATTTGAAAAAATAAACCTCTTATTTAGAATCAGGATATCAAAATTCAATCTGGGTAAATTTTTGGTATTTTTCTGATAAAGTTCATTTTTAATGAATAGTGAAAAATACCGCATTTTAAGTCAAAACTGTCTTTTCATCTGATTTATTCGTATAGTTAGATTATATTTTTAATTGGTTTTAATGTGTAATTAAATAATATTTTTTCCTTTAATACAATGTTGGTCATTGAAAGTAATTTAACTTTTTAATTAGACATAAACACATGTCAATCTTTTGATAGTTATTATCTCTAAAAAACACGCTTTTTTGATTTGACAACGGGAATTAATTTTAAATTAATTTCTGAAACTTTTGTGTTTTATTTTGGAAAAATGGATTCCTTATTTGGAATAAGGAGGTCCAAATTGTATAAATAGGTAAATTTTATTTCTAGAAATTATGAATAGTAACTTGAGTAAATATTTTATTTACCATGGTTAAAGGGTAAATCTGGTAAATAAGGGTAAAAAATAATATTTAAATAATATTAAATTATCCTAACAAATGTTATAATCATATTTTATGAGATATTTCTGATAATGGGCATCCTTGGGTTGATTTTTGGACTCCATGGAGCCACTTGTGTGTGAAAATGATATTTTATTACTTTTAATTTAATGTTAAGGAAAATATAACCTAAACACGTATCTTTTGGTAAAACAATTTTTATATGGGGTAATATAAGTTATCTTTCAGAATATAAAATCATGGTATTTTATTTATACTTTTTAGACATCAAATAAATAAATTTAATTATGACATAATAAGGATGCAGTGATTGCTTCATTAATAAAGGATTCAAATAAATGATATTTTAAATGTAAAAATAAAAGTAAATTGTTTATTTTGATGTCATCAAATAATATTTTGAATTATTGTCACATGTTATATTTATATTAATGAATTTTTTTGAAGTAATCAAGTTTTTATGGATTTTTAAAAAGTCATGATATGAATAGTGTCAAAATTGACATATATCATATTTTAAAATATAAAATATTTTATTAAATATTATAAAATTTAAAAAAATCTAATATTTAGAAAAATAGTTATCATAAGTCTAATTTTTTTATTTACTCTTTAATTGAATATTTTTTATGTTTTGGTAACTATTTTGATTCTCAAAGTGTTAAATTATTGATAAAATGGTAAGAGTAAAAAAGGGTTAAATAAAAAATATAAGGATTAAAAAATATACAAAACCAGTAAAATTATTATTTAATGATTTTATTTCAACTTAAATTCATCTTATATTATAGCTTAATGAGTTTTGGACATTTTGAAACTGAAAATCATTTTATAATAAAATAATTCTTTCAAAATTTCTTAAAGAGCCCCTCCTCCCTCTTATAAAAGGGAACCACCTCTAACCCTTACTAACACCTCTCAAGCCCCATTGGATCATCCAACCTCTTCCCAAATAATCTCCCAACATCCCTATATTTATCCTAAAAGCATTACCCTAGGAAAAAGATAATTAAATAAAGCCCTTTGGGTCAAATCAAAAGAAGTTACCCAATTTGAGGTAACATCTTCTCTCAAGTTCCTTTCCAATATTTTTCTTATCAACTCCCTATGATCTTCTTATTCATTGTTAATATAACAAAAAAATTATCCTCAATATACTAGGTTTTTTTATGAGAATTATTCTTACTAAAATACACACACCTCTATCTAATGGATTTTGAACATACTGTTTCTGTGGACGACAAACTACTACCTCACAAAACAATGATTGTTCAATCTTACCCTACCACCTCTTATGGTGGCCATTATGATGGAACTATAAATATATATGATATTTATTTTATCTCTATTATTATTGAATTATCATTTATAAATCCCCTTTATGCTTTTCATGTTTTATAAATAAGATAATTTCATTTGAGGAAGTGAGGACTATCACCCCCTTAAAGTGATATAACTCGTTCATGCCATACATGGATTGTATAAAAGATAGAATTAATGAAATTATGTAACATATAAAGAATATGATATTATAATGGAATTATAATATACCTATGTATCATTTAGTTTTCATTCTCTTAAATATGAAAAAGAAATGTAAGTAGTGTTCATGCGTACGTACAGCTTACCATCTCCATGAATGGTGCATTTCATTTCTTATATCCAAATGTTACAGATTATTATAAATACATATATATTGGATATAAATACATATATAGAGGATATATATGATATTTACATTGTGAATACAATTCTAGAGATAATGTACTTTTGACCACATGGAAATTTATAACAATTTCATTTTTGACTAAAGTACCAAATATCTGTAAAATGACCAATATTAACTTAAATAATTATGTAATGTTCATAAAATGGTAATAAGTGATATAAAAGGAATGATAAACTTTTAAAGGGTTCTGAATCAATTATAAATTTACTTAAGTTTATTATTCATGAAGAATAAGGAATATACGTGACAAGTCGGACTCGAGGTAAGGGACTTCGTCTCGATCTCTTTCATTGAGGTATATTTTGATTTATATGTAACCTTATTTTATAGGGTGTATAAACCCATTTGTCATTTAATTTCATTCAAAGGGAATATTCTCTCTATGAATTATTTTCCTAAATAATAAAATAAGTGTTTATTTTTAACATATGCGGTGAAAACGAACTTTCCCCTGCTACAAGTATTACTTGATATTTGGATTCCTTGACAAGACATAGTGTTTTTAAAAAGGAAAAATAAATACCAAATATCTGTTTTACGTATTTTGGTATTAAAATTGGTTTTGAGAAATAATTTATTATTTCAATATCTTGAAATGATTTTTTTTTGATTTCAATTTGGAAATATTATCTTTCCTTTATGCTTATTTTATGTGTTATGGTTTTTTGGGAATTGTTTACATATACAGGTGGTTCCGTGATAAACCTAGGGCAGGTGTGCTCGAGATAGCTCTCTAATGCATTGGGTAATGTGATGGAGGTAAATGTTAATGTTTCTCCAAAGAGATTTTGGGAATATACTGTGATGGGTATTCTAAATATAACTCTCTATGTAGTTGTGAAAGCTACAATGTAAGTATGTTATGGATGCCACATATTACCATTATGATTTATGATTTCTATGTGTTATTCATAATTCTTATGATTTCATGTGGTATTTTAAGGAGGTTATAATTTATGATTGAGAAGTATGATTTCATTGATTTTTTTTTGTATTGATAGATTACTATTTTCTTTCTTTGTTTTATAACCCTTACCGGGATTTTTTATGCTCATCCCAAGTTTTTGAAATTTTTTTCGTAGGGTATAAGGAAAGGTAAGAGAAATAAATAAATCTAGAATATTTTTATCATGAATATAATTATTGTTTTAATTTGAGGTGTCTAATTTTTGTGAAAAAAATTGTATATAGTAGAAGTGTCTACATGTAATATTTGAGATTTAATTTATAAGTTATGGAAAAATTATATAAATATCTAAACATGAAAAGATCCTTAATATTAATTATTAAATTAATTCAATATTATGTAATGTTTAAGGCTGGGGCATTATAGTTGGTATCAGAGGTCAGTTTAGATAATTTTAGGAGTTATATTTTTTTGACAGAATATCTATAAATGATTTTTAAATTATGGTCAAATTGAAATGATATAGTATTTTAAGATTACCATTTTTCTTCTTCTATGATATGTTTGTTCGGAATGGTTTTCCATAGAGGAAATAGGCCAATAGTGCTGGGAAGGCATATAGAGGAGAATAACCTTCTAAATCAGCATCCCAAGATGGTAGGAATCAGAACTGAACAGTTTTTTGTAGTGATGTCATAATTTACTCATGATATAAATAGTGGTGGTATACATGCAAGAGATCAACTAGATCAAACCTATAGGAACATTTCTATAGTGAAGCATTTAATGGGGAAACATCCACCATCATTTAGAGGATCATCTGGCCCTATTCTAGCTGAAGGGGGTATTAAAGCCCTAGAAAAGATTTTTTATGCCATGAGGTGTTCAGGACCTCAAAAGGATAGTCTTTTTGTTTATTGTTTTGAAGTAGAATCATATCAATGGTGGTTGATTGTTCAAAATATTAGGGAAAATAATGATATTTATGCTCTTTGTTGGGAAGAATTCAAAGGAATGTTTCTTGAGAAATATTTTCCTAAGGTGGTTTGACTTAGGATGGAAAAACAATTATTTGAATTAAGGTAGGAGGATGGCTTAGTGGATGCTTGTAGAGAAAAGTTCACTCAACTAGAAAAAAATTATCTAAATTTCATCTGAGATCTTGATAGTAATATAAATAAATTTTACTCAATACTGAAGCCGTGATATCGATGATCATTAGCCTCTTGTGAATTTAAAATCTATTAGAAACATGTAAGATTTTATGAGAAGGTAGAAATGGATTTTTCTGATGATCAGGTGTTCCAAGAGAGAAATAAAAAATAAGAGGTTCAATTGGCTGAAAAAGGGATAGAATTCATCAAAGAATCATTGAGGTAAGAAAATTAAATTTCTATCTTTTTATAAGTGTGGTAAAAAGAATCCTGGAAAATTTCTCTCAAAATTTGTAAAGTGCTTCTGTTATGGTAAGACTGGTCATATTACTCATAACTATAAGTAAGATGATCTAGAAGACAATGAATAGCCAGTGGTAAGATGTTTTAGTTGCAATGACTTTGGGTATTATGTCAATATGTGTCCAAAGTTGATTACACGGGGTTGAAACTCGACAGACCAAAAGTAGAAGGGTGGTGAAAAATCATTTTCAACTACAATAGTTCATGTGGGACCATCAAATGAAGTGGTATCAGGTACTTTTTTTGTTTCTTCAGATTATGAAAATGCGTTGTTTGATTCGGGGCCTACAAATTCTTTCATTTTAGAGAAATTTTCAATTAAATTTGGAATTCCACCTCAAGATATGAATATATAACTTATGGTAAAAACACCTGGGGGAAACATTGAGGAAAAATAAAATTATAAGAGTCTTTATATCTTTATTTGTGGAAAGAATTTACCTACAAACCTTGTTGTTTTGCCTCTAGTATAATTTGATGTTATTTTCAGAATGGATTTCATTTCTATTTACAATTATAATACTGACTTTATAGATAAAGAGATTTATTTTCTGAAATACTTTTAGGGTGTGTACAAGAATGAACCCTTATCTTTGATAACATATCAGGAAGCTGAGAAACTAGTGAAAGATGGAAATGAATGTTACCTTGCACATATTTTTGAAAAAAGGAACTGTTTATATTAATGATGTTCCAGTATTAAATGAGTATCATGACGTTTTTCCTGATGAGTTTCATGGTATAATACATGATCGATAAGTTGAATTTACAATTGACTTTGTTCATGATGCTAAGATAATTTCAAAATCCCCTTATCAAATGTCTCAAATTGAACTTTTAGAGTTAAAGAAGTAATTGTAGGAGTTATTAGATAAAGGTTTCATTTGACCTAGCACATCACCAAGGGTTTCTACTATAATATTTATTAAATAGAAAGATGGTTCAAAGAGACTATGCATTTATTATAGAGCCTGGAATAACATTACTATTAAGAACAAGTATCTTTTTCCTCATATCAAGGATTTGTTTGATCATCTCCAAGGATCTCAGTATTTTTTAAAGATTGATTTGAGTTTAGGGTACCATCAGTTGAAAGTAAAGGAAGAAAAAATTCCAAAGACTTCATTTTGTATTAGATATGACCATTATGAATTTGTAGTTATTCTTTTTGGATTAACCAATTCACCTATTATATTCATGGATCCTATGACTAGAATTTTCCGTGAGTTGTTGGATAATTTTTTGGTAGTGTTTACTGATGATATTTTGGTATATTCTAAAAGTAAATAGGATCATGAAAGTCATCTATGGGTTGTATTGAAAACCATAAAAGAAAAGAAATTGTATGGTAAATTCAGAAAGTGTGAGTTTTGGTTAGAAAAAATTCATTCTTTGGTCACATTGTTTCTAAATATGGAAAAACTATTGATCATTCTAAAAAAAATGTTGATAAAGAATGGCCAAGATCCAAAAATATAAGTGATATTTCAAGTTTTCTTGGTTTAGTAGGTTATCATCAATGGTTTTTTGAAAATTTTGTATGGTTATCTAGCCCATTGACTAAGTTAACTCGAAAATGTGTTATGTTCATCTAGACAAAAGAATGTGATAAATGTTTCTAAGAATTGAAAAGAAGATTGGTTAATTCTCCAGTTTTGGAACTACTTTACAGAAATGGTGAGTTTGTTATATAAAGTGATGTTTCGTTGAAAGGACTTGGTTGTTTCCTAATACAGAATGATTAGGTAATTACTTATGCTTAAAATTAGTTGAAACCTCATTTGTTAAATTACCCTACACATGATTTGGAATTAGCTGCTATTGTTTTCTCATTAAAAATTTGGAGGCATCATTTGTATGGTGTAAAGTGTGAAATATATACTGATCACAAAAGTGTGATGTATATATTCACTCAGAAGGAATTAAACATGAGACAAAGGAGACAGTTAGAATTAATTAAGGGTTATGATTTCACAATCCATTACCATCCAGGAAAGGTAAATAAAGTGGCTGATTCTTTGAGTCTAAATAGTAATACTACATTAACCAAGATACATTTGGAATAAGATCCTTTGATTAATGATTTGATGAACTTTGGTATAAAATTTTTTGGTGCAAGAAATACCTCTATTTTTTTCAGGTGTCAGTGAAATCATCTTCATCAGACAGAATTAATTAAGTGCAGAAGGAAGACAGTGAGTTATAGAAAAAGGTAGAGTTAGTTCAGAAGGGTAAGTTGCCTGAATTTTACATTGATAATGATTGTATTTTGAGATTTGGGAAGAGATTATGTGTTTCTTTTTATTCATAGTTAAAGAAATATTTGTTATGTGAAGTTTATAGTTCTCTATTTTCAGTTCATCCTGTTAGTACTAAGATGCACAAATATCTTTGGGAGTGTTACTGGCGGGATAGAATGAAAAGGGATATTGGTGACTTTACTATGACATGTTTGACTTATCAATCACTTAAAGAAGAAAGGCAGTTACCAAAAGGGTTGCTTCGGCCTTTTACAATTCTAGAGTGGAAATGAGAAAATGTGTCCTTTGATTTCATAGTGGTATTACCAAAGACTTATCTAGGTAACAATATAATCTATGTTATTTTTGATTGATTGACTAAATCTACTCATTTCTTTCCATTTTGGGATACTCTATCTCCATATCAAATTTCTAGGTTATGTGTTAAATAGATATTGAGGTTGCAAGGATTTACCCTCTCTATTGTATCTGATCATGATCCCAGATTCACTTCTAACTTTTAGAAGGGCCTTTAGAAGTCATTGGGTATTAAATTAAATATTAGTACAACTTTTTGTCCTCAATCGGATGGATAGTCAGAACAAAAAATTTAGACCTTGGAAGATATGTTGCGTGCATGTTCAATGGATTACCATGGAAGTTGGGACCAACATGTTTCTTTGGTTGAGTTTTATAATAATAACAATTTTCATTCTAGTATACATATGGCAACATTTGAGGAATTATATGGAAAGCAGTGTTGAAATCCACCTTTTTGGGATGAATTAGGTGAAAGGAAGTTGATGGGACTAGAATTGGTAGAAGAGATGAAAGAAATAGTTCAGTTGATTCAGAAGCACATGAGAAAATCTTAGAGAAGGCAGAAAAGTTAGGCGGATAACCGAAGGAAGGATCTTTATTTTGAGGTTGGTGATCATGTCTTTGTCAAAGTTTCTCCATGGAAAAGTGTGATGCATTTTGGTAAGAAGGGAAAGCTAAGTCCAAGGTTCATTGAACCTTATGAAATTCTTGAGAATGTTGGATCAGTTGTTTATCGAGTGACATTACCTCCTAATTTATACCAGGTACACAATTTATTCATGTTTCGATGTTGAGAAAGTATATGCTTGATCCATATAATGTTTCGAGTCCAGAGGTAGTTCAGTTGGAAGAAAATATTTCCTATGAGGAACTACCAGTCCCGATTCTTGACTGAAGAGAGAAAGTGTTGCAGAATAAGGTAATTAATCAAGTTAAGGTTTTGTGGAAAAACCATATAGGTAAAGAGGAAACATGGGAATATGAAAATGCTATGAGGGATAATTACCCCCACTTATTTGATAAGTGAATAAAATTACAAGGACGCAATTTCCAAAAGGGGGGAAGGATGTAACAAAGCAGTTAAATAAAAAATATGAAATTTTCATATTATTAATATTTTTTAATAAAATATTAATTTTAATTTAAAGAAGATGTTATGTTCAATGGCATACTTGACATGCAATAATGAATTTCTCTAAAATCTCATGTTGCACACAAGGCTGAGTCATACGGAAAAATAATAATATAATATTATTATTTTAAATGGTTGTTAATGCCTAGTCGTTGTATTACCGGGAATGAATAGAAATAACCATATTATGATTAAAATTTTTTGTTAAATGTTTTTACATTTATCTAATAAAATTTATAGGGTTAGACTGGTAATAAATCCAATTTAAGCATAAATACTCAAATATTTTTAAAAGGTAGTTTTACCACCTTTTGATGGAAAACCCCTTTTAAATCGAGTTTTTTTTCACTTTTATATGTTCTGTTTGAAAAAATAAACTCCTTATTTAGAAGAGGGAAATAAAAATTTACTTTGGGTATATTTTTGGTATTTTTCTGATAAGGTTCATTGTTAATGAATAGTTAAAAATATTGTATTTCAAGTCAAAACTTTCTTTTCATATCAGTTATTTATATGGTTAGATTATATTTTATTTGGTTTTACGGTTTAATTAGATTATATTTTTACCATTTAATCCAATTTTCTTAATTTTATGTAATTTTACTTTTTAATTATACAGAAACACATGTCAATCTTTTGATAGTTATTATTTCTTAAAAACACGTTATTTGGTTTTGATAAAATGAATTAATTTTAAATTAATTTATACAAATTCTATGTTTTGAATTTATAAAAATGGATTCCATATTTAGAATCATGAGGTCTAAATTTTGTAAATATGTAACTTTTATTTTTATACATTATTAATAGTAACTTCACTAAATATTTTATTTATCATGGTTAAAGCATAAATTTGGTAAATAAGGGTAAAAAATAATGTTATAATAATATTAAATTATTTTAAAATGTGTCTTAATACTATTTTAGGAGATATATCATACCATAGGATTCCTTGGGTCTATTTTAGGACCCCATGGGGCCAATTATGTGTGAAAATGATATTTAATTGCTTTTAATTTAAAGTTATGGAAAATATAACCTAAATATGTTTCTTTTGGTGAAAGAAATATTATATGGGGTTATATATGCTATATTTTAAACTATAAATAGTAATTATATATATAAAATATTTCCTAAATCATGGTATTTTATTTATAATTTTTAGACATAAAATAAAGAAATTTTATTATGACTCAATAGTGATGCCGTGATTACTTCATTGAAAATGATTCAAATAAATCACATTTTAATTGTTAAAATAAATATAATTTGTTTGTTTTGATGTTATACACGAATTTTTCGTACTATTATTACATGTTATATTTGTATTAATGAATTTTTTCTCAAGTAATAAAGTTGTTATGGATTTTTAAAAAGTCATGATATGAATAGTGTCAAAATTGACACATATCATATTTTAAAATATAAAATATTTAATTAAATATTATAAAATTTGAAAAAATAGAATATTTTTCCAAATATTTATAATAAGTAAAAAAATTATTATTGACTCTTTAATCTGATATTTGTCATGTTTTGGTAACTATTTTTATTCTCAAAGTATTAAATGCTTGATAAAACGGTAAGAGTAAAAAAGGGTTAAATAAAAAAGATAAGGATTAAAAAATATCCAAAAACTATAAAATTCTTATTTGATGATTTTATTTCTACTTATATTAATCTTATATTTGATATTAATGATTTTTGGACCTTTTGAATCTGAAAATAATATTATAATAAAATAATACATTCAAAATCTCCTAAAGAGCCCCTCCTCCCTCTTATAAAAGGGCACCACCTCTAACACGTACTCACACCACACAAGCCCCATTTCCTCATCAAAAATCTTCAAGAATAATCTCCAAAAATCTCTCTATTCCTTTTATAAGCATTCCTCTAGGAAGAAGAAAACTCAAGAAATCCCTTTGTCTCAAATCAAAAGAAGTTACCCGATTTTAGGTAACGTCTTCTCTCAAGTTCCTTCCCATTATATTTCCTTCTCCAATCCATATACTCTTTTTATTATTTGTTTATATAACAAAAAAAGTATCCTAAATATACTATTTTGTTGTTATTATAAGGAATAAAACTAAAATTACACACACCTCCATCTAATTGATTTAGAACACACTGTTTCTGTGGACATCAAACTACTGCCTCAAGAAACAATGATTGTTCAATCTTCCCCTATCACCTTTTATAGTGTCCATTATGATGGAAATGTAAGTATATATGATATTTATGATATTTATTTTATCTATATGCTTCTGATATTCTCATTTAGAACATACCTTTATGTTTTTCATGTTGTATAAATATGATAATTTCATTTGAGGAAGTACGGACTACCGCCCCCTAAAGTGATATTACTCGTTCATTCCATACATGGAACGTATAAAGGATTTTGTTAATGAAATTATTTAACATATATAAAATATTATATTACACTAGAATTATAATATACCTATATATCATTTAGTTTTTATTCCTTTAAATATTAAAAAGAAATTAAAGTAGCATTCAATCGTACGTAGGTGTACCGTCTCTATGAACAATGCATTTCACTTATTATATCCAAATGTTATGGACCATTATAAATATATATATACTGGATCTAAATACATATATACTAGATATATATTATATCTAAATCATGAATACAATTATATAGATAATGGACTTTTGAGCACATGGACAATTATAACAATTTCTTTTTTGACTCAAGTTCCTAATATCAGCAAAACAACCGATATTAACTTAAATAATTATGAAACATTTATAACAAGGTAATAAGTGATATAAAAGGAATAATAAACTTTAAAAAGGTTATTAATCAAGTATAAATTAACTTATGTTAATTATTCATAAAGAACAAGGAACATACGCGACAAGTCAGACTCAAGATAAGGGACTTCCTCTCAATCTACATTCATTGAGGCATATTTTGATTTATACATGACTTTATTTTATACAGTGTATAAACCCATTTGAATTTTAATTTCATTCAAATGGAATATTTTCTCAATGAATCATATTTTCTAAATGAAAAAAGAAATGTTTCTTTTTAACGTACATGGTGACAATGACCTTTCCGCCGCTACAATTATTAATTGATATTTGACTTCTTTAATAAGATGTAGTGTTTTTAAAAAAGGAAAAATAACTAACATATTCCCTTTTTATGTATATTGGTATTGAAAATGGTTTGGATAAATTATTGATTATTTCAATATCTGTAAATTATATATCTCGATTGCAATATGGAAATGTTATCTTTCCTTTGTGCTTGTTTTATGTGTTATGGTTCTTTGGAATTGCTTAGATATATAGGTGGTTTTGTGATAATCCTTGGGTGGGTGAGCTTGTGATAGCTCTCCAATGAATTGGGTAATGTGATATAGGTTAATGTTAATGTTTATCCTAATATATTTAGGGAATATACTCTGATGGGCATTCCAAATGTAACTCCTTGTGTAGTTGTGAAAGCTGTAATATAAGTATGTCATGGATTCCGCATGCTACCATTATGATTTATGATTTCTAAATTTTATTCGTAAATATTATTATTTCATGAGGTATGTTAAATATCTTATGTTTTATTATTGAGAAGTATGATTTCATTGATTTTTATGTATTGATGGACTAATGTTTTCTTTCCTTATTTTATAACCCTTAATGAGATTTTTATGCTCATCCCATGTTTTTGAAAAAATTTTCATTGGGTAGAAGGAAGGGTAAGAGAAATGAAGAAATCAAGAAGATATTTAACATGAAAAGAATTCTGGTTTTTATTTAAGGTGTTTTATTTTTGGAGAAAAATTGGATAGCGTAGAAGTGTCTACATGTAATATTTGATATGTAATGTATAAGTTATGGCCTAATTATTTATAGCTCTAAACCTAAAAAGATACTCAATGTGAATTATTAACTTAATTCATGATTATGTAATGTTTAAGTCTGGGGCCTTATAAGGAACCTCCTATGATACAATGCTATAAGTTTAAGGAGAATGGGCGTTATGATAACCACTGCCCAAACCCAAGGTCTAGTGATGGTGATAAGTGTTAGAAACCTATTAAGATGATGAACATGGGGAAATATCATGCAATTTCTATTTATGATGAGGGGCGTGATAACCAAATGATGAATTATATACTTACCATCCACTTGATAACTTCTAATTTCATATTTTATTTTTGATCTACCCACACTTTCATATCTAAAGAATTTTATAAGGGTAATAAAATTGCACCAAAAAAATTAGATGTGGAATTAGTAGTGAAAACCCCTAATGTTATGATGATTTCATCCCAATTCTATGATTCCTCTCTAGTTGAATTTTGTGGGAAAGTGATTTAATAAAATCTTATAATTATTCCTTTGGTTGAATTTTATGTCATCTAAGGCATGTAGTGGCTTTCTTTGCATAATTCTGACATCAATTGTCAAGGAAGGTAAGTTATTCTTGATATTTCAAACCCTCCTATGATCCTACATCCATGTGGAGATAAGTATGAACTTCCTATAGGGATTAAATCTAGTGTATTGGTCTTAGTTATCATTTAAAATGGTGGTTTTTCTCGAATGGTTGGGGAGAAAATTGACATCGATGATATGCCTATTGTTCTTGATTTTGTGGATGTATTTCTAGAAGAGTTTCCTAGCCTTCCACCAAAACATGAAGTCATGTTCTCAATAAACTCATACCTGGTTCCACAAAAATTTTAAATACTTCTTATATAATAGCCCCGATTTAGTTTTAGGAATTGGAGAAGAAACTTTAAGAAAACCTTGATAAGTGATTAATTCATCGAAGTGTCTCAACTTGTGGTGCACCCATTATTTTTGTGAAAAATAAAGATGGATCAATGAGAATCTGCATTTATTATCAAGAGTTGAACAAGATAAAAATAAAAAAAAGTATCTTATTCCTTATATTTATGACTTTTTTGATCAACTTCACGGAGATCAATACTTCTCCAAGTTTTACATTTGTTCTAGATATCATCAATTGAAGGTGAATAAGGAGGATATGACCAAGACAATATTTTCTACAAGGTATGGACATTATGAATATATTGATTCCTTTTTATCTTATAAATTCACCTTATATCTTCATGGATTTAATGAATAGAGTATTTAGATATTACCTCGATCAGTTTGTGGTAGTCTTTAGAGATGATATTCGTATATATTCAAAGAGTATGGAAGAGTATGAAGATTACTTGAGAATTATACTAAGGACCCTAAGGAAGTATAATCTATATGAAAAATATACAAAGTATGAATTTTGGATTCATAAGATTTCATTTTTGGGTCACATAATCACAATAGATGGTATAGCTATAGATCCATCAAAGATGAAGGCTATTGAATGCTAGCCTAAACCAACCATCGTGACTATGATTCGTAGCTTTCTTGGTTTAGATGGATATTATCGACAGTTTGTAGATAATTTCTCATGACTATATAATCCCCTAACCAAGTTTACTTGGAAGGGTGTCAAGTTCTTCTAGAAATATGAATGTGAGGAAATTTCAAGGAATTGAAGATAAGGTTAGTCAGTGAACTCGTGCTTAATTACCCTATTGTGGAGGTGGTTTTGACAACAATAATGATTCATACAGGAAGGGATTGAGATGTGTTCTTATTAAAAATAACATGGTTATCGCTTATGCCTCGTGGTAGTTTAATATTCATGATCCAAATTACCCAACTCATGATTTGGAGTTAGCAACGTTATGTTTTTGATTAAATATATGGAGGCATTATCTTTTTGGAGAATGTTTTTATATATATACTGATCATAAAAGTATGAAATATATATTCACACAGAAGCAGTTGAACATGCACTAGATAAGGTGGTTAGAGTTGATAAAGGAGTATTACTACTCAAGAAATTACCAACCTGGGAAAGTGAAAAAGGTGGTCGATACTTTGAGTTGAAAGGATCATGCAAGCTTATCCATGATGTGGATCACAAAAGATCCAATATTTGTATATTTTCAAAGGAAAGATCTAGAAATCTTTAAGAAAGGGTAAAATCTCATCTTTCTCAAATGAATGGTCAACCCTCTATCCTAGTGAATATTAAGGAAGTTCATATGGAAGATATAGAGCTAGAAAATAAATTTAAAAATTTTCTGAAGTTTAATCGTGATCAAGATGGAATGATAAGGTTTAGGAACCATGTTTATGTTCCTTGCACACCAGATTGGGAGAATAATCTATTTGAGGAAGCTCATATTTATTTCTTCTCTATTCATACTAGAAGTATGAATATGTATAGGGACATGAAATAACACTTCTGGTGGGATGTAATGAAGAGATATATCGTAGATTTTGTATCTCATTGTTTGATATGCCAGCAATTTAAGGATGAAGGAAAAAAGTCAAAGGGTTTATTGCATCCATTTCACACACCAGAATGAAAATGGGATAACATCACTATGGATTTTTTCATTGGACTACCTAAAACCTACAAAGGGTTTAATTCTATATGCGTGGTAGTCAATTGTCGTACTTATTCAGCACACTTCATCACTATTAGAGAATAATTATCTCTAGATCAGCTTTAAAGGATATACATTAAGGATTTGTTAAGGATACATGGAGTACCACATTCCATTATTTCATATTAGGATCCATGGTTCACCTCAATTTTCTGGAAAACTCCTTAGTAAGAACTCGATATAGAATTGATTTTTAGCACATCTTATCATCCTCAGAAAGATGGTCAGTTTGACATAACAATTCAAACCCTAGAGGATATGTTGAGATCTTGTTCTCTATATTTCAAAGGTGGTTGGGATCAACAAATTTCTCTAGTTGAGTTTTTGTAAAACAATATCTTTTACTCAATAATTCAATTTTAACCTTATGAATCCCTCTATGGGAAGAAATGTAGAGCTCCAAAATGTTGGTATGAGGTTGGATAAAGAAAGATATTGGGACCTTAGATTGCTGAAGAAATGGTTGAGAAGGTTCGAACCATTTAGTAGAATATCAAGGAATCACAAAGTGGGAAGAAAATTTATGTTGATAACCAAGGATGAGAGCTATAATTTTAAGTTGGTGAAATGGTGTTTTTACAAATCTCTCCCTAGGATAAATTTATGAGATTCAGGCTGAAAGGGAAACTAATCCATAGGTATATCTGTCCCTTTGAGATTATTAATCATATCGGGATGGTAACCTATTTCTTGGAACTTCCTCTAAATATCTCTGAAGTGTATGATGTGTTCCATGTATCAATAACAAGTAATTACGTACCTAAACCTTCACATGTACTAAACTCAAAGGTCATACCACTAGAGCATGATCTTTCTTACAAAGAACAATGAGTGGAAATTTTGGACCGATCAGAGAAAGTTCTACGAAACAAGACCACTCACCTGGTCAAAGTTTTGTTGAGAAAAAAATAGTTATTGAAAGATACATGGGAAATTTAGTTTATGATAAAGAAGAACTATCCTAATTTTTTACCCATGTGTTGAATTTCGATGGCGAAATTAATTTTAAGGGGGGTATAATGTAACACCCTATGTTTTTATAGAATTATTTTTTTTGAAAAAATTAAATTTAAATTTATGTCTTTCAATGAAATAAGTCAAAAATTCATTTAAAAAAGAATATAATCAGTGTACGTTACCTAGAAAATAGAATTGGAATATGTTACACATAATATCGACTTAGCATAACTTACATGCAACACCGAAGTTTCTACGAAACATCATATTATTTTTATAATTATTTAAAATAATTAATTATAACCTAGAAATTAAACTTAAAAATATGAATATTAACAAATATTTTTATAATATGGTTTATAATGGTTTTATATAAATAAAACAAATTGATAATGAAAGATAAATATTTTGGTAAAGTCCTTGTATGTTTTAAAATACTATGTCCTCAAATGAACTACTTTTAATGCCCTTGTGTGAAAAATAATAAAATTAATTTTAGACAAATTTATAAATTTAATTTGATAAACAAAAATTAATTTTTGTATTTATAATTTCTAAATTATCTTAGGTATTTTTTTTGTATTTTTCTGAGAAACTTCATTTTTGGATGAATAGTGAAAAATAACGAATTTTAATTAAAAAATGCTTCTTCATATAATTTATTTGTAAGGATAAATTAAATTTTAATTTGGTTTAAAAGTTTAATTAGATTATATTTTTATAAAATAATCCAATTTAGTTCATTTGAACCAATTTCACTTTGAAATTTGGTATAAAAACTTCACAAACTTTTGGAATATTTACTTTTAAAACTTGTAGTGTTGTACCGTCATTAGGATTATTTTCAAATTAATTTCTGACATTTATGAGATTAGAATTTGGAAAAATGGATTCCATATTTATAATGATAACAATTTTTTGTTTTTAATATTCCCAAATTAATTTTTGACCGAAAATATCAATGAAAGTGTTTAAAATTAATTACAATGATTAAAACAGAAATTAGGTTAACAAAGTACTAATCCTTAAATTTAAGACACATAACGACCTATAAACTTGTAAAAAACCCATTTTATGGCCATTAATAGTACAATAAAATTTTATTGTTGACTTTGGTTGTTTTTATGACTTTGTTTAGTCAAAAAGGTGGTTAGACCTAACTTGTTTTCAAAAATGCTAAGTGTGTCCTTTCCCTTCCCTATAAAAGGGCACCACCTATTACTCTTATTCACTCCTCCCAGACCACTTAGGTTCGGTAAATCTAATCCCAATACACTTACCAAAATCAATACCTTCCTCCTATAATCCCCCCTTATGCATAAATAAATCCAAGAATTCCTTTGGGCACAAACCCAAAGGAGTTACCCAATTAAGAAGTAACATCTTCTCTCAAGATTCATTCTTTAATTTTATTTCTACATCCCCTACACTATATTTATTAAATTATTGTATAAAAAAATATTTTATTCAATATACTAGGATGGATTTATGATAATATTTCTACCTAAACTTAGACACACCTCCATCTAAGGGGTAATGAACATACTATTTATGTGCACGGTGAACTACGACCTCCCGAAAAGATGATTATTAATTTTTCCTTACCGCCTATCATGGTAGAAATTATGATGAAAAATCTATTTATATATTTTTTATATTATATTTTTTATGTATTTAATATTATTTGTTACTTTTTAAACATATTTTTTTTATACTTTCCATTTGGTGTTAATACGATAATTTTGTTTGAGGAAGTGTAGACTACTACCCCCTCAAAGCGATTTGATTCGTTCACACACTACATGAAATGTATTAAGGATAGGTTGAATTAAACTATATGATATATATATATATATTATAATCTATCTACTATAATAATTATATGATTATTCATGTAAATACACATATATCATTTACCTTAATTTTTTCAATATGGCAACAGAAACAGAAACATCGTTCAAGCATACGTACGACTTACCATTTCCATGAATGAGGTAATTTATTTCATACTTATATATTCTATATATTATTATAACACAAATATACTTAATAGAAATTATATTTATATAATTATTTAAAATCTTTAAATCATGACATATGTACACGGATCAAAGATATAAAAAAATTAAGGCACATGCGAAGAATAAAGCGGATATTACTTGAAGTGAAAAATTGACATAGAATTGTTAACAAGAGGGTCATATAAAGTCATAAACCAACCATATAAGGTATTAAATATTATAATATGTTTCTTTTATAGATATATAATAAACATATATTTATTATATAGGATTTTTAATAGAGTACTACGAGAGTCAAGACACAAGGTAAGGGGATTTCATCTCACTTTTTATTTCCATGAGATACATACTTGATTCACCACCCATTACTTTTGTGTTGTTTGTATAATACCCATTGATGTATACAATTTTTATTAAACATAGATTTATGTGTATTTACATATCCATTTTATGATATTTTTATCATGGGTTTTATGTTTCAAAATTTTCCAAATCTGTAAAATAGTTTTGTCTCAATTTTCATTATTTGAGACTAATGTTTTGTTATAAACCTAAATTCTTTTTTGAGGTGTATATACTTAAATTTTACATGTTATATCATGAATATACATTTTTCATGATATTTTAAGCATAATTTAATTTCATCTTCTTACATTGAGAGTGTTATCCCAAATAATCAAGTGGTAAGAGTTAATTAAAACAATCTTATAACTTTTCAAGATTGTTAATAATTATGATTATTTGATGAAATGTAATGATAACTATATGAAAAAAAATCACGAGTTTGATTATCCTCTATTTATTTAAGATATATCTACGTATTAGTACAATTTTTACACTATTTGGTACTTAGGATAATAAAAAAATGTTTTTAAAAAAATCTGACTGTATTTCTCTCTTCGATCATAAATCTGTTTTATATTAAAAGCCATGTTTTCAAAAATGTTTTAAAATGATAATTGAAGGAAATTTTCAAGAAAAAAGTATTTTACATTTGTTTATTTTTTTAAAAACATACTTTATGTGTTTTCAAATCTATTTTCAAGGAAAATGGTTTTCAAAAAGGTTTTATGTTTTAAAAAGTGTTTTTCAATGATGAAATAATATTTTCCCTAAGAAATGTTTTAAAAATATATTTCAAAATTATTTCCCATATAAGATAACATCCTTAGGTTTTACTCATTTATTTTAGAGGAAATTATTCAATGTTTCCATTATTATTCTTTCTATGGATGGATTATGTTTTTATGACATTTTGTTTATAAAACTCATTTCTCTTTCACAGGTTATATGATTTTGAAACCTACTTCTTTTCATGGGTTATATCTATGATGAAATGATCATGAAACCTATATTTTTACACTAGTTATGATATGATAAAATTTTTATAATACCCATTTAATTTAATAGTATATTATATGATTATTTATGATCTTATGCCATAGGTATGTATGATTTAATTATGAGATTATTGCATCCTATATCTCCCTCCAATGCATTGGTTAAATATTTATATCTCATGATATAGACATGGATGGAGTGAGAAATGAAGATGGTTTAGTATTACAGGCCTGGAACAAGGAGTGAACTTGATTCAGTATTACTTGGATGGAATGAAAAGTGAACTCAGTTCTGTAATATTAGGATGGAAAGGGGTTTGAACTCAGTTCTGTAAAAGAATTTTTCATTAAGATGGTCTCACCAACATTGCCTTGACTATAGAAATCATTATATAGGATTACGTGTCTTCCACAATTCTATATTTTATTCCTATATTATGCTTTCATAGATTAGGTTCTATATTTCCTTATGATTCTTGTCTTATGGACTTCCAAGGTTTATGTAATGATTCATGTTTATGATCTTTGATATATAGGGAATGATATTCATCTTTTATGGTCATGTTCTCATACCCTTATTCTCATGATTATGATTACGTATCTCCTTTATTTACCCTTACTGAGCTTCTGAGCTCAGCCCTTTTTTATGTTTCCTTCCATCATGCTTTGAAGATATGTATTATGTTTGATGTTTCTAAGAAGGGTGATAGTCCAGAAGAATCTAGTGGGAGATTATATAGCTCATTTATGTACCAGTGTGTATGTTTCCATGTTTCCAAAGTCACTAGACTAGTACAATATCTGGGCATCTATTTATATAATGCTTTATGTATTCTGCAAAATTTATGTAATGTTAGTATATGAAAAGTGAGGGTCGCTATAAAGAATAATTACTGGTAAGCATAAAATGTAATGAAAGAGGAGTACAAACCACTTTAGATCTATCCATAAAAAATATCTGAATAACCTTCCCAATATATCTCTCCTAAGATAACCATAGTTTCTTGGAATTTCTATCATGGTTTACCGACATGACAAAAATATTTTGTGATGGCGCCAAGTATTTCATTTCAAAAACATGAAAAATATCCTTCTTCAATATTTTAATTCTAGAAGCATAATGGAAAATAGTGATCATATCACCAACATGAAAAAATAGTATAATAAAATCATCATTGCTAAATATATTAACAAAAACACAATGATCGAAAGATATATTCCTAAAACCCTGATGGAAAATTATAGATTCAAACTTCTTATACCACATCCTCAACATTTACTTTAAACCATAAAAAATATTATTTAAACTCTAGACATGATTCTATTTACGTATTTCAATAAAACCCTATGGATACTCTATATAAATCTCCTCCTCTAAATCTCTATAGAGGAAAGATATCTTCACACCCATCTTCTCAATATGAAGATCCAAACTTACATACAAACCAAGAATAACCCGAACAGAATACATTTTGACAACAGGTGAAAAAATCTCATCAAGATCAATACCTTTATTCTGAAATAAGCCTTTAATAAGTTACCTTTCCATGTATCATGAAAAAAATCATATTATTCATTTTTAATATAATAAATACAAATATTTTTCAAAATATTATTACCATTAGGAAACTTATCTAGATCAAAAGTATGATTTTCATATAATGATATCATCTCATCATCCATTTCCATTACCCATATATCATTCTAATGACTTTATATAACCTCGTCAATTTATTATATTTCCCCCCTTTAGTGAGCATCACATACTCATCAGGTGAATACTGAGTTGGAATAGTATGATTCTAGATGATCTCCGAAGTGGATTCATAGGTTTTTTAATAAGCCCTGAAATTGGATCATCCATAAAATAAGGTGCATCAAAGACATAAAATCGAACCTATTCACCCTAAACACCATTCTTAACATCAACACGATCATCTGAATCAACAATATGAGGTAAATTTGAATCAAAACCGTATTAAGATTAGAAAATACATTAGAAGTTGGAGAAGTTGATTTTTATCCCTTATCAATATCTGCAATAATCTAATCCTATTTAGACACCACATTATGGATTAACATAGGTTTACTGAAAATGAGATCCTGAACCTATCCCTAAACTCATCATGTCTATAGAAAATAAAAATATACTCTTGTGACTTACCATCCATCTTTGATATCTCATATCTAAGAACATTAACAAAATCCTTGCAACCACAAACACATAAATGATCATAATTGATCTATTTTGCACACCAAATTTTTTTAGGAATGTCTTTTTAGAAAGAAAATATATGTGAAAAATTGATAATATAAGTATCAGTAAATAAAGAATCATCCAAAATATGTCAAAGAAACTTTTCTTTTAAAAGAAAATAATGAACTCTTTCCAACAAAGTCATGTTCATCTACTTAACTACACCATTTAGTTGAGGTGTCTTAGAAGGAATATTTTGATGTTGAATACCTTCCTTATTATAATACTGATCAAATGAGACACAATACGCATCCCCATTATCAGTGAAAATTCATTTCAAATTGTTACTAGATCTTCTATCAACCGAAACCTGAAATTTCTTAAAAACACTAAGCACCTGAATTTTTGGAATTGAAAACATAAACCCAAAAATTATGTGAGTAATCAAAAATAAACATAAAAAAAATAAATACCACCACTAAAGGTCTTAGACTTCAAAGACCAAAAATTTTAGAATGTACTAATTTAAGTACATGTGACTTACTTTGTAAAGGATGGCTGTTAAAACTCACTCTACTCTATTTCTAGGAATAAAATTATCAAATGTATCCAATTTTACCCTCTTGAAATATGGAATTATATTTCTCCTAGAAAAACAACCAATAACTTTCTCACTAATATGTATGAGCATCTTAATCCATAATATGGAAGACAAAATGCACTCAACAACGCAAGATGTATTGTAAGAAATAGAAGTTATAGTCCAGTACAAACTTAAATGCTTCTTCCCTCGATACACAATCAAGGATAACTTGGAAATATTTCATTAGAAATCACTAAAAGTACTGATAAAACCATCATCATCAATAAAATTAGTAGAAATAAGATTCAGATGAACCTCAGGTGCATGTCGAACATTCTTCAAAATCATCTTACTTCTGATACTAGTCTCCAAACAGATAGTCCTGATACCTAGAACATTAGCATGAAGATAATTACCCATATTAAAAATCCAAAAATTACATGGGCTGTAATATGTAAATAACTCCTTCCTCGACGTCACATGAAAATACGAACCACTGTTAACAACCCAGCAAGAATCATTAGAAGTAATATTACTAGAGTTGTAAATAATAATATGATCAGCCATTATAGCGATAAAGACATGATCATATCTATCGCCATTATTCTTCTACTTATTTTCATTTATTATATTTTCTATTTTCAGCTAATTGAAAAGCTTTTTAACATGTCCTTTTTTACAATATTGATATCATTCCAACTCTCTCTAATTTGACCTAGATTTTATTCTACATTTTCTCTTACCTCAACTTCTCTATCCTTAATTATTTTTCTAACTTATCTCATCTATTATCTGGTACTAAAATATCTAAATAATTTTTCTCTTGAGTATGTTTTCAAACTTGTTCATTGAAGATAACAGAATTAAAAATACTGAATGTTACAGTACCAACATTAGTAGAACCAGTTAGAGTAACATGAAAATTTTCCCAATAATCAGGTATAATATTCATTAATAAAATCTCTAAAATCACGTATTTAAAAGTAACACCCATACTATAAAATTGATAAAAAATCATCCCTAAAATTTACATAAAAATTCATTAATAGATTTACCTTCTTTGTACCTCAAATTAATCACTTGTTCGAGGAGATATAATTTATTATTTCCTGTATAGGGAGAATGGGTAGTCTCAATCTTCTCCTAAAAATCTCTAGTGTGAGATATGTCGATAATATGGTTCATCATTTTGTCTTTGAACCAATAAGTATTGGAACGACAAACCATTTCTTTCCCAAACTCTCATTATTCATCAAAAATTCTTTCTAGATTTTGAGTACTAAACAACATAAGATTCATTAATTTGAAAAAATATAGATCTTTCATTTTTAATCAGTATATATGGTAATTTATAACATTCAACAAAATTATCTGACTATAATTCCCTTCCATAATTTTTCTAAACAAAAAACCGAACACTTTTATACCAGATATTGGGAATGAAATCTAGTGATGAATGCGAAAATGAAAACCAAATTGAACATGAAATGGAAATAAAAATATTTCCCTTCAAACAGGCTTGAGAAATTAAAAAAGGATGTGCAATAACAAAAAATATATGCAAACAAATAAATTTTGACACAAGAAATTTTTTACATAGAAATCCCAATGAGGGAAAAAACCACAGGACCTATTACAAAAAGAATAATCCACCAATAATCTAGATTACAAAGCATAGACTTCCAATGATGACCAGGATCTCAAAAATAATACCCAGATAAAATGTCAAAACAAAGGCAGAAATTAGATGTAGTATGAAACAAACCAAAAATTAAGAACATATCCTGATAAAGAAACCCAAATATATTTGACCCTAAAGAGAAGGTGTTCACTATCCAAATAAAAGGTGCAGATGAAAATAACCTTGATCATATCAAAGATCACTATAGTTTAAATCCAATCAAATGAGAAGAGATTTTCAAGTCATATGTCTAAAAAATGTTGGGTGAAACCATAAATACACTATGCTAAATATGAGGAATAAAAACTATACAGCCCCTCAAAATCATCTACCTAAAAAACGTCTAAAAAATATCTATACCAAAAAATAGCAACCATTCTAAAAAATATAGCTATTTTTTATTTTTATTTTATTTTTTTTGTGTCACATGGCTTCCCCACCATAGGAGGACTCCCATAATTAGGGAAATAATTTTTTACATGTGAAACCATCATTATTCTCTTTATATTGACATTCCTTTCCTTTTATCTTATTCGAACTAGGTTGATACCCTATAATGTAACTAAAGAATAAGTTTGGAGTTAACTCCAGAGCTATTTCTATATGTTTTTTATACCATCAGCCAAATTTCATCAGCTTGTAAAGAGATGATCCTAGCATATAACACTGGTGGAAATCAAGTGCTCATATTCCAATGAGGATCATTTTCCATGGGTTCTTCCTTATACATATGTAAGAACATTTACATTTGAAGCTTTTTTAAGACATTTTAGTCAGTAATAAGTTAAATGGGTTATAAGTTTCCCTGTAATTTTTCATTAATTTACTTATTTATAGTTATTATACATCTATTATTAATATTAATTATCTACATCATCTTTTATAATACTATTATTTTTTGAGAATAATAAAACATGTGAGTGGGTGGTGTCCTTTTCATGTATGTAGGACCGTAAAGGCCCAAAACATGTTAAATACCATAGTCCTTTACTACTTCCAATTTTCATTCTTTTCATTTCGTATTAGTTTTACATTTCCTATTTTTGTCTCATATCCATTCGCCAATGTCATTTTATTTATGTATTGTGGAATTGTTCACCTTTCACTCTTCTTCAATTTCGAATACATAGTAGAAACTAGTGGTATATTCAGTGTTCTTTGGCCTTGTTTGGGACTTACGATTCAACACAACCCCCAAAAAATTGGTATCAGAGCTCCCAAATAAAAAAAATGGAATCTACCAAGTATGAAATAAAAAAAATTAAATAGTGGAAATGAGTTTAATCTATGGATAATTAATACAATATCCGTTATTGTCTAGAAAGGACTAATCGATGCCTTATATGGCCCTAAAAAACCACTTATAACCTATTTTTATAATGGTGATACCACTAACACCTAAGAAGATATATCTATCAATATTATTTTCAAAGTCCATTCCTCCCTATTATTATCCTTATGTGGTAAATATAAGATCATGAAATTATGATAACAAATAATAAGATGGGTGGGGTGGGGTGAATTGTAGTTTAGAAAAAATTAAACTTACAACTTCCCAACACCTTTATTATATGAAATTCTATAAAAAATATTCATTATGATATACTTTATAAATTTAAGAGTATGAAAAAGAAAAATACTAAACAGTATAAACTTTTTGTAAAATAAACAATAAAAATATAAAACATGTACATGGATAGTTTGTAGACTAAAATGATGATAAAAAGATATAACCGACTCTCTATAAAATGAATGTAACTAAACTTAATGAAACTACACTAATAGAGGTCTTCACATTGACGTAAAGTGATAAGGAAGTCTGTATACTTGAATTTAGATACTCCAAATTTTCAACATATCAAAGGTATGTCATCAAAATTCTAGAATCCATTAATTCACCAGATCAGACTGTGCTTTGTCTCCCTATCCTTAGGATCCCCCAATAAATTTTATCAAACAAACCACTATCTCCCAAGAATTTAGATCCTTTGATCAACATAATCAGACAACAAATTAATACATCATGATATATTAGATAATTTACAATAAAATCTTCATAGTCGTATTCTCTAAGACAAACTCTATAAATATTATAGTTGAATCTCACTTATAAATGAGAAATTAAAAAAAATTTACCGAAAATATTAGATCGCATGGAGTTGATTTTATTCTTCCTAGTGAGGTTGTGGTCTAATTTATATAATTTAGTGTAACAAACTTTCAAATTTTAAATTTGATAATTCTTAGGAATTTCTGCAATGGAATCAGATTAAACATATTTATATTTCAATCAAATTATCATATAAAAACTTTATCTAATAGTCATAAAGTATAACAACATTACAATTCTTTATATGAAGTTACATTTGGTAGAAATTGTATAGTTCCATCTAGAATTATTTATATATATTTATCTGATGTACTTTGTATATATTTATCAGATATACATTTTATATTTCCATATAATAAAATTTGTATATATCTATCTGATATGCTTTTTAATTATTATTATGGTATAGTAGAAAGCCTTTTTCTATTGGTAATGAATTTTTCTGTCTGGTATGATTGAAAACTTTCTACGTTACTTTATATTTTAGAAGAGATAAAAAATAGAAATAGAAAAAATGTAAAAGTGATATGTGATTTTCAAAATTAAGAGTAACAAAGATATTTTCCAACTCAAAAATCACTTTATTATTGAAAATAACAATACACAACTCAAAGATAAATTTTAAAATAGAAATCTTAAAAATATACCCACTTTACTTACATATCTTTTTAGGGATCTAACTTTCTCCCCATTTGTAGTTTTCAAAATAAAAGTAATGGAATAGAACTCAGCAGAAAGTTATCTAGAAATTCCAGAATCACTCTACAAAAATTTTATAGGGGTATATATAATTATGTGAAATATTACCAAACATTGAAAGAATCATGTGAATGTAGAAATAATTTAATTAGAGAATCATAAATCATATTATCAAGGAATAATAGAATAATTCAGAGTATAATGTAATAGATGGATGTTAAATTATTATAATAACAAAAAATTTCAAGAAAAAATAAAACATTTTTAGAACATTTGTTAATGATGTGATTCATCTTCTTAAAATCTTTCTTCATCACCTTTATATTATCAAACTTTACTTCCTATCATGAAATAATTTCCTCTCTTATCTATAACTTTTTATTTTATTGGCACAACTCAGAATATTGTTGGATGGAAAAGAACATTAGATCATCAATGTCTCTCAAATGTTATCCAACATTAGAATTTATTCTATCATATATCTTAGAAAATAAAATTTTAGCCCTTTTTAATATGATCATCAAAGAACATGACATCACTGGTTTGATTCACCACTTGAGGATATTCTTTATCTTTCTAAACACAATTTTTTAATTGCCTTTCATATTGTTCAACTCTTCATTATTTTGAATGTCAGGCTCAGACAATTTCTTAAGAGAGCTTATTCTTTTAACATTTTCAACCTTTACTTGAATATACTATTACCTTGATTATCTGTACTACCTTCAAGTATCATTATAAATTCCTTAAAATTATTTATCTTTATAAATTTTCTCTTATATCTTGTACTTGGAGGGAAATTGATAGAATCATTTGAAACTTTAGGTAAAAGTGATTCTCTAACCCACCAAGGAAAAATTTATTCTTGTTCAACAAACATAGATTGATATATTTATTGAAACTCAATATCTTTATTATATTTCCTTTCTTTTGATACTTTCAAATTTGAACCTTAATTTTCACTTTATAATTATTCTACTTCCAATGAACGGAAAAATTCATCACCTTTTGTAGAATTAGAAGTTTGAGATGTCTAAGAATGCACTGAGGATTCATTTAAATAATAATCCTTTTAATAAACTGAATTATTTATAGTTTTTGAAGTTTTTTTCTAATTGTTTGATAATCTCAGTTTATTTGGATCCTTTCAGTTTCTCTTTGAGAGTAGAATATTTCTCAACAACCTCATCAATCTCTTTTAAAATTTATTTTATAAAATCCTAAATAACATCCTTTTCTTTATCTTTTGAAAAAAATAGAGGAACCTATAACTATTTCTTTATAGGAAAAGACCGATTGACTTCCTTATCCTTTTCAACAACTTCATGAGATTTTTATATTTCCTTCATAAAATATTGATAAACATTATCTTTATTGACTTTAAGAAGATATCTTTTCTTTATTTAATCTTTATTTTTTTAAAAAAATTCTTCATTTAGATCCCTGGATTTAGAAGGCTCAATGATAAAGACATTATCACCTTCATTCCTTTCCTTTTTCTTCTTATTCATCTTAGTAAAGGCTTTGTTCAACATAGCCTTTACTTTATTTCAAGTGATTTTAAGAGACTTTTGAGAGTACTCTAGAACCTTAATATTTCAATAAAGTGTATTTTTAGGATCTTCAATTAATTAAACTAATGATATTTAATTTTATTATCTATAAACCTCCCCTTTGCAGGGAATTACACCAACATCATCATAGAAATCATTTCATCAACATAATAAGTTTAATTTTCTCTAACTATGGATGATTTATCAAAAATATTCTCTACTTCCACAAACATGATAATATCTCTATAAATAAACTTTGTATTGAGAAAAATATTCAACTTCACTATCCCTTTTTGAATGGATTCGATGTTTTTTCAAATGAACTTCACAAGGTTAAACTTCCTCATATTATAAATAAAGTGAAGGAACTATATATCCAAAACTTTTATAGCATCATTTTGACATTATATTAGATGTAAATAACTATGTATATAATAAAATACAATACTCTCATCAGAAGATAAGATAATCATATTTTAAAAATACTCATTAACAACATAAAGTATTTTTTCTATAAGAGTTCTTTCAAGAGAATATACATTTTCATGATGTCTGTGAGTAACAAAAGAAGATTAATCTTCAAGAGGTAACCCGACCAACTTACCCATTATCTAAATATTCAAGCCACAGGTTTTACCAAATAGGATGAAGGAACCATTCTTTATACTATATATTTCATTAAAACTGAAATGATGTATATTTATCAAATAATTCTAGGATAATTTAGATCATAATCATCTTTTGTAACATAAATTTCTCCCATCATTGTAAAATAATTGAAAATTTTAACAAAGAGTCTAAAATTTTAAACCATAATATATCTATATTTTTTTCCTTTATAACATATTGAATAGAAAAGTATCTATTGGAATCCATGAAAAATTATATGAAATATAGATAAGGATTTTGAAAAAATTATAAAATTTATCATATAGAGGGGGAATAATACATCGAGAGATATTTTCAAAACAACTAGTGTGGAAAAATAAACCAAGCCACTGCTACTATATATAGGTAATGAGAGTGGTAGTTGGAATTTAGGGACATACAATGGTTAATATTAGAAGTCATAAGTGATAAATTCAAAATATTTTTAGAAAATAATTATTTTTAACTTCTAGTTATAATAATAAATATTTTTTAGAAAGTTTGAGGTCCCTGAAATTTTTTTTCTAGTATAAATTCAAAAAAATATAACAATTGTTTTATTATATTTATGTTATAAAAGATATATCAGGTCTTAAAAGAGTAACTTTTAGAGATTTTATGAACTCGATTTCTTAAGAAATTCTGCTCAATAGTTTTATAAATTGGATGCATAAGAAGTTATAGATATATATTAATTTAAATAAAACTTCTGATGAACCATATTCTTATAAAATTGATATGATTCTAAAAATATTTTTCAATATATTTTAACAATAAGAACAAACATAATAAAATATAATAATGGAGTTTTTCACTATAAAAAGATGTATTAAACAAGTATTTTATTAATGATCACTTTATATTGATCATACCATGATTATGTCTAATATATTCAAATATATCAAAATATAGTGGTTTTCTAAAAATACCAACAATTTGATCTTATGTTCCAATGAATTGAAGAATAATATCTCTTTTTTCTGTGTGATATCAAAGAAAATGATGTCTTATATATATGTTCATTATTCAAGAGTGATGTGTTGGGTTCTTAGATAAAAAATGGAACTTTTGATATCATAAAAAATTGGGGCTTTATATATATGTTCATTATTCAAGAGTGATGTGTTGGGTTCTTAGATAAAAAATGGAACTTTTGATATCATAAAAAATTGGGGCTTTAAAAAAACTCATTCCAATGTTATTGAGTGTGTGTTTCATCCACAACATTTTGGAACAACAACCTCCATCTACTACATATTTTAGATTTAGCTTTAAGTAGTGCTAAAAATTTAATTTCTTGTATTTATAAGACACTACATTTTTTCTTAATTAGTGACATGTTCAAGATATAATTTTTCTATCCATTTTATATCCACTAAAGTCAGTATATGAAAAAAAAATTAAAATCACTTCTAGAAGAATAAAATTTACCAATATCTATAGTTATTTTAAAATAATAAAAAACTAGTTATAGAAATTTAAGATGGTATTATTTTGTATTTTCATGAAATATCACACATAATCATACCAAAAAAAATTAAATTTGGTTAACTATCAATGAGATATAATAAACTTCCAATCATCCCTTGATGTTTTTGATTGATAATGATATCATTAAAAATGTTCTATATAAAAATATTTGGATTATTAACTCCCTTATAAATTTTTTTTAAAGGATAAATCTTGTAAGTCTATAATACTAGTCTCTTGGAGCTTGTTTATGTTCATAAAGTGCCTTATTATGTTTTAAAACATGTTCAAGAAATATATTATTTTAAAAATTTGGTGGTTTTTCTACCTAAACTTCCACCTATACAGATCGTTTAATAATATCAAACTTCACATCCACTTTATAAAGAGTAAAATATAATTATGTTGTAAAGGATAAAAGTATATGGATAAATTGAAGTCTTGGTACTAGTGAAAAATTATCTTCATAATCTATTAATTCCTGATGATTATAACTCTTATTAATACTACTTTATTTATTTCAAATAATAATTCCATTTTCATCATGTTTGTTTCAAAAACCCCATTTTACTCCAATCATAAGAAGAAACTGAGGTCATTAAACCAAATTACAAACTTTGTTATGTTCAAATTCGACAAGTTCATTATGAATTTAACTTATCCAATAAATTTTACATAAATAATTATTAGGTTTTTTGGTTTAAACTGAGATATGAATTCACAATATTCACATTCATTTCTTAAGTAACTGAGAGTTTTTACTGATTCATCTCTATCTATAATTTTATTATCTATGGGTTGATTTCTTAAGAATTACTAATTTCATGGAAAAGTATATTCTTTTCTTAAAAATTGACTAAAATTATTTTAAAGGTATGGATTTTGAAATTATTTCTTCTATTGATCTTTTATTTGAATAATTTTTTAACATTGGTTAAAATCAATTTTGAAAATGTTATCTTAATTTATATCCTTTGGAATTTAAAAAAATATTAGTTTCATCAAACTTAATAAGAACAATTTCCTAAATAATGTTTGTTTGTTTCTTAAAAACATGATATTCCTTAATTTTTATATAATATCTACAAAATATTTCTATATTATCATTTTTATCAAATTTATATAAATTATCTTTAGTATTCATAATAAACACTTTATAAAAAAAGATCTAAATAAATAATGTTTTGGATTTATTCCTATCCACAAATATTAAGTAATAATATTAAGAAAAGGTTGAATTAAATATCGATTAATAGTATAATAAGAAGTACTAACATATTCATCCAAAAAATGTTTAGAAATTGAGTATTAATTCAATATAGTTATATTAATTTCTTGAATAATTCTATTTCTTTGTTCAAATATAACATATTTCTTAAGAAATCAAGGATCTAAAACATTATGTGCAATTCCTTTTCTTCTAAAAAAAGTTTCAAAATCAATATTTTCAAAATCACAACCCTAATCACTATGAATAGTAATAAAAGGTAGGTTTTTCATTTTTATAGTGAGCTAGAAAACTTCTGAGACAAAAAAAGAGCTTCCAAAATTTTTATATAAAATTGACCTGATTATATCTAGTGTAATTATCAAGTAAGATATACACATAATGTTTTCCTTCAATACATCTAGTTTCTGTTAGACTGAATAGATACATGGACACTAAATATAAATATTCATATGTTGAAATTTCACTAATTTATTTAAATATTGACTTTGGTTGCTTACCATATTGACTAGGATCACAGACTTTTAAAGAATTGAACCTCAACTCTAGTAAATATCTTAGAATTAGTTTCATAAATAGTTTAGCTAAAATTATTACACTAAAATGGACTAACCTTCTATACCAAAACCAAGATTTATATTTAATTATTATTATAAAAGGTATATCATGGTTTCTATGATTTTCTTGGTTTTATGTGGAAACACTCGCATTACTATCAATAGAAAGAATGAACTCACATTTTTAACTTTGAATAATACATTTATCATTCTTAAATTTCACTAAGTAACCTTAATCACAAAATTTAATAATGT
Source organism: Viscum album (assembly GCA_963277665.1). Taxonomy (NCBI): domain Eukaryota; kingdom Viridiplantae; phylum Streptophyta; class Magnoliopsida; order Santalales; family Viscaceae; genus Viscum; species Viscum album. Next base: position 348,192,112 of record OY728158.1, on the reverse strand, counting down.
AGATGAGATCATGCTTATTTCCTATAATATATAAACCATTATAAATTATGTATTTAACTAAAAATTCAACATCACCAATTTCAAAAATTTATCTTTGAGCATTGTTTCCAAAAGTTATTTTTTGTCCTTTAATTTTATGAATGTTCTAGAATAACTTCTTATTTTATATCATATGCCTTGAACAAAAATTTTCCATTCAGCATATGTTTTGGTTTCTGTTACTTATCCTTTCTCCCTAAAACTGAAAAGAATATGTTTTTGGTACCCAGACTTTCATGGTTCTAGATGTTTTAGAAAATATAACTTTTAGAATCCAAATATTCCATACTTTATTATACTATTAAGTTGTTAATTATTTTGTAATATAAGTTTTATGAAATCAAAAATAATGAATGTGATTTAAAGAAAAAAATTTCAATATCATCGTACTTCAGATTTAATACAAAAAGGTTTATTTTAGGAAACAATAGTTTGATATAAAATGTAGATTTCTAAAGGAAAAACATTTTCAGGATGTTTTTTTTTGTATTTTATAAACTATTTTTAAAGGTTATCAAAATTTTACTTCCTAGAAGTAAAATTAGATAGAAGTTATCTTAGACTAAGGATGTCTGAATTATGTTTTATAACAAAATTCTTATCATCATAAGTTGATCTAATGTTAAATTTCTTATCAAACTCTAATGAATTTTTAAAAATTTCTTAATTATGTTTTTAAATCCAATTATTTTCCTTAGTAAGATCTAATTTAGCTTAATCATTGTATTTAATAACATTATAATTCTTTTTCTATAAAAAATTTATAGATCTAGTAATTTCATAGAGAAATTTTAAACTATCCCCATATTTTGATGTATCAGCTTTTTATTATTTTGAAGAATATAAACTACATTCGTCATTATAAGTATCCAGGTAATTTACTTTTTGAGTTATGTTTGTGAGGGATTCATCAGGTACCTTATACATGTAATATTAATTATTCTTTGGAATTCTAGCCTGTAAACTAAGATCCTTTTTAATATCACTTCTTCCATCAGAATAACTTTATGAAGAGGCATCCCCACCACTTTCACTATAAGTGTCTAGAGACCTTAAACTTTTCTTACCGTCTCCTTTATAATATTTCGTTGAAATTTTTACTTTTCACTTTATCCTTGGAAAATCTGGTTTAATATGCCATGGTTTCCTACATTCATAATCGATTAGCTCAAAAGTATCTTTCTTCTCACTTGTGTCTTTAATATTTTTCTTTTACTTATAATGAAAATAATTCATACCAACTATATTATTCATACTCTTTTATAGTTGATAAAGTTAATTTTAACTTTCCTATTAATAACTACCATCTGATTCAACTTTTAGTTATTATTAATCTTTTCATTTTTTTGAAAAATTCTCACAATACTTATCTTTCTTAGTTATAACTATTATAGACAATGAATTAAAAGGTACACTATTTTTATTCTTTTCTTATTCTATGTCTATTTTTAGTCTTCTCTTATACCACATAAAAGTTCCATTGAGATCATCTATACTCAGATTTGTTGGATATTTTACATAATATGTTGTTTTCCTATTAAATTCCCACTCTTTGGGAATAATATCAATTATCCTTTCAGTAATATTATTATCATACAACTATTTCTATCCAAGTGAATATACGATGTTTATAATATTCATAATACTTTGATGCATCTTTGCAATAGATTCACTAGGTAAGAAATAAAAACCTTGATAGTCTGTGTGATTCATTTATCTTATATTTTTCAAATCATTAGATGTTATAAAATTATTTACTCCTAAATTTCTATAAATATTTTTATTTCCCTAAAAAAAGATACCTATCTATAGATATTCATTATAATTGAACATTACAAAGTATTCCAAACTCTACAATTTAGCTCATATTATATATTCTCCCTTATAGTAAATGTTGTCACTTATTTATCAGCAATGTTATAGTTACTGTTCGTCATCAAAAAAATATCAACACCATTATTTATCATACAGGTATTCTTAAAATCTATCCAATAGTCATAATCAGCAAAATCAGAGATTAACAGTCTGCTAGAATTTAAATTCCATAAAGTTACAATAGACAAACGTGCTATCACAAAAATAAAACTTTTCTTTACCTGTATGTTTAATGTAAGGAAATATATATATAGACCAAATAAAATATCAAATATAAGATTGTACATGTATGGTAATACACAATAAGAGGGGGGTATAGTGAATTATTGTATATAAAAAACTAAACAAACAACTTCCAAAACCTTGATTATAATAAAGTATATCAGATACATAGTCATTCAGATATACTTTATAAATTTTAGAGTATGAAATAAGTAAATACTACATAGTATAAAATTATATAAAATGCATATAAAAAATATAAAACTTTTACAAAGATAGTTTGTCAGCTAAAACAGATTTAAAAAGTATTTGAAATTTTTTATAAAAATAATTAAATCTGGATTATAGAAACTCTAGTAAGAAAACACTTCACTTTCACCCTAAGTGATAATGATATTTTTAGACCATAATTTAGGTATCCTTTATTTTCAATCTATCGGAAGTTTTATCTTCAAAACCTTAGAATCCCTCCATCCACCTAATCGTACAAAGCTCTATCTCCCTATCCTCAGGATCCCTTGATCAATATGATCAGTCAAACCACTATATACCTAGCCCTAAGAGACCTTGATCAACATGTTTGTACAAAAAATTCATATAATAGATAATATAATATTGTTTAAAATAAAATCCTCACAATCTAATGCTCTAATACAAACTCTCTAAATAATATAACTAACACGAACTCAACAATGAGATGTTGAAAAAACTTCCATGGAAAACTTTAGATCACATGTAGTCGATTAATTTATTCTCTTTAAAGTTACGGTATGAATTATAAACATCAATGTAAAAAAACTACAATGGTAATATTCTACGATTATTAGTATTAGTTGAAATGAAATTGGATGAAATATCTTCATCATTCAATAGAATCAACATATCATGTCTTTCTCTAATAATAATTAGGTTTAACACCATTACAATTCTTTGTGTGAAGTTCTATATGATAAAAAAATTATAGGTTTGTTTTTATGATTTATAAATTTCTATTACTTATACTTTGTATATGTCCATATGATATACTTTTTATATGTATATTCAATATAACTTTATATATCCATCCAATATACTTTGTAAGTCACCATAAAATAAAGTATAAACCCTCCATCTGTTAGTATTGAATTTATTTGTGTGGTAGAATTGAAAATTTTATGAAAACAATTATACTTTGGAAGTGATAAAGACTATAAATAGAAGCAATGTGAAATTGAATTGTGATTTTCAAAAGTAATAGTAGAAAGTGATCTTTTAACTCAATAATAAAGTGTTTAGGTAATTTTATTTTAAAATGTTTTCTATTGTTGTTTTCTTATAATAGGGATATTATAAAATATTGCTTCATTGGTTGGTAATATTTAAAAAATAATAGGATTTTTACTTTTAAGATATTTTTTTGAACATTAATAAAATCTCGTCTTGATGAATTTAACAAAAGTATGCTTGATCTATTTTATATTAATATTTTTTTGGATAATGAAGACAAAGGTATAATCCTACTTATTTCTGTAGAAATATAACATATAAATATTTTTGAAACTATTATGTATGGTTGAAACCCTTAAAATATTGAGAAGTTAAATTAGATTTTTATTTATTAGAGTAAACCTAAATTAATTTATGAGGTAGAGAATCTGTTTTCTAGGGGTATACCTGAAAACATAAATAAAAACAAATAAAATATTATGGGAAATGGAAAGAACACAAATCACACACTTTATAGATGAAGGGGGTTTATGTCTAAGTCTAGGAATGTTACCTATTAAAATTATTGTAATCATAGCCGTGTTAGACCAGACTGTAGGAAACCCATGTAAAACCAAAAACTATATGAGCCTGTTAACTAGTCCGTATTTGTAGATGTTGTTTATGATAGTGAAGATATCCTCAATGTGTATAGGTGTGACCTCGACGATGATAGAGTCTTAGACTATAGTTTCTTATTTCACATGTGTCTAAATATAGATTATTTTCTTGAGTTAACTAAGAGATTAAAAGGAGAGGATATAATTGGAAAAAATTGGAGATGTCAGGTCTAGGGTAGAAGCTATCTTTTGATTGACCATGAAAACCATTCGATTATCACATTAAATGAAGTTTAGTGGATCCCCAACCTACATATAAATTTGATCGACAATGGAATTTTATAATAGAATGGATTTACATTTATATCTAATTGGGTTGTCTTATGATTTAAAAATATTATAGTATAGTTATTGGAGATTCTCTTGTGAATGTAATTTATGTGTTTAATAGGAAGTACCATTATATGTAGTTGGGAATAAAATATTTCAAAATACTAATAATACCATTATATGGCATAATAGTTTGGGGCATGCAATCTCTAAAGGTATTGAAAAACTGAGTAATCATGGATTAAATGATGTCACACCTAATAATCATCTATATTGTAAATATTGAATTCTAGGTAAAACTAAAAGAGTAGGTTTTAATATGAACTATTTTAAATCTAGTAATACACTTAAATATATCCATTAAATCATATGATGTTTTTCAAGGAATACCTTCGATGGTGGAGGCTCATACACTGTGAACTTTAAAAACGAATTTTACCATAAGTTTTGGATTTATATTTTTAGAAATAAATCTAATGTGTTTGAAATGTTCAAAACTAAGAAATATTTTATTGAAAATAAATTTTAATAAAACATTAAATTTATCAGTACTATAGATATGGGATTTATCAGTGCTATAAATTTCCTTAACCATCACTAAAAAACACTTTTATTGTAAGTTATTTTAAAAGATGATGAATTTTATCAGTTCTAGAAATAGCGCTCATAAAAGATCCGTTCATAGATTTTAAAAAGTAAGTCATAGAGGTTTTCCTTTATTAGTGATCTTTTAGAACTAATATTGGGGGCCATTTATTGGCACTTTTTGTAGCACTGATATAAGGGGGAGATTTTTTAGTTCCTTTCTAGTGCTGATGAAGTAAACCTTTATCAGCACTATTTCTAGCACTAAAGAAATCTAACTAAAATAGTTTTTGGTGAAATTATAGCACACTACAAAAAAATATGAAATATGAAATATAATTAATTTTACATAATATTGTAATAAAAAAATATAATAAAATGAATACAATCATTTAAAACATTGGTATGTACATTTACATTTGTATTTACAATTTATCAAAAACATCAACATTTTCGAAAACATTAATTTTTTGTTGTTGTTGGACCCCAACCACCTCTGAAAAGGGCCTAATAATGCTATTGGTTACCAAATATACCACCCAATCTTGAAAAAAGTGTACCTATATATGAAGCAATTATTATATTAGTAATACTATAAATAGATAAATTAAACATAAATATGATACAATGTATTAATAAAATGTTACTTTTAAATCGAAAACATACCCTTCGAGTCATACTAGGCACACCATGTGTTATATTATTATGTGGTTGATTCCTACATGTTAAAAATTATTTTTATACCATTTTAATAAAGTATAATGATAATACAAGATCATTTTATTGGTTTGAAGTATGTGATGCATGTTTTTAAATATGATGTGAATTTAATATGAAAATATACATTTTTTAGTCATACCAGCCGCACCATGTTTCAGATTGATGTGCATATGATTTAAACCCATCAAAAACGTTTTTTAGAATATTTCCCAAAAAAATAAATATAAACAGAGTCCATTTTATAGGTTTTCATTGGGTGATACTTTTTAATCTAAAATTTCATTTTAAACTAAAAATGCCATCTTTGAATCATACTGGTCATAACATGTATCAAATTAACATGTGACTAATTACTACACCCCACAGATGACTTTTAGATCATTTTCCTAAAGAATCCGGGTCATACTAGAATGTTTTCTCAGTTTTTAGTGAGTAACAAGCATTTTTAAGTAAAATTTCACTTTTAAATTGAAAACACACATTTTGAACAACATTTTTCACACTATTTATTATATTGAGCTTCGATTGATTTTATCATGTCGCAAAGGACTTATAGGTCATTTTATTAATGAATAAAAGTAATATGAATGTTTTTTTTGGTTTTGATTATTTCATGTGTCTTTTGAACTAAATTGTTTAATTTAAATAAAAACACACACTTTGAGTTATACTAACCACACTATGTGTTAGATTGTTTTATAGTGGATTAAAACAAATAAAAAAAATTATTATAGATCATTGTATTAAATTATCAAGGAAATATGAGTGTGTTTTCTCTATACATAGTTAGTGGATCATATGTTAAACTATAGTGTTATTTTGAAACTAAAATCACACACTTTGAGTTATACCATTGACATTGTGTGTTTGATTTATGTGTAACTAATTCCTACACATAAAAAATAAATTATGAATCATTTTACCGAAGTTTAAAGATAATACAAGTTTCATTTCTTTGTTTTCCTCGAGTAACACATGTTCTTAATTATAATGTAATTTTAAACTGAGAACATGCACTTTGGGTCATATCAGTCACACCATGTTTCAGATTGACATTTGGATATTTCCTACACATCCCAAATGACTACTGGAATATTTTCCTAATGTATCAAGACTATCGAAGTGTTTTTCTTGGTTTTTTGTGAGTCGTACTATTTTTTAACTAAAGTATCTTTTTTAAACTAAAAAGACATATTTCAAGTTATATCAGCCACACCATGTATTGGATTGGGGTGCGGATGATTCCTACATATAAAAAATGACTGATGAATCATTATCCTAAAGTATCAAAATAATATCAATGATTTTAATTATTTTTTAGTAAGTCATGCACATTTTAAACTAAAATTTCAATTTTATATTAAAGAACACACTTTCAGTCATACCGGTAACATTGTGTGTTAGATTTATGTGAAGTTAATTCCTACACATCAAAAATGACTTGTATATCATTTTACTAAAGTATTACGACAATACCAGTGTATTTTATAGGTTTTTATTTAGTGACACATATTTTTAACTAAAATTTTCTTTTAAACTGAAAACATGAACTTTTAGTCATGTCGGTCTCACCTTATGTCGGATCAACTTATGGATAATTACAAAACATCACAAATAAATTATGGATCATTGTTTTAATTTACAACCAAAATAATATTCCATTTTATTAGTTTTTATCTAGAGACACAATTTCTTAACTAAAATATCATTTTAAAAAAATACACATTTTGAGTTATACCGGTCACATCATGCGTCAGATTGATGTGAGGAAAAATCCTATATATTGAAAATGACTTGTGGATAATTTTAATAAATTATCAAGACAACTAGAGTTTTATTTCTTATTTTTATTTGAGTGATACATGTTTTTAACTAAGATATCATTTTTTAACTTAAAAAATTCAGTTTAAGTCATATCAGTCACATTGTGTATCATACTATGGCGTGGCTAATTCCTACATGTCAAAAATGACTTATAGATCATTTTTCTAAGGTATCAAAATAATATAAATGAATTTTATTGATTTTTATCATGTCACATGTATTTTAAACTAAAAAATAAATTTTAAATTTAAACATACACTTTGATTCATACCGACTATACTGATCATTAGATTGATGTGAGGTTAACTCATATGTGTCAAAAATTAATTATTGATTATTATCATAAATTATCAAGAAAATCCACGTGTTTTTTATTAGTTTTAATTGAGTGAAAATTTTTTTTAATTGAAATGTATTTTTTTTAACTAAAAACACAAACTTTGAGTTATGTCGGTCACACCATGTATCATATTTTTGTGTGTCCAATTCCTACACATCAAAAATAAATTATGTGTAATTTTTCGAAAGTATCAAAATGATATTAGTGTTTTTTCTCTGTTATGAGTATTTTAATTGTGTTATATACTACATATCTATTTTAAATATACACACAAAATTTCAGTTATACTAGCTACACCATGTTTGAAAACTAAATAAATAATTAGTAGATACAAATTATAAGATAATTGACTAAAAAATAATTAGATAAAATGATGATAGAATTAAGTAAATATGTATTCTATAAACATTCTGACACCATGTATTCTTCCCACTCATTCCTATTCAAATATAATTTATCCTTTGATCATATGTACAATCAAAAGTCTTGTTAGTACATGAAAAATATAAATAAAAAGTGATTAATAAACATTTTAAATGAAATTATATTTATTCTAAAAAATACCTCTTTAGAGTTTCTAGTTTATTGATATAAATGATATATTTGATAAATTTACAAATTCAACATCCATAATATTTTCTATTAGTTTGTTTTATACACTATATAAACATTAAAAAATAATAGTAATTTATGTTTTCATATGTCGTGATAGTAAAATATTATTATATATACCCTAATAGTTGTCAAATTTTAGAATTAGATAGGCTTCTTAATCACATGGACCATCTTAATACCATGATTTTAGCTAAATTTAAACACCACCCTATCATAAAAAAATCAAGGAAACATAATATAAAATGTATAAATTTGACTTTATTTATAAATATTTGAATGTAGTGTATTATAAATTTATAAATGTCATCATGTATGGTCAATTTTTTGGAAATCCATGCATTGAATCCAAAAAATAAATCATTGGAGCATCCAAATTGATTACAATGAGAAACCAATGCTCCATAAAAAATGAATAAATAATTAAAGAAATTAAAATATATTTTATATGATTAGATAGAAGAGTGTTACCCCTATATCATAGGTATTAAGAAGAGTTTTTCATATGTAATTTTCTTTTCAAAAATTGTTGTCCGTTGGTCAACTAATTTTTAAATTTTCATTTTACTCTAATGGACATTGTTGTGTAGAAGTAATGTGGGGACTAATGAGTCTAAATTTTTGTTCACTAAGTTTTCATTCAAATAAAACTAATATATATACCTTAAAAATATTAATACTATTTAAATATAATTAACATAGTAGACCATCTATTAGAAAAAAGAAATTATGAAAAAATGCCACATATATACATTTAAAATTGAGAATCCCAATAATCCATGCTTGTGGATTTCATTTACATTACCAAGAGTAAGAAACTTTATAATGGTCTCTCCATACATTTTTTCTCCAATATAAATGATTTTATTATTACCATATTTAAAAATTATATCAGTATGAACCTGTAATATTATTAAATGTGGTAGTTGAAATGGTGGGGTAAAAGTACTCTCTGAAGGTCTATTTTATTGATTGGTTGATCCTTTAGATTTTTTTTACTTAAAATTTTATTTCCACTTCATTTTCAATATCTGTTATAAAATTAATTTATTCAATATCTATTCAATAATTATTAAACGTTTTGAATAAAAGATAAAATTGAAATTTATTTACCTCATTGTCAACATGTTTTTTTAATATAAAACAACCATGTTATGAAAGTTCCAATGGAAAGTTAAACCATGTGAACATCCAGATCCTCAAGAGGAATATGAAGATCAGTGCTCAACTCATGAGTTACATTAATCCCCACTCTCACCTAATCTTTTATAAGTTTTTTTCTTTGTAGAATATCTCCTTGGATATTGTATACTATAACCCTCAACAAGACGGTGATGATTATGTCTTGAAAGATATAAATTAGAATCAATTTTACCCTTTACAATATTAGTATGGTAAATGTATCAGTATATTCCATATTCACATTTTGAAAAAATAGTTATGAAAAAATCAATTATCTTTGGTAAGGGAGACTTTTGAGGTGAATGAATTACCACAAATAGGTGGATTGGATCTTCATGTAGTGGTTATTATTGTACTTTTTATTTTCTTTAATTACTTCCCATGATATTCTATAACAACTCAGACTTCCAATTAGGTTTTTCTTTTAGAAACTTTATTCATTCCAACATCTCATATATTTTCTTATCTTTATCCTCTTCTTCATTTATTTTCTCAAAATATGTTTGAGAGGAATCTATAAAACCCAAATTTATAACATGGATATATTGTTATGGTCACTTAAAGGCTACTAAAATTAGTCATTTATCCTGTAAAACCGATAATGATTCTTGTTTATAAACCAAATAAAAAATTTAGTAAAATAAGTAGTAATTGTTACATATTACTGATTTTAAACAGTAAAAAATTATTATGTCATACTTACACATCATTCTCATACTCTTTTTGTGTTTTCATCTACTAGTGTTTTGTCTTTATTTAAATGATCCTCCTTTGATAGCACATAACATGGGATAGAAACAACTTGGGATTTGGATTCATCAATATATATATAAACTAAGGAATATATTTTTTTAGTTTCACGACACATAAAAGTAATTCTATAGATTTAAAATACATACCAGCTTTTTTTTCAATTGAAGTGTACCCCATATTTTCTTTACAGTAGGGGTATATTGTTTTTGAGTCACACTAATTATTTTCAACACTTAGTTGTAGTTTCTTAAATTAATAATTCTTTATCAAAGTGATTAATAAATTTATTTCTATGTAAAGTATTACCAATCACAATATACCTAAAATGATGCATATTTATGATGATAAATAAAGACATTCCATGTTTCATAGATTATCATGTGTACATATATCTATGGTGTATGTGGGTTTACTTTCCCTTCAGTATCCCTAAGATTATTCTTCACAATAATTGTTCATAAGGCACTATGAACCTCTCTAGAAACTATTGATACATATTTCATTCGATAGTGTAACATCTTGGGTCATATGCCACACACTAGGGCCCTAAATCGATCAGGGACATAACCTCAAGCACGCCTCCCCATATGCCTTTGGTTTTCAACTAGAAGTGAGGGTCTAATATTAGTCAATGGGAGACAATACCCTCTTTTTCTAAGTAAAATTCCAGTGAAAAATAAACAATCAATAACCAAATATATGACCATAACAAGAAGGATGCCAATATCACATGATGACCAAAATTGGAAATACAATAACAAAATTGAATAGTATATATTCCCTGTTAATGTGCGTTCAATGGGTCAAATGAAAACTAAAAATTAATGACACTTACAACTCCTTAGTGGATCTTGAAACATGTCTAGTTCCTTCATCCATACTCCAACCCAACTCATCCATCAAGCACAGGGTCTTTTCCATTATCCTCCACTACAACCATGAAATATATTTATGTATCAACTAGGAAACTTAATTAAGGTGTGAATACAACAAAATAGTACACCACCAACGGCATATAAAATAACATCCATTCAAATAGAAAAATATGAACTTGTATAAATAATAAATAACAATTAATAAATAAATAGGTATCACATTATGAACTATTATTTATTTAACCACTTAAACCCTCAGGTTCTGATGGACACACATATCTCAATAAGTTCTTTGAATCATGCTTTATTCTGAACTATTTCCAAAGAATATCATATCTCATAATGTCATTATTACTGTTCATTAATTTAAATAATTCAATAACCATGTTCACATTCCTCAAGTCGTACTTTAATTCCCATGTTACCATTCATACCCCACACAATTGAATGACCATGTTCCCACTCCTTAATTCACACTTGAATACCCATGTTACCAATCATACCTCACACAATTGAATACCATGTTCCCATTTTTTAATTCACACTTTAATTCCTATTTTACCACTATTCAGCACAAAATTAATTCAACAATTAATTATCCAAATCAATTTCATTACAAATTCAATTTTTTTTAATCATACCATTCCCATTAATTATTTAACCAATTAATTAATCATCTCAATGTAATTAATAATTCAACAATTAGCAATCACATAATTCCCATGTATTAATTCCCCAATTAATTAACCACGTGAATCCCATTAACTTAATAATTAATTAATCATTAACCCATAATTAATTCAATAATTGATTATCTAAATTCAAAATCTCAATATCTCACAATTAATTATCTCAAATAAACTATCTCAATATCTCATAATTAATTCATCAATTAAACATTAAATTCAGAAATCTCAATATCTCATACACTACTAGAAAATGATCCCATAGCCACAGTTCAAAACCGTGGGTATAGACCCAAAAACCGTGGGTATAGGCTATACCCACAGTTTGGGGGATCGTGGTCATTGGTGGCATCAGTATAGTCCAATGACCTATACCCACGGTTTTGAATAACCGTGGGTATAGGTATTGCCACCGTGTCATAACTCTATACGCACGATTTGAAAACCGTGGGTATAACATATTTTACAAAATAACGGCCCATGGGATTCTATCTCGCGACCATTTCTCCGTTCACGAGCGTCCTTACCACTACCCCATCATAGAATATATGTATGTATATATATATTTTATAAAATATATTTATTTAAATCATGGGTAAAGAACTACTGCCATTCTTTTTGTTCCTGCGAAAAAAAAATTTCCCACGCACACGCGGGAAACCTATACCCACGGTTTGTCAAAACCGTGGGTATAGGTTTATTTATAACCAATGACTATAACCACTGTTTTGGGAAAACCATGGTTATAGGGCACCCTATCCCCACGGTTTTGGGAAAACCATGGGTATAGGAATTTTTTGATACCCTATACCCATGGTTTAGAGAAAACTGTGGGTACACAGGAGCCTATGCCCATGGTTTGCCCAAAACCGTGGGGATAGGGTGACATATCCCCACGGTTTTCCCCAAAACCATAGGTATAGGTCCATTTTCAGTATTGATAATTAATTTCACAATTAATTATCTCAAATATATAATTTCAAATATCCTCAATATCGCATGACCCTTAATTAATTAAATCACCAAATTAATTCATTCAATTATGAAATTTATTGCTAAAAATAAAATATAAATTCTAAAATCACATACACATAATTATAGTTAATACTTTCGGATTTTAATTTTAGACCACCTACCTTGATTCATTGATGAGTGATTTCCCAAAAAAAATCCCCAATTTTAGTGAAGTAATGACGTGGAAAAATATCCATATCTAAAACCTAAATCAAGATCGAAAGAATCAAGATGTATTAAATCTAGATCTATATATTGATATAAAATCCTAGATCTATATCTATAAAAATAGGTCTATATCTAACCAAAATAGATAATATCATCCCTTAAAAAAAGAGAGAAGAATGAGAGAAGAATGGTAAAATAGCAAGGATGAGATCCTCTTTCTGGGTGGGGTGCATATCTTTGATCCAGGATTCAAATAACCAAGAACATAGATTATAATGGCTTGTAATCCCATATGGAGTCTCTGGAATTGAGATATTTATATTATGGGTCAAGCTAAATATTTTGGAGGTGTTAGACTACAGTTCAATTATTTTTTTAATAATTTTTGGGGGGTTGAAATCTAATACCCTTGGTTTGCTGCTAAGGGCACATAGTTTCCCCTAACCGTGTTTCCTAACTATGTGCTTATTCTAGGGGTACACAATCTCTAATTTTAGGGTGCACGGTTTGAAAACCCATGCACCATCCATTCAAAACCCCTCTATACATGGATTCATGGTTTTCTGGGACAAGGTGCACAGTTAGGAAAAACTGTGCGCCCACCGTGCACTTCCATCTTTCTCCCATTTTTCTCAAATTTTTACCCTAACACACCCAATGTAAACTTAAAATAAAAATTAATAAACACTAAGAAAGAGAGTACCTATAAAAAATCCCAATACATCTCTATAAAAGTTCGTGATATTATAGATGATCATCGAATATAATTTAACATTGTAAGGGATAATGAAGAATAAATAAACATTCAATTATTTTATTTTTTATTAAAATAAAAAAATTATAGCATAAAGTTACCATAATATCTTCAAAAATCTGTTCATTAATCCTAGACCCAATTTTTTCATGTATCTATATCAACCAAAATGTGAATTTGAGTGGTGAGCCCAATGTGACTAATGAAAATATACTTTTTAGGGTTAACAGGATGGTCGTGTATATTTCATCCAACCACAAATTTGATACATCTACTTATCTCCTTAATAATTTTTATTATGACCATTATTATAGGATGATCTTATTTGTTCTCAGACATTGGTTTTTCACCTTCTAACATTTACTCAGTTTCAACATCATCAATATGTTTTACCTTTGAAATGGTAGAATTATCATGTGTAGAAACATGTTTTCCCTCTAGGTTGGGTACATTAGCATGTTGAAAATCTTACTGATCCTTAGGATAGAAGAATTTTTATGTGGAGAAGCTAGTATCAATCGAAGTGGTTGAACATTTAATTTAGATTATGTTAATATAATAGTGAACACATAATATTATGAGGTAACACAATGTATATTAAAAAACATTAACCTAATTATTGAACACTATTTTTTATATAAAGGTTAAAGGGATTTGAGCCCTCTTTCAAGTATCCAAATTCCCTTATTGTGGTACTCTATGGAATACAATACCTCATTTAAATTGTGACTACAACAAGATTATTGTCATGTCTCTATAAAAGGGTTATACTTAGTTTAATTAACATCTGATCTTGTTGGGGTTTTGGTTGATAAAAAAATAATTGATCACTTTCTATTTAGAGGATCCATGACATAAGATACTAGCACTACTTTTGATGCCCTCACGAATGGTTCTTCCTTGTGCCCTTCCTTGATAAAATCCACTTTCACAAATCCCAATTCATCTAATTATACTAAACTTCTATCATCAACCCACTTTTATTGAAAAATCATCTCTTGGAATGTTGTATAATCTATCTCCCATATTTTCTTAATGGTTTTGAAGTATTAAATATTCACATAAATTTTATTTCTATCCTTGGTACAAGATACATACATTTCTTCCTCTATAAAGTTTAACTCTACTATTTTATATGGTACTCTATTCATTGTGTTACATGGTATGGAACATATAAACATTAATTATATTATGATAATAAGATAATACAAGAACACATGTTCCTTTGGATAGTCATCAAAGTAATTCTAAAATTGAATTATGATTTATAATTGGTTCCTTAAAAATATGGTCAATAAACCATCCTACTGACTATCAATTCTACATATTTAAATGCTTAATAATTACTTTTTCAGTTTCAACATATCTTAGAACCTCAAAAATGTAATGTAAGACATAAAGATCAGTCTACCCACACTCTATAATGGTAATTGTGACAATATATATTCCTGAAATTACATCACCCACAAGTCACCCATTATGATGAGATTTTAGAAAACCAATGGTCTCTAAATTAGATAGGTAGTAATTATAAAATATAATGGATTCCTTTACAATATATCAATTTGGAATAAAACCTTATAGAAAACTCTTATTTTTTACATAATGTTTCAAAATATTTATATATATTTAAAACTTGTGAATCTATCTATAATGTACAAGACCACATAACCATATCTCTTTATCCAAGTGAACCATTATTTGAACCTTCATATCAAAGAATGGAAGTTGGATGAACATATCCAATTCCCATAGTATGATAGAAATTTCCTTTTCCATATTTGGGAATTTTTTCAGGTTTATAATATTATTGTATAAATCTTTGAAAAAAAAACCCGGTTAATGTGTGATTGAAATTTTAAGGAAAAATAAAATGTAAAACTATAGGCAGTAGATATTGCATAAAAACATGAATTTCATGTGATTTAAATACCTTTAAATTTAAATTAGTCATTGACAAAATATTTTTGATATTTGATGAATACCCATATAGAACCTTTACATCATTTAAGAAGTTACGAAACTAAAATATATCTAACTTTGAAAGAGTATAATATTTTTGAATAAGAAAAGCCCACATTTTATACTTTAATGGAGCCCAATCCTCCCATATCCACACGTAATCATTTCAACACTAGAATTAGCACCTTACTTTTATTTCTAGGTGCATTTAGTAACATTCAATTACATAATTAGGAATATTTTTTCTAATTTAATGGTTTCAAGAAAATTTATGGCCTAAAAACAATTACAATATAGTAATTAAAAAAAGCTAATATCCTTTTATAATCAATTTTTGATTGGTTTTTCAAAAAATGTCTACTAAAAGTGGTGATGATATCCTTTACTTTTTCAAACAGTTGATCTCCTATTAGTGGATTCAATGTTGTACCTTCCTCTAAATTCTTATCTAATGAGGTCATCCACTATCATTAATTATGTCATCGAGATATAAATTTGATATTTCCTAGAAACACAATCTTCGAGGAATGTTTCAATGCAATCGAGTGTGTAGCATGTTCACAAATGGGGCACCCATGAGTTCCCTTAATTCTATATCTTTCAAAATATCCAAAATAAAGAAATTAATTTATCATCCCATAAAACATGTCTCTTAATATGAAATATTCATTTCAATAAGCATCATAAAATATAACACTTAAATCCTAGATTAATTTCGTATCGTTGATCAATGGAGCCAAATAAACATCAATATCATTACTTGGTTGTTTTGGTTATGATATAGTAAAATACAACATAATATATTTTTATTTCATAAATAACCATATTGAAAAGTTATAATTCACTAACATAAATGGACATGTACTATGAGTGATAATTTATAAACCAAAAGGATTCCCTCTATCTATATATAGAAAAAGATGAAGGATTTTCAGATAATTTCTAAATTTAGGATACATGTGATCAATTTTATTCCACACAGGAGAGTCTACCAGGTGATGATGTTTCCCGTCATCATTTATTATGTCAGTATACCATGTTAATTTCCTTTTATTCTCTTCACTTATATATAGAAATATAAACCTTGGAGTGATTAGAATCTAAAATAGAACTATTAAAGGACTTGATTCATATTTTCTTAATCAATACACATCACCATTTAGGTATTTTTATGTTATTAATGGTCTTTGGTAAATAGTATACAATCATTTAGATAAGAGTATATTCTTTTATAGATTATATACATTGAAAGTATAATTTTTTGTCATAACATATTTAGCAAAGAATCTTATTAAATTCTAGTAAAATATCATTCAAGAGAGAAAGTATTTTTTTAAGATGGTTTCAATTCATTCATTGAAACCATTTACATTATATAGAATAATTATGGATACCAATGTTTTATATTTAGTAAACCAACATACATTATTGTCTTTGCATAAATTTTTAACTTTTGAAATATATTTAGAAAATCAATAATTTCATCTTCAACTTTTAT
This sequence comes from Viscum album, assembly GCA_963277665.1. Lineage (NCBI taxonomy): Eukaryota > Viridiplantae > Streptophyta > Magnoliopsida > Santalales > Viscaceae > Viscum > Viscum album. Next base: position 348,174,868 of record OY728158.1, on the reverse strand, counting down.
TTACATTTCCTCAATACAACATTCATTACCATTTAAACCTATAATCATATCCTTGATATGGTATTTACCATCATTCATAATTTTAATCATGTCATATGATCCATAAAATTTTGTCTTATCCCAATCACTAGTTATATTTAGCTCTCCCCTGTTCTTAGTCTAAAATTTATAAATTCAATCTATTCTATGATAGATCAAGTGTTGTTCCAAATCCTCTTGACTAATTAGTCTTTAATTACAACAACATAAACATAGAAAAAGTATTTGAGAAGGTTTATATGCATTATATTTTTAAAACTTGAAAAACTCTTTAACCCTATCCTCATACTCTTTTTTTATATGGCCAGAATCCATCATTTTTTAATTCATATCCATCCTATTTCATTTAGTAATATTCATATTAAATATAATAAATAAATACACAGAATTTATGAGATTGTAATCCAAAAAAGGTTATTCTTTATATATGTACACATGTAGCTATCATATTTGATATTTGTATTAACTCCCTCTATTTGGTTAAAATAATTTAAAAACATTTCCAAGATTATTTTTTTGCATAATTATTATATATTTTGGAACATTTAAAAGATTAAATATTTTTTATTCATTTAAAATGAATATTTATATATACTAAAATAATTCATGTAGTTAACAAAGTAACATAAACTACCACATTATTGTGTACTTATGGATCCACACACACTTGTATTTTTGAGGGACAATAACTCACTATATCCATTTTACTTTTCTAATTGTAATTTTAGTAATTTATCACAATTAAAAAAATTCAAACATATCAAATGAATCATAATAAAATAATTATTAAAATTTATATTTATTATGGAATCCTACAATATCAATACATTACTTTTAATATAACTTCTTTACAAAATTTTACATTAATAACAACAAAGTATATTTTGAGGTCTAGTTTTTTGGAAACTAGGTATATAATGAATGAATTACATAAGGAAAATATGAATATAAGCATTATTTAATCATTTGAGAAATATTTATTGTTAATCCTTTCTAGTTCACTTCATAGTAAATAATTTCCTAAGGAAATATATCAATAGAAAATGGTGAGCATAAAGGCCAGTAAGGCATAAACAAAGGCAATGGAACATGAATGATAATCCTGGATAATACATGAGAAATAAATATGAAATAATAATCATATTTACATGATACATAAAATATAAATGTCTCTACAACATAAAAATTAGAAATTCCAAAGCATTTTATCAGGGTTTATCACCAACGTGTCATAAATCATAATTACCAATGTTGTTCCCCCAAGTATTGTAAAACATGTCATCACTAGAGATTAATTATTTACCCAATCCATTACTGTAATATTTGGGTACAAACATAATATTTCATAATTCATGTGAGATCCATTGATCATAATAAACCATTTTATTAATAACTCATGGAGGGTAAAGAATGATTCTTATATAATATCATTGAAAACATAAGTGTTTAAAGACTTGAACAGTACATATTTTTTAAAACATGAAAAGGGTATGTGGTTTTTTACATGTAAATCATAGAATAAATAAATTATATTTACATCTTGGTGAATACCCATAGATAAAGAAATTTTTTGGTTATTCACAATATAATAACTTTTCATGTTAAAGAGATAAATTCAAGAAATGAATTTGACATTTTGAAGCTGTAAAATATAGATTAAATAAATATAATAATGGGAGAGGATTAAGGTACACCATTTATAATACACTATTTTTATGTAATATGATATTAAAATGGGTATAAAAATATTATATTCTAACATTTAGAATAAATTTTGCAAAAGAGATACTTGAATAAAAAAGAGGAATTGGATAATTCCCTTTACTTGAAGAGTTGCCTCCTAAAAATTGAGGATGGAACCTTTATGATATAATAAATACTTACAAGGAATATTTGGGAGGTCAAATAGACAAAAATTAATGTATTATGTAATTTGGGTTGATAATATTGGGTTATGGGTGGTGATTTATAGTAAAAGAGGGGGAAATTATTTATTAATTTCTTAACTTAGATTTTGGACTCTATACTATAAATTAATACAAACCACATCCCATACCATGGTTTTTAACATGTTTTCCAAAAAAGATTGGATATTTTCAATATTTTATAAGTATATGAATATAACTACATAAAATAATACACTTGCATATATGTAAGTGAGTTATTTTTATAAAGAAATTATTTTAAAACATTAAAATTCAATATTGATTTTTGGGTGATTTATTAATGGAACATAAACGTAATAAAATAACATCAAAATACATTATTTTAAAGGAGAAACAAGATTTTCGTCATGGATACTCTTTATAGTATTTATTACATCACTTTTTTACTTTTATGATGTCATAATACATATGTATATTCACACTATATTTAATTTTTACACAAAAATTTAACTTTCTAAGAAAATTATGAAAAATTATCAGTTAAATAATTTCTACATTATGATTTCAAACATAATATTTAGTTCATAAAAATAATTCTCTAAATATGAAAATGTACAGTTTTAAGTTAAAATTTCTTATTTATTGAAAATATTGGTTTCGTAATGATAACAGTTTTTTGATCATTTAAAAAATACATATTACTTCATTAAATTATTTTATAATTTGTATTTAAATAAATGTTATTATTATCAATAATTATTTATTAAAATAATTTTACTGTAAAAAATATTGATTTATTAAAATAGTGTCTTAATTTAAACTATATATTTCCTAAAAATATAATTTTTATTTCTTCATATCAAAATATAATTTTTAACTGACTCTTTATATAATCATTTACAAAGCAATAAAAATGGGAAAAATATAATCATTATTTTATTAAGAATTAAAATATACAAATTCATACTACTAGGATCAAGATACTTAACTCTTTATTTCACTATAATATTCCCTAAGGGTAAGGAGTATAATGGTGTCAGATTCATGGGGTAGTTTAGCTTACATTGACTTAGTGGTGATATGCACTAACTTGAATGTCTCCTATAGTCGATTTCATTCAAGACACACTTGTAGATTCTCTTCTAGGGCTTGTTCAAGGTAAAATAACAATGATGCTACCTCACTCCTAATTTCTATCAAATGGGCTTCAAAATGCATGACTCTACTGGTTGAGGGCATCATTTATCCTTTATGAATCAACTATTAGTTTTCATTTACCATTATAAACATCAATTATAGAGTTAAATTATTTCCAATATTTATAATTACTAATTTTCATATTGACCATTGTAAATATTGGTCAATGGTCGTATTGACCAATAGTCATATAGGCCAATAGTTAGGTAACGATCAGATCCCAGTGATCACTTTTCCCATTATACTCTATATATACTCTACCATTTACTACTCCATTCCCAAAAGTTTTTACAATTATTTTGATAATTTAAATTATATTCCTAACATTTCTTTTTGTTTTATTAGTTTTTATAGGTGGTTTAATCTTCCTGGTAGAGTTCAATCATATGGATTACATAATTATGTGGTTGATATTCTTTCTTTTTTATATCCCGGTACTATTTTTAGTTATAGAAATTGGTATTATTATATGAAATATAATAATTTTTTTTCTTGTAATATTATTTCAATGTAATTCCATCAGGAAATATAATAAGAGAGTAATTGTGCAAAAAAATATAGCTCTTTTATTAATCATAGATTAAATTTTCAGGCCATTACATCCCCCCACACCTTTAAGAAAATTTTCCCCCGAAATTTGACTCTCTTTAAAAAAACATGTGTATTTAACAATCACTTCTTCATCAGGTTTCCAAGTAACCATTAAAATCTTTTGATTTCTCCACAAAACTTTCACAAGTCAAGTTATTTTGTTCATCTGTACTTTTTCCCTTCTATCAAGGATCTTTATTGGTTCCTATTTATATAAAAATGTAACTTCCTACTCTACACTATTCATATCAAATACATGTGTGGGATCAAATATGTTCTTTCTCAATAGGGATATGTAGAATAAATCATGGAAATTATAAATATTTGGTGGTAATACTAATTGATAATCAATCTATCCAACATACTCGATAATGTTAAATGGTCTAATGTACATTGGAATCAGTTTCCCCTTCTTATCAAACCTCATGACCCCTTTTTAGGGTGATATATTTTGGAGTACATTATCCCTAACATGAAAATCTATGTCTTTAATTTTTTTAAATATAACGTTTTTGTCAAATCTGAGCATCTGTGATGTGTTTCTATAAAACTCTATCTTTTCTGTGGTCACTTTAAAAATGTTTGATCATAATAGTTCCCCTTATCTAAATTCATCCCAATATGTTGGAGTTCTATACCATTTTCCATAGAGATATCCAAAAGGTTCCATTTGAATGATAAATTGGGAATAATTATCATAGGATAATTTAAAAAGTGGAAGATGTTGGTCTCAAATCCATTGAAAATAGAGTGATTCTGAACATAAAATGTGTTAAAATGTTTGAATAGTCCTCTTAGACTTACCATTAATTTTATTATGACAGTATATTTTTAGGTATACTTCTATATTCATATCCTTTTAAAGGTGCCTCTAGAATTTAGAAGTAAATATTATATCTCAGTCAGAAACAATCAATAGTAGTACTCCATGGAGTATTTCTACCCCATGAATATATAGGAAATATTGGCATTCAATTGGGAAATAATTTCTTATGGAAATGAAATGGGATGAATTTTTAATCTATTTATGATTACCTATAAATAATTGTTACCAATCGGGGTATTTAGAGGGTTTTTGATAAATTCCATAGTGATGTTATCCCACTTCTATATAGGTATGTGTAGTGGTTATAATACCCCTTTAGAAATTTGTAACTCTTCCTTCACTTGTTAACATACTATTAACCTTGTAGTATAATTACAAATATCCCTTTTCATATTATCCTACATATAGTGACCATGATATTCCTTATACATTCTAGTGTTTCTGGGATGTATAGAGAATGTAGAGCTATGTGATTCATTCCTCAGCTCTTTCTTTATCTCTAGAATAAAAGGAATACATAACCTTGTACCAAATTTCAGTACACCTTATTGATCAAAATTGAATTCAAGAAATTTCACACCTTTCATAGACTCTATCTTATTTTTCATAAAGGGATAATCACTTTTATCTTTCTTGATCTTCCCTAGTAATGACAGTTGATAAATCGTTTGGGATAGTATTGATGATGTAACTTCCCTTATGATTCCCATGTCCAACCTTATTAGGTTCTTGATCAGTGGGGATCTTTTAATCCACATCATTGAAATAATTCCCAAATATTTCCTACTCAAAGAATCTACAATTTTTTTTTCTCTTCCAGGGTTATAATGAATTGAACAACAATAGTCTTTAAGGATATTTAACCATCACCTTTGTCTCATGTACAATTCTTTTTGTGTGAATATGTACTTCAAACATTGGTGTTCTATGTATATATCACACTTTTCACCATAAACATAGTTTCTCGGAATCTTTATAGAAAATATGACTACATATAACACCAGGTCATGAGTAGGATAATTATACTCATGGGACTTTAACATTAAAGATGAAAATTCAATCACCTTTTTATTTTAAATAAGGAAACATCCAAGTCCTTTAATAGTTTCATCACTATATATAAAAAATCTTTATCCAACCAAGGGTAGAGTTAGTAAAGGTGCAATAAAAACCCTATTATTTATTTATTGAAGACTTTATTCACACTCTATTTCCCGAATAAACATAACTCCCTTTCAAGTTGACTTAGTTTTTGGATTAAAAAAGAGTCAAATTTTTTCCAAAACCTTCTATAGTATTATTCTAGATGAAGGAAACTATGGATATTTGTTATAACAATATGACAAAAACACTACTCTATGTCCTTTGTCTTGGTAGGAATAATTGAGATTCCTCCACTGGTCATGATTTTTCCCAAGAATGCACCTTATTGTAACCAGAACTCACATTTACAAAATTACCAAGAAACTTATCCTACCTCATAGGCTATAAAAAAAACTTTAACAACCATCATGCTCCTCATTAATTTTAAAATATATAAAAATATTACCAATTGAGACCACCACAAATTTATCAAGTTAATATTTAAAAACTATATTCATAAAATTCATAAATATAGAAAGATAATTAGTCAGCATAAAGGGAATAACAACAAACTTATAATGACCATATCCAGATTGAAATGAATTATTTTGAATGTCTTCTTTGTTTACCATTAATCGATGATAGCTTGATCAGAGGTAAATCTTAGAAAATAAATAATCCCCTTGAAGTCTGTCAAAAAAATCATCAATCCTTGGAAGAGGGTATTTTTTCTCTTTGCTATAATCCCATTAAATTCTCTATATCAATGCATTTATGCAATGATGCATCCTCTTTCTTTATAAAGAGAATAGGTTCTCTCCAAGGAGACACACTTGGTTGAATAAAACCATTCTATAAAAGATATTTAAGTTTCTTATTTAATTATTCTAACTGCACATATGTAATTATATATAGGTTATTTGATATTTTCTTGGATCTAGTTATGAGTCAAATGGATAACTATACCTCTATTTCTATGGTAAGTCAACGTAACTCTTCAGGAAATACATCAATGTATTCATGAATAATGGGTAATTTTTTTATCTTTATACCTTTATTTTAATATCCCTCTTCATTTATAATCTCTATAAAGAAAGATATGGTAGGTGCTTCTAGGAAAAGGCCAGGTTGGGATATTTCTCCTTTGAAAACAACTCTATGTTTTCCATTCAAAGATACAAAAATTTCCTTATTTCTATAGTTTATCATTTCATTACACTTTGAGAGCTAGTTTATCCCTAGTACAGTTTTTAATTCCACCATGGGAATGACTACTAGATTTATTAAGAGATTGTACTCACTAAAGTTGATGCCGTAGTTTCTATACAACTTTGATTCTTATATAATTACTCTATGAGTTTAAACTAATAACTCTAATTCTATAAGCTCTAGGTTTGATTCTAAATTCTTTAAAAACTTGGATAAAGAAATGGAATTCATATAACTATAGTCAAACAAATTAATTTCTATATTTGAGAGAAAAAAGAGTGTACCTTCCACTACATCTTATAGAGCCTCTAATTAAGCTATCAGGATTTAAAAAGCATTAACTTTCTCCCCTGACTGATACTGAAGTTGGTGATTTCACTCCTTTATCTTCTTATTTCAACTTTGATTTGTGAAGTTACCAAGCTATCTAGACGTGAATAATTGAACTTTAGGCTACAATGTCACTATTTTAAAATTTTAATTTTCTTTGAGATATTGATGCTTCACCTCACTATGATATTTATGATCTATATTGTTATCTATTTCATGGTTTTAACCCTTTTAAATCCCAAGAAAGTAGTTCCCCCAATGTTTCTTTCCACATTAATTTCATTTTGGAACTTGAATTTTCTTTCCCCATCTCCCGTGATCAAAATTCTTTCGAGATTTTATCTCTATCATTGACTTATTTTCATTAGGTTTATTTTACCACTATTTCTCTCTAAACTTCATTTCAACCTTCATATCAATCCGCACTATTTACTCCTAGATTTCATAGTCTTGATTTGAAAGATTCCTATGAATATGGGTTCTTAGTCCACCAAATATCCTATCAACCTTTCCCATAGGATCCATAACAATGTTATAGGTGCATCAAGAATGTCTTGTAAATTTTATTTCAAAGACTCCCACTAATTCATTTTCCTTCTAATTCAGTTATAGGAATTCCTTCAATATTTTTTTCTCATCAAATGGGAAAAATATTTATTGAAAAATGTTCTATTAAACTCTTCCCACTCCATCTAATAAATATCCCCACTTGGATTCATGTTCTAAATAATTTCCCACCATTTATCAACTTCACCTTTTATATAGTATACATATAAGGTGGATCTCTGTAGATCTAAACAATAGAGTATGGAAAATATATTTTTTATAGAGGTAATCATTTTTTTGAAAATTAATGGATCAATAGATACACTAAAAGAAGGTGTTTATTGACGCAGGAAAGACTAAACTCAAAGTTTTTCTATTTGAGGTGAATTTGGTCACTGAACATGATTTGAATTATTATTCATAACTTAATATTGTTGATTGATCATCCTGATTATGTTTTTCATTATAGATTCTATCATGTTAGGAAGTTCATCACTGCATCACCCATTTCAATCATATTTTACCTGGTTACTCCTATTTATTTACATTTTTCTAAAATAATAAAACCTTAGTGATAAACGTGTTACTTTAAGAAATAAAATAATTTTAAAGGGATTTTAAGTCCTAAAATATCATTCTTAAAGATGTTATTTTTTTAATCCCCTCTAATAAACACTTCATTTTCTATATATCCTTCATAATGGTTTATAAAATGTATGTGATTAACCAAACATATACTCCATGATTATTAAATGAGTTTTGAATCAAGTATTATTTTCATTCACCTGGTGATGATCAAGTAAAACCATAATGCACACTTTTCAATGTTATTAACCCTGTGTACAACTATGTAAGATACACTTCCATTTTTAGTTCCAAATATGGATTTTATTTCTTGGAAACCAATTGATTAGTACTTCACTAAAAGTCCAAGAAGTATTCCTACGTTAAGGCACAACCCTAGGGTTCATACTTGTGTTTTATAATCATAATTTATAAAAATAACTAAACATTTAATTTGATACAACTATGACATCACATATTTTAAATAAAATACTTTTAACATAATTTATTAACAATATATTTAATTAATAACCTCTATGGATCTTTTCATCTCTACTATTGTGGAAACTAGGTATATAATACATTAATTAAATAAGGAAAACATGAACATAAACATTATTTAATACTTTTGAAATACACATTTGTTAATACCTCCTAGGTTACCTCACTTCAAGTAATTTCCTAAGGATATAAATCAATAGAAAAATGTAAGCATACAACCAGTAATGGATATATAAGGGAAATGGAACATGAACAACGATCATGGATAATATATGAGACACAAAGTGAGATAATAATCATAAGTACATGATATATAAGATAGAAATGTGGGTAAAATATAAAAATGATACATTCAGAATCATATCACCAAGGTTTCATAAATCATAATTACCAAGGTTATTCACTAAGGTATTTTTAAAAAATTCATATCTATAGATTAATTATTTACCCAATTCATTTGATAACTATCAGGGTGCACCATTCACATGTGTTGATTCATGTGAGAAGTACTAAAAATTAATTATTTTTTATGGTATCTCATTAAAAATAGTTAATTACGATGGTAACCAATCAAAAATAGCCTATAAATGAAAAGGGCATCACAAAAGAAATTTTTTGTGATGACAAATCATCAAAAAAATATTTCGTGATAGGATATGCTTTTGTCCCAAATAGTTTTCACCAGGTATATTTTCATAATAATTTGTGATGGGTTCTTATTTGAATAGCAATATAGTAATTATGATATAATACTATTACATTCATGAATACTATATTATGATGAGAATAAAATCCCATCACAAATAATAAAAAAAATAGAAAATTAGAAAATTATAAAAATAAATGAAATATGAACTTAATATAGAAAACCAAATATATAAAACTAAATACATCTAAATTAATAAAAAATTTACACATAATATGTTCATTCAAATCTTATCATAATAATTTTGTAAGGAAAATTCAACAATCATTGTGGAGGTGGTGGCTCATCTAGAGGAGGTGGTGGAGGGAACATCATCCATATATTGTGTGTCAACCATCATATGTACTCCATCATCTAGTCATGTTATTGCTCTCCTTTCATTATTGTTTCTCCTCTTTTTGTCTCTTCTTGGGTTGATGAAGCTCTTATTTCTCCCTACACAGGGTCTCTATAACTTCATTATGAGATCGCAACTTATCCTCGTACTCTGTAGATATTTATGATGATTTTCCACAAGCTCCCCATGATATAGACTAAGACCACACAATAGTATCATGATAACGGTTAGGAATCAATTGAGAATTGATACCATCCACTAGATATTTATTAATAACATACTGAGTCACCTATATCTAGGATGACTTATCTAATCCTCACATAATGGCCTCCTAACCCTCAGTCTTAGCCTAACTCTCATTATGTGTGTGAGAAGTCTCAGCCTCATATGCCTCATTCAAATGAAATTTTAAATTAAAATACCTAAAATATTATTTTAAGTTAATTTTAGAAATAAAAAATATATACTTAACATGATCTGTCACTACTTTCCACCATTAATCTCTCTAGTGGTAGGATCAAAGTACATCCTCATAAAAAATTAAAACATTGTGACATCAGGATGATAAAATTCCTATATGAATATAAAATAAAAAATTTACATTTAAAGTATATATAAATTATTAAAAAAATTAATAACCATATTTCATCAATGAGTACTAAATGTATGACTATTAGATCTATGTGTGACCACCTTCCTCCCCCAGTTTCATCATCCTGATGATGATCTCATCTAAAAAGTAACCCCCATACCTTATGATCATAATACATCCCAAATAGTAGACGATATGTAATCAGGTCAATTGGTGTTTCAAAACTAATAAACAACTATGGATTCATCTTTCTCCATGGATATATTTCTTAAATTATGAAAAACAAGACTATGGTTCGCATGCATAAAGATCTCCCAGGTCTCTGATGTACTCTATTTTTGTATACATTTTCATACATTCCATTGATTATCAAAACATGTTTTCACCAGATATATGTTGTTTTTGAGATAAAATGATTTAATTCAGTGATCATGATGATTTTTAGGTATTTTCCATACTAAGAAAGAAATCAAGGAAAATCAACTGAAAGTTCCCAAATACATGGTGTGTACTCTGTATATACAAGTTGTATACCTTTTATAAGACACAAATCGGCCAGACCGAGTACACACCCATGTTCCCATCTAGATTCACACGCCATGTACAATTCAATTACATGTCATGTACCCCATTCCAAAAGTAGTTGGTGGATGGTGTTGATACTACATGCTATGTGGGGGTAATGATACACACCATGTACCCCCACCAACCAACCACTAATGCCTTCAAATTCAACGACAATGTGGAAGATCACCTACCAGAAGTGAAAGAGGATCCAAGTCAAGTTGACCTAACTATACATCATGTAATTTATCGTACACACTGTGTATTTTTAAATATTATAAATAAGAGGGTAGGCCCTCTAAATTTGGGGACATAAGAAGGGTATAACTAGGGACACACAATATGATAAGAGAAAGAGAGAAGAGAAGAGATGAGGTGTTTTTTCTCTTCCTTCTCAGCAATCTTCAATACAAAGCTTATACAATGTTTATTTTAGGTATTAATAATCTGTTAATCATTAGCTGATCCATGTGTAGATAAATCCTGCATGTGTAGGGGATGTGGATGATTATGGTTTGTTATTAATCAATTGTCTTATTGTATTTGTGTTATTTATGTTTCTCTCATAATCCCTCAAAATCACCTGCTAAACATTACTCGAAACCCTATATTGGACCAAGAATGTAATTTATAGGGATCTTCACAAGATTTATGACATAGTACACCCATGATCATTGGGTGAACTTATCATCTCAAAATGGCCGACAATTTATAAAATTAACAGGTATCAAATTCCAGACCCAGGAATTGGTCACTATTGATTCAAACAAAACTCCCCAGACCAAGGGGTTTCCATTATACTCAAAACCTTGATATGTGAGTTATTATGAACAACACAATATGATAAAAAATTGATTTACTAATGATCTTAAAAATCTACATCCCCAATGAATTCTTCTCATTTATCATCAAAACCGATTTTATATATTTCTTAGTTTTTAAGTTAAATCATCAATGAAATTGAATAATTAATTACTCCATAAAAACATCAAACATTGAATCTAAATTTCAGAAATCTTCACCTAATTAATCACAAATTTTAGAAACAGAACACATTGACTCTCTCTCCATGTGGATCGACCCGATACTTTCACTATACTAGTAATAAGTTTGGGTATTTCAATTTTTTATTCCAAACATAACACTTTGACTAAAACAACACCAAATTATAGTGTTGTTTCAAGGGATGCGAAAGTTAACGGTGTTTTAAAAATCGAGTTTTCATAATAAAGTGAAAAAAAAAATCACAAGTACTAAAAATTATTTTCTTAATATAATTTATGTTTTTCATTACTTTAGTCTTACTCTTTTATTATTGGTGTTTTTTAGTGTTGTGTTGGATCACAAGTGCATGAGTGGCTGAATCACTTGTTCCAAGAGCACTGAGTCAACAGAATTTTTTCCGATTGATCTGGAAATTGAAGGAATGATATTGAGATGATGTTGGGAACTTATGGGTGAGCACAACCAAAAACCCCCCCATGGAGAACATGGTAAAGGTAGAACTAGTTGTTGTCTAACGTGTTGGATAGTAGATCATTCTTGATGACAACTAAAATCAATAGTGTGCTGTTGAGGAAGAGTAGAACTAGCTTCCCCCAGCCAATATCATGGACTTCGTGCCACAGAACCAGCAAAGAGCCCCAACTCAATTTGTTTGGGGTTATGGTCCATAGAAACCCTATAAGTACCATCCACCAGAGTATTTTCCATACTTTCACCCAAATTAGGGGCCTTATTTTGCCCAGAAATAGAAATTTGGGCCCCCTCCTCCTCAAGAACAACTTCCCCCACATTGTACTCTTATGGAGTATAGACTTCCTTCTATCCAAGGAGAGGATATAGGTATTTTCAGAACACCTTTACAAGACCAAAATTTTGAGATCAAGTCATCCATCATGTAGATCATCCAAAATACAGTTTAGTATGGAGGTTTACCAAGTGAAGACCCCATCACTCATCTATCCAATTTTATGGAGGCTTATGGCACATTCCATTACTATGGGGTGTCTGAGGATGTCATTCACCTTAATTTCTTCCCATTATAATTCAGGGATGAAGTGAAGGACTAGATTAAAGGATTTCCTCAATTTTCCATCATCACTTGGGAGGTGTTGGACCATGCGTTTTTTTTCAAAATATTTCCCACCTTCAAAGATAGTGATGTTTCAGAAAGAAATTTGCAACTTCCAGCAACATGATTCAAATTCATTGTATGAATACTGTGATCATTTCAAGGAATTTTTGAGGAACATCCCTCATCATGGACTTTCCCTATGGATGCAAGTCCAAAATTTCTATGGAGGTATTACAAAAAACACCAAATCATTAGTGGATGCAGCTACATGAGGAACGGTGATGAGAAAATTCTCAGAGGAACCTTTTCATCTACTTGAATCAAATAAATTCCAATGGAACTCTGAGTGGGGTACTCAAAAGATGGGCATTCATAACATTGATTCCACTATGATTCTTTCTTCCCAACTCGATGTTGTTTCCAAGAATATTTATGCATTGAATCTAAAAAACGCATCTGAAGTTCAAGTAGTAAATCATCCAAAATGCAGTGAAAGTGGTGAAAATAATGTAATGGGTAAATGCTCATGGTCAAGTGATGGTCCCTCAAGAAGTGAGGTAAGCAATGTTTCTTAGAAAATAGGGCCAAAAATTTACCCTCAATAATAAAATCCGGCTTGGAATGATAATGTGAATATGGGTTGGGGGTAGCAACAACAAAACTCTCAACCCCACCCCTAAAGTTCGACCAATTATGGTCAATAGTATTATCAAAATCCATATCCAAATAGCATCATGGATCCTTCCAGTAGAAATGGTATCAAAACCATTGTTTTGAGAAACCACCAAGGCATCTAAAACCTCAACCGTCTTCACAGAACCTTATTATGAACACTCAAAAAAGTTAAAAAAATAATTTTAAAATTCATAAAAACTACTAAAACATGATTTCAGAATAAAGAACCCTATATTATAAGCCTTGATAATCAAATTGGGAAGCTTTATAATAATCTCTATTTAAGTAAACCTAGTACACTACTAAGTAACACTGAGGAGAACCCATGGGAGGAGGCCAATGTTGTCACTTTACGAAGTGGAAAGTAGCTACCCCAGAAAATAACTACAAATCAAAGTGAGGCCAAAAATCCAGATCCACTTACACCCTCTTCAGATAATGAAGCTGAGATCCATGAGTCCCCATCAACATAAGTTCTATTTAAATATAAGGAGGTCGCAAATGGTAAGGGAAAAGAGTTGGTCAAACCTTATAAACCCACCATACCATTTCCTGCATGAATGAAGCAGAGGAAACTAGATCAGTAGTTTTCAAAATGTATGGAGGTATTCCAGAAACGTCACATTATTATTACTTTTTCATAGGCATTGACTCAAATTCCAACATATACTAAGTTCATGAAGGAAATAATCTCAAACAAGAGGAATATGTAAGATTTAGGAACCATTCCTCTCACTAAGGAATGTTTAATGGTGGTTCAACACTCTCTTCTTCCAAACCTCCAAGAACTAGGAATTTTTACAATCCCTTGCATAATCAGGTCTTGTGAGTTTGGGAAGGCCCTTTGTGACTTGGGGGATAGTGTCAATCTTATTCTCTTTAGAGTCTTTAAGAAGTTGGGGCTTAATGATCTAAAACCAACTCTAGTGGTACCATAGCTTTTAGATTGCTCCATTAAATATCCTAGAGGTCTAGTTGTGGATATGCTAGTTAAAGTGGGAAGGATGATTCTTCCTGCTGATTTTATTATACTCAACATGGAGGAATACCAAGAGTAACCACTTATTATGATAAGACCCTTACTGGATACAAGGAAAATTTTTATCAATGTTCATGAAATAAAATTTATCTTCATAGAAGGAGATGAAAAGTTATCCTACAACATCCTCAAAGATGTTAAGAAAGTGTCACTTATGGAAAATGAGGATGGTTATACATTGAATATGGTGAACGATCACTTTGGATACATAGGATATGACATGTGATGTTGTTCTATCACCAATGAACCAGTCTTCAAGGATATCCAACCTGATTATAAACCATAGGAGTAGCAATTCAATGTAGACCAGGGCATTCATTATTGGTAGTATACACTTTTTCTGAATATTATAAAGAGAGACAAGGTAGAACCATTTGTTCTATTGGTTTATAAATCCACAAAATTGGAAATAAAACCTATCCTATAATCTTTAAAATATGTGTACCTTGATGATAAACACATGCAGTCAGTTATACTCAATGCATATCTCTCACAAGAGAAAGAGAATGAACTTATACAGGTTCTAAAGTGAAGAAAACAAGCTATTGGTTGGATAGTACTTGATCTTAAAGGGATATGTCCAACTACTTTCACCCATAAGATGCTACTTGAGGAAGGAGCCAATCCCTCTTAGAAACCGCAATGACGGCTAAACCCTCTAATAGAGGAGGTCATAAAGAAAGAATTGATCAATCTATTAAATGTGTTAATCATCTAACCAATCTCTAACATCCCATGGGTGAGTCCATTGTAAGTGGTTCCCAAAAAACGGGTATCACCGTGATCACCAATGAATAAAATGAACTCATCCCTACAATAATGGTCACGGGATGGAGATTGTGTGTAGAATACCATAAGATTAATGATTCCACATGGAAATATCACTTACCACTTCCTTTCATGGATAATATATCAGAGATATTTGTAGGGAATAAGTTCTATTGCTTTCAAGATGGTTATTCTGGCTACAAAAAAATTTCTATTGCCCTTGAAGACCAAGAGAATAGCACTTTCACATTCCCATATGAAAATTTTTCCTATTAACAGATGTCTTTTGGAATGTTCAATTCTCTATCCACCTTCTAACGGTGCATGTTGGAAATATTCCATGACATGGTGGAGCAAATTCTAGAAGTCTTTGTGGATGATTTTTCAGTCTATAGAAAATCATTCAACAACTGCTTGAGAAATCAAGAAATGGTCCTAGAACGGTGTGAACACCCCAATCATGTTTTCAATTTGGAGAAATGTCTATTTATGGTGCAGTATGGTATCGTCTTAGGCCACCAGGTTTCCATGAAAGGAATTGAAGATGACCCTGTGAAGATTGAAGTCAAATCACAACTGTCCATTCAAACATCTATTTAGGAAATATGATATTTTTTTAGGTATAAAAGTTTTTACGGAATATTCAATCATGACTTTTCAAAGATAACTCAACTACTAACCAAACACCTTTCAAAATATTCTATCTAAAAATTTTAAAACACATACACCACATAATTTCATCTCCTGAAGAAATAATTAGTTGAAGCTCTTATCATGATTGTCCCAAACAATAAGGAATAATTTTAAATCATGTGTGACAAAAATGATTATGTTGTGGGAGCAGTTCTGGGATAGTGGCTCAATCATATCTTTAGGCTGATCTACTATTCCATAAGATCCCTATATTATGCACAAATTAACTACAATACAATGGATAATGAAATTCTAGTATTAGTTTTCACATTCGATAAGTTATGCTCTTATTTTGTGCTATCAAAATTTGTTGTTTATACTTACCATGCATCACTCAAATATTTTTTGAATAAGAGGGAAGAAAAAACACATCTCATCCATTTGGTGCTTTTACTCCAATTATTTGATTTGGAAATTCATGATAATAAAGTAAGTGAGAATTTCATCGTTTATCACATCTCCTGATTGGAATTACCTCATTTGGAAAGAGAGGATAATGGAGAAATCAAGGAGGACTTCTCGGACAAACATATTTTCTCAGTTGGAGTTACACCTTGCCCATGATATTCTGACATCACCAATTACTTGGTTACAGGATTTATTCATCCAGATATTACTTTTCAACAAAAGAAACGATTTTTGTCTGAAGTAAAAAAGGTATTTCTGGGAATACCCACTGCTCTTCTATATAGAGACAGGGTGATCTTTCTCTGCATCCCAGAAGAATAAAAAGGAATTATAGAGTTTTTTCATTCTTCCCCATCTGGGGGGAATCATGAGCTAGAACAAATGATAGCTAAGATTCCACAATTTGGATTCTTATGGCCCACCATGCACAAGGATGCTCAATATTTTGTAGAACGTTGTGATAGGTGTCAGTAGACTAGTAACATGGGGTGTTGAGATAAAATTCCTCAACATCCCATTCTTGTGGTTGAGATCTTTGATATATGGGGTATTTATTTCATGGGTTCGTTTCCCCCATCATATGTAAATTCATACATTTTGTTTTGTGTGGATTTTGTATCCAAATGGGTAAAATATGCTGCCATGACATGAAACATAGAAAAGGCCATCGTTTCCTTCTAGAAGAAGAATTTTTTCAGCAGTTTCATTGTTCCATGGGTTCTCATAAGTGATAGAGTGATGCATTTTGACAATGCATTGATGCGGAATGTTCTCATAAAATATTGGGTGAGATATAGAACTGGGACACTCTATCATCCGTAATCTTGTGGGAAAGTGGAGGTATCTAATAGATAACTTAAAAAAATCCTAGAGAATACTATGGGAGCCTCATGTAAGGACTCATCCAAGAAGATAAATGAGAACTTATGGGTATACATGACTTCCTTAAAGACACCTCTAGGTATGTCCCCATTCCATTTAATCTCTATAAATCCATGTCATTTACCATTGGAACTTGAGCATAAATCTTATTAGGCTATTAAGGCCTTTAATTATGATGTAAAGGTTGTAGAATAGAAACACAAGTTTCAACTGATGGAGCTTGATGAAATTCAGTGGTTGGAATATGAGAATGACAAGTTGTATAAAGAAAATACAAAGGCACTCAATGACTGCATGATCTCTTGGAAGTCATTCCATCCTGATGATGCGGTATTTTTGTTTAAATATTTTTTGAGATTGTTTCTAGGAAAATTGAAGTCCTGGTGTTCAGGACCATTCCGAGTGATCAAGGCCATCCACCATGATACGTTGAAAGTTTCTTGAGAAGATAGTAAACCATTTAAGGTGAATGAGAAGCATCTCAAACCATTTCTTCACATGGATGACATGGAGGTAATGATCTCCACCATCCAATTCAGATAACAGGAGGCTCAAGTAAGGTCGATTCAAAGAACTAAAACAAATGTGCTTTATAGGAGGCAACCCAGATACGACACACCATGTGTCACCGTTTTACACGACATGTGATTTCCTTTATAGCCATTGGTATGAGTATATATTAATAAATTTAATAAATAGGGATGATGTTTTTGCTGATGGTTATGTCACTGGAATATATCTAAGCTATCATCGGTTCTAATCGCTTCATACCAACCTTTGGTACAGGGTTCATCCTTTTTGAACTCGTGTTTAGTTAAATGGTGTGTGAGTTGTTCTCAAAATAAAATAAATTTTTTTCTAAATAAAATAAAACCCATGATGGGGATGTACCAACTGGCCAGGTTCATCAACCATGGATATCAAAGATCAGAGTTCGAATCCTAACAACCAGACCAGTTCCATCATTTTTCATATTAATAAAACCACATGGAGTGCATTTTTATATAAATCGTGTGTGCATTGTTTTCATTAATGATTTGAACAGTTTTCAAATTAAGAAATAACATGGGGGTGAAGTGGGAGATTGGTAGAGTCATGGCCCTAGATTCAAATGGCTTGGTTTCAAACTTGGCTAATTTCCCTGCTTCATCCCAATCATTCAATAATTAAAACCACACCCCTTGTGTTTTCTTCATCCCATATATAAATACACCTATAGTTTAATTATTATAATTTAATAAAAATTTCCATCACTACAACCTTCACTATAATGGTTGATGGATTTCATTTGGATTGGCCAGTTTCATGTTCGAATCATCCCCCAGGCATCATACCAAAGTTTGTAGTTCTCTTTTTCTAATTTTAGAACACACGACATGTCATCCTGTGATACACTACATGTATAGGCCTATTTTTATATATTTTTTTAAAAATATTTTTTTTGTAAATATATTGTGTTAAAAAGAAATGCACAACATGTGGGACCAGCTACACGCTGTGTGGTTCAACTATAATTTCTGGGAACCCTACCCGGCCTGATTCCTTGTCGCACCCCCCTTCTCGTTTTCTTCTCCCAGATGCCACTCCACCTCCCCTCCTTCAATCATTCATTTTTGTGAATTTCTTGTCCCGATTTCTTCTACATTTCAATACTCACTCAAGGCATGCCATTCTCTACACCTTATTTCAGGGTTTTTATAGCATTTAGATTAGATATGGAGAATGCACGACAATTCATCTTCAACCTGCAGTACACCAGAACATTTTTATAATTTTAAATATACATAGAATGTATGTTCGATACATTCCATGTACAGTGCCTCCCCTAGACATCCGGCCCAGCCCCGGTCATGTGGCACATGAACCCCATCCCATGTCTTCCCACACAGCGTGTATGTTCAGTACAAGCCATATCCACCATCTATTCAGAGGAATCCGCATGGAGGGAGTGCATGACTTATCCCACCATGTATTTACACATGCCGTGTATCCCTTACACACGATATGTTCTGTGATGTATCACCCCTCAGAGCTGAGCTGTGTTGGAGAACATAAACGGACTCCAACCCATGTTTTGTTACACGACGTGTACAACCATTCACATGCTATGTACTAGAATTTCCAAAAAACATTCCAACTCGGTATTTCTATCCATAGTACACGGGTTCTTACCTAGATCACACTACACCATGTACACTGGATCCACACGTTGTGTACTTTTATTTTTCTAATTTCTCACATTTTTTTCTTTTTTATTTTCTTTTATTTTTATTATTTTCCATTATTTCTTTCATCTATTCCAAGTAATGATCCCATGAGTGGGAAGTGACCAAATTCCGTTACTGAGGGAGAAAGACCCCCTCATTGTTGGATTCATCTTCAGTCTTACGAGAGACCAACATTTAATTTCCTAGTTTTTCAGCCACCAGTGTTGGTGAAACTGCCTCCTCTTCTCCTAAAACCTCCATCAGCAACATCCACTGGTAGGGTAGATTCCATGTCACCCACTCCTAACACCACTAGTCATTATATGTCTGTTACTAGACCATCCACCATAGCTGCGAGCTTAAATGCCACATCTCCCTCTTTTAGCTCCGTACCTTCAGATCCGAGCACTAATTTAGCAGACCTTCTTATGCCAGCTCCATCTTTGGATGCTCAACCTCCAGTGACTGATACTGGTCCAGCCACGCCATCAGTTGTTTCCCCACCTCAGTCCACATGGGTTTCTATCTAACCTCCTCTGCGTCCCTAACTGATTTTTGATGAGGGCCTCCCTACCGCATACTGATTGTGTATATTTTCACGGTGAACGATCCAGTTGAGCATAAAATTTCTCTACATCATCATTCTGCAGCGTCTCGGCTTCTAGGAGGAGATTGAGGAGATACTTTGACATACACATCTACTCAAGACACTCCAGATCATCACTCTGACCTATAGAGATTTATTTTTGGAGTTTATCTCAACTGTTGAGTTCTATGGGCCTACCTACTACCAGATGCCTACCGATACAACCACACCAATTCAATTTCATCTAGGAGGATGCCATTTTTTTCCTAAAAATGGATGATTTTGGCCATGGGAGTAGCTTATACCCCCATACTGCCACCCCATATCCTATCTCCACCCTTACACACCCTGAGTTATCAGACCTCATTGCTATGTGGTGGGAGCTTGTTGGACCTAACCATAGGTACGCCCCTACATCCTATAATAGCACTCTCATCATTTCCCCTGCCCTTTGTTTCCTTCATTAGTAGTTCAGTGCCATCCTTTTCCCCACCACAAGGATATGAGTGTCGTGTCAGGATGAGACATGGATCTTCTCACCTGTGTTGTCCAGCATGATCACCCTGACCTCCCCTATATTTCTGCTACCTATTTCCATTCCACGATCCATGTTCATTAGGGAAACCTAAATGATGGATTCTATGCCACCCTCTTGGAACAACACCTGGGACTTTTTGAGCCCTATATACCTCATTACCCCTTAGGATCTCCTCAGCATATCGAATTCCTAATGCTTATACACATGAGGATAGTCGAGCGTAGGGGAGATAACTATGTGCTTGTGCAGGATGCCCCAGCTTCAGTGGGGTGAGGGATGACCCAGCTGCTCCTGATGGTGTTGCTGAGTAGGTCCCACCCGATCCAACAGTCGATGCTCTTTCACCACCTCACCCCACTTCCCCATCCCTTCCATCTTCTTCCACCATTCCCTCTTCTTCTGTTCCCTCTACATATTCACCTCCATATGCACCCTCAGTTGATCTCTCAATCACCCTCCACCGGGCTACAATGGACTACCATCTGGACATCCTTGAGCACCAAAAGACTACCATCCTACAGTCCTAGACATGGATTAAGAAGATGTTGTCCCTTCTTCTTCAGTATCATGACCTTAAATTTTCCCCAGCACCTACTCCTCCATCAGATCCTCAGCCTTATGCAGCACCGTCACCATTGAAATCACTAGCCATAGATTCAGTTCTCTTGTCCATTACCAGCCCAACTGCTAATACTATTACTGACCACCAGGATGTGTCAGTAGAGCCTATAGTGTAGGGTGCTGATCCTATGTATCCAGCTACTATTCCCCCTGCTACTGCAATGTTTGTTCCCACTATGCCTTACACTCAGAGTGTCAAGTAGGTTCCTCCATTTTCCTCTATAGACAAGCATCCTCTACAGGTTCATCCTATTGTAGATGATGCCTCTTCTAAGGTGACCCTGTGAAAAGATTTTGTCACATTTGTTTTGTTATATATATCTCTTTAATTCTCTACTTTTGTTATTCTGGTGTATCTTCATGCAGAATCCTTCCTCCATTACATCAATCGTTACAGGTACTCTGGAGGCCATGGGCATCTCTTTTCGACTATTTTCCATATATTATGACTCACCTTGAGGGGAGTATTATTTTATAGTTTATTTTTTATTAATATTTTGGCATTAATTCTTTCACTGATTTTCCTTGTATTGACCACCCATGTGTCCCCACATCCTCTCCTCTACCTTGGTGTTGCACTTGGGGGGACCATGTTCCATATTAAGTGTGGGGGAGAGTCTCCGATTACACTAGACTTTTCCCTTGAATTGATCCAGGAGACATCATTAATATTTTAAATATTTTAAAATGTGGAATACTTTTGATTAATTATAATTATAAAATACTAAATAAATAAAAAAACTTTAAAAGTTACATTCTTATTTTAAATTTCAAATATTTTAAAATTAATTGCTGATATAATTTGATTATTGATTTTAATTCTTGGATATTTAGATTTAATAAACTGATCATTTGTATTTATTTCATGAACTAATAGACCTTTTATTTTTCCTCATTACCGAAAGGTATTCTACGCCTTTTTGACATATTCTTTCTTATACCCTATTTCCTAAGAGCTTATTGGGATATGAATAACTACCAGAACTTGCTAGTCTTTCTCTTCAAAACATGAAGATTTTTGAATCACATTAAAATGATTGAGGAATTTGATTGTTTTTCATCTTTATTGACCTTGAGACATACCCTACACCTGATCTTCATAAAACACTTAGAAACCATGAACTTCCTTGATAGGAATCCACATTAGAAGCCTATTTTCACTTCCTACCCTAATTCTTTCATAATTTTTCCTGATTATTCATTTGAGATTTAATGTGGGATTTTTGGCCATTCATGGAATATTTTGGTGAGCAACCATCCATTTATGTGTGGGGTAGAATGTCACTTGTTCACTAGGGAAGAAGGGTTCCCAAACATTATTCATCATATTCTTAGTGTTCCCATAAAAAAATAATCTGGGGATTTATTTATTCTGTGTAAATTCTTGATGGTTGTGGACCCATATTGGCAATGAAATTTCATCATGGTGATGATTATACTTTGAGATATATTTTTGGGAATGCATGTTCAGTAAACTTTATTTCGAATATCATGAATTATTGTTTAAGAATTCATCCTTCTTTTTCAATCCTCTGAGATTATTTTTCACATCATTACCTACCTACCTGAATCCTCAGAAACATTTGAACCTTATTTAAATCCCTCATGATTTTTGTGATTTGACTTCTTCAGTGGAGAATGAGAACACTTGCAAGCCTATGGATAGAGTGAATATACTTGATATTGAGCACAACTTTGATAAAATAATCTTGAATGATGAGTGTGGTAACTTCTTGTGATTTAAATCACTAAGTGACTTGTGTAGTTATGAAAAGTTTAACAATGTGGATGAAAGGGGATTGAAATATATAATTGAATTATACAGGAGGCATGATTAAAATATATTTTAAATTGAAATAATTTTTGTACCTTTTAAAATCCTATTATATGGATATAATATTTATAAGTATAATTAGTTGAATGATTTAGTTTTTATTTTATGGATTCTGTTGATTTGATGTTGATATTTTTCTTGAGAAAAATAAAATGCATAAGTGTGAGGGTGTTTGATGTACCTAATTTTTGTATACATTTTCTTACATTCTATTGAGTATCAAAAAATGTTTTCACTAGATATTTGTTCTTTTAGAGCTAAAATTATTTAATTCGGTGATCATGGTGATATTCAAGTATTTTCCAACCAAAGACATAAATTGGGGAAAATCAACCGAAAGTTCACAAATACACGATGTGTACTTTGTATAGTCACACTGTGTACGTTTTCTTAGACATGGATCGGCTAGACTGAGTACACGCCCAAGCTTCTAGATATATTCACATGCCATGTACAATTCATTTTCATGTCATGATTCCCCTTCGAGAAGTGGTTGGTGGATGAAGTTGATACTTCATGCCATGTGCGGCGGTGATACACAATGTATACCCCGACCAACTAACTACCATCACCTTCAAAGTCAAGGGTAGAATGAAAAATCAACTACCAGTGGTGAAATAGGATCCAAGTAAAGTTGACATGACTTCAAACCATTTAGTTTATAGTATAGGATGTGTATTTTTGAATACTATAAATAAAAGGGCAGACCCTCCAAATTCGGGGATAGAAGGAGGGGACAACTTGAGATACCCAACAAGAGAAGAGAAAGAGGGAAGATAAGAGAGGAGGTGCTACCACTCTACCTTCCCGAAAATCTGTAATATGAAGCTACGACATTATTTATTTCAGGTATTATGAGTATGTTATTCATTAGCCACTCCATGTGTCATGAAATACCCCATGTGTTGTGGGTATGGATGATTATGGTTAGTTATTAATCAACTATATTATTGTATTTGTGTTATTTATGTTTCTCTCATAATCCCTCAAAATATCTTGCTAAATATTGATGGAAACACCATATCAGACCAAGAACATAATTTCTTGGGATATTTAGAGGAATTATGATAAATTGCATCCTTGATCATTTGGTGAACTTATCCTCTCAAAATGGCTGATTTTCTTTTAAAATTTATAGTAATAAAATTCCAGACCAAGGAATTGGTCTCTATTGATTAAAATTAAACTCACCAGACCAAGGGGGTTCTGTTATACTCAATATTCAAAGATGTGAGTTATTATGAACTACACAACATAGTAAGAAAATTTATTTACTAATGACCTTAAAAATCCATAGCTCTGATGCATTCTTCACATTTATCATCAAAATCAATTTTACAATTTTATTATTCTTTATGGTAACTCATCAAAAAAAATGAATAATTGATTACCCCATAAAATCATCTAACATCGACTCTAAATTTCAAAAATATTCACTTAATTAATCACAAAATAGAGAAACAGAATGCAGTGACTCTCTCTCCCTATAGATCGACCCCATACTTCCACTATATCAGTAATAAGTTTGGGTATTTCAATTTGGGCTGCCAAACATAACACTTTGGCTAAAATGACACCAGTCTCCCTGATAGAGGCTCTAATGATATCTTATATGGGATACCATAAACCCAATAAATAATTAATAATAGCATGTGAATAATTATATAAATATCAAAATATGAAATATTTATTTATGTACCATCCAATGCTCAAACATCTAATGATTAACATCAATGGGAATATGATCCCACATCACCGAGGGTCAATAAAAATAATTTTGTAGAATCTCACTATCCTTTCCAATAGTTATTTATGAAAAACTGTGGAAAAAAAGGAATAAATAAAAAAAAATACATAAATATGTTAATGAAAATTAATGGTAATTAATGAAAATTAACTAAAATACACAATAAAAAATACCTCTTCATGCATATATTGAATTCAAGATGAAGATGTTGCTCATGAATAGGGTTATAAATCATCAATATTGATGTACCACAGCCCCTCTTAGTCGATAATGAACCTAAACTGATCTATGGGTTGGATGATAATGCATCAGAATGATCACAAAGAAGAATAATATCCTAGAGTCTAAAGAACATCTCATTGAAATCATACCCAACCATCTAAAACATGAAAAGATTTTTATCCTCAAATAATTAAAAAATATATTTTATATTAATTATGACTATAACTAGCATGAAATTACATCATTATTTATCTTCATATTATATGATTAAACATATTTATATTTTTCATCAATATCATCAATTTTAATTGCAGCTCCAACGTCATCATCTCTTAGTATTTTAAATTTATTAGTTACATCACAAACATCATCTTCACTAGTGCTCTATAAATGTGGGATTTGATCATATATATTTTAGTATCTTGATGCAAAATATGTATTTTGATATGTCTCTTGAAAAATTTCAATTCGTTTCACTTCAGAAGAACAATTTTCACTTTCTATAAACTAATATTCATGATATTTTATTTATATAATGCTACACTAGTCAATTAACTATCTTGAAGCATCATAATAATTTTTATAATAAAATTAATGTACTTTATTATCTATCATAAATGGTATATTTAATTCATGAAGGATTTTATATTTATTTGCAACAATTACATGCTTCGGATGAACACACACTCATCTATCAGTATCAAACTAGTGGAATTTAAAAATCATTACATAATAGTTTCCCTGATAACACAGCTTAGTTATTTCATCTAGCATTCCATGAAATCCAACATCACTTTATCTATGATTATTTCCTCTCAATAAAACATCACTATTAATTGTTTTTTATTCACCATATGCACATGTATGAAATCCAAAATCATCCACCACATATGTATTATAATATTTAACCATTTTTGGATGATCAGTTACTCAATACACACAATCGATTATCAATTTTATTGGCATGTTTCGATACATTAAAAATTGTTAAACAATTATAAATATGACAAATAATAAATTTATTTTATATGTTAAACCATAAACATTTTACTTTAACTGTCTTTGAAACTAGTAGAAAAAATTATGTTTTCGGAGTTCTTAAAAATAAATTTGTGTAATTTTTAGAAACTTTATTTTGATATGATCATCATATAATCTAAAAATAAAGTAATATTAATTCATTTTTTTAAAAAAAATATAAATAATAGTTTAATTTAGAACTCATTGTACAAATCATTTTATTTATTTATAGCTGAGCATAACATATGTATGAGTCTTTTGATATTCATCATCTGAAAGCCATCATTCATGAACTCCACCAAATCCATGTTTAACCTGATTGAAAACTAATAATTAAATTTCCAATGCATCATTTAAATTTACCTTATTATGGACTGTTCTTATATGTTTTAAGTATATTTAGGTTAGAAATAATTGGAGTATAAAAAAAGAAATTTCCTCATGAAAATAAGATTATGTAATTGACCCTTAAATTGATAATTTGTTATATTCATTTTTCTTCAATTTCTACAAGCATCTCTTATATGGGCACATCCATTAGAACTATACCAACCCTCTACATTTTTCTTCAAATGGAAAATTTAATATCAAAAATTCTATTGAATTAAAAAAAATATATGAAAACTTTCTCCTATTTAAATAAAATTAAGACACCATATTCTTACAATCTACTCAATGCATCATAGTCTATTTTCACTACAAAAATGTCTCAAAAAATATAATATTTTTGTTAGCGTATCCAAAATTAAATAATTTAAAAAACTTATTCATCAAATTAATAAAATTATTTCCATTATAACATAAAAATTATGACTTTTTAATCTGGTAATATGACCATTTCTGACACATCTTTCCAAATTTGAAAGATAACCATCCAGTATACTCTAATATAAAATTCATTGAAAAAAGAAATAAATGATTTTTTTGGAAGTTGTATAATCCACTTTTGTACTAACTGAATTATGTGATCTTTAATTAACAAACAACTCAAGTTATGGCCTCCTACAAATTTGATAAAGATATAATCATACCTTTACATAATCTTTAGTCATTATAGGTGTGTAAAAAACTATATAAATTATTAAATCAAAATATTTCTTCTAAATATACATCACATCCAACATGTTATGGGCCAACAAATAATACCAATATGAGACATCCCAAAAAGTAATCTGTTTTATCAAACTATGATCTTTCCCAAAGCTATCTATTTTTTGTTGTTTTATAGTCTGTAGAAAGGTAAGGGAAGGTAATGAAGAGATGATAGATTTTAAATCAATATATCAGATCGTTACTGGAGATCCACCTCTTTCAATCAGTACATTTTTTTGAAATTATTTTCATTCCTTCAGAAGGATGGTTAGTAGGAAGAAATATGAAATTATAATAAAAAACAATCTTTTCTTCCATTGATGGGAAAAAATAATATAATGTCACTCATACATTATGGACATGATTTTTCATCATGTGTACTCCAGTCAGATGTCATGTTATACACTGGGAAGTAACTTGTTGTCTACATTAATGTAGCTATCATTATGACATTATTTTTCTCAAAAACACGATATATACTGATTCCATCATTCCATAATAAATTTAACTCATCAATAAATGGCTTCAAATAAATATCAATATTATTTTGTGGATTTCCTTGAATTAATAACATAAAGAGGTTATATGGTTCATTCAAAAATATCTAAAGAGGTAATTTGTATGGAGTTATAAGGAAGGTCCAAAAATAATATTGGTTATCATAAGATCTAAATGGATAGAAACAATCAGTAGAAATACCCAATCACACATTATGGTATTATGAAGAAAAATATGGATGCAACTTATCAAAATATTCCACGAATCACCATCACATGGATGTTTTATGTTTTCCCTTGTTGAAATATTAGGTTTGTTCCATGAAATAAATTTCATGTGTTCTGAGATAGAAATAAATGCTATAATATTTTTGTAAGGAAGAAATACTTTACCTATTTAATGGGAACCAATCTAGACTTCCCTTATCATGCCTCTTGGTACCTCTATTTTCCACATGTAGGAAAGCTATTTGATGACTCATTTTTTCTATAATATAGGATGTAATCATTTGAACATGCGTTAATCTTATGATTACCAAGACCCAAATTATGGGCCAGCATCTTACTCTCATTGAAATTTATAGACAAGATATTTTCTTTGAGTAATAGTTATTTAACCAAAGAGAATATCTGATCAAAATAGCTATATGAAAATCCAATATCAAATTTAACATCCATAAATTTTGGAACCACTTCAAATATTATTATCTTTCAGCTCAGGTATAAGGAATCATCATCATAATTCAGCAACTCATTAAATCGAGAGGACTCTAACTTAGGAGTTGGATCATCATTTTGAGTTTCTGTTCATTTATAAGATAGAAAAACAACCTCATGTAATAATTCTTGAAACTATGATAGATCTGGAACCAAATTATTTGTATCTTCCCCAAAACTAAATTCACCATGTTGAAACTAAAAAACATTATCTTTATAAAAACTAAAATTCAATAAATTACCACCAATGTTGTCACATTTTTCAAATATTTGCAAATTACATTTCTTATATAGACACTTAATTTTCCCTTTTGAAAAAAATTCCACTTTGGTGATGAAAATGATAAAAAATATTCAACACCATCAATATATATAGGATTTATACCAAAACCATTTAGATTTCTATGATGATTTATCTAATCACTATCTTTTAATAAAAACTATTTTCTACTTCCTTATTATATATTTTTCTAAAAAATAATTAGTAAAAATATTTATTATGATTAATCTGATATAATGAATAGATGATCTATAAAATAAAATAAAAAAATCAAATTACTTATAAATATTACCAAATATCAATAATTAGTCGTATATAAAACTAAATATAAAAATTATTACAAACTAAAAAAATTAATTTTGAATAAAAATATTATATATTAGTTTTTAAAAAGCATACCCAATTTTTACTAATTACCATATTTTTTCCAAATTACCTCTAATTACTACAATTTGTTACTAATTATTACTAACTACAACTAATTTTAGCTGTTTTTTACAAATCTCCACTATTTTTGAGTAATTTCCTCTATTTTGTACTAAATACCGATGATTTTTTTCTAATTTCAACTACTTTATTATAATTATCACTAATCACCACTAAGGGAAATAAAAGGCCAACCAAGTAACATTAGGTAAGTATTGAGTGGAGGGGATAGAGGTAATGATAGAAGGAAATAATTCTGGTGCCCCTGGGTTTAAATAAATTAGAGGAGAGGCATTAATAGGTAAACCTATAAATTATGGAAGAGGAAGCATATGTAAGTGATAATAATGACACTCTTAGTAGAGTTTTCCCTTTCTTAGTTCAATCTCTCATCATGAGAAAATAATATTTTATCAATAATCATGCATTTACATTATCTTTATTGGTAAAACATTAATATTTTCACGATTATAGATTAAAAGAAATAAAGGAAAAAAACTCACTAAACATGTTATTGTTATCTATCACATATTCTCTATATTCCATCCCTCATAGGATTACCCATGACCTCCTCTCCTCTAAACAGTCTAAATTTAGGGACACTAGAATTATTTTACATCATTGTAGCCTTCGTCTCCTTCTCTCCATGCCTCCCACACACCACATATTCGGCCTTCTATTTCTAATATCTGTCGCACTCCTAGCCTCCTTACTCAACACACCTACCTGTTGTTCCTTATTTTACACACTCCCCTTGGTTGCTTAATAATGATTAATAATGGGTAATTTTGAGTAGTTTTGTGTTATTATTACTAATTACTTTTAATTATTTCTAATTACCACTAATTATTACTAACTAAGTCTATTTATTACAACTTATTGCTAATTATTTCTAATTTACACTAATTATTTCTAACTACTACTAATTATTTGTAATTTCCTCTAATTATTTCCAATTGAATCTAATTGTTGTTAATTTCCACTAATTATTTCTAATTTCTACTAATTAATCCTAATGGCTATTAATTACCATTAATTATTACTAATTACTGCTAATTATTACTAATTAACAGTAATTGTTATTAATTACCCCTAATTTATACTAATTACCAATAATTGTTACTAATTAGCGATAATTTATACTAATTACCGCTAATGTTTACTAATTGCCACTAATTACTACTAATTACTACTAATTATTTCTAAATACTTCTAATTATTACTAATTTCTACTATTTGTAACTAATTATTGTTAATTATGACTAATCACCATTAATTATTACTAATTACCACTAATTATTATTAATTTTCACTAATTATTACTAATTACCACTAATTATTTCTAATTATCACTAATTATTATTAATTAAAAATAATTATTACTAATGAAAACTAATTATTACTAATTATCACTAGTTATTAATAATTACAACTAATTATCACTAATTACCACTAATTATTACTAATTATTGTTAATTATCGCTAATTATTACCAATGTTTCCTAATTAGCACTAATTTTTTTTAATTTTTACTAACCATCACTACATGCCTCTAATTTTTATAAATTAACGCTAATTACCACAACATTTTACTAATTATTTCTAATTTCCATTTATTACGCTATATTTTAATTAATTTTCACTAATTATCGCTAATTCTTGTTAATTACCATTAATTATTGTCAATCACTGCTAATTATTCCTAATTATTAATAATTATTCCTAATTATTATTTATTTGTAAGTATCACTATTTTTTTCTTAATTATTTCCAATTATACCTAATAATTACCAATTATTCCTAATTATCACTAAATATTATTAATTAACACTAATTATTAATAATTACCCTTAATTATTACTAATTACTGCTAATAATTACTAATTGCTCTAGATTATTACTAATTACCATTAATTATTAATAATTACAGAAAATTATTATTAATAATTTTTAATTAAGTTTAATTGAAACTAATTTTAATAAATTTTGTGCCAACTTTTACAAATCACTACTAATTAGCGCTAATTCCGACTAATTTTTTAATAATTAGCGCTAATTGGTGCTAATTTTTACTAATTAGTTCCAATTGTCATTATTTTTTACTAATTTTAACTAATTACTGTTAATTACACATATTTTTTACTAATTACCTCTAATTACAGCTATTTTTTTATAATTACCTCTAATTAGTGGTAGTATTTACTAATATTTATTAATTACCATTTATTTTCACTATTTCTGCTAATTTTGACTAATTTTTAATAATTAGTGCTAATTTTTACTAATTTGTAGAAAATTTTTAAAAATAATTACTAATTACGTTAATTACCCTTAATATTTATTAATGTTTTCTAATTCTTACTAATTAATGCTAATTGTTGCTAATTTTTGCTAATTCCATCTTATAAACATTAATTATTACAAATTACTACTAATTTTTGCTAATTACTGCAAATTTTGATCAATTCTTCGTAATGATTACCAATTACTGATAAATACCACTAATTTTTACTAAAAGGCTCTAATTATCATCTAATTGTCGATAATTATTTTCTAAATACCGCTAATGTTTTCTAATTGCCACTAATTTTCTTTAATTACAACTAATTTTTTCTAATTAAGACTATTTTTTTCAAATTACCACTATTTTTTCTAATTACCACTAATTTGTTGTAATATGTCTATTTTTTCTAATTAGTGCTAATTTTTTCAAATTAATGCTATTTATTACCAATTACCACTATTTTTTTTCTAATTACAACTATTTTTTTCAAATTACTACTATTTATTATTAAATATTAATAATTTTTACTAATTACCACCAATTATTATAAATTTTTAAAAATTATCAATAATTATTTCCTAATTATCAATATTTATTTATTATTTATTATAATCTTTACAAATTATTTATCAATTATTTATATTTAATATAAATTATAAGTAATTACATTAAATTATTGTTAATAATATCTAATTTAAAATAAAATAAAATAATTAACAATTAAAAATATTAAAATAAGTAACTAAAAATGATGCTTTAATGGAATTAAATGATTGTTGCATTGCTGATAACGTCAGATATTGGGAAAGAAAAAAATTCAAGAGGGTGAAAATAGAAAAAAATCAAGGTGAAGAGAGAAGAGAATAATTCTATAGGGGGTCATATATATATAGGTTAGCTTATTTGTGATAAACTATTTGCGACAAAATTTCCATCCCGAATAAAACTATTTTCAATGGGTCTGGTCGCAAATATCGCCCACCATAAATAGATTTGACGGTGAAGTAAATGTATTTACAACATGAACTCTCACAAATATTGGGCTGTCAATATAATTATTGTGATGGAACTCGTTGCGAATAGTGGCAGCCATATAAAACCATTTTTGATGGAACATTTGTGACAGAACCTGTCGCAAATTTTATTTCAGGGGCATGCAATTATCAATGAGAATATATTTCCCATCCCAAATACTCTTCCTACCGCATGGCGCACATTCATGTCAAAGTATTTATGACAGGAGATACTTTCCCACCTTAAGTAACCTAAAATGAAAAAAAATTTCGATAACAATAGTTTCTCATCACAAATACCTCGGATAGAGGAACTATTTGTGATGAGAGGCTTCCCTGTCACAAATATCCCGTCTAAAATACCATTGTTTCCAATAGTAGAGCCACATTTATGATAATAAATCATTTTATCAATAACTTGTGGAGTGTAAATAATGAGTGTCATATAATATCATTGCATGCATAAGTACTTAAAGACATGAACAATACATCATTGTTTACCCTAGAAATTGTAATTTGGGTTTCATACCTATAAATCCCCAAATAAATAAATTATATTTATATCTAGGTGAATCCCCATGGATAATGAAATGGTTTGAGTATTCACAATATAAGATTTTTTATGTGAAAGAGAGAAATTCAAGTTATGAATTTGACATCATGTCATTATAAAATGTTGATTAAAGAAATGGAATAATGGGAGGGGATGAAGGTCTCCCATTGATAAAACACTTTTTTCGAAGTAATGGGATATTAAAAAGGGTATCAAAATATCTTAATATAACTTTTAGTAAACATTCCTCGAAAAAGGAACTTGAATAGAAAAGAGGAGGTAAAGAATTCTCTTACCTTGAAGAGTTTCTTCCTAAAACTTGAGGATGGTACTCTGAGGACATAATGAAACCTTAGAGGGGCTCTTTGGGATGTAAAATTACCATAACTTCATGGATTGTAGATTTTGAGTGGATAAGAATGGCGGAAGGGTAGGTATTTAATGTAAAAAAGGAGAAATTATTTATTAATTTCTTAACATAGGTTTTGGAATCCATGTGACAAATTAATCCAACCCATAAACCATCACATGGTTTTTTCCCATGGTTTATACCATTGAAGGGTTTTTTCAATATTTTACAAGGCCACAAACCAAACTCTTTAAAATAATACCCTTGGTGATAGGTAAGTGAGTCGTGTTTATAAAGAAATGATTTTAAAACATTAAAATACAATATATGTTTTGGAGGATTCATTAAGGATTTATAGAACTAATCAAATGACCTCAAAAGCACACTATTTTAAAGTATAAACATGATTTTTTTCATGTATGCTCTTTATATTATTTATGAAATTACTTTTTGTCTTTTATGTTGTCATAATACATAACATATATTTATACCATATTTGATTTTTACCTAAAAAATCGATTGTCTCGGAAAATTATGAAAAATTCACTATTGTATAATTTCAATGTGATGGTTTCAAAAATAATGTTTAATTTTCCAGAATAAATCTATAAGCATTATAATTAAATATTTTAAATTTAAAAACCTTATTTGTTTAAAAATGAAGAGTTTTGCAGCAATAACATTTTATGACCCTTGAAATTTTACATTTGACTTTATAAAATTATACAATCCTTTATATTTAAATAAAAATTAGTTAATAATAATATTTTATTAAAATAAATTTTATTTTAAAAAAATGATTTATTAAAATAATGACTTAATTGAAACTATATATTTCCTTAAAATACAATTTTGATTTCTCTATATTGAAATCTAATTTTTATCAAACTCATTATATAATAATTTACAAAGTAAGAAAAAAGGGATAAATATAAAAAAAAATTATTAAGAAAGAAAATATCCAAATATTTAATACTATTGTCTAGATATATTACCCATTATTACACCAGTGTAAGGGTAAGGTGTGTGATGATGGTACATTCATGGGATGGTTCAACTAACATTGACCAAGTTGTGATCTCCACTAACTTGAACTTCTCCCATAGACGATTTCATTCAAGCTTAACTTGTTGAATCTCTTCTTGGGCTTGGTCAAGGGATAACCTCAATAATGTTAACTCCCTTCCATGTTCTAATAGATAATATTCAAATGGAATGACTATATTAGTTGGGGTCATCGTCTCACTTTTCTGCATTAACTATTAATCATCATTACCCATTATAAAAAACAATTATAATAGTAACATTGTTGTGAATAGTTATAATTAAATATAATAATATTGACCAATGATCATATTGTCCTATGATCATATTGACCAATGATCATATAGGCCAGCAGTTAGGTAATCATCAGATCCCAACATTCACTTTTACCTTTATACTCTACATATACTACGACATTTACTACTTGATTCCCAAATATTATTACAAGTCCCTTGATAATGTCAATCATATTCCTAATATTTATTTTTCTTTTATCAGTTTTATGGCATGTTTAATCTTTCTGGGAGAGTTCGATCATATGGATTTCACCATTATATGGTCGATATTCTTTGGTTTTTATATGCCTGTACTATTCTTAGCTATAATAATTAGTATCATTACATGACATGAAATATTTTTTTTATAATAATATTTCTATGTACTTCCATTTTCAAATATAATAAGATATTCATGAAAAATTGAGCTCTTTTATTAATCATAGAATAAATTTTCAAACTGTTACTTTTATGGCACCATTGGACGTGTTTTTCATTTTTTTTGATAATGAAAAATGAAAAATCCAATTATTAATCAGAGGAAAAAAATTACAAATATCCATAGGAAAATAAGAGTTCTAATATATATATATATAATTGAAAATTCTCCTCAAACCAGAAATAAATTGGGAAATATGATTCCTCTCCGTTTAATGAAGAAAAATTTGGAGAAAAAAATAACATGCTATAAGATCCTATATTTTGAGAAGAATAAAACCAAAGGGATACTTATAATTTTATATGGGATCCAATTATATGATGATAAATTAAAAATCTTACTCATTGATAATATCCTTCTATCCATTAGATACAAAAATTTCCACACCATTTAGAAAATCCATTTCATTTCTATATTCTTGGTGGTAGTGACCAAAGTGATATTTAGTTATTAACTTTAACCATCTGATTTCATACATTATAACCATAATTTAAATTATAAAATATATAAAACTATAAAATCACTAATACCACCCTGAAAATTTTCATTTAAGTAAATTTACACTTTTTAATTAATCCTTAAAAAATCCTTATTAAAAAAAAGCACAAATCAAATTCCTTATGGCTGGAACATAGAATCAATTTTATAATCCCTAAATCAAACCATTGGTGTAAAACCCCAACATTTTCAAGCGATATATCAGGATCATTTGGAGATACACTTTTTCCTTGTGTTGGGTACTTTTCATTTGGGTACTACCTTGGGGTGGCTTTGGGTGAAATTTAAAAAATTTGGAACGAAAGAGGCAAGTGCACGGTTAGTGCATGGTTTCCCCAAACTGTGTTCCCCATCCCAACTAACCATGCAACACTAGAAAATAGGTATTTTCATGGGTGATGCAAGGATTTTTAAACTGTTCATTATAAAAGTACAAACAATACACCCCTTAGAAAAGGCACATGGTTAAGTGGAACATTTGGGAGAAATTGTGTGCCTCGAGGAGCAATATGTTTTATGTAATTTTACTCCCCCCCCAAAATTATTAAAATATTTCCCAAAACCTTATATAATACCCCCAAACACCATATTTTGAACAATAACCATTTTTTTCTCAATTCCAGATCCTCCTAGATGGATTCCAATCCATTCTGACCTCCATTCTTGATGATTCGAAGCCCTAGTTAAAGTTCTACACCCCTCCCGGTAAGAGGATCTCATCCCATGTGGTTTCCTTTCTCTTTTTCATTCTTCTTCAATCCAATGAAGGATTTTTTATTCTCTATTTTGGTTGAATCAAGGTCTAGGATTTTGGATCTAGATCTAGGATTTTTGGGATCTTGATTTTTTTATCTTGATTTAACTTTAAGATTTGGATCTCATTCTACATCATTATTCCATTGAGATCGAGAATTTCTGTTGGGCGATCACTCATCAATGAATCATGGTAGGTGGTATATAATTCAAATCCCATATTCAGGATTTAAATTATGTGCATGTAAGTGTATAATTTATATTTTATGTTTAGAAATTTATTTCTTGATATAATTAATTAATTTAGTGAATTAATTAATTAAGGGAGATGTGATATTGGGATATTTGATATTATAAATTTGAGATGATTAATTGTGGAATTAATTGTGAGATATTATTAATTATGAATTGAATGATTAGTTGATGAATTAATTATGATATATTGAGATTATATATTGGATATAATTAATTATGGAAATAATTATGAGATATTAAGAATTTTGGATTGAATGATTAATTGATAAATTAATTATGAGATATTTGGTTGGTGAATTGAGATAATTAATTTTTGAATTAACTATGGGTTAGTGATTAATTGATTGTTAAGTTAATTAAATTGATTTTGTGTTTAGTTGATTGGGGAGTTAATTAAAGGGGGTTATTTGATGACTAATTTTTGAACTAGTAATGATATTGAGAGGATTAATTAAATTGTGAATTAATTAATAGTATTGGTATGATTAACTAATTGTGTATTAGTAATGAAAATTATGTGGTTAATTAATTATTAAATTATTTATGAAATGGTTAATGGTAACATTGTAATTCATTTAAGAAAACAAGAATGTTAACATGGCCATTCAACTATGAAATGGTGAATGGTAACATGGTTATTTACTTATGAAAATAATAATGGTAACATGGTCATTAAATTATAAAATGGTGAATGGTAGCATGGTCATTCACTTATGGGATTATGAATGGTAACATGGAAATTAAAATTTGAATTGTGATGATTAATGGTAACATGGAAATTCATACAAGTGATATCCCTTAAGTATATTTCAGTCTCTGACATAGGCCAAAGTAGGTATTAAGGTTTGGGTGTCCTCAGGAACTCAAGGGTCTGTGTAGCTAAATAAAGAATAATAGATAATGTGATAAGTTTTTACTTATGCATTGTACATATTTCTTTATACAACTCCATACACTGTTATAGACTAGATATTGTTTTAGACATCACTGGTGATTGCCTATTGAGTTGTACTCACACCCAACTTGGGCTTCCTAATCGGTACCCAAATATATTTTGTGGTTGCATGACATGATAAGGGAAAAGACCTTGTGTTATGTGACTAAGTGAGGATAGAGCATAGATAAGGGATCCAAACGTGTTTTGGTCGCCTCTTTTTAGTTTTCAATGTCTTTAATTTTGAGTTTCATCTTGACACTTGACACATACTTTATCATGGTATATATATTTTTTGGTTTTGATATTGTATTTCCAATTTTGGTCATCATGTGATATTGGAATCCTTCTCATTATGGATATATATATTTGGTTATTGCTTATTTATTTTCCACTAGTGTTTTACTCAGAAAAAGAGTATATAGTCTACCCATGACTGGTATTAGACTCTTGCTGCTATTTGGAAGCCTTGGAATACGGGGAGGCACGTTTGACTTCATGTGACCGACTGGATCGGGCACCCGATGCATGTAACCTAGGTCAGGACATTATAAAGTGGTATCATAGCCCAATTTTATTTTCTTTCCATTTTTATTACTATTTTAAAATGGTATATATATGACTAGGAAGAGTCAATACTTGGTTATGAACTTGTTTACGGAATTTTACAACCAATGCATGGGGGACAACACAAGTACCTAGGGCGGGATTGTTGTTACTAATGTTTTATGTTAAAGTTGATTATTATTTCACCTTGGGTGACTCACTTGTTGTGTGAAATGGTTATTGATGTTGATATTTTTTATATTTGACTCATGTCCTAGTATGTAATGATATTTTAGTTGCATGCATCATTCTAGGAACTCGAGATTATTTTGTTACATGCATCATTTTAGGCATGTATGGAAAAAGGGTTTTGGGTAAGTTTTTGAACATGAATTTTTTTCCTTTCTTGTGAAATTGCATAAAAAATATTCCTAACATGAAATAAATTGTAAAATGATAAAATATGGTAATAAATATGTGTCTAATGTAAACCTTAATATGATAATGAGAATAACCTTTGACAACCAATTCCTATGTGATGATGGTTAAGGGTAGTGATAGTGCCTCAGTTTTGACCACATGGCAAGGTTTGGGGAAAATACTTATTGTGAATTGCTGTGATTTGTCCTCTTACATAAATGTGATAAAGTTGTGTTTTGCTTCCTAATATGTGTGTTTTAATTGTATAGATATGCCTCCTAAATTAAACTTTTTGAGAGGATGACATGTGGACATGGCTTGGTATGATTCTCCAGTCATGGAACATGAGGCACTGAAAATGTAAAGTTAGAAATAAGGGGAGAAGTTCTAAGAGAAATTTTCTCACTTCATATTGTTTATGGAAATAAACCTAGGATGGGTTGTGAGGAGCATGTCTGATCTGATGAGGGTGTTTTAGTTACACCACCCTCTGAATTTTACTAGAGAGGGTAGACCAGAGGGATTTGGGTTTTGATTTGAGTCTATCTAGACTCTATTTAACCACTTGGAGACTCTGATCAAGAATAGATTCAAGTTGTCTACTTATATGCTACAATTATCAGTTAAGAACTAGTGGGACATTTAGGTGTGAATTGGATATGTAGATGGTATGATATTGAAGGAATTCTAGGAGATGTTCCTAGAGAAATTCTATCCAAATATGTCAAGAAAGAAGAGTGTAGCTAAGTTCTTGAGGTTGACTTAGGGAAGTATGTCCATGATGGACTATGTTAGATGCATTATAGATTATTAGTGATTTTCTTCATCATTGGTAGGGATGAGATGTCTATGGAAAGATTTTTATAGCTTGGGATTAAAATTGATATTAAGTCCCAAGTTAACCTCTTTCAGTTAAAGAAGTTCATTGAGGTGGTGGATTAGGCTCTCATTGTTGAGGGGAACCTGAAGGAGGCTTCTTGAGCATGACATATAGTTTCTGCTGGATGGTTAGGGTGTTAGACTTTTAAGAGTAGAAAGCATTTTTATGGGGGTGTTAGCTATGCGGAGAGCTGGAAGAGTGGCCAAGGGAAGGGACCAGTTGTTCAGGATCTTATCCATATTCTTTTCCACTAGTGTGGTAGGTCAAGGCACTATCATAGATATTGTCTTCGACCACCTATGGAGTTTCGATCTTGCAGCAAGATAGGGCATCTGCAGAACCCATGATATATGGTTAATGATGGAGAAGCTATATAGAATCTGGGTGTGGGATGGGGATCTTCTACACCACATCAGGATGGAAGTTTGAGATCTACTATACATGGAAATATATTCAATGTACAAGGTGCTTCTAGGAAATATAACCCATATCAGTAGAGTGGTGCGGTTTAGGGGAATCATACTTCAGCACAGGGAAGAGGGGTAGGACAGTTATATTCATTTCAACCAACACTTTTGGATAGCGAGGCTGGACCATAGACAATTAGAGCTACTATTCTTATAGCTTTTACATTAGTTAGTTCCTTATTTGATACTAATTCCTCTTATTTGTTCTATTTATACAAAACATGTAAATGGTTTAAGCTTGGTGGTGGAGTTCCTGAGAGGGGTGTTGATGATATAAACACCTCTAAGAATATGGTCAAAATAAATTATATTTTTCTTAGGGTGTCCTATAAAATTTTGAGAGTATTAGTAGTTTTGGGAACTCTATATTCTTGATATGTTAGGATTTGACCTAATTATAAGTATGGATTGGTTATTAGCGTACTGAGGCAACATAGATTTATCCCATAAGAGAGTGAATTTTATGTATCTAGAGGGTGAAAATTATATTCATCGGGGATAGTGGGATATCCAGCTGGGTCGAGTAGGGCCAATTACCCAGCAACTGGGAGATCTCATAGCCCAAGTTTCTATTTTGATGCTAGATGAAGGAGGTGAAAAGTAGGACGCCTTTCCACCTATAGGGGACTGGTTTCAGGATGTGTTTCCTGAAAACTTCTCAGGGCTCCCTATAGAGAGAGATGTGGAAATTACTATTAAGATCTTGTTGGGGGATGA
This sequence comes from Viscum album, assembly GCA_963277665.1. Taxonomy (NCBI): domain Eukaryota; kingdom Viridiplantae; phylum Streptophyta; class Magnoliopsida; order Santalales; family Viscaceae; genus Viscum; species Viscum album. The sequence continues at coordinate 348,134,141 of OY728158.1, read as the reverse complement.
GCGGTTTTCTATTCTATTGAATATAATTGATTCGAAAAAGCTTCAGGGGATCAGGACTTAGGTGGAGGATTTATAGGATAAGGGTTTTATCTGAATGAGTATGTCACCTTGGGGTTCTCCGGTGTTGTTTGATAAGAAGTTTGAAGGGAGTTTATGCTTATGTGTTGATTATCATAAGTTTAACTAGATGACTGTGAATAATTGATATCCTCTCACACGTATCAATGATATTTTTGACTAGTTGAGATATGATTGTGTCATCTCAAAGATTGATTTGAGACCAGGGTATCATCAGTTGAGAGTTTGACCTTATAATATACCGATGACTACTTTTTGAAGCAGTTATGGCCTATATGTGTTCTTTGTAATGACATTTGGGTTGACAAATGACCGTGCAGTGTTTATGGCCTTGATAAACAAAATCATCCATCAGTACTTGGATTAGTTTTTTGTTGTTCTTGTGGATGAAATCTTCGTGTAATCCAAGACTAATGATAATCATGAACAACATCTTGACATTTTCATGAGTACACTGAGAGATAATCGGCTATACACCAAGCTATGTAAGTGTTAGTTTTGGATTTATTATGTACACTTCTTGGGTTACATCATCTCAAATAGAGCTGTGTCAGTGGAAACATAGAAGGGTCAGGAATTGGTTTCTTGGGAGAAGCCCTAGAACATGTTTGATATCTGTAGCTTTCTAGGATTAATCAGATATTATTAGACGTTCATTTAGGAATTTTCCCATTTGGTAGTTCCATTTTCAGGCTTGACCAAGAAAGGGATAAAGTTTTAATGGTCGGAATCTTGTGAAGATTCTTTCTAGGAATTTAAGAATCACTTGGTATTAGCACCAATTTTGATCCCACTCAAGCCATGTGAGAAGTATATAGTGTATTGTGATGCTTCTGGGATAGTTCTTAGAGTTGTATTGATATTGGGAGATTTATTTTTGGTGTATAGTTCTCAGCAGTTGAGGACACATGAGTGTAACTCCCTACAAATAACCTCAAGTTGGAAGTAGTTGTTTATGACTTGAAGTGTTGGAGGCATTATATTTTGTTTGATAAGTTTACCATGTGTACAAATCAGAAGAGATTAAAGTATATCTTTTCATAGTGAGATTTGAATCTCTGGAAGTAGAGGTGGGATGATTATATGTAGTCATTTGATTTTGAGCTAGCATATACTCCCAGAAATGGGGAAAGTGTTTTTGATGATTTAAGTAGGAAATTTCAGACTCAGGTAGGCTAGGAGTCTAGTGGCGAGAGGAATATGATGAATTTATTGGATGAGATGCATATTGTGGTCCATGATATTCAGAATAAGATGACTCTTGTGTCAATTTCAGTGGATTATACACTTTTGAGATGGATCAGCGACAAACAGTGTAAGGATTTTGTAATTCATGAACTTTAGGGAAAGACTTAAAGGTGGGGATTCACCTTCCGATTGGAGAATAGGTGAGGATGATATCATCTATGTCAGGAACCAAGTTTTTGAGCCTATAAGCATGTGAGGGGAGTTGATATGTGAGTTTCATTCCTCAAAGTGGGTGGTACATCCAGGTGTGACCAAAATGAACCATGACCTACGATGACAGTTTTCGTAGTTGGGAAAGAAAAAGGATATAGTAGGGTTCTTGACACAATGCTATAATTTTTAGAACATGAAGGATGGTCATCGTTGACTAGGTGGTTTACTAAATTCATTTCTCATTCTGGAATTCAAGTGTGATGATGTTACTATAGACTTTATGATGGGTCTCTCGAGGACACCTTTGAAGAATAATGCTATTTGGGTTTTTGTGGACATACTTATAAAGGTATCACATTTCTTACCTATACGGAGGAATTTCTTAGTGAAGAAATTGAGAGATTTGTATATTCAGGAGATATTCCATCTTCATAGGGTTCCATGGACTATTGTTTCATACCACAATTTTCTCTTTACTTCACGAATCTGGTAGGGATTACATAAGGCTCTTGGTACACAAGTTTTTTAAGTACATCTTTTCACCCACATACAGATGGAAGGTCCGATCATACTATATAGGTTCTTGAGGATATGATATGAGCTTGAATTCTTGACTTAAGTGGGTCTTATGAGAAGCACCTGGTACTAGTGGATTTCACCTATAACAATAGTTACCAATAAACTAATCATATGGAACCATACAATGCTATTTATGCTAGGCCATGCAAATTACCTCTATGCTAGATAGAGGAATGTAAGTATGAGTTATTGGGACAAAGTCTCATGTAGGAGACATTGGAGTTGGTACAACTGATTAAAAAATGTATGGCTATGGATCAGAGTATATAGAAGTCATGTGTAGATAGACATCGACGACCCCTAGAGTTTAAAGTGAGTGATCCTATATTCCTTCAGTTGTCTCTATGGTTGGGTCACTGTATGATATGGATATAGGGAAAGTTAGTGGTCATGTTCATTGAACCATATGAGATTGTGGAGAGAATCGGACTGGTGGCGTACCGATTGGATCTTCCATAGAGATATAGTACTATGCATGATGTTTTCTATGTGTAAAAACTACAGTGGTATCACCCCAACCCTTCTCATGTGATTTATGTGGATTATGTTGAGTTCTAAATAAATGTGTCATTTGAGGAGCATTTGATACGTGTGTTGGGTCACAATGAGAAAGTGTTGAGGGTGAAGACTGTGATGATAGTTTATGTATTATAGAAATATGGCCATGTTTATGAGGAAAATTGGGAAAGAGAATTGGATATGAGGGCTTAGTGGCCATATCTTTTTGGCACATATTCTTAGAGATGCTTGGGAGTGCAGCTCGAGGATGAGTTTTTATAAGGTAGGGAGATTGTAAAACCCTGAACTTTTCTAGAGACGTCTTGGGTTCATTTACATGTACTCTTTTTTCCTTGTGTTGAGTACTTTTCATTTGGGTTCTACCTAGGTGTTTGTTTGGCTAAAATTTGGAAATTTTGGAAGGAAATAGACAAGTTCACGGTTTTCCCAAACCATGCTCCCTAGACCAGAAAATTGTGCATCCCTGGATAGTGGGTATTTTCACAGTTGGTGAACGGTTTGTAAAAACACGTCCCATAAAGGGATAAACCATTTACCCCTAGAAGATGTACACAGTTAAGACACATTCTTAGAAGAAATCATGCATGCATGATTTTACTCCCCTGAAAATTATTAAAATATTTTATGAGCCCTCATATAATACCCTCGAACGCCCTAAATTGATTCATAATCATTTTCACTCGATTCAAAATCCTATATAAGGGATTCCAAACTTGAAAACCTCTATTTTTGACAATTATAATCTTAGATTGATGATCTTAACCCCTCCTGATAAGTGGATCTCATCCCATGTGGTTTCCTTTATCTTTCCCATTTTTCTTCCATCCGTTGAAGGATTGTTCTTCCCTATTTTAGTTATATATATATCTAGGATTTATGGGCTATTTATTTTTCTATCTTGATTTAGGTTTTAGATCTGGATCTTGACTATGTCTTTATTCCTTTGAAATTGGTGATTTTTGTTGGGCGATCAGTCATCAATGAATCGAGGTAGGTGGTCTATAATTCAAATACCATAGTATTGATAAAAATTATGTGTATATAATTATAGAATTTATATTTAATGTTTATAAATTGAGTTCATGATTTAATCAATAAATTTTCTAAATTAATTAATTAAGGGATACATGATATTGAGGATATTTGAGATTATAGATTTGAGATAATTAATTATGGAATTAATTATGAGATATTGAGAATTTTGAATTGAATTATTAATTGATGAATTAATTATGAGATATTGAGATTATAGATTTGATATAGTTATTTATTAAACTAATTATGAGATATTGAGAATTGTGAATTGAATGATTAATTGATGATTTAATTATGAGATATTGAGATAGTGAATTGACATAATTTTTTGTTGAATTAATTATTGTTTAGTGATTAATTAATTGTTGAGTTAATTAATGGGATTTTTGTGCTTAATTAATTGGGTAGTTAATTAAGGGGGATTATTCTATGACTAATTATTGAATTAGTAATGATATTGAGATGATTAATTAATTTATAAATTAATTAATGGAATTGGAATAAGTAACTAATTTTTGAATTAGTAATGAAAATTATGCGGTTAATTAATTGTGAAATTAATTATGAAATGGTGAATCGTAACATGGTAGCACGGTCATTCACTTAAGAAAACAAGAATGGTAACATGGTCATTAAATTATAAAATGGTTAATGGTAACATAGTGATTAACTTATGAAAATAAGAATGGTACCATGGTTATTGAATTATGAAATGGTGAACTGTAATATTGTCATTTAATTATGGGATTATAAATGGTAATGTGGACATTCAAATGTGAAATGTGATGATGAGTGGTAATATGGACATTCAAATATGTGATATCCCTTGGGGTTAGTTCATAATATAGCATGGACCGAAGCAGGTATTATGGTTTGAGTGTCCTCAGGAACTTGAGGGTCTATGTGGTTAAATAAAGAATAATTGATAACGTGATAACTACTTACATATGCATTGTACTTATTTCTTTATACAACTGCATACATTGTTATAGACTGGATATTTCTTTAGACCTATTGGTGGTGTCCTACTAAGTTTTACTCACTCCCTACTCAGGCTTCTTGTTCGATACCAAGATAGATTTCATGATGGTAATATAGGATAATGGAAAAGGCCTTGTGTTAGGTGGCTGAGTCATGATGGAGTATGGATGAGGGAACCAGACGTGGTGAGAGACCCTCTTAGGAGTTGTCAGTGTCTTTAATTTTGAGTTTCATCTTGACACTTGGCATGTAATTTATCATGGCATATCTACTTTTTGGTTTTGATAATGTATTTACATTTTTGGTCATAATGTGATATTGACATCCTTCTCGTTATGGATATATATTTGGTTGTTGTTTATTTATTTTTCACTAGTGTTTCACTCTGACAAAGAGGGTATAGTATCTCTATGACTGATATTAGACCCTCGCATCTAGTCGGCAGCCTTTGGCATATAGGGAGGCACTCTTGAGGTCATGTGACCGACTGGCTTGGGGCACCGCTGTGTGGCACTCGAGTCAGGATGTTACAAATAGGCCATGGTAGATGGTTGGCTTCTATAGTTAGAAACAACCCTCACTCCATTTAAAACATGAAGATGGTTTATTACTTTAACCAGTTCCATTTTTCATCTCAATTAGTGAAAATCAACAAAAAGGTATGACACATATCTGAAAACCAACATCCAAGAAATATAATCAAAATGATTAATATCCCAAATATATGCACCATAGTGCCATGTTTTTTTGGCTTCTCATTAACTCATTCGATCATATTGAATACCTTTATGTCTTCATATTGATTTTGAATTTATAATACATGGATTACAATATAATACATCTTATGATAATGGGAAAATATAATTAATTATAGGAAAATGTTGATTGTATTTTTTAAAAATTAATATAAAACAAAAAATTTGCTATATTATTATGAAAATAAGATAATGTAATGAAAAACCAAAAATTGTGGAAACAGGAAGAACCATAAATGACAAAAACAGGGGGTCAAAAACTATCAGAGGAAGAGAAACCAAAAAACTTCTGAGTAAGAGGCCAAACATCAATCATAAGAGAAGAAGAAAGGACAATAACCCAAAATCATGAATACAATGTCAAAACATCACATAGAGAAGAAGAAACCAGCATTAAGAACAAAAAGATTAGTAAAAATGATGAAAGATCGATTAAAACGAGTAACGTATGGAATACCTTCGATTTATGGTTTTTTTGGTTCAACAATAAGAAGGAGGCGGCTATAGAAATCGGCTTTCGTGAAAGTTTGAATGACGTGAGCAGGATAATCTCGGTTAGTGTTCTTTTAAAATAAGGGAATAAGTTTTATCAACACTGGTAAAAAGTGATGATAAAATAAAATTTTATCCGCACTAAAATGGAAACACTGATAAATGTGTATTTTATCTATTCTAGTAAAAGCATTAAAAAAACACATTTATCGGTGCCTTCTATTTTAACACTCATAAATACTATAGGAAAATAAAAAATAAATATATAAAATGTAATAAATTACCAATTATATAAAAACTAATATTTAAAACAACTTTTATTAAAAAATAATTAATCCAAAAAATAAATAAATTACAAAGATATTATAAAAAAATATTGTTAATATTATATGTGTTAATAAATGTGACAATATTATGATAAATGAATAAATAATATTAGTTATGTAAGATATGAAAATTAAAAAGAATAAATCATATAAATTATATACACCACAAAAAAATTATATAGATGAATATATATTAAAATAAAATAGAATAAATATTTAAAATTTCATTTAAGTTAAAACTATTTAATATAAATTCCTAATTAGAAATGAATAAACAAAAACTCTACAAAGATTTAAATTAAAAAAAATACTAAAATAAAAATGAATAAATATTAATTATGTAAATCAAAAAAATATTAAAAATTCATAAATAAATATTGACAAATAAATATTAAAAAGAATAAATTATAGAAATATTAAATGAATAAATGTTAAAAATGAATAAATTAAAAAGACATTAAAAGTGAATGAGTATTAAAAACTGGATATATAATAATAAATGAATAAATATTAAAAATGAATAAAATTTAATAATTATAAATGAATGAATTGCAAAATTATAAAAAAAGGATTTAATAATTTTAATTATATAAATTACTAAAATATTAATAATGAATAAATGTTAAAATATAAATTAAAAATATTAAAAATTAAATTTAAAAACAAAAGATTTATAATGAACTACCAATTATTAATGATTAAATAATAATTGTATAAATATTTATATACAAACATTTTAAAATAAAAATGAATAAATATTAATTATATAAATTACATACATATTTGAAGTATTGAAAAATAATATTTAAAATTGTATAAATAACTATCAAAATTAAATATATTATGAAATATTAAATGAAAAAATATTAAAAAATGAATAATGAAAATATTAAAAATGGAGACATGTTAAGAATGAATAAATAATATTAAATGAATAAACATACATACACATTACATGGATACACATACACACGTACATACACATATCAATACACGTACGCATACATTCACATATGCATACACATATACACATATGCACATAGATGCATATACACATACATACACATAGGCAAACACATACACATACACATACATACAATTACATACATGTACATACATAAACATAAACATGCATATGCATACATACTCATACTACATAAACATAAAAATACATACATATAAACATATACAAACATACTCATACATACACATACACATGCACATATATACACACATAGATACATGCATACATTCACATACATCCTCATACATACATATACACATACATACATACACGTATAAATGCACATACATACATATATATATACACACATACACAAAAACATACACATATATATACACATACACATAAAAAACACATAAACATACATGCATCTATATAAAAAACATAAACACACACACAACACATATATACACATACAACACATACATACACATACATACACACAGATACATCCACATGCATACACATGCATACACATACATACACATACACATACAGATATACATACACATACACATACGCATAAACATACACATACACGTGCACATACACATACACATACACAGACACATACACATACACATACACATACACATACACACACACAGACACATACACATACACATACACATACACACACACATACACACACACATACACATACACATACACATACACATACACATACACATACACATACACATACACATAAAAATACACACACATACACATACACATACACACATACATGAATATACACATACATACACGTACACACTCATATATAGATTCACATACATAACATTACATACACGTACATACACATACATTCACATGCATATGCATATATACACATATTCCATAAACATGAACAAGCTACATAAACCTACACATACATATATATACACATATACAGACATGCACATGCACATACACATACACATACACATACACATACATACACACATACATGCATGTATATCTACATACTTTTAGGTACACATTCATACATACATACATGAAAAATTCATATACATACGTCCACATACATATATACACATAGACATAAACATGTAACTGGGGGTGGTGGCTGAGTGGTAAACCCCATAATCTTGCATCCAAAAGACCAGGGTTCGAATCTTGGCAACCCATTGGGGGAATTACGATCCAGGCGGTGATGCGGTCATGACGCGGGCAGGCGGTGATGCAGGCATGATGCTGGCCTACTGATGTAAGAAGGACGATGTAGGCATATCATTGCACTAGGCCTTTGGATCGTTTTCATGGGACACTTGGTCTTGGGATTACAGGCTATACAATAGGGATCTCTCTACCTAGATAGAAATAGGTATTTGTTTTCATAATAAAAGGAGGATTCATACACAGAAACATACATCTATATAAATAAACATAAACACACACACACAACACATATATACACATACAAGACATATAAATGCATAAATACACATAAATAAACACACATATACAAACGTACACATATACATCTGCATACATACGAACAAGAATACACATACAAATATATGTGAATATATATTTTAAAATATTTAATATAAAATTAAATTTATAAATTAAATAAAATATATTTAAATATATATATATATATATATCCATTTATACATTTAAATAATTCTTAAAAGGAATATTAATATATTATTTTTATATATACATTTTTTAATTAATTTATATAAATATTTTATAAAACTTTTTTATTGATTAATATAGATTCACTATTTTTTAAATAAAATTTTGAAAATGAGACTAATAATATTTTTTATTATAATGTAGTTATATAAATCTTATTTATATTATATATATATATATATATATTGTTATATAAATCATATATATTAAGTTATTCATGGTGCCCTTTATCAGTACCTTTTTAGCACTGTTAAAGGGATATATTTAATTAGTTCTAGGTAAAGTGATGATAAAGGGTTGCCTTTATAAACACTTTTATTAATGATGATAAAAGACTCCCCTTTATAAGTTCTTTTTTAGAGTTGATAATGGTTATCTCTTAATAAACATGAATTTGTAGTAGTGTATGATAAGGGATAATGGTATGAAGTAATTATCAACTGAATTTATCCAATTTTGTGAGTATGAAGTCATTTTTAGAATCCATACTAGTAGGGATGATCCATAACATAATGGGTTGATTGAGCAGATGAACCATACCATATTGGTGTGAGTTTGTAGCATGCTTGAATTCTCATTACTGTACAAATATTTTTGGGATGAGGTTGAAACTACTACAGTCTATCTTATAAATAGATGTCATTTAATTTATAATAAGTTTAAAACTCGCAAATAAATGTGGAATAATAATCCCCCTTCATTCATCCATTTGAGAGTATTCAGGTGTACAACTTATTCCCACATTAAAATTATGTCTTTTTTTGTCATAAAAATGAGGGAGATTGGTGTTTCTATCTCCCACTCATGGTGTTATAATCATCAAAAACACTCTCCTATATATCTAGAAATTTCTTTTAAGTTAGTTTTAAAAGAATATCAAGTGATGGAATAAAGTTCATGATTAATGATCATGATAAATGCTTTGAGTATCTTTCAATGTTTTCCAAAAGTATAATTTCATGTGTTGAAGTAATCGTAGGAAGTTGAGAGTTCCATAAAATACTGAATAAAGAAACTGAAAAAGCATAATGGAGTTAGATAAATAGCTTGAAGAACTGAGTATCCAATTTAGTTCCACTAGATAACTATTGGAATTGAAAGAATCATCTCATGATCCAAGAGACCACTGATTACTGGTGGAATTTCATCATCTCACTGGTAGAGAAATTCCTAAGAAGAATCTTTTATGTAGTCCATAGGCTAATCGGTGGAGGATACTAGTTAATAGGTGGTGTTGATACATTCTCTCTAGGAGTGAATTTTTTTCAATAAAAAATTTATTAATGGTGTTCTTCTCTCTAGTTAATTAACCTGATGAATTTGATAAGGTTCCTAACAATTTTAAATCCTTTGAATAGAAGTCTTGGGTTCCTAGATATTAATAATTAATGTGTGCAACAAAAATCTCATCAAATCAATGTTGAACTACTAGAATTTTCTAATACCTCCTCTCAAAGAGTTATCCTTAATTTATGAATATACTGAAGGCTCTCACCTCCATTTCTATCTCTCCATCTTAAATTGTATCCATACTTTAATAGATATAGACGGCCAAAATTATTATGTATTTGTTATACAAAAATAATCGCTTCACATACCACCATGTACCATTGGTTCTTGAGTCTTTATTAAATCCAAGTAATGTTTTATTTTTAGGATTCCATTTAAGCCAAGGAAAGTTGGTTCTTGGGTCTCCATTAATAAAAAGGGATGTTGGTTCTTGGGTTTCTGTTAAAATAAATGAATCTTTTTTATTGGGTCTCTATTAAAACCATGGGATGTTTTTTCTTGGGTTTTTTTAAAACCAAGGGAAGCTCTTAAAAATTCATATCTTTCTAATTGAGGGGTGGAGATTTAGAGGTATCTCATGTGTTAGTGTCAAACTCTATATCAAACTATGTTCACTCTCTCTTTATATTTCCATATTGCATCATTCCGATCATTATACACATAAATTGCATAATTTTGATTCATCCTTTTTCCACTATGATTAAATGATTATTTACCTTTTTATTAACTTTATTATACAAATCAAATTTATCATGTTTTTTAATTGATTTGGTCACTTTATACTTTCAAAACCATTTTATTTTGAAATTTCCATTAAATTTTATCACATTAAATTTTATTAAATGAAAATTCACCCCACATATTTCCATTTACTCACCACCATCAGGTCACACTATGTGGTTTATTAAATTGGGATAGATTTTGAATTACTAATAATCTCTAAAAAAGTATTAACATCTGAAAAGATGAGTTTTTGGATGGGTATTCAAAACGTTTTACATATGATGTGACATAATTTAAAGTTAATGATAGGTTTAAAAATGTTTTTTGAAGATATCTAAAATATTTTTGGATATAATTTAAAAATTTATCGTATATTATAAAATATAAGGTGTAATGGAACAATGAATTTTAATATTTATATCAAGTGATATATTGAAGGATATATGACCTAATATCATTTTGATTAAAAAATATTATTTTAAATCATAATGAGGTATATCATTGCATGAAAATTATGATTGCTGCTATTGATATTAAATGAAAAATGATTACCATTTATATAAATCATCTATGTGATTTCCCAATGTCACTTTTACATGTATATATTTATTATATTTCTTTGTTCCTTAACTTCAAAGTGTTTTATAAAAAAAATGAATTTTTTGAAATTTTTCTAGACTGTATGGTATCAAAATGGTTTTTTAAACTATGAAGCCTAAATGTGTAATTTTGTAGAGTTTATTACAATGGTGATTCACAAGGTTATCAAACAGTTTTGTAAACCGTGTAGGTAAACCATTCAACCACCTTGAAAATGGTCATTTTTCCATTCTAGTTCCTTTTTAATTAATGGTTCCTCTATTTGGTTACCCACTTCATTAAAGACATTTGAGTCACCTCCTCCAACCAATTTTATTCTCTATCCTTGACTTCTAAGGTTATTTCTCATTAATATTAAATGGTATAAGTTTATTTCTCCTTATCCTTCCTATTTATCTTGGTTTCTTTGATGTTTCATTCTTCTCTTCTGACCCTAGCAGCCATGGTGGCCAATTATCTTGTCTATGCTTCTCTCATTTGTGGGTTTCTAGTTTCTACATGTTGTGAATAACCTATCACCATAAATTATGATGGTATTCATTAATTTATACAACTTTATAGTGATTTTAGTAGGTATATCTATTTCATTCCTTTTATTTGGGAATTACTTAAGTTCTTGATTCCTTAAATCATGTTTCACTAGAATAGATTATATAATACATGTTTTGTATGGGTGTTTTGTTAAAAATACCCATTTTTTATGTTTATTTCCTTTTATATAAAGTGATAAGTTACAAATTCAAATGAATTTTCATTCTAAACATTAAGTGATTCATATCAAATTCTTGATAAAATGATAATGGGAGTTTTCTATAAAATTAATGGTTACTCATGATTTTTATAAACTAATATGATTTTTAATATTGGGAGTTTTTTTTATTATAAGCATTACTTTTATATGAACGATGTTTTGAGTTACATTAAGTGTTTTAGTGATTTCTTTGTTGGTTGGGATTATGATTTGACTTTTTTTCATGTGTTATTTTAGACTTTTATTACATTAAAAATATGTTTTGTTTCTAGAAATGTGATTTAAAGTGTGAAGTATTAAATTAAGTTTAAATTTCATGTATTACTTTCCACAAAATGAGTTTCAAAGGTTATGAATTACACCCTCAGTGACAAAATTTTGTTATCCATTTTTTATATATGTTCTTTTTGAGGAATGAATAAATTATTTAATGATGCTTGTTATTTTTAGTCATTTCATATAGTAATGGATGGAGTAGGTCAGGAAGATTTATTCTTTATTGTAGTGGAGTGATGATATGAACACTCTTATAATAGGGTGCATCTTATCAGTCATGGATGTACGACCCTGCATGTGGTTATGGTCAGGAGTATGATCAGACTATCCATTTGATGGTAGATATGGCCTTGAGATTCTAAAGAGAATATATTGGGTGTGGTATTAGATAGATCATCTGTTGACATTAAACTAGGAATTATTTTGGTGTTATCCTAGCATTGGTTATATTGATGATGCATCAGTGTCCGTGAATGGAGAATAATATAAAGTTTTATTTCTTTAGGAACCAATATGGTTGATTCACTGAATGTAAAGTTTTGACTTTAGTGTGGGTTCTTAAAAGATCTCATTTTGCCTCTAGGGATTTACATATTACGATCGAGTGATTAGATATTGGTTGACTGGTATGGTTGAGTGTTTTCAAGAATGGTAATCCTTGGGAGGACCGAAGAGTGTTTTTTAATTTTATGTGGTAATACAGAAACTAATTAATGAACCATTATGGATACATTTAAGTATGTTATTCGATTGGTGGGGAGACCTATGGCTCAAAATAGTCCTTTATGACCAAAGACTCATGGTGGGAAGAATCATGAGACTAATGATAAATTAGTAGATGAAACTTTAATATCTCAGAATAGATGAGTTTCATTGAGTTCCATATTTATATGAGAGATGGTGATGAGTGGGAAATTTAGTTTTTGGATGAATTGTGGTCCTTGTTTTTGGAGTTGCACAACGGAAGATTGTTTGACATTTTGAGTTAGAGCACAATGATTAGATCATGATTTAATAACTAAGATTGGTCAGGATAGATGGTTAAAGTACCATAAAAATTTATCAGGGATCATATAATTTCAGTTGTGGTGTTTTTTAAAGGATCCTATCATTATGGGTTATGAATTTCAAAAGGAATTTAAATTTTTGATTTCCAAATAAAGGGGAATTTAGAGTATTTGGATTCAAAAATAGATTCTAAGAGACAGAACACATCTAGGGGATATTTTTTGGATGTGGATCAAGGCATGAGTGGTTATTGAGTTATTGGGAGAATCGTAGTATCCTATATTTGAATTTTAGAGTTTTATAAAGTGTTTTTTACCTAGTCTGTGGTTATTTCATAGTTAGGGGAAACTGTGTGACATAACCATGTGGGTAGGTTTTTTAAGAGTTGTGGAACATGGTTAGAACATGGTTATAAAAAAACTTTGAAAACCATAAATTCATATTCATAGTGATCTATATGATTGGTGAATTGTTATAAAAACCATGTATCCAAACCATGAATAGTGTAATGGATTGAGATAGTTCCAATAATATTGTTGGTGCGTAGTTTAGTAAAACGTGTGATAGCCATGTTGGTTCCCATATTTCATAAAAAGTGTGAAGTGGCCCCTTTTCTACCCCATGATTTTAGACCCAATCCTCTTTTTATTCCTCCCTCATGCAGAACTGGCTCCACCTTCCCTTCTAATTTATTTTTCCCTAGAGTGATGTGATATTGTTTGTGTTTCTACTACTGTTTATGTTATGATATTTTGTTTCTCACTTTATTATACCTCCTCATTGTTAGTCATTTATTTATTTGTGAATTTGGTTATTTTTTTGTAATAATTTTAGTATATCTTTTAAAATTAACCAAGAATGAAGAGGATTTTTCTCAATAAGTCTAGATTACATCTCAAGAAGGTGTATGCATGTTGTTTTCAATCATTTCATTAAAGGTACATTTCTCAAAAAACCTTTTTAAGTTTTTTGTATAATTAAATTAAATTTTAAATTAAATAGGTTCCAAATATTATGGATTTTACCCATGATGGATTTAAAAGTACATAATTGACCTTATACAAGTGGCTAGTCAAGGTTTTAGTGTGATAGGATGACCTGGTGAGTTATTAGGTTTTTATGCCTAATTTTATTAAATTGTATAATTAATTATAAAGTGTAAAAAATATTAAATTGGTTGTTTTCTATTGATTTAGGACATCAGAGGATGATACAAGTATTGGATGAATTTGGGTAATGATGGTCGGGCTATAATTAAGAAAAATAACTTGGTGTAAAAGGTAGGTGGTCCTAGAACATTCCCTATGGTAAATAGATTTTAGTTACTTATATGTGATATGTTTCACCCACATAAGGATGATAAAACCATTATTTAAAATAAAATTAATTCTTCAATTAACTCCCAGGAAATGAGTAATGTATCTAGGGACATGTTGGAGCCTTAAACGTTGGCATGATGCCTCAATCACTGATGTCAGAGGGGTTGAATATAAAAAATGGATTATGAGATACATGGAATCTATAGGGTTATAAGTTAATTGAAATTAATGAATATAGTGGAACTTGGTATTTATGTCCTTAGAATCTTTCATGTAATGGAGAATGATAGATTTTAAGTGGTAAAACATGGTAGGCCAAGATATAACCTTAAGATATTCTATAGACTTGAGACTAGTTGACTATGAGAGTGGGGTGAGTGTTCCTCTCCCACTTGTATATGAGTACCAAGGTGGGTATACCTTGTGTGTATTTATGATAGTTTGGGTGATTGTACAAACCTATAATGGGTTAGGATAAGGGATAAAGATTATTTTATATTCTTAATAGGACCTTGACTATGTGGTCAGTGGTGTTAGGATATGATTATGGTAATATCAATGGATATTATGACCTATGAGTGATAGGATTGGCATAAGAGATTGTAATTATACAAGGGATCACATATAGGGTGTTTGAATTAGGGTAAGTCCTAGGGGAATCTGGTTGGTTCCCCAATGATATGTTAACCCTGGAGAGGGTTACTATGAGAGGGCTTGTATCATCGATTCGGAATGGAACCCTATAAATCAGGAATTTATAGTAATGGTCTATGTTGTGTACTTGATAGGACAACCTAGGAGATTCATGAAAGGCTTAGTGTATGGCCATCCTGTGTGATGAGAGTATCATGAGATGTTACAAAGTAGTTTTTGTCCCCTTGATATATGATTTGATATACTTGGGATTACCCCTTTGGATTTGGAATTATTCCTAAAGACATATGAGATTACTAGTTATTCCAATGATTTGGTTACTGTACCAAATTTTAAATGGGATGAAAAGTGATTAGGATATAGTGATTTCACTTAATACTATATGGGATGCATTTTAATTCCTAGAATCTGGTGATTTCACTTAATAATATATGAGATATATAGTGATTATTATGATCTACTTTTTGAGTTGTATTGATGAGATACCTAGGATATATCTATTGAGCCTAATATATTTTTTAAAATTAAAAGTGATTCATAAGATCTTGTTGGTGCACCTAATACTATATGAGATTAATAGTAATTCATAGGTTATAGTTATTAACCTTGATGATGTGTTTATATTCCTAGTGATTCCTAGGATATAGTTATTAAGTCTGATGTGACGAGATGTCTAGTGATTCCTATGATATGGAAATGATCCTAATTAAATAATGATATGCCAGTATTTCCTAGGATTTGGTGGTTATGCCTAATACTATATGATATTACTAGTTTGGTTCCTAAAATTTGGTGATGACCTAAGATTTATAAGTGATATCTCATATAATTCCTAGGATCCCTTTATGTAATCAGTGGAGGCATGTTCATGGGATCTCAAGATATGACATGTATCCCCTCATAGATTATATATCATAAGAAGAGAAATCTTTCACTTTCCAAAGTAGGTATTGTCAATCCCAAGTTTCCTATTACAACCTAATAATCAATGGTTGTAATTTATTTATTCTTTTTTACTTCTTTATTTATTCTAATCATATCACGTGTTCATGTACTATATGTACTAGTTATGTTTGAGACCACATAGGTGGTGCCTTATTGAGTTGTAATCACACCCTACTTGGGATCCATGGAACATGGGTAACCGAGTATACTTAACTGTTCATAGGTTTATGTAGGGAAGAGACATAGTGTTTTATGATCAAGTGGGATATCTTGAATATAGGATAGAAATTTTGATGAGGTGGGTCTCAAGGAAGGAATAAAATCCTCTTATGTATTTTTTTTCTTGTTGTATATGTGAATGACCCGGTGAGAAGTCATGTGGGATGTGTGATTGTATAATTTTGTATTATATTTGTTATAAAATTATTGTTTTATTTATTCTATGTAATTTTATTTTTTTATGTATGATGAATGGTTTATTTTAAACTATCTTTATGCTCTAATATGAGACTATAGTATTCCCATGGTAATACCCTTGACCCTTGCTGCTAGTTGGGAACCTCTAGCATAAAAGTATGCATTCTTAAGGCCCTGTGATACTTTGATCTGGTTACTGTAGTGTGAAATATGCTGAGGAATTACAAATGAAATAATCATATTCATTGTCATTACTTAATTTTAAACACCATGGAAAAATTTACTAAAATAATTACTCTATTTTGATATTAAAATAATATTATACATACCCTAATGCATATCCATTTTTAGAAATTCATAGACTTCTTATGCTTAATGTACATCTTCATACTAAGATTTTGATGTTAAATTAACATCACCCTATCATAAAAAATCTTATAAAAAATTATATAAAAAATATAATTTTAATTTTATTTGAAAAATTTTGAGTGTACCATTTATAAATTCATGAGGTATGTCATGTGTGGTTGATTTATTGGATATAAATTCCTAATATATGAAACACTATTCTTCTATGTATCCAAATTTATCACAATGAGCATCAATTTCATTGAAAAAAGGAATGAGTAAGGTAAAAAATATTTTATATGATTATATTATATATTTTTACCCCTATATTATAATTATTAATAACATAATTTCATATGATATTTTCTCTTTGAACATTATGGCTATAATCTATGATGTTTTTCGAAATTTCATCTTCTTCCATTGAATTTTTTTGTGTAAAAGTTACATGAGGACTAATGATTCAATACTTTTATTTAAAGGGTTTCCCCATTACATAGTAGTGATATATACTCCTATTTAAAATATAAATAGAATTTAATTTAAATTAATATATTAGATAAATTATTAGAAAAACGGATTATGAAAATGTACTTCATGTATACATTTATAATGAAGGCTATCAGTCATTCATGCATGATAATTTCATTTACATTCTCAATACCAATCATGTTTATAATTCCCTCTCTATATATTTTTCTTGAAATTCAACATGGGACATATTTTGATCATTAAGCATTGTATCCATGTGAACATGTAATGTTAGTAAATGTGATAGTATAATCTTTGGGGTAAATGTATTCTTAGAAGTTTTTTTTGATCTATTTATTGATCCTTTAAATTCTATTGAGTTAAACATTTATTTCCCCTTTTATTTATCATTATCTAACAAAATACCTTAGTTCAAACCTTTTTTCATTAATTGTTAAAGGTTTTTTATGTAAAATAATCAGAAATAGAATTACCTTGTTATTATCATATATCTTTATAAGATTAAGTGGTATTAATAATAAAGTTGAAATAATAAGTTTGATTGTGTGAAAATCAATATAATACAAGGGGTCAGGTTGATTGATGCTCATATTATGAGATAATTCAATCCATAATGTCACGTGATCTTTTGGAAGTTATTGATTGTGTATAATATCACCAAAGATATTGTAAATCATGGCTATAAAAATAGAGTGAGTTGTGGTATATAAAATATATTAATTACAATCAATTTCACCCCACTAAATTTTAGAATAAAAAATATATCAGTAGTTATTTGATTCAAATTTAGTAAAAAGTGTTATGAAAAAATCTAATATCTCAGGTAAATACAGACATTATGGGGAATGTATAGCCTCAAATTTGGGGTGGTGTGGCTTTTAATATTGTTGTTGTGGATGTGTTATTTCTTCTCAATGATCCATTTTAAAAAATGGTCTATAATATAAGACATCCAGCTAACTATTTTTTTAGATCATATATTTTTTATTGTATATTTTAGATTTTATCATTTCTATCCCCTTATGAATTTTATTTCCCAAAATAAAATCAAGGTGACACTCCAAAAAATACACCTCTAATGTGACCATAGTGTTCTAGTCACTTAAATCCACTAAAATCAATCATTCATTGGGTATATCTGATGAAGATTCTTATATCATTTACTATTATAAAATACAATAAATATATATTATGTATTACTTACACATGATTCTTATGATTTTCATTTGTTTTTATATACTATTTATCCCCTTTTATTTATGCGATCCTCCTTCCATTTTACTAACATGGGATAAAAGTGCCTTTATATTTTGATTCACTAATTTGTATAATAATAAAGAACAAAATTTGTGTTTTTTTTCAGACCACATAAAATTTATTTCATTTATTTAAAATACATATCATTTTTTCAAGTGAAGTATTCTTTATACTTACATTAATGTAGGGGTAAATTAGTTTTAATGCATTTTGTTTATTTTTATCACTCTTTATTTATTTCCAAAATTAACAATTCTAAATCAAAATTATTAATATAAATACTTTTAAATAAAATATTACCAATTATAATGTACCAATAATAATTCATCTTCATAATGGATAATAGAACCATTATATGTTTATTGGTTTCTCATATGTGTACATATATCTGGTTGGTGTGGGTTTGCATTCCCCTGAATTATAATCCCTAATATGATTCTTCAAAAGAAATGTCCTAATGTCACTATAATAATTTCCAGGGACTATTAATAAGAATTTCATCTGTCAATCATCTAATATAAATGTATGTTGTGAGGGATAATTAGGAGTAAATCAATGTTTCTTTATATTATTTTTTCAAAAAAAATAAAAAAAAGTATATCATAATGTTACACTAATGTATTCCAAAATTACTATCTTCAATACATGTAAAACATTATAATGTGTATATATATATCAATCGAAATGTTCATTTATGTAGTGACCCCAATGTAAATAATATAAATGGACTTTTTGTGGTCAACAAGTTGGTCATTTACAATTCATCAAATCTTGAATTTTAGACCTTCACTTCTCACATTAATAATTTTTATTAATAATTTCTCCCTTTGATTCTCATATATTTTTTGAACCATATAGTGTTCACCTTATAACATTTCCTTAGTTTTAAAATTGATAAAAAGTTATTCTTTAGAATTGGTAGAATCATCATGTGGAGAAGTAATTATTTGAATATGTGGTTAATCATTTAATTTAGATTATATCAATATAGTAGTTAACACATAATATTATGAAGAAATTCATTATATATTAAACAAAAAATTTAACCTATTTATTGAACTATATTTTTATCTTTAAATATTTAAGGGATATGGCCCCTCTATAGAGTATCCAATTCCACTCATTGTGTTCCCTTCAGAGATACATTGCACCATCTACATTAGGACCATCATCATATGATTGTGATGTATTAATGAAAGGATCATCCTTAATATAATTTCCATTTGATCCTATAAATATTTTAGTTGATTATGAATTATTTTATCAATTTATATTTGTAGGATCTAGGACATAAAATACTTGTTTTTCCTATGGTTCCATTGTGAATAGTTCATCTATATAATTTCATTTATTAAAATTTAATTTCATGAATCCTAATTAAATTATTTTAACTTTAATCCTATTATCAACCCATATTAATCAAAAAATAGGCACTTAGAATGTTATATAATCTAATTACCATATTTTTTTTATAATTCCAAAGTATTAAATATTCATAAAAGTTGGATTTAGGTCCTTGGTACCATATATATATTCATCTCTTCAGCCATAATAGTAACACCACTATTTTTCATCATAATATGTTCATCCTATTTTATTAAATAGAACATATATCCATTTATTAGATAACCATTGTAAGATAATACATGTACAATTGGTTCAATGGATAACCGTCAATGTAATTTTTAAAATGAATTCATATTTACAGATAAATCCTTTGAAATATGGCCTCCAAACCTTCCTATAAAATACTAATAATTATTATTTAATATCTAGTATTCAACCCATAATGGATTCAAATTCCAAATAATTACTTTTTTAGATTAAACATTTATCATAACCACAATTATATTATATAAAATGTAAAGTTGTAAATACTTCTACATTGAAATGGTGATTGCATCAACATCTTGTCTAGAAATTCCTTCACCTGGAAGAGGCCTTCTGTGATGTGATTTTGGGAGACCAATTCTATCTACACTGGATAAGAAGTTGGTAAAAAATCAATATCTTTCTCAATGTTATATGTTTCAGAAATAAAACTTTCTTTTCGAATTTGATATTTAATATACCCTTGGAAAATATTCATATACCATTTAATGGGGTATATCCATATGTAATGTATAGTACCACATATTTGTATATATCTTACCAATTGAACCATCAAGTGAACCATTATATCAAATAATTATAGTGGGAATAAAATCTCCATACACATAATATGATATAAATTTCATTTTTCCTAGATGGTAAATTTTTTGGGTCTATTTATTTTACTGTATATGGGATTGAAAAGGAAGTAATTCATTATTAATGTGTGTAATACATTTTTAGGTAGAATTCAATGTAATGCTACAAGAAATATATCTTTCTTCAAAATGTGGAATTTATTTGATTTTTAGAATTTTATTTTTAAATCAGTTATTAACACAATATTATTGATATTTGAATAATTTCCCTTAAGAAACAATACAATATTTATGATTTTATAAAACAAAAATCAATATTTCTTGGAAAAAGTGCAAGTCCTTGTAGGAATAAAAGTTCACATTTCTTCCATCACCAGTAATAAATCTTTTTTTATCATTATATCAATCATGACTAGCCTATCTTTAATCCCATATATTATTTTTTTAAGTTCATATAGTAGCTTTATAATTACATTAATCACAATTTTATACCCATTTTCATTTTTTTGAAGAGGTTTACTAAAAATGGTTACCAACTTCTTTTATTTCTCAAAAAATTGATAATCTATTAATAGAGATAATGATGTACCTACTTATGATTTACTATCAAATGATGTTTTTATAGAATGATACTTATTTCATTGGGGTAAAATTTTGAAATGTTCTATAAATTAATTCTTAAATGAATAATTCAACCTAATTATGTTTATACATTCTTGAAATATAGGACACCATAGAATTCCTTTAATGAAATATCCTGAAAAAATATTCATAAGTAGGAAATTATTTTATCATCCTAAAAAAACATAACTCTCAACATGAAATATTCATTTCAATGGGAATCATAAAACTTAATGTTTTAATCCCTCACCAATTTAAAATCATCAATAAAAACATTTAAATCATTACTAGGTTGTTTTCATTCTGATATAACCATAAACAACATAATATATTTGATATTCATTCATAACCATAATGTAAAGTTATAAATTACCAATATAACTAGACATATATTATTAATGATACTTTATACACCAAACATATTCATTCCAACTATAGATAACCCAAGATGGAGGTTTCTTGCCTTGTTTACAAATTTAGGATACTTATGATCAATTTTCTTTAACCGAGGAGAGTTTTTTAGGAGATAAAGTTTCCCATCACAAATTATTGTATTTTTGTGCCATGTTAATTTTCATGCAGTCTCCAACATCCATACATTCATTGAAATATTTTAACAATTAGAATGTTTCATTAAATTTTCTAAGGACATTATCAATCTTTCTTAAATCGAGTCACACCACACTTGTTGAATTTTATAAGTGATTCATTATCCTTACAAAACAATATAAAGTCATTTAGATAGACATGTATTCTTTCAAAGATCATACCTATTGAACATAGCATTAATTTAGCATCATATGTCTAACAATTTAGCCCTTTATATTCTTGTAACATATCATTAAAGAGATAAAGTAGTTATATAAATCTAGAAATGATCCATTAATTTCCATACTTCTAATTATATAGCTTTAGTACGGCTGATATTGTTGTATATTTATTAAGAAAGAACACAATGGCGTCTTTACATAGCTCTTTTATTTCTAAAA
Source organism: Viscum album (assembly GCA_963277665.1). Lineage (NCBI taxonomy): Eukaryota > Viridiplantae > Streptophyta > Magnoliopsida > Santalales > Viscaceae > Viscum > Viscum album. Next base: position 348,111,407 of record OY728158.1, on the reverse strand, counting down.
TTTTTTTGGACAATGTCAAATATAATATTAAACATCCATTATCATTTCGTCAATATGACCTACATCATTATTTACAGTTTTACTCATCTAAAAATATTTATAAACCATAGTATTTTACTAGTCACTAGCTACATTTAGTTCTTCTCCATGCTTAGTCCAACATTTATAACTTTGATATATTTTATGATAGATAAATTATTCTTCCAAATCCTATGGAAAAAATAATCTTGAATGAATATAATGTAAATATAGACAAATTATTTGAGAATTTTCATTTCCTTGCTCTATAGTAACATTGATAAACTCTTTAAACCTATCCTTATACTCTTTTTTAAAACAATATGCATACATAATTTTCTATTTATATTTATCTAATTTGGTTAAAATATATTCAAATTTAATAATAATTAAATAAATATGCACGTGGTATGATCTGGGTATCCTAATAGACTATTCTTTATAAATATTACCATATAGTTATCATATTTTATATAAATTTTTATTGTATCAAAAACTTGGTAAAGCATATGTAAATGAATAATTGTATGTAAAAAAATTATAATAACACATTTTTTCTCAATAAGTCACATATCATAATTCATTATATGTAGTATCATCACTTTTTAATGATGATACTTTATTTTATATTATCAATACTACTTCCTAGAAAGTTTCCTTTAATTGAACAAAAAAATTTAATTCAAAATAATGAATTAAAGGCTTTTTAAAAGTAATTAGTGTTTTTAATGAAATGGTAAATTATTTAAAATTGTTTTAGAATATAGGATTGAGTTCCAAAGATAAGGTAAAAAATCACCCCTATGGATTTCACCTATTTTTAAAGGGTTTTCAAAATAATTGACTAAACATGATTCAAATTTAATATTTAAAATAAACAGTGTAACTCTTAAAAATGAACTATACCTTTAAACCTAGATAAACTTAACCAAGAGAAACTTAAAAGCTTAAAAATAGTGTTAGAATACTCATACACCAATGTTTTTTGAAAAAGAAAAAAAATTAATTATCTTTCTAATTTTTTTAAAAAAATAAATTTCAGTCTCCAAAATACCATGTTAATAAATTTATAAAATATCACACCTTTGAAATATTTATAAAAGTATGATAAAAAATGAGAAAAAAAATTAGAAATGTTTAAAGTAAAGATTTAACATGATTTGATAAAAACTACTCCCTTATTTCTTAATTTACATTTAAAATGAGTTTGGAAAGAGATGATCCACTAGTAAAAACCCAATATTTTTGTATATTATTTCATTTAAATAATCCAATGTGTTCTATAGCCTCCACCACATGCAACACCAAACTTAAACGAAACCAAAATATAGTTAGATAAAATATAAATATTTAAGTATGAACATTAAAACCTAGCATTTAATTATAAAGAATGAATATATGTGACCAATTAAAAATATGTATAAATAAAATAAATACTAATTTTAATATAAAACAAATTCAATTAGTTTACCAAAAATGACTAAAAAGACCATTTACTGTTTAGAAAAGTATTTTTCTAGAAAAACTATCTTCTATGCAATATGCATTTCAATTTTATAAAACATGTGAATAATGATGATAAATTATTTTTGATATTAATAATTATTTAAGAATAATGTAGTTGGTAAATGATATGAAAATATAAAAATATAAGTTAATAATTGAAAATTTCATTTTTCAATAAAGATTTTTATCATTATATTATATGATTTTATTAAAAATTGAATTTAAAAATTTTATGATTTCAATTTGAAAAAATGTAAATCATTTTTTCATTTAGTGTACCAATATTATTTTAGGATTACTTTTTGTTATTTGTTTGAATTAATTGGTTTTTAGTTGAATAGTGAAAAAAATAATTTTACAAATGCTGTTAATTTTATATGACTTAGAACTATTTGAAAACCTTTTTATATAAAAAATAAATATATGTAAAGTAAAATAAATCATTTAAAAATACTATATTAAATTGATAAAACCCATTAATATCATTTAAGTAAATCAAATAATATTTTATGAAAGTTATTTTTCATTTGTTTCTTTAATTAAATTTGTGCATGGGAACTTTCGTTTTGGACATATTTTAATTTCACATAATTATTATTTAAAAAATAATAATATTATTAATATTATTATAATTAAAAACATTTATACTTTTTTCTATAAATAAAATTCATTCTTAAAATAAACTTAAAAAAAAAAGGGTTTTTGCACATTATAAGCAATAAGCCTGAAATTAATTTTCCTAATTATAGAAAATTAATTTGATAAAGTGTATCTAATATTTAGGATCATAATTTTAATGTTATTTAACAAGTATAATTTCATTTTTTGGCATAAAAATTTTATTACCATGGTTAATGCTAATTTCCAAGTTAACGGTGAGAAAGTTACTTCTGAATTATTTAAATGATGATCCATATTTATATAATAAATTATATTAACATATTTTAAATCATGACTCTAATATTATGTTTAAACATATATTTAAATATATTAACACTCAATTAATGATTAATCAATACTAAAAAATATTAGTAACACTTAATTTTAAAACACATTTTTCTACAAAAACAGTTTCTCTATATATAGCAGTTGGGGTGGTAGCTGATTGGTTAACACACCCTATAATCTTAAATAAAAATCAAGATCAAATCCCAGTGGAGGAATATTTTGGGTTTATTATAGAATTATTATGTAATACTAAACAAAGGACTATATTGGTACTATAGTAGTAAGAGTTATTCATCATTTTGGGCCTTTGGGCCATCGATTACAGCCTATGGGCCTCAGGGCCTTTAGGCCACCAATGGACTTCAGGTCATAGGTGTAACATCCCAGGTAAATAAAGAATAACACATTTTCATATTTTTGAATTAAATATTAATTTTACTTTAAATGGGATGGTATTTTTGATAGCGTACCTGACACACAACAGTGGGTTTCTCCAAAGTCTAATGTTGCACACAATGGAGAGTCATATTAAAAAATAATAATATATTATTATTTTAAATGGTAGTTAATGTCTAGTAATTCTATTGGTTTGAATGAAAAAAAAACTAACTACAATATGATTATACATGTTCTTTAAATGTTTTTTTATCAAACAAAAGTTAGAGGCTTGAAATGTGAATGAATCTAATTTTAACCATAAATACTCTAATATTCTTTAAAAGGTTGATTTACCACATTTTAATAGAGAACCCTATTTAAATATAGTTTTGGTCACTTTCATATGTGCTATTAGACAAAATAAAATTCTTCTTTAGAACCAGGACATAAAAATTTACTTTGTGAAATTTTATTGTATTTTTCTGATAAAATTCATTTTTTAATGAATAGTGAAAAATACTCTATTCTACTTCAAAACTACCTTCTAATATAATTTATTTATATTGTTAGATTATCTCTTTAATTGGTTTTAAAGTTTAATTAGATTATATTTTAACCATTTAATCCAATTTTGGTCATTGGAAGTAATTTCACTTTGAAGTTGGACAAAAACAGGTGTCAATCTTTTGATAGTTATTATTTCTTAAAAACATGCTTTTTTTTTTACTACAGGAATTCATTTTAAAATAATTATTGAAACTTATTTGTTTTGAATTTTATAAAATATATATCTTTTTTTAAATTTATAATAACAAATATAGCTTGGGCTGAATTTTGGGTATTTTTCTGAAAACCATCAATTTTTGATAAATGGTGAAAACACTAAGTAGTTGTTAAAAAACCGACTTTTACTTTTAAATGAAAATTTACCACTTTTGTGAATTTAATTTAGAAAATCCGACATACATGGTTTTTATTAGTAAATAAAATGTGGTTCAATATTATGAAAATAATTTTATGGTGAATAGTAACTTTTGACTTTTATTTATCATGGTTAAAGGTAAATAGTGTAATTAAAGGTAAAAATAATATCATAATAATATTAAATTACCCTAACATGTGTCATAATCCTATTGGTTGATACATTTCTGACCATGGGAATCTTTGGGTCGATTTTGGGACCCCATGGAGCCACTTAAGAGTGATAATGACACTTTTTATTAATTAATTTAAAGTAATGACAAAAATGACATAATCATATATCTTTTAGTAAATAAATTCTTACATGGGGTTATATAAGTTATCTATTCTACTATAAATATTCATTTGAAAGATAAAAAAATTCCTATATCATGTTATTTTTTTATAACTTTTATACATTAAATAAATAAAATTATTTATGACACAATAATGATGCAGTGTTTACCTAATTAATGAATGATTTAAATAAATAAGATTATAAAGATTAAAACAATATCCAAAACCTATAAAATTCTTATTGGTTGATTTTATTTAGAATTGGAGTCATCTTATCTTCGATTTTAATAAGTTTTTGACATTACGAAATTGAAAATAATTATATAATAAAATAATATTTTCGAAATTTCCTAAAGAGCCCCTCCTCCCCCTTATAAAAATCACTCACCTCTAACCCATTACTCACCCCTTTCAAGACCCTTGTCTTGTCCAAACTCTATCCAAATAAGATCTCAAGATCCCTCTCTTCCACGTAGAATTCTTACCTTAGGAAGAAGTCACTTCAAGAAATCCTTTTGGTTCAAACCAAAGGGAGTTACGTGAATTAAAGCTAACATCTTTTCTTAAATTCTTTTCTTTTATTTTACTTCTACAACCTCTAAAATATTTTTATTCCTTTATTTTATAACAAAACCAGTATACTCAATATACTAGGTTGTTGTTATGATAAATATTCGAACTACACTTACACACACCTCCATGTAATGGGTAAAGAACATACTGTTTATGTGGACGGTGAACAACTGTCTCACAAAACGATGATTGTTAAAACTTATCCTACCACCTGTTATGGTGGACATTATGATAGAACTGTATTTATATGTGATATATATTATATTTATATTGTCTCTATGCTTCCATAGTTTTCATTTATATCAAACCTTTATGGTTTCCATAATGGGTGAACGTGATAATTTCATTTGAGGAAGTGCGGACTACCGCCCCCTCAAAGTGATATGACTCGTTCTTAACATACATGACATGTATAAAGGATGGAGTTAATGAAATTATATATGATATTATACTGGAATTATAATATAATTATGTATCATAAAATTTTCATTCCATTAAAATAAGAAATATAAATGAAAGTAGTGTTCATGTGTACGTACGGCTTACCGTCTCCATGAACAGTGCATTTCATTTTTATCTCCAAATATTATGTAATATTATAAATACATATATATATATACTTGATTTCATGAGGTATGTTAAAGAGCCTATGTTATGTATTTATTGATGAACTAATGTTTTCTTTCTTTGTTTTATAACCCTTACTGATCTTTTTATGCTCATCCCAATTTTTGAAATATTTTTCACAGGACTTAAAGATAAATACGGTCAAAGATGGGATTGAGGAAAAGTCGTGCTATCTAAAACATGGAACTAGACATGAATATTTTTTTCAATAGTTTTTATTTTATGAAAAAAATGGAAACTAAGTAAAAGTGTCTACATGTAATATTCAAGTTATTACGTATATGTTATGACCTAATTCTCTAAAACTCTACACCTGAAAAGATCCTCAAAGTGAATTATCCATTTAATTCAAGATTATGTAATATTTTAAGGTTGCGTCCTTATAGTTGGTATCAAAATTCATTTTAGACAACTTTAGGATTCATAATATTGTTAAATTAAGGTCTATACATTAATTTATGGTAATATTGAAATGATATAGCTTTTACAGATTACCATGTTGATTCACCTAAGATATTTCTGTGTTCAGAATGGTTTTTTACAGAGGAAACATGACAGTTGTGATGGGACGACATCAGGAGGAAGACAACCTTACAAATCAGCAACTTGAGATGGTCAGAATTGGAACTGAACAGATTGTTGTAGTGATGTAACAATTGACTTAGTCTATAAATTTTGGTGTTATCCATGCACGAGATCATACAGATCAACCACAGAGGAACATGTCAGTAGTGGAGCATTTAATGAGGCAACATTCCCTATCATTCATAGGATCATCTGATCCTATGCTAGCTGAAGGGTGGATTAAAGTAATGGATAAGATTTTGGATGTCATGGGGTGTTTAGAACATCAAAAGTTCAGTCTTATTGTTTACCGTTTTGAAGGTGAATTCGATCAGTGGTGTTCGATGGTGAAAAATATCAGGGATAATGAGGAGATTAATGCTATTGATTGAGATGAATTAAAAGGTATTTTTCTTGAGAAATATTTTCCCAAGGTGATTCATCTAAGTATGGAAAATAAATTCCTAGAAATGAGGCAGGGGGATGAATCAGTGGCTGCTTATGAAGAAAAATTCACTTGACTGGCAACGTATGCTCCAAAATTCATATGAGATCTTGATAGTAAAATCAATCATTTTTACTTAGGATTAAAGCCAAAGTATTGAAGATATTTAGCTTCTCATGAGTTCAAAAGTTATGAAAAACTTTTTTGATGTGAGAAGAAGGTGGAAATGGAGTTTATCGATGATCAGGTGTTATTTTAAAAATAATAGAATAAGAGTTTGGGGTGGAAGAATAAAGGGAAGAACTCTTCAAAAAATTATGCTGGTAAGAAACTTAAATTTACAGTTTGTGAAAATTGTGGTAAAAATCAGACTAGGGAATGTATTTTGAATTATGGTAAGTGCTACTGATGTGGTAAAATGGGACATAAAGCTCATAATTTCCCTAGAAAATATCAGGTTAATGGTAATACAAAATCTGATTTACAGTCAGTAAAATGTTTTATGTGAAATGAAAAGGGTCATTATTAAAATGAGTGTACAAAGAAGAACTCAACTGAGGTAAAGCATACAGAATACAATTAGAAATGGGTGTTGAAATCCTTTGCAACTACTTCAGCAGATGTTGGGCCATCAAATGAAGTAGTATTAGGTGCACTGTTTATTTATTCAGATTATGCCAATGTGTTGTTTGATTCAGGGTCTACACATTCATTCATTTCTGAGAAGTTTTATTGTAAATTGGGAATTCTATCTCAAGATATGAATCTTGAACTTATGGTAAATACACCGAGAGAAATGTTGATACAAAAATAAACTATAATAACCTTATTTTCCTTGTGAGTGGAAATAATCTTCCTACAAAACTTATTTTTTTGACTCTAGTAGATTTTGATGTTATTTTGGGTATGGATTGGATTTTGTTTATCATGCTAAGATTCACTGCAGAGCTAAAGAGGTTTTTTTTCAGAAATATTTTTAGTTTGTGTAAAATAATGAACCCTTAATTTTGATAATATATCAGGAATCTAATAAATTAAAAAAATATGGAAATGAATGTTACCTTGCACATATTGTTGAAAATAAAGGAACTGTTCGGATTAATGATGTGCCAGTGGTAAATGAGTACCTTGATGTTTTTCCTGATGAGTTTTCTGGTGTTATACCTGATCAGGAAGTTGAATTTATTTTTTACTTAGTTACTGATGCTAATCCAATTTCAAAACCCCCTTATCAAATGGATCAAATTGAACATTTAGAGTTAAAGAAGCAATTGTAAGAGTTATTAGATAAATGTTTCATTCGACCTAGAACATCACCATGGGGTGCTCCTATATTGTTTTTTAAAAAGAAAAGATGGTTTAATGAGGCTTTGAATTGATTATAGAGCATTGAATAACATCACTATTAAGGACAAGTATCCTTTTCCTCATATCGATGGTTTGTTTGATCAACTCCAAGGAGCTCAGTATTTTTCGAAGATTGATTTGAGGTCAAAGTACCATCAGTTGAAATTAACTGAAGAAGACATTATGAAGAACACATTTTGTACTAGATTTGCCCATTATGAATTTGTAGTTATTCCTTTTGGGTTAACCAATCCACCTACTGTATTCATGGATCTTAAGAATAGAATTTCTAGCGAGTTATTGGATATGTTTTTGGTTGTGTTCATTGATGATATTTTGGTTTATTCCAAAAGTAAAGAGGAACATAAAAGTCATTAAAGGGTTTTCATGAAAACCTTAAAATAAAATAAACTGTATGGGAAATTCAGAAAGTGTGAGTTTTGGTTACAACAAATTTCATTCCTCAGTCACATTGTTTCAAAAAAAATGCATAACTATTGATTCTTATAAAAAAAGTTGTTGAATAATTATCAAGACCCACAAATATAACTGAGATCTGTAGTGTTCTTGGTTTGGCAGGTTATTACCAGTGGTTTGTTGAAACTTTTTCACAGTTAGCTAGCTCACTAACTAAGTTTACTCGAAAAGGTGTTTAAGTTCATCTGGACAAAATAATGTGATGATTGTTTTCAGAAATTGAAAATAATATCGATGAATGATTCTGTTTCGGCATTACCTTCTAGAAATGTTGAGTTTTTTTCTACCGCGATTCTTAGTTGAAAGGACTTGGTTGTGTCCTTATGCATAATGATCAGGTAATTTCTTATGCTTCACGTCAATTGAAACCTCATGAGTTAAATTACCCTACACATGATTTGGAATTATATGTTGTTGTTTTTTCTTTAAAAATTTGGAGGCATCATTTTTATGGAGTAAAATGTGAAATATATGCTGACAAAAAATGTAACACCCCGAGCTTCCACGATACGCCTCTCTTTCAATAATGCAATAGCTTGCATTGTACGCAACTTCGAGTTCTAAAACATCGCGACAAATCAAAGTAGCCGTTATGAATAGTAATAACCACTTTTTAAAATTATAGAAATTTTATATTTCAAAATGGACTTCATTTTTGTATTCCTAATATTGAAATTAACCTATGTTGAATTTTTTGTAATTTTCTGAGAACTTCAAAATTTTTATGAATAGTGAAAAATACTTAAAACAACTTTTTTAATCAAAATAATTCATAGTGATAAATTATACTATTGAGTGGTTTTAGAGTATAATTAGAATATATTTTTACCATTTTATCCAATGGTGGTCATTAGAATTAATTTAACATTGAAATTGGACATAAACAATTGCCAATCTTTTGATATAAATTGTTTCTTAAAAACACGCTATTTGTTGTGACAGCGGGAATTAATTATAAAATTAATTAATGCAACTAATATGTTTGGAATTTTGTAAAATAGACATCATTTTTCAATTCGGAATATCAATTATAGCTTAAGGTAAAATTTTGGCCTTATTCTGAAAAACTTCAATTTTTGATGAATAGTGAAACCACTAAGTGGTTGTTAAATAACTGATTTTTCGTTTAAATGAAATATTACCACTTCTGTGATTTGATTTTCAAAAATCCGACATACATGGTTGTCATTAAGAAGTAAAATGTGGTTCAATGGGATAAAAATAATTTTTTGGTGAATAGTAACTTATTAAGTTCTTAATCGCGATTAGTGGTAATTAGGGTAGTTTAAGGTATAAATAATACTTTAATAATATTAAATGACCTAGACACATGTCCCAACCTCATTGGTTGTGTCATGGCCGACCAAGACAAGCCATGGCCTAACTTGGGGACCCCATGGATCCACTTTTGTTGGGAAATAACATAAATTACTTTTTATTTAATGTTAAAGTGAAAATGACACTAACATAAAGTGTTTTACTAAAACAATTTTTAAGTAGGGTTACACAAGTCCAAATTTTGACTATAAATATTCATTAGAAAGCTAAAAAGATTTCCTACATCATAGTATTTTCTTTATAATTTTTAGACATTAAATAAATTAAATTATTTATGACATCATTATGATGCAGCGATGACCTCATTATTTAACGATTTTAATAAAATGAATAGATAATGTAAAATCCAAGGCTTACACTTGTCCAAAGCCAATTGGATGAGGAGATTTCGAAACATTATCACCTTAGCCTCGAATTATATAAGTGTGGGACCTTTAGAATCCGAAAAGCATTTTGAAATAATGTAACATTTCAATCTTTCCAAAAGTGCCCCTCCTCTCCACTTATAAAAGGCCCCCACCTCTCCCACTTCATTTACACTTTCAAGCCATTTGGCTCGGCCAACCTCTGCCCAAATACTCTCCCAACATTCCTCCCTTACTCCTAGAAACCTCACTTTGGGCAGAACTCTTCCCAAGGAAGCCTTTAGCTCAAATCAAAAAGAGTTACCCGATTTTGAGGTAATGTCTTTTCTAATGTTGTTTTGTTTTATTTTTCTTCTCCAACCCCCTAAACTCTTTTTATTCATTTCTTTTGTAACAACAACAGTATCCTCAATATACTAGGATGTTGTTATAATAAGGATTCGAGCTACACTTACACACACCTACATCTAATGGTTAAAGAACATACGGTTTCTGTGGATGGCGAATTTCTGCCTCACGAAACGATGATTGTTCAACACTCATATAACACCTCCAAAGGTGGCCATTAAGATGTCACTATATTTATATATGATATATAATGTGTTTATGCTTTACTTATGCTTCTGTATTTCTCATTTATGGCTTACTTTATGATTTCCATTATGGGTAAAACGCGATAATTTCATTTTAGGAAGTGCGGACTACCGCCCCCTCAAAGTGATTTGAATCGTTAATGCCATATGTGGGATGTATAAAGGATGGAGTAAATGGTATTATACACTATATTATACTGTAATTATATTATACATTTATATCATTATGACTTCGTTCCATTAAATACGAAATAGAAATGAAAGTAGCGTTCATGCGTACGTACGGCTTACCGTCTCCATGAACGGTGCATTTCATTTCTTACCTCTAAATGTTACGTAATATTATAAATGAATGTATATACTGTATATATATGATATATATGATATCTACATCATTAATATAATTCTGGATATAATGGATATTTCACCACATGAACAACTTATAATTATAAGAAGTTTATTGTTGACTCATGTACCAAAGATCGACAAAACGACCGTTATTAACTTAAATAATTACATAATGTTCATAACATTGTAATAAGTGATATAAAAAGGATAATGAAATTTAAAATGGTTCTTAATAAGGTATATATTAACTCTAGTTTATTATTCAGGAGGTTAAAGAACGGTTGAGTCAAGTCGGACACAAGGTAAGGAAATTTCTTAACCCAACTTCCATTCTTTGGGTTAATCTCCTACTTTCAAATTATGTCATGATATTATTATGTCTTATCTTGTATTTGTACTTTCTTTATGTGTAATTATATTGAATACACATAATGGATTTATTTTATTTAGAAAAATGATCTTTTTAAGGGAACTTCTTAACCCAACTTCCATTCTTTGGGTTAATCTCCTACTTTCAAATTATGTCATGATATTATTATGTATTATTTTGTATTTTTACTTTGTTTATGTGTACCTATAGTGAATACACATAATAGATCTATTTTATTTTAAAAATGATCTTTTTAAGTACTTCATCTCAATCTCCTTTCATTGAGGCATATTTGGTTTTATACACAACTTTCTTTTATACGGTGTATAAACCCCTTTGACTTTTAAGTTTATTCAAAAGGATTTCTTTTATAATTATGTGATTTCTAAATGATTTCAAAAAAGAGATATTTCTCTCCAATATATGAATATCCAGTGCAAAAGTATACGTATTTAACGCAAGCTTAAAAATGATTTCAGAAAACCCGACTCTCGAGTGTGGTAGACAGGAAGGGATTGGGCGTGGACCCATCATGGCCTGTAATTAGTCGAGCTGTCTCAGAATTAGTTATTTTGTTTTCAGAGGCTTGCTTAATGTTTTCAGAAAAAAAACACTGGAGTATATTTGAGCAATTTTAATTGTAAGTATCTTCTAAAAAAATTGCATCGGTAGGTCTCATGAGACAACTAGACGTGGAATTGGCCGAGGCCCTTTCCCAATTTGATTTATGGTTTTGGCCGAGGCCTTAATCATTTTAGATGTCTTGGCCGAGGCCTTGACAAAATGTTTCAGAATGTCCGGCATTATACATTCCCTCATTATGAAAGTGGTTATTGATATTGCATGTGATTATTCGACCAGTAGAATATCCATGTGATGAAGTAAATGGCATTATCTCATTTTACTTTTGCCATATTATGTTGAAGTTCATGTTTAAAAGGCCTTTGTTTTAGTTATACATTGCCTTAAATGTTAATGTTTATTTATGAAAGCTTCCGCAATATTGTTATCCTTACTGAGCATCTGAGCTCACCCCTTTCAATGTTTTAATATTTTCCAGGATGTGAAGAAGTATTTTATGAATGAACTGCAGGGATAGTCAGAAGAGGATATGAGTGTGGACTATGAAGACTTTGTTATTAGTTTTTCACTTTATGATGTAATGTAACATTTATGAATGTATCTAGTGTTTCCAAGGCTACTAAACTAATCGGTCTTTCGAGACTTGATCTTTTGTGATCATGCCAATGTTACGAAGTAACGCACCGGCTCTGGGTAGCTGGGGTCGGGGCGTTACAGTTGGTATCAGAGGCAGTTTAGTACTAACCTTGGAAGCTAGATTTAGATAAACTCTGATTAGAGCACATATCCCGAAGATAGACTTTGAGGATTAGTATAAAAGAACTTCCTAGAATTTTGGTATTGTACAGATGTTGTGAGTTTTCCAAGCAATACATCCCTGTCTGGATACGAGCAGGTAGAGGCGGCTCTGGCACAGATGTACCTAGGGGTAAAACCCGAAAACACCGCTTTGAACTAGACTCGAACGGGAACTGGTGCACGACAACGGGCCTTGCTGCACTCTTGGTTACGACACTCCCGGGGGATATGCTTAGGATAATTCTCATTTTCTTTACAAACCACTATGAACGGTTATGAGTATATACTTCCTCAAATAAAACCTTTTTATGATTATGGATTATATCCATAAATAGTTCAATTTATGTTAAGTATTTTACAAGTATGGAATTATGTATTTTGATTCATAAACTAATCTAGTTTATGACATTGTTTAGAAATGGCGCCTAGTAGAAGGAATGGAAACTGTATCAATGCACGAACTCCGTGTAGGGATTGCCCTCCTGCTCAAGATAATTATTGTGGATCTGGAGATACAACTGGTGCTGATCAGCTAATCACCATACTGGGACAACTTACTCAGGTTATGAATAACAACCTTACTCGTATGGAGCACCCTGATCCGCAACGTGGAGGATCAATGCTAGACCGTTTCATGAGGCAACAACCGCCAACCTTCAATGGGAGTACAAATCCTACAATAGCTGAGCAATGGATAAATTCCTTAGAGAAAATATTCCATGCCTTGGGGAGTAGTGAAAGGGAGAAGGTTGTCATGGCAGTTTACCGCCTCACTGGAGATGCCGATCAGTGGTGGTCACTGATTCAAAACACAAAGGAAGATGATGACGTATCGAATATGGAATGGAGAGAGTTCAAAGAGTTGTTCTTAGAAAAATACTTTCCTCGTGACCATCGAGCAGATATGGAAAGGCAATTTCTGAGTTTGAGGCAGAAGGAGGATGAGAATGTCGCAAAGTATGAGGCTAACTTTACAAGGTTAGCGAGGCATGCTGCCGATTATATACGTAACCCAAGAAGTAAGATTGATCGTTTCTTTGATGGGTTACAACCATTTCTCCGTCGAGCTCTAGTGTCACAATCTTTCTCAACATACGAAGATATAGTCTCATGTGCTATCAAGACAGAAAAGGAATTCTCTAAGTCTTATGACAACAAAGTAAAGCAAGAGAAGAAGAGAGCGGTGGAACAAGAGACAGATAAAGGGAAAAAGGGAAAGAAGGATTTTCCATTATGTGATAATTGTGGGAAGAATCACCCTGGTACTTGCCTAAAAGGAATGGGAGTCTGTTATAAATGTGGAGAAAAAGGTCACCAGGCACGTGATTGCAAGGGAATGAAAGAGGCTGTCAAAGTTGAATGCTACAATTGTAGAGAAATGGGTCATTATGCAAATGAATGTCCTAAGCGTCAAGGAAACTTACCTCAGAAAAGGAAAAGGGATCAAGGACAATCTTATGCTATTACTACAGTTGAAGCAGAATAACTAATGTATTGGTGCTTTTGGACTCAAGGATTATATTCTGGTTATAAGAATAATGTAATATATATATATGGATTGTACTGCATTACTTTTTGATTTCAGTAAGGTTTTAATATGATTAAGGTAATCATATTTTTGGTATGTGACAATAAGAGAAACATTTCTTTGTTTGGGGAATCTGATAAATTGATTTTGGAATTAAGAGACCTTTTAGAGAAAGTCTGGACAGAGGTATTTTGGATAACTATAAAGGTTGGAGTGGATTAAGTTGATCTTTGGATAGTATGGTTTAAGGTTAAAAAATTTATGAAGATTATTTTTGGAATATTATAACACTATAGTTTTATGAAAAGGACAACCTGCAGGGTGGGGCATAACCCGTCGCGTCGGACAAAGATGCAGGAATCGAACCCACAACCATAGTGCGACAAGCCTTTATTTCCTACCACTAGCCTACAGGAAGTCCCTGGTTATTACAAAATAATTTTACTAATCTAAATAATATGTGTTAATATTTGGAACCTTATACAATTAGGATAAGTATAATATTTTTGAGTTCTATTATCATTTTGAGTGAAAGATGAGTTGAAGGTTGAAACTCTAATTGTCAAGCATAAATATATATATACCTATCTCTTATTCAATGAATAAATTAATTCTTAAACTTTAGTAAAGGGATATTAAAAAAATAAAATAAAATGTGTTATCCTAATACCTTATGTTTTGTTGAACTGAAGACATTTTAAATCAACATAGATTGAAGGCTTTGAGGCCCTCAATTTGACAGTTGATTGTGATTGATGACCTCAATCACTCCCTACAAATATTTACGTTTTTCCTCCAATTATATGTCTTTAATTTCCACCAATGTTCTCCTTATCGAGATCATAATTTGGTGGTGACTTTCTTATTTCCATTTTCCCTCTTATTAAGGCTAAATTTTATTAACCTTATTTCCGATGTGGGTTTTCCACAAAGGTATTTTCTATTTTCACCCTCTTATATCAAATTGCGAGGACGCAATTTATTGAAGGAGGGGAGAATGTAACACCCCGAGCTTCCACGATACGCCTCTCTTTCAATAATGCAATAGCTTGCATTGTACGCAACTTCGAGTTCTAAAACATCGCGACAAATCAAAGTAGCCGTTATGAATAGTAATAACCACTTTTTAAAATTATAGAAATTTTATATTTCAAAATGGACTTCATTTTTGTATTCCTAATATTGAAATTAACCTATGTTGAATTTTTTGTAATTTTCTGAGAACTTCAAAATTTTTATGAATAGTGAAAAATACTTAAAACAACTTTTTTAATCAAAATAATTCATAGTGATAAATTATACTATTGAGTGGTTTTAGAGTATAATTAGAATATATTTTTACCATTTTATCCAATGGTGGTCATTAGAATTAATTTAACATTGAAATTGGACATAAACAATTGCCAATCTTTTGATATAAATTGTTTCTTAAAAACACGCTATTTGTTGTGACAGCGGGAATTAATTATAAAATTAATTAATGCAACTAATATGTTTGGAATTTTGTAAAATAGACATCATTTTTCAATTCGGAATATCAATTATAGCTTAAGGTGAAATTTTGGCCTTATTCTGAAAAACTTCAATTTTTGATGAATAGTGAAACCACTAAGTGGTTGTTAAATAACTGATTTTTCGTTTAAATGAAATATTACCACTTCTGTGATTTGATTTTCAAAAATCCGACATACATGGTTGTCATTAATAAGTAAAATGTGGTTCAATGGGATAAAAATAATTTTTTGGTGAATAGTAACTTATTAAGTTCTTAATCGCGATTAGTGGTAATTAGGGTAGTTTAAGGTATAAATAATACTTTAATAATATTAAATGACCTAGACACATGTCCCAACCTCATTGGTTGTGTCATGGCCGACCAAGACAAGCCATGGCCTAACTTGGGGACCCCATGGATCCACTTTTGTTGGGAAATAACATAAATTACTTTTTATTTAATGTTAAAGTGAAAATGACACTAACATAAAGTGTTTTACTAAAACAATTTTTAAGTAGGGTTACACAAGTCCAAATTTTGACTATAAATATTCATTAGAAAGCTAAAAAGATTTCCTACATCATAGTATTTTTTTTATAATTTTTAGACATTAAATAAATTAAATTATTTATGACATCATTATGATGCAGCGATGACCTCATTATTTAACGATTTTAATAAAATGAATAGATAATGTAAAATCCAAGGCTTACACTTGTCCAAAGCCAATTGGATGAGGAGATTTCGAAACATTATCACCTTAGCCTCGAATTATATAAGTGTGGGACCTTTAGAATCCGAAAAGCATTTTGAAATAATGTAACATTTCAATCTTTCCAAAAGTGCCCCTCCTCTCCACTTATAAAAGGCCCCCACCTCTCCCACTTCATTTACACTTTCAAGCCATTTGGCTCGGCCAACCTCTGCCCAAATACTCTCCCAACATTCCTCCCTTACTCCTAGAAACCTCACTTTGGGCAGAACTCTTCCCAAGGAAGCCTTTAGCTCAAATCAAAAAGAGTTACCCGATTTTGAGGTAATGTCTTTTCTAATGTTGTTTTGTTTTATTTTTCTTCTCCAACCCCCTAAACTCTTTTTATTCATTTCTTTTGTAACAACAACAGTATCCTCAATATACTAGGATGTTGTTATAATAAGGATTCGAGCTACACTTACACACACCTACATCTAATGGTTAAAGAACATACGGTTTCTGTGGATGGCGAATTTCTGCCTCACGAAACGATGATTGTTCAACACTCATATAACACCTCCAAAGGTGGCCATTAAGATGTCACTATATTTATATATGATATATAATGTGTTTATGCTTTACTTATGCTTCTGTATTTCTCATTTATGGCTTACTTTATGATTTCCATTATGGGTAAAACGCGATAATTTCATTTTAGGAAGTGCGGACTACCGCCCCCTCAAAGTGATTTGAATCGTTAATGCCATATGTGGGATGTATAAAGGATGGAGTAAATGGTATTATACACTATATTATACTGTAATTATATTATACATTTATATCATTATGACTTCGTTCCATTAAATACGAAATAGAAATGAAAGTAGCGTTCATGCGTACGTACGGCTTACCGTCTCCATGAACGGTGCATTTCATTTCTTACCTCTAAATGTTACGTAATATTATAAATGAATGTATATACTGTATATATATGATATATATGATATCTACATCATTAATATAATTCTGTATATAATGGATATTTCACCACATGAACAACTTATAATTATAAGAAGTTTATTGTTGACTCATGTACCAAAGATCGACAAAACGACCGTTATTAACTTAAATAATTACATAATGTTCATAACATTGTAATAAGTGATATAAAAAGGATAATGAAATTTAAAATGGTTCTTAATAAGGTATATATTAACTCTAGTTTATTATTCAGGAGGTTAAAGAACGGTTGAGTCAAGTCGGACACAAGGTAAGGAAATTTCTTAACCCAACTTCCATTCTTTGGGTTAATCTCCTACTTTCAAATTATGTCATGATATTATTATGTCTTATCTTGTATTTGTACTTTCTTTATGTGTAATTATATTGAATACACATAATGGATTTATTTTATTTAGAAAAATGATCTTTTTAAGGGAACTTCTTAACCCAACTTCCATTCTTTGGGTTAATCTCCTACTTTCAAATTATGTCATGATATTATTATGTATTATTTTGTATTTTTACTTTGTTTATGTGTACCTATAGTGAACACACATAATAGATCTATTTTATTTTAAAAATGATCTTTTTAAGTACTTCATCTCAATCTCCTTTCATTGAGGCATATTTGGTTTTATACACAACTTTCTTTTATACGGTGTATAAACCCCTTTGACTTTTAAGTTTATTCAAAAGGATTTCTTTTATAATTATGTGATTTCTAAATGATTTCAAAAAAGAGATATTTCTCTCCAATATATGAATATCCAGTGCAAAAGTATACGTATTTAACGCAAGCTTAAAAATGATTTCAGAAAACCCGACTCTCGAGTGTGGTAGACAGGAAGGGATTGGGCGTGGACCCATCATGGCCTGTAATTAGTCGAGCTGTCTCAGAATTAGTTATTTTGTTTTCAGAGGCTTGCTTAATGTTTTCAGAAAAAAAACACTGGAGTATATTTGAGCAATTTTAATCGTAAGTATCTTCTAAAAAAATTGCATCGGTAGGTCTCATGAGACAACTAGACGTGGAATTGGCCGAGGCCCTTTCCCAATTTGATTTATGGTTTTGGCCGAGGCCTTAATCATTTTAGATGTCTTGGCCGAGGCCTTGACAAAATGTTTCAGAATGTCCGGCATTATACATTCCCTCATTATGAAAGTGGTTATTGATATTGCATGTGATTATTCGACCAGTAGAATATCCATGTGATGAAGTAAATGGCATTATCTCATTTTACTTTTGCCATATTATGTTGAAGTTCATGTTTAAAAGGCCTTTGTTTTAGTTATACATTGCCTTAAATGTTAATGTTTATTTATGAAAGCTTCCGCAATATTGTTATCCTTACTGAGCATCTGAGCTCACCCCTTTCAATGTTTTAATATTTTCCAGGATGTGAAGAAGTATTTTATGAATGAACTGCAGGGATAGTCAGAAGAGGATATGAGTGTGGACTATGAAGACTTTGTTATTAGTTTTTCACTTTATGATGTAATGTAACATTTATGAATGTATCTAGTGTTTCCAAGGCTACTAAACTAATCGGTCTTTCGAGACTTGATCTTTTGTGATCATGCCAATGTTACGAAGTAACGCACCGGCTCTGGGTAGCTGGGGTCGGGGCGTTACAAAAAAATTTGAAGTATATATTCACTCCGAAATAATTGAACATGAGACAAATAATATGGACGAAATTAATCAAGGATTATGATTACGCAATTCATTACCATCCAAGAGAGGAAAATAAAGTGGTTTATGTTTTGAGTTAATGCTTCATTAACCTTGTTACGTTTGGAAGAAGATCCTTTAATTAATGACTTGATGAAATTTGGCATAGAAGTTGTTGGTGTAGAAAATTCCTCTATTTTGTTTTAGTTGTCAGGTAAATCATCTCTATCAGACAGAATTAAGCAAGCACAGAAGGAAGGCAGTGAGTTGTAGAAAAAGGTAGAGTTGGTTTAGAAGGGTAATTTTCCTGAATTTAACATTGATAATGTTTGTATTTTGAGATTTGGAAAGAGAATATGAATTTCTTATGATTCACAGTTGAATAATGAGTTGTTATTTGAAGCTCATAGTTCTCCATTTTTAGTTCATCCTGGAAGTACTAAGATGTACAGAGATCTTCAGTAGTGTTACTCATGGGATAGAATAAAAAGAGATATTTCTGACTTTACTGTGAAGTGTTTGACTTGTCAAAAGGTTAATGTAGAGTAACAGTTACCAAAAGGGATGCTTCAGCCTTTACCGGTGCCAGAGTAGAAAAGGAAAAATATCTCAGTGGAATTTTTTGTGTAATTACCAAAGACATCTCGAGGTGATAATAAAATCTAGATTATTTTTGGTTGATTGACTAAATTTTCTCATTTCCTTCCTATTCAGGATACTTTTTCTCTAGATCACATTTCTCCGTAGTATGTTAAAGAGATATTCATGTTTCATGGAGTTCCCCTCTCCCTTGTATCTAATCGTGATCCAATATTAAATTATAACTTTTGGAAAGGCCTTCAAAAGTTGTTGGGTTCTAAATTAAATTTTAGTACAACTTTTCATCCTCAATCAGATGGGAAGTCAGAATGAACAATTTAGACCTTGGAGGATATGTTACGTGCTTGCTCAATGGATTTCCAGGAAATTTGGGATGAACATCTTTCTTTGGTTGAATTTTATTATAATAACAGTTTTCATTCCAGTATACAGATGGATCCATTTGAGGCATTATATGGGAAGTGGTGTCGAACTCTATCTTTTTGGGATGAAGTAGCTGAAAGGAAGTTGATGGGACCAGAATTGGTAGAAGATATGGCAGAAAAAGTTAAGTTGATTCAGAAGCACATGGGAACAGCTCAGAGTAGGAAAAATATTTAGGCGGATAACCAGAGGAAGGATCTCTCTTTTGAGGTAGGTGATCATGTCTTTCTCAATGTTTATCCATGGAAAAGTGTGAAGTGTTTTGGTAAGAAGGGAAAGTTGAGTATGAGGTTCATTGGACCTTATGAAATCTTGGAGAAAGTTGGATTAGTTTCATACATAGTGGATTTACCTTCAAGTTTATCTCAAGTACACAATGTTTTTCATGTTTCAATGTTGAGAAAGTATATGCTAGATCCATCTCATGTTTTGATCACAGAGGTAGTTTAGCTGGAATAGAATCTCTCTTATAAGGAACAACCAGTCCATTTTCTTGACCAAAGAGAGCAAGTGTTTTGGAATAAGGTAATTCATCAGGTAAAGGTTTTGTGGAAAAATCATATGGTTAAAGAGGCAATGTGGGAATCTGAAAATGATATGAGGGATAAATACCCCCACTTATTTGATAAGTGAATAAAATTGCAAGGATGCAATTTCCAAAAGGGGAAAGGATGTAACATCCTAGTTAAATAAAGAATAATACATTTTCATATTTTTGAATTAAATAATAATTTTACTTTAAAGGGTATGAAATGTTTGATTGCGTACCTGACACACAACAATGGGTTTCTCCAAAGTCTAATGTTGCACCCAATGCTGAGTCATACTAAAAAATAATAATATAATATTATTTTAAATGGTAGTTAATGCCTAACCTTTGTATTGGCGGGAATCAACAGAACTAACTACAATATCATTTTAAATGTTTGTTAAATGTTTTTTCATTTATCCAATTAAATTTAGAGGCTTAAAATGTTAATGAATCTAATTTTATGCCCAAATACTCTAATATTCTTAAATGGTCAATTTACTGCCTTTTGATGGTGAACCCACTTTAAATCTAGTTTTGGTCACTTTTAAATGTTCTATTTGAAAAAATAAAATTCTTATTTAGAATTGGGACATAAAAATTTAATTTGGGTAAATTTTTCGTATTTTTCTGATAAAATTCATTTTTTAATGAATAGTGAAAAATATTGTATTTTAATTCAAAACTGTCTTTTAATCTAAATTATATATATGGTTAGATTATCTTTTTAATTGGTTTTAAAGTTTAATTAGATTGAAGTTGTATTATTTAACCTAATTCTGGTCATTGGAAGTGATTTCACTTTGAAATTTGACATAAGCAAGTGTCAATCATTAGATAGTTATTATTTCTTAAAAACACGTTTTGTGTTCTGAAAACAGAAGCTAATTTTAAATTAATTAATGAAACTTCTATATTTTGAATTTGGAAAAATATACATCACTTTTGAATTCAGAATACTAAATATAGATTAGGCTGAATTTTTGGTTTTTTCTGAAAACCTTCAATTTTTTATGAATAGTGAAAACACATAGTAGTAGTTAAAAAAATCGACTTTTTCAGTTAAATGAAATTTTACCACTTATGTGAATTGAATTTTGAAAATCCGACATTCATGGTTGTTATTAGTAAATAAAATTTGGTTCAATAAGATAAAAATAATTTTTGGCGAATAGTAACTTTTGAGTTTTATTTACCGTAGTTAAAGGTAAATAGGGTATTTCAAGGTAAAAATAGTATTATAATAATTTTAAATTACCCTAACATGTGTCCTAATTCTATTTTTTGATACATTTCTGACCATTGGCATCCTTGGGTCGATTTTGGGACCCCGTGGAGCCACTTAAGAGTGATAATGACACTTTATATTAATTAATTTAAAGTAATGATAAAAATGACATAAACATATATCTTTTAGTAAATAAATTCATACATGGAGTTATATAAGTTATCTCTTCGACTAAAAAAATCATTTAAATGATAAAATAATTTCCTACATCATGGTATTTTTTTATAAATTTTAGACATCAAATAAATAAAATTATTTATGATACAATAATGATGTAGGGTTTACCTCAATAATGAATGATTTAAATAAATAAGATTATATAGATTAGAAAAATATCCAAAACCTTTCCAATTCTTATTGGATATTTTATTTCGAGAAAGAGTCATCTTATCTTTGAGTTTAATAAGTTTTGGACCTTTAGAAACCAAAAATAGTTATATAATAAAATAATATTTGCAAACATTTCTAAAGAGCCCCTCCTCCCCCCTTATAAAAATACCTCACCTCTAACCCATTACTCACACCTCTCAAGCCCCTTGTCTCATCAAAAATTTGTCCAAATAAGCTCTAAATATCACTCTCTTCTAGTTATAATCATTACTTTAGGCAGAAGGCACTTCAATAAATCCTTTTGGTTCAATCCAAAGGAAGTTACCTAAATTAAGGGTAACGTCTTCTCTTAAATTCTTTTAATTTATTTTACTTCTCCAACCCCTAAACTCTTTTTATTCATTTATTTTATAAAAACACCAGTATACTCAATATACTAGGTCTTTTTATGAGAAGGATTCAAACTAAACTTACATACACCTCCATCTAATGGGTAAAGAACATACTGTTTCTGTGGATGGTGAACTACTGTCTCATGAAACAATGACTGTTAAAACTTCTCCTAAAACCAATTATTATGGCCATTATGATGTAACTGTATTTATATATGATATATATTATATTTATATTGTCTCTATGCATCTTTATTTTTCATTTATATCATACCTTTAAGGTTTCTATAATGGATAAACGTGATAATTTCATTTGAGGAAGTACGGACTACCGCCCCCTCAAAGTGATATGACTCATTCATACCATATGTGGGATGTATAAAGGATGGAGTTAAAAAAATTATATATTATATTATAATATACTTATAATATACCTATGTATCATTAAGTTTTCATTCCATTAAAATACGAAATAGAAATGAAAGTAGCGTTCATGCGTACGTACGGCTTACCATCTCCATGAACGATGCATTTCATTTCTTATCTCTAAATGTTATGTAATATTATAAATACATAAATATACTAGATATATATGATATATATGATATCTAAACCATGAATATAACTTTGGAGCTAATGGAATTTTTACCACATGAACAACTTGTAATTATAAGAAGTTCATTTTTGACTCAAGTACCAAATATCAAAAAAACGACCATTATTAACTTAAATGATTACATAATGTTTATGACATGGTAATAAGTGATATAAAAGGAATAATAAACTTAAAAAAGGTTCTTAATAAAGTATAAATTAACTTTAGCTTATTATTCGGGAGATTAAAGAACGAATGGGTCAAGTCGGACACGAGGTAAGGGACTTCGTCTCAATCTCCTTTCATTGATGGATATTTTGTTTTATACATGACTTTATTTTATACGATGTAAAAACACCTTTGAATTTTTATTTCATTAAAGAGGAATCATTTTCTATTTATAATTTTACTAAACAAAAAAAAGGTAATGTTTCTTTTTAACGTAAGCGGTGACAACGACCTTTCCACCGCCGCGAGTATTATTTGATCTTTGGCTTCCTTAACAAGTCGTGATGTTTTAAAAAGGAAAATAAATACATTATACTCTTTTATGTATTTTGGTATTTAAAATGGTTTTGATAATGGATTTTTTATATCAATATATTTAAATGATATATTGTGATTGAAATTTGGAAATTTTATCTTTCCTTTAGGTTTGTTTTATGTGTTATGATTATGTTATGGTTCTTGGGAATTGTTTACGTATATGGGTGGTTCTGTGATAAACCTAGGGCAGGTGAGGTTGAGATATCTCTCTATTTCATTGGGTAATGTGATGGAGGTAAATGTGAATGTTTCTCCTAAGAGATTTATGGAATATATTGTGATGGGTATTCTAAATGTAACTCCCTACGTAGCTATGAAAGCTAAAACATAAGTATGTTATGGATTTCACAAGTTACCTTTATAATTTTTTATTACTATGTGTTATGCATAAATCTTATGATTTCATGAGGTATGTTAAAGATCGTATGTTATGTATGTATTTATGAACTAATGTTTTCTTTATTTGTTTTATAACCCTTACTGAGCTTTTTATGCTCATCCCAAGTTTTGAAATATTTTTCAGAGGACTTAAAGATGAATAGGGTCAAGGATGGGATCAAGGAAAAGTCATGCTATCTAAAACATGGAACTAGACATGACTCTATTTTTTCAAGAGTTTTTATTGTATGAAAAAATGGAAATTGTGTAAATGTATTGACATGTAATATTCAAGTTGTTATGTATACGTTATGACTTAATTCTATAAAACTCTAAACCTGAAAAGATATTCAATGTGAATTATCCATTTAATTCAATATTATGTAATGTTTTAAGGTTGGTTCCTTATAATTGGTATCAAAAGGTGTTTTAGACAACTTTATGAGTTATAATATTGTTAAATTAATGTCTATACATTAATTTATGGTAAGATTGAAATGATATAGCTTTTACAGATTACCATGCTGCTTAGCCTAATATATTTCTGTGTTCAGAATGGTTTTCTGCAGAGGAAACATGACAGCTGTGATGGGATGACATCAGGAGGAAGAAAACCTTCTAAATCAGCAACTTGAGATGGTCAGAATTGGAACTGAACAGATTGTTGTAGTGATGGAACAATTGACTTAGGCTATAAATGGTGGTGGTATCCATGCACGAGATCATACAGATCAACCACAGAGGAACATGTCAGTAGTGGAGCATTTAATGAGGAAACATCCCTTATCATTCATAGGATCATCTGATCCTATGCTAGCTGAAGGGTGGATTAAAGCACTGGATAAGATTTTGTATGTCATGGGGTGTTCAGAACATCAAAAGGTTAGTCTTATTGTTTACTATTTTGAAGGTGAATTCGATCAGTGGTGTTCGATGGTGAAAAATATCAGGGATAGTGAGGAGATTAATGTTATTGATTGGGATTAATTAAAAGGTATTTTTCTTGAGAAATATTTTCCCAAGGTGGATTATCTAAGTATAGAAAAGCAATTCCTAGAAATGAGGCAGGGGGATGACTCAGTGGCTGCTTATGAAGAAAAATTCACTTGACTGGCAATGTATGCTCCAAAATTCATATGAGATCTTGATAGTAATTTCAATCATTTTTACTCAGGATTAAAGACAAAGTATTGAAGATATTTGGCTTCTCATGAGTTCAAAAGTTATGAAAAAACTTGTTCGATGTGAGAAGAAGGTGGAAATGGAGTTTGTCGATGATCTGGTGTTCTTTGAAAAACAATAGAATAAGAGGTTGGGGTGGAAGAATAAAGGGAAGAACTCTTCAAAAAAGTATGCTGGTAAGAAACTTAAGTTTACAGTTTGTGAAAATTGTGGTAAAAAACATGCTATAGAATGTATTCTAAATTCTTGTAAGTTCTACTGATGTGGTAAAATGGGACATAAAGCTCGTAATTTCACTAGAAAAGATCAGGTTAATGTTAAGAAAAATTCTAATTTATAGTCAGTAAAATGTTTTAAGTTCAATGAAAAGGGTCATTATGAAAATGAGTGTACAACGAAGAACTCAACTGAGGGAAAGCATCCAGAATACAAGTAGAAATGGGTGGTGAAATCCTTTGGAACTAATTTAGCAGATGTTGGGCCATCAAATGAAGTAGTATTAGGTGCACTGTTTGTTTATTCAGATTATTCCAATGTGTTGTTTGATTCAGTGTCTACACATTCGTTCATTTCTGAGAAGTTTTATTATAAATTTGGAATTCTATCTCAAGATATGAATCTTGAACTTATGGTAAGAACATCGAGAGAAATATTGAGGCAAAAAGAAATTATAAGAACCTTATTTTCCCTGTGTGTGGAAGGAATCTACCTACAAACCTTATTGTTTTTCCTCTAGTAGATTTTGAAGTTATTTTGGGTATGGATTGGATTTCTATTTATCATGCTAAGATTCACTGCAGATCTAAAGAGGTTTTTTTCAGAAATATTTTTAGTTTGTGAACAAGAATGAACCCTTAATTTTGATAACATATCAGGAAGCTGATAAATTAATAAAATATGGAAATGAATGTTACCTTGCACATATTGTTGAAAATAGAGGAACAATTCAGATTAATGACATGTCGGTGGTAAATGAGTACCTTTATGTTTTTCCTGATGAGTTTTCTGGTATTATACCTGATCAGGAAGTTGAATTTATTTTTTACTTAGTTCCTGATGCTAAGCTAATTTCAAAACCCCCTTATCGAATGGATCAAATTGAACATTTAGAGTTAAAGAATCAATTATAGGAGTTATTAGATAAAGGATTCATTCGACCTAGAACATCACCATGGGGTGATCCTATCTTGTTTTTTAAAAAGAAAAGATGGTTCAATGAGGCTTTTAATTGATTATAGAGCATTGAATAACATCACTATTAAGGACAAGTATCCTTTGCCTCATATCGATGGTTTGTTTGATCAACTCCAAGGAGCTCAGTATTTTTCGAAGATTGATTTGAGGTCAAAGTACCATCAGTTGAAATTAATTGAAGCAGACATTATGAAGACCACATTTTGTACTAGATATGTCCATTATGAATTTTTAGTTATGCCTTTTGGGTTAACCAATACACCTATTGTATTCATGGATCTTAAGAATAGAATTTCTTGTGAGTTCTTGGATATGTTTGTGGTTTTGTTCATTGATGATATTTTGGTTTATTCCAAAAGTAAAGAGGAACATAAAAGTCATTTAATGATTTTCATGAAAGCCTTAAAATAAAATAAACTGTATGGGAAATTCATCAAGTGTGAGTTTTGGTTACAACAAATTTCATTCCCCGGTCACATTGTTTCAAAAAATGAATAACTATTGATCCTTCTAAAAAAAGTTGTTGAATAATTGTCAAGACCAAAAAATATAACCGAGATCTGTAGTGTTCATGGTTTGGCAGGTTATTACCGAAGGTTTGTTGAAAATTTTTCACAGTTATCTAGCCTACTAACTAAGTTAACTCGAAAAGGTGTTTAGGTTCATCTGGAAAAAATAATGTGATGATTTTTTTCAGGAATTGAAAAGAATATCGGTGAATGATTCTGTTTTGGCATTACCTTCCAGAAATGGTGAGTTTTTTGTCTACAGTGATTCTTCATTGAAAGGACTTGGTTGTGTCCTTATGCAGAATGATCAGGTAATTTATTATGCTTCACGTCAATTGAAACCTCATGAGTAAAATTACCCTACACATGATTTGGAATTATCTATTGTTGTTTTTTATTTAAAAATTTGGAGGCACCATTTGTATGGAGTAAAATGTGAAATATATACCGACCAAAAAATTTTGAAGTATATATTCACTCAGAAATAATTGAACATGAGACAAAGTATATGGATGAAATTAATCAATTATTATGATTACACAATTGATTACCCTCCAAGAAAGGAAAATATAGTGGCTGATGTTTTGATTTAATGCTTCATTAAACTTGTTATGTTTGGAACAAGATCCTTTTTTTAAAGACTTGATGAAATTTGGAATAGAAGTTGTTGGTGTAGAAAATTACTCTGTTTTTTTAGGTGTTAGGGAAATCATCTCTATCAGACAGAATTAAGCAAGCAAAGAAAGAAGGCAGTGATTTGTAGAAAAAGTAGAGTTGGTTTAGAAGGGTAAGTTTCCTAAATTTTTCATTGATAATGATTGTATTTTGAGATTTGGAAAGAGGTTATGAATTTCTTGTGATTCACAATTGAACAATGATTTGTTATTTGAAGCTCATAGTTCTCTGTTTTTAGTTCATCCTAGCAGTACTAAGATGTACAGAGATCTTTGGTAGTATTACTCGTGGGATAGAATGAAAAGAGATATTGTTGACTTTACTGTGAACTGTTTGACTTGTCAACAGGTTAAGGAAGAGTAGCAGTTACCAAAAGGGATGCTTCATCTTTTATCGGTGCGAGAGTGGAAAAGGGAAAATATATCCATGGAATTCATTGTGGAATTACCAAAGACATCTCGAGGTAATAATGAAATCTAGGTTATTGTTGGTTGATTGACTAAATTTGCTCATCTACTTCCTATTCAGGATACTTTTTCTCTAGATCACCTTTCACCGTAGTATGTTAAAGAGATAGTCATGTTTCATGGATTTCTCCTCTACATTGTATCTAATCGTGATCCTAGGTTAACTTCTAACTTTTGGAAAGGCCTTCAGAAGTTGTTGGGTACTGAATTAAATTTTAGTACAGCTTTTCATCCTCAATCAGATGGGAAGTCATAATGAACAATTCAGACCTTGGAGGATATGTTACGTGGTTACTCAATGTATTACCAGGGAAGTTGGGATGAACATCTTTCTTTGGTTGAATTTTATCATAATAACTGTTTTCATTCCAGTATACAGATGGATCCATTTGAGGCATTATATGGGAAGCAGTGTCGAACTCCAGCTTTTTGTGATGAAGTAGATGAAAAGAAGTTGATGGGACCAAAATTGGTAGAAGATATGGCAAAAAAAGTTTAGTTGATTCAGAAGCACATGAGAACATATCAGAGTAGGAAAAATATTTATTCGGATAACAGGAGGATGGATCTCTCTTTTGAGGTAAGTGATCATGTCTTTCTCAAAGTTTCTCCACGGAAAAGTGTGATGCATTTTGGTAAGAAGGGAAAGTTGAGTATGAGGTTCATTGGACCATATGAAATCTTAGAGAAAGTTGGACCAGTTTCATACAGAGTGGATTCACCTTCAAGTTTATCTCAAGTACACAATGTTTTTCATGTTTCAATGTTGAGAAAGTATATGTTGGATCCATCTCATGTTTTGATCACAGAGGTAGTTTAGTTGGAATAGAATCTCTCTTATAAGGAACAACTAGTCCATTTTCTTGACCAAATAGAGCAAGTGTTTTGGAATAAGGTAATTCATCAGGTAAAGGTTTTGTGGAAAAGCCATATGGTTAAAGAGGTAATGTGGGAATCTGAAAATGCTATGAGGGATAAATACCCCCACTTATTTGATAAGTGAATAAAATTGCAAGGATGCAATTTCCAAAAGGGGAAAGTATGTAACATCCTAGTTAAATAAAGAATAATACATTTTCATATTTCTAAATTAAATATTAATTTTACTTTAAAGGGGATGAAATGTTTGATGGCATACCTGACACACAACAATGGGTTTCTCCAAAGTCTAATGTTGCACACAATGCTGAGTCACACTGAAAAATAATAATATAATATTATTTTAAATGGTAGTTAATGCCTAGTCGTTGTATTGGCGGGAATGAATAGAACTAACTACAATATGATTATACATGTTTTTCAAATGTTTTTTCATTTATCCAATAAAATTTAGAGGCTTAAAATGTGAATGAATCTAATTTTATACCTAAATACCCTAATATTCTAAAAAGGTCGATTTACTGCCTTTTGATAGTGAACCCACTTTAAATATATTTTTGGTCACTTTTAAATTTTATATTTGAAAAAAAAATTCTTATTTATAATTGGGACATAAAAATTTAATTTGGGTAAATTTTTGGTATTTTTCTGATAAAATTAACTTTTTTAATGAATAGTGAAAAATATTGTATTTTAATTCAAAACTGTCTTTTAATATAAATTATTTATATTATTATATTATCTTTTTAATTGGTTTTAAAGTTTAATTAGATTAAATTTTTATTATTTAACCTAATTATGATCATTGGAAGTAATTTCACTTTGAAATTGGACATAAACAAGTGTCAATCATTTGATAGTTATTATTTCTTAAAAACACGTTTTTTGTTCTGGAAACAGGAGTTAATTTTAAATTAATTAATGAAACATATATGTTTTTTAATTTGGAAAAATAGACATCACTTTTTAATTAAGAATATCAAATATATCTTAGGGTGAATTTTTGGTATTTTTCTGAAAACCTTCAATTTTTTATGAAGAGTGAAAACACATAGTATTGGTTAAAAAAATCGAATTTTTCATTTAAATGAAATTTTACCACTTATGTGAATTGAATTTTGAAAATATGACATTCATGGTTGTTATTAGTAAATAAAATTTGGTTCAATAAGATAAAAATAATTTTTGGTGAATAGTAACTTTTGACTTTTATTTATCGCGGTTAAAGGTAAATAGGGTATTTCAAGGTAAAAATAATATTATAATAATTTTAAATTACACTAAAATGTGTCCTAATCCTATTTTTTGATAAATTTCCAACCATTGGCATCATTGGGTCGATTTTGGGACCCCGTGGAGCCACTTAAGAGTGATAATGACACTTTATATTAATTAATTTAAAGTAATGATAAAAATGACATAAACATATATCTTTTAGTAAATAAATTATTAAATGGAGTTATATAAGTTCTCTCTTTGACTATAAATATTCATTTAACTGATAAAATGATTTCCTACATCATGGTATTTTTTTATAATTTTTAGACATCAAATAAATAAAATTATTTATGACACAATAATGATGCAGGGTTTACCACAATAATGAATGATTTAAATAAATAATATTATATAGATTATAACAATATCCAAAACCTTTCCAATTCTTATTGGATGATTTTATTTCGATCAAGATTCATCTTATATTTGGTTTTAATAAGTTTTTGACCTTTATAAACCAAAAATAGTTATATAATAAAATAATATTTGCAAACATTTCTAAAGAGCCCCTCCTCCCCCCTTATAAAAATACCTCACCTCTAACCCATTACTCACACCTCTCAAGCCCATTGTCTCATCCAACCCCTGTCCAAATAATCTCTAAATATCACTCTCTTCCAGTTATAATCCTTGCCTTAGGCATAAGGCACTTCAATAAATCCTTTTGGCTCAATCCAAAGGAAGTTACCTGAATTAAGGGTAATGTCTTCTCTTAAATTATTTTCATTTATTTTACTTCTCCAACCCCTAAACTCTTTGTATTCATTTATTTTATAAAAAACCATTATACTCAATATACTAGGTTTTTTTATGAGAAGGATTCAAACTAAACTTACACACACCTCCATCTAGTGGGTAAAGACCATACTGTTTCTGTGGACGGTGAACTACTGTCTCACGAAACGATGATTGTTAAAACTTCTCCTACCACCTGTTATGGTGGCCATTATGATGTAACTATATTTATATGTGGTATATATTATATTTATATTGTCCCTATGCATCTGTATTTTCCATTTATATCATACCTTTATGGTTTCTATAATGGATAAATGTGATAATTTCATTTGAGGAAGTACGGACTACCACCCCCTCAAAGTGATATGACTCGTTCATACCATACGTGGGATGTATAAAGGATGGAGTTAAAAAATTATATATTATATTATACTAAACTTATAATATACCTACGTATCATTAAGTTTTCATTCCATTGAAATACGAAATAGAAATGAAAGTAGCGTTCATGCGTACGTACGGCTTACCGTCTCCATGAACTATGCATTTCATTTCTTATCTCTAAATGTTATGTACTATTATAAATACATAAATAAACTATATATATATAATATATGTGATATCTAAATCATGAATATAATTTTGTAGCTAATGTAATTTTGACCACATGAAAAACTTGTAATTATAAGAAGTTCATTTTTGATTCAAGTACCAAATACCGAAAAAACGGCCATTATTAACATAAATGATTACATAATGTTTATAACATGGTAATAAGTGATATAAAAGGAATAATAAACTTAAAAAAGTTTCTTAATAAATTAAAAATTATCTTTAGTTTATAATTCAGGAGATTAAAGAACGAATGGGTCAAGTCGGACACGAGGTAAGGGACTTCATCTCAATCTCCTTTCATTGATGGATATTTGGTTTTATACATGACTTTATTTTATATGGTGTAAAAACACCTTCAAATTTTTATTTCATTCAAGTGGAATCCTTTTCTATTTATAATTTTACTAAATGACAAAAAGGTAATGTTTCTTTTTAACGTAAGCGGTTACAATGACCTTTCCACCGTCGCAAGTATTATTTGATCTTTGGCTTCCTTAAAAAGCCGTGATGTTTTAAAAAGGAAAATAAATACCTTACAATATTTTACGTATTTTGGTATTGAAAATGGTTTTGATAATGGATTTGTTATGTCAATGTATTTAAATGATATATTATGATTGAAATGTGGAAATTTTATCTTTCCTTTATGTTTGTTTTATGTGTTATGATTATGTTATGGTTCTTGGGCATAGTTTACATATATGGGTGGTTCTGTGATAATACTAGGGTAGGTGAGCTTGAGATATCTCTATATTTCATTGGGTAATGTGACGAAGGTAAATTTGAATGTTTCTCCTAAGATATTTAGGGAATATATTGTGATGGGTATTCCAAATGTAACTCCCTATGTTGATATGAAAGCTACAACATAAGTATGTTATGGATTTCACAAGTTACCTTTATAATTTTTGATTACTATGTGTTATGCATAAATCTTATGATTTCATGAGGTATGTTAAAGAGCTTATATTATGTATGTATTGATTAACTAATGTTTTCTTTATTTGTTTTATAACCCTTACTGGGATTTTTATGCTCATCCCAAGTTTTGAAATATTTTTCAGAGGACTTAAAGATGAATAGGGTCAAGGATGGGATCAAGGAAAATTCATTCTATCTAAAACATGGAACTAGACATGACTATTTTTTTCAAGAGTTTTTATTGTATGAAAAAAATGAAAACTGAGTAAAAGTGTCGACATGTAATATTCAAGTTGTTATGTATATGTTATGACCTAATTCTATAAAACTCTAAACCTGAAAACATCCTCAATGTGAATTATCCATTTAATTCTAGATTATGTAATGTTTTAAGGCTGGGTCCTTATAATAAGGCCTCCTATCCACTTTAGACCTATAGGTCATGGGATTTTAGGCCACAAAAGACCATGAAGTAGTCCAGGAAGATGACAAATGAGTAGTCCCCAGAAGAGGATTCAAAGAAAGTAGCAGTCAATTGAGTAGTTCTAACCGGATTGGAAGCAAAAGAGGATATGGAAATCACCATTGGTACTAGGAACCATATAGATCTTAATGGGGAAACTCTAGCTTATAATCTATGTGAGGTAGGGAGCTATACTCCTTTAATGATGTTGATCTTGGGGAGGGGTAGTTCCAGTGTAGCTAGTTCTTTGGGCCTTTGGGTCATGAATTAGGCTTTGTGGATCTTGGTCCTTCAAGTCATGTATTGTTCCTTGTGACTCTAGAAATATGGGTCATTTAATTGTTCCCTCTCAACCCATTTAAAAATGGGGATTATCCAAAATAAATTAAAATCTAAGGTCTTCAGGCCATTCAGTCTATATATAATCTATTTTAATATAAAAGTTAATTTTTTATCATTTAGAAATTTAGTTCAATTAAATGGATATTAAATTTATCTTCATAACATAAAAATTAGGTAATAGGGGTTACCTTTTACGTTTAATAAGATATAAAATTACTTAGTTAAAAACTACTCACCATAGTAAAAGTTAATTTGGGTTAGAGGTTAAAAGTAAAAAATAAAACTCATTACTCACTCATAAAATAACTTAAAATTAATGTATGAGAAGAATTTAGAACTCATATTGTCCCACACCCCATATTTTTTCACTTTGGATCCATTGACCCTTGAATAGTTCCATTTCATTATTGAAAAATGATGAGTGTTTCCAAAAGTACTGATTCCTTCTTTTATAAAAGGATAACACTTACTCCCCCTCAAAGTTAAAATTAACCAACTATTTACTCCGTTATAATCTTCCATTTTTCTCTCACTATAACCCACTACCACTTCATAAATCTATTGGTCATACTATATTAACCTATGATCTTCAATTTCATGGAGTATTCTAAAAAAATATCATGTCTCAAACATAAGTATTATCTCCTTCTTAAGTTTTTCTTCTTAATCATACTCTTAAAAACATCCTATCACCAAAATAACATGAATAATTCAGTATCATTATTATAATTATATTATTTTTTATTAATATTACAACCCTTATTTATTCTTTTTCATCGAATTAGAAAAATTACGGAATGTCAATCGTGCATGTGTGCAGAGTTCTGCCTCTATGAAGAATCGTTTCTCATTTTCATCTAGCTTTTCATTATTTATCCAAGAATATTATATTCTAGTTAAACATCATAAAAACATAAATAAAATATCATTATTGATATTTTATAAGTATATTATTGAAAAATAAACACCTCCTTAACCATAATCACCCATCGAGTTAAAGTGTGTTCAAGTTTGGGCTGGTTTTACCACATACAGGAACAATGCTATAAAACCCTATCATGGATGAATATGGAAAATAAATACTAATGTTATTATAATATAATAATAAAATTATTATTTTTATATGGTATTGTAGATGTTATATTATATATTTAACTTATTATTAAAGTATTGACTTCATTCGCTATAATCAACAAAATAGGCCAACATTGCTGCTGAAAATTATTTTTCTTATTAAGAAAAACACTTTTGCAGGAAAAGTGAGAAACGATAAAGTTCAACCAAACACCAAGAAAACCCAAGCAGAGAAACAGAATCTGCCTCTTCCAAGCATAAGCAGCAACCACTATCTCTAATGCAAGACCACTCAGCGATCCCATGCAAGCATGGTCCCTCCCGATGGAAAATCCATCCCTCTCTATCAACAAAATCCCAAATGGCCTGCAGAGGTGATAGTAGCGTGCTCAGTCCCATCTGAGCCGATCCTATCAAAATGAAAAGTGAACGCCAACCAAAAATCACACCAAACCCACAAACCGGGTCCAAAAACCCTAGCCAAAATCTCCCAAACTCAGAAAAAAACCGACAATTAACTAGAAACATTAAAAGATAATTTGATCTTACCAGACTGCATTTCCCTGAAAAATAAACCAACATTGATTCCTATCTCACTAAGTATAACTAAAACAATTATGGAATTATATAAGAGATTTATAAATCAATATAATTAATATTTTATACTATCTTAATTGATATATTAATTATTTACTTTGTATAAAATGTGTACAAACTGTGAAAGTAATTAATGCCTGATGGTTGAAATAAGTTATAACTAACCAATATACCCTTAATAAATAATAATAAAAATAAAAGGTAATATATATAAGAGTAAGGTTATGAAATATATATGATTAAGGTATATATTATTTATAAGAGGCCAGAGTGTCATCAACTAATCATGGAAACAAGGTAAGAGTCTTCATCTCATATTCCTCTCTTTGATATATGTTTGGTATTATACACTTAATTTCATTTAATAGTGTTTATAATGCCTATTTTAAATATCATATAATTAATTATCCTTTAATCATGTAATTTTGTGTTAAATTAAAGTAAATCTATTTTAAGTGGATTGATTAAAATGTTACTCAATCTGCAAGGGTTTTCTTGGTCTCAATTCTAATTGTTTGAGACATGTTACATATTTTTCACCATATTTCCTTTGAATTTTGTTATTTTTATTTAATATCACGTTAATGTTATATAATTTATTTCCTTGAAATTAATGGGATAATCTAAGCTACATAAATTTATTTTCATAAAATTTCTTTTTACTCAAGTGTTACCCTAGTCGTTATATTTTTTAGTAACCAAATTTTAATTCATTGAGTTATGACCATTCACCTAAACTTTTTTCATATAAGTTTCATAAATTCTATAATTTGATTGTATTATATGTAATTATATAATTGTTTAATTTTTTACCACATAAACCCATTTTCAAATGTTTCATTATTCTTGTATTATGTTTCCTGTGAGGGATATTGATAACTCAAATATTTTTTCTTTGAGTTATAATGTTTCATCTTGAAATTTACTTTTCAATGATTGAGATCACCCAACCTATTATTTTATTATATGGTATTTTTATAATCATATTTGGGAAAATTATTTTTTGATACAAATGAATATTTTTTTACTCTACTTATAATGATAGTTTTAAATAAATGTATTTTTAAAATAATAAAAGGGGTTTTCCTTTCACTTCCATGTGTTTTGTATTCCTTTACTAATTTCTCTAATATAAACACTATTTATTTTCAAGTCCCTAATTTTGAATATTATTTTTAAAAAGGTATTTCTGTTCAAATATTTTTCACTTCTCCTTTTGAAAAATACTTTTGGAAGTGACGTGTAACATCAACTTTTACGCCAATATTAAAAATGTTTTCTAAAATATAGTTTAAGTTTTTTAGTTTCAATTACCTTTTCATTTTTAAAAGGATTTACCCTGATAAGGTTTTTGTTTCAATATTTATAATCTAATATATATTTATATTTTCGGTAAATGAATTCATAATACCAAACAATCCAATTCATGATCACTTCTTGAGTGGTATCATTCATGAATTCTTTCGAAATAATTTTTTAAACAAGGTAAACATACTTTTAGGATTCCTTTGATACACTAGGGATATATTCTTTTGAAATCTTCCACATTATTTATCAAGTTATTTTATGATCATGTTATTCTGGTATTTTATTAGTTGTATACTCACTGCTCTATACACTCTAAACAACACATTTTACATATTTCGGGTTGGATGATGTTCACCTAGAAAGAATGTTATTATATTGACATTGTGAAAAGTATTAATATCTCATATGTCTCCATTACAATATGGATGATTATTGGAAATTTGAAAATGGATTGTTTAACCATCTACAATATTCCTCAAAATTGTTTATGATCAGGTCATCCCTTTTATTGGAATTGGGAAAAGTATTAGCATACCATATATTTCTATTAAAATACTTATGATTATTGGAAAGTTAACAATATATTGTTTGACCATCCACCTTTTTTCTCAAGATGTGATATGATCATGTTATCCCTTTTATTAACATGGGTAAAAGTATTGAAATTATTGATGATTATTGACTGTAAACACAAGTTGATCATGTATTAATATTATGTATTCTTTATTATATGGTTAGCCATGTTTTTATTCATCTAAAGGTTCCTTATTGAATAATATTAAAGGTCTTTTTTTACTCTTATGTTTAATGTATTGTACTTGAGAATGTGACATGTGGTACCTAGAATTATATATTCCCTTAATGAACTAAAAAGTCTCATGAGACAACCAAACATGGGTTTTGGTGTATACCTATCCCCATATCATTTTATTTTATTGGAAAAAGGCCTTGAAAACAAGTTTTTAATGTTTTAAAATATTCATTCCTTTAGTATAAGATCAGTATTATTGATATACATGTTTTTATTTATTGTCATGGATATATTATGATTTTAGTTTTTTTTAATTATGGAATTATTTAGATTATTTATTCTTACAAAATTATGTTTACCATTATTATGTTTTTGATAGAATTAGTTATATGTATCCATTATTGATCATTTGGGATCACTCCTTTATTATGTTTCTATTCCTAGGTTTTTAAGATAATTGGTATACATGACATGTTTAGAAGGATAAAATTTGTGGAAAAATCTGGGAGATTTTTAAGACTCATTATGGATTAAGTATTTTTCTATATAGTGGGGAAAATGTCCATTATTTGAGAAAGACATGGGATTTATTAGTTTAATGATTTTTTATGATTCTATAAACCTATTAACTAAAAATTAATTGGTTATTTTGTAATGAAATATTTTTTTAATTCATGTAATTATGGGATATTTATATCAAACAATATATAGTTGGTATCAAAGCCATTATGTAAAGTATGTGTTTATGGAATCGAATCTAGGAGTGCAGGTTTGGAGCACCAAACTTGGTATTAGTGAAAATTTTAGATAAATTTGGATATTAGTATTTTGTTGAGGATAATTTAAGGTTTGATAAGGTAAGGTTGAAGATAATTTTAAGGGTATATATAACCCTTTATGTTAGTTAAGTTAATATTGACTATTTTGGGGATTAAGATAAGAGAACATTAGTGAATATAATAGGAATATGTCTAAGTATTTGATGGTATAAAAAAGTTTTTTAAAAGTCCTGAGTGTGTGGTTTTCCTAGATATAACAACCCTATTTGGATACTCTAAGTGGATGGAGGCTCTGAAACATATATACCTAGGGGTAATAACCCTGAAAAGGATAGACTAGGTATTAACTCGATCATAGTTTGGTGTATAACAAAGAGGTATAACTACAATTCTAGTTTGAAACTCCTTGGGGGCATGCTTTGGTTAATCAAATTATCTTTAGGAACCATTATGAATGATTTAAGAATTATTTCAACTAATTAGGTTAGAAGAACCTCATAGAAAAATGACCAGGGGTAACCATGGATTGAACAAGGAGAGTCATATGTTGATCCAATAGTATCATATGTTAATAATTGTTCTATAAAGGAAGACATATTTTCATTAATTTTTTCATATTCATATTTTGGATATTATCATAACCAATTTTTTTATATTTGGGTGAGACGGGATCATGAAGATGAAGCTGAGAAAGGAATGTATCTAGAAACCACTATGTCTTAAAACTGAATAAGGGAGTATACATAAATGGATAATAATTGTAGTATATTTTTATTATGATATGAAATTTAAATTTTATTGTTGAATATTATTTTTGAAAATGTAATGGGTTTCAAATATTTTTCACTTCACCTTTATAAATGGAATTTTGGATGTGACTCATAACATTATCTTTTACATCAATGTTAAAAATGTTTTCTAAAATATCTTTTAAGGTTTCTATCCCATTTCCATTTTCATTTTCAAAAGGTTTTATCTTAATATGTTTTATTTTTCAATATTTATACTCTAATATATATTTATAATTTGGTGTAATGAATTTACAGTACCTAACAATTCAATTCATGATCACTTCGTGGGTATTATCATTCACGAATTATATTACAAGGATGTTTTTCATATATGTCAATATCCTTCTAGGTATCCTTTATTACAAAGGGGATATGTTATTTTTAAACCATAAAAATTATTTCTCTATATGTCTTATGATCATGTTAATCCAGTATTGACTTAGTTGTGTACTCAATGATCTATACGATGTAAACATCATATTTTAAAAAATTCAAATTGGATGATGTTCAACTAAAAAGAATTTTATTATATTAACATGGGGAAAACTATTGGTATTTTATAATTTTTTTAATCAAATGAAAATAATTAAAGGGAATTACACCATGTATTGTTTAACCACACACCTTCTTCCTATGGATGTGTTATGACCATGTTATCCCTTTTAATGACATGAAGAAAAGTATTGGAATACCATATATTATTGTTTCAATATGGATGATTATTTCTATATTGAATATGTATTATTTGACTATCCAACTTCTTTCTCATGATGGGTTATGTTCATGTTAACCATTTTGTTAAAATGTGGAAAAATATTGACATTATTTATGATTATTGACATCTAACACATATTGATCATATATTAATTTTTTTTTATTCATTATACGAATAGCCATGTTTTTATTCAGACAAAGATTCCATAGAAAGTGGTATGAAAGGTCTTTTGACTCTTATATTTAATTAATTGGACTTAATAAGGTTATGGGTGGGGATAATAATTATATATCCCCTCAATACATTTATAGGACTCATGAGACAAAACAACTTGGGTTTTTATGTATACCTCTCCCCATATCATTATAATGTCTTGGAGTAATGCATTCAATTTATGTTATTGATGTAAAACATTATACATTACATCATTACGAGATTAGTATTATTAAAATCCAAGTTTTTATTTATTTCAAGGGATATAGCTTGTGTTTAGCTTCAGTAAACTATAGTATTATTCAGAAAATTTATTCTTTCCTTATTATGTATACCATGGTTATGTTTTTGATATATTAGGTTATATATTTCTCTTAATGAGAATTTGATCTCACCCCTTTGTTATGTTTCAATTCCCCAGGTTATGATGAAAATTACCACACATGACATGTTTAAAAGGTTATAATGTGTGAAATAATTTGTGGGAAATGTTGAAAATTCATTATAGATTAAGTGGGTTCTTATATAGTAAAAAAATTCCATTAGTTGAGAAATACAAGAAATTTATCAGTTTTATAGTTTTTCTTAATTAATTAAAGCACTAAACCTAAAAGTTCATTGGAATACATGTAATGGAATATTTGATTTAATTCATGTAATAATGGGATAAGTCTATTTGAGAATGTGTAGTCGGTATTGAAGCTAGTGGGTAAAATATGTGTTGATGGCATTGGATCCAGGAATGTGGGTCTAAGGCATCACACCATTAACATTAGAAATGATTTTTTTTAAACTATTCTATTTTTGAAATACTTTCATGGGAATTAATATAAACCAAACCATTTTTCTACCTTTAAAACATACCCTAGAAGAAAAGTTTATAACTATGTAAAAATTCTATTATAGGCGAAGCATGAAAAACATTTCAGAAGAAATTATACAAAAGTTGATGAATTTTTAATATAATCTATATTAGAAAATATATCCCTATTTTTCTCAAAAATCAGATAATCACATGAACAATATTAAATTAATTAAATAATTTAAATTAATATATTCCCCAAATAACAAAACTCAACTTATCCATGCCAAACAACTTCTTAGTGGTAAACAAAACAGTCCAAACTAAATAGAACCATTAACATTTTCATTTAGGGTAGATTTCTTGGTTAAGTTTACCACTTTACCATTTGATTGTGAAATGGTTAAAATACACTTGAAAATTCAAAAACCTCAAAACCATGAATTTGGGATATTTACGTTTTTAAAATTTTTATCATAAGAAAAAAATATGTTTATATTCAAAAAATAAATATATAACTAAAATCATATATTTTATTCTTTGTATAATTAGAATACTATAGTAATAAAGTTTTAAAAAAATTATTGGAAAAAATAAATAAATAATTAAAGAAAATATATATTATCTTCAAAAAAATTGTAGCAAAGATCACCTTCCACGATAGCTTGAACAAAAAGAGGGAGCGATAGGATGTGTTGGGGTTATCTTATAAGATGGAAAGGGTTTTATCAAGGCTAACCAAAAAGCACTCATAAAATCCATCTTTATCCGTGCTAAAAAAATATTTGTTCTTAATGAAGTATTTTATCAATGGTACATTTAACACTGATAAAAGAAATATTTTTTAGTGCTAAAGTTGGTACTGATAAACACCTGATAAAATTAAAAATGTATTAAAATTAATAAAAATGAATATATAAAATTATTAAAAACTGATAAATAATACTAAATGAATAAATATTAAAAAAGAATAAATAATATTAATTATATAAATTAAAAAATATTGAAAATAAATAAATAATATTAACTATGTAAATTACAAAAAAATATATATTAAGAAACTAAATATTAAAAATCACATTTAGATAAAAATTACAATAAATAACTAACAGAAAAATTAATGAATAATAATAGTATAAAAATTTAAATAAAAATAATAATTAAAAATGAATCGATTTTATTTATATGAATTTTAAATTTTTGAAAAATATTAAATAAAAAATGTATAATAAATATTTAAAATAAATAAATAATTTAAATACTAAATTAATAAATATTAAGAAAGTATATGAAAAATAAATAAATTATAAAAAATACTGAATATGAATAAATATTAAAAATGAATAAGTAATATTAAGTGAATAAATATTAAAATGAATAAAATTTCAAAAAAAGGGAATAGATTATAAAATATTATAAAAGGAATAAATTATTATTATTATATGAATTAAAAAAATATTTAAAATGATTAGTTATTAAAATAAAAATTAATTAATATTTAAAATGCATTTAAATAAATAATATTTACAACAAATTACTAATTAAAAATGAGTAAATAATAATTCTATACATATTTAAATACAAAAAATATTAAATAAAATTGAGTAAATATTAATTATATAAATTAAAAACATATTAAAAATATTAAAAATTAATAAATAAAAATGATTAAATTAAAAAAATATTAAAAATATGAATAAATAATACTAATTATATAAATTAAAAAAATATTAGAAATTATATTTAAATAAAAAAATATTTATATTAAATTAATAACTAAAAATGAATAAATAATAATTTAATAAAGATCTAAATACAAAAATATTAAAATAAACAATTATAAAGTACCGATTTGATCGCTTTATATGCATACACGTGCATACATGCACATACAGATACATAAACGCACATAGATGCACATACCTACATACATAGACATCCATACACATACATACACATACATTCACAAACACATATACATACACATACAAACTCATACATATATGCATACATACGCGTACATATATGCTCATTCTCATACACATACGCATACATACGCATGCATATACATATATACACATACATACACCTACATGAACATACACATGCACACACATACATGCACACACCTACATACATACATAAACATTCACTAATATATAGACATACACATACATACATATAAATACACATACACATATACATGAATTCATACACACACACACACACACATATATATATATATATGCATAAATACATACACGTATACATACTAACATACACATATATATATATCTAAACACATATACACACATATAAAAACATACATAAAAATACATACATGTATACATACATAATTACATGTGTATGGTCTTTTTCATTTCCAGATAACCGGTAAGCTTTCATATCTATCCTTAAGAAAATCTAGGCTCTTAAAGAAAACATTTTTTCCAAGTAGACTCCCCTTTGTTCGAAGATAGGGGAATCATGTTACCCATTTTATGGCCTATCTGAGAGGACACGAGGGGACCCTTGTTTGGTTTACTTCTTTTCCAAAGGATCAATGTAATTTTATTCGATCAAATTTATAATATCTATTTTGGTATTTAAAATATGTGTATATATACACACACACACAAAAATATGTATATACTCAAACATATTATACACATATGCATATACTAACCCCCCATTTTTTAATTATTTTATTTTCTTTGGCCGTGTCGTGAGTTTTAGTCCATATTAAAATCACGTCACAACAACAAAAATTATATAAATATATATTTTTTAATTTTTTATAGATATCAATATAAATATACTTAAATAAATATATTTTAATTTATATATTTATATAATTATCAATATAAATTTAAATATATTACATTAACATATGTATTTTCTAATGCATTTAAATATAGTCTTAAATATTTTTATTGATTAATATTCTAATGTTTTCAATTATAAATTATAAAAATATAATTGATAATAAATTTTTATTTTAATATTAAGTATTTTTTAAAATATATTTTTTTATATGTCAAAATATTTGAATATATTTATATATAAATTTGTATACTTTATAATATATAATAATATATATAAATATGTGTCAACACAGAGACATATATAATTATAAATGTATATGCATAGAATAAATATATATATATACATATTATAAACAATATAATATTGTTGATACTCCCTTTTTCACAATGAGGAAAAAAAATTCTGAAGAAAAAATATCTCAAGCATGGGGAAGAGGAAAAGGCATGAAAGGTGAACAACACCCTTTCTTTCAAACTGTTCTCCCAAGTGGATCTCGCATAAAGTCCCACATGAATGCCCAAAGACTCACATGGGTATAACATGCACAGTCCAACATGTTCGACTAATCCCTCGTGTAGGTCATGCCTACATGAGGACCAGTGTGACTGACATATGTGAACTGCCTCCTTCACCCAGGGTCCTGATATTTACTATAAATAAGACTCTTGGGATCCTTATTTGATATGAATGGAATCTACAGGAAGCTTCTGGAAGCTCTTCTCACCCAAGTACTTTTCCTATGTCCTAAAAACTATCTAGTTTGACCTCCAAGATTCAAAAGAAGATGGAATTAGTGAGAGTCTAGATATTAGGGTTCCTCCAAGGTCTAAAACACCAAAGACCTGTTTAGGGAGCCA
This sequence comes from Viscum album, assembly GCA_963277665.1. NCBI lineage: Eukaryota > Viridiplantae > Streptophyta > Magnoliopsida > Santalales > Viscaceae > Viscum > Viscum album. The sequence continues at coordinate 348,067,425 of OY728158.1, read as the reverse complement.
CTTACACCTGGTCCAAAACTACTAGAGTGAAGGCCTCTTCTCAAGATCAATACCTGGGAGAGATGCTTCCAAGAACACTTGAGGAGTCCCATGGTGGTCAAAGAAAAGTATCACCCAAGTTTGGTTTCCTAGGTTATTCTTTGTCCAAACATCTCCCAAGTAACACTTATGTGAGGTGCCTTCAAATTCTCCCAAGTAACATTTGGGTGAGGTACCTCAAAAATCATTCCAATAATTACCAAGGAAAGGTATCAAAGTCTATTTCACCTAGGTATCACCAAGGTGAAGTTGAACCCAACTCACCTAAGTATCACTTGGGTCAAACCAAATCTAACTCTCCTAGGTATCACCTGGGTGAGGCTTCCTCCAAACCCTCTTTTATATATCTAATTATTGGTAACCCATTTCCTTAGTTCCCTGCATAATATGGTCCAATATAGTACCTCTTATAAATCCTCCAAACATGTGTGATTAGAACCTAGGGCACACCAGCATGCCCTCTCGATCATAAATTATTATGGTAATGGAAGTCCCGTATTTAACCTCACCAATAGTTGGGATCCTCACAATGTTCACAATAATACATTATCATGGTAATGAGGATCCTAGCCTTAGGGATGGGGGTATATGGATTCTCAAGATGATTATTGACATATGTTTTTTGAAATGTGAAGATAATCTAATGAAAAGTTCCCCTTTTCGTTCATCACCTCATCCTCATACACTCTTCCATCTGTTGAAAGGGGTTGAATACTTAAGGAATCCTTCCTCATGTAGTGGGATATATACCACATTCTACACCCTTTTACTTATCCACAAGTAGATGAAGGTTATCATGAAAAACTCCAAATCATCCCCTTCCTCTTATTTCTCACACCAATCATAACCCACATGGGATTATAGGTTAGTGGTGATAATTTCATTAGAATGATCAAATATCCACCATTGGTCCTCCTCTATAGGTTTAATCCCCATCCCTTTTAAACTATTTTGGATTTTATTCCTATCTAAATGGGATATGTAGGAAACCTCCTTGAGTTTTATACCCAAAACACACCCTATTCTTCTCTAGGACATATTCCCAGTAGGTTCAAATACAAACCGGAGGGCCATATTACATCTAGGTCCCTTCATCATTATACTAATTAAGTTATATTACTAGTAAGATCATTCCATTTACCTAGGATTCTATAACCACTATAGGTCCCTTGGGCCTCTTCATCATAAGTCCCACACCAACTTTTTCTAGGACCCTTTCACTAAGACGTACTTTATGCATGATGTTAAAATAAATGGTTTTTTCCATTTCACTGGAACTTATTAGGTATTATGTGTACCATTAAGTGACACCAAACTATGTGGATTATCATTCCTCCCACAAGGATATGTAGGGATCCCCTGTCATAGGTCTGATCTTGTTTTGAAAAAATACCTCAAGGCAACATTGAAACATTTTTTGGTTGATTGTGTTTGTTGACAAAGAGGGTTTCCATTGTTCGTTATCAATTTTGAGATATATTGTTGACAAGCTATGTTTACAAAGAACCATGACAAGGTAATGTATGATCTAGAGGTGGTACAAAAAGTATATATACAAGGTGGTGCAATTTTCCAGGGTTTGCAAAATTTTTGAGCCTAAAAGTTAGAAAACTGAGAAACATGTTTTTGAAAAAGGAAGTTGCATACAAGATTGAAGGTGATTTGGAAAGTTGTGAATAAGGAATGTTTCAGGATGAAAATGTATAAATATGGATAAGTAATCAAGTGTGCGAAAGATTAGGAAATGTGCTTGAAATGTGAGTTTGCACGAATGAGGCTAATGTGACCAATGTGACATTGAATGTTTTTTTGTGCAATCGAAGAGGGTTTCTCCTGATGCGTCAAGGTTTTTGCACAGGTTTTAACCATTCCTATAAATAAGAGGTGACCCCCTCATCCATATTATATCAACCCTTATAGTAAATAGTATCTCTGAATTGCATAAGAATTTTACACAAAGTGAGTTGCGTAAAATAATTGGAGTTGTGCGCAGGCTAAGAAAGTTGTGTGTAAGATTTGTGTTGTGCGTAAGATTGAAGTTTTGCACAAAATGTGTTTCATTTCAAAAGTTAAATCATGATTTCAAGTTGCGCGAAAGATTTGGAGTTGCCCGATACATCTTTGGTAATGTGGTATTCAAATATGGATGAAAGTGGAACTTCTTAGGATCATTTATCTATAGTTTAGGATAAAGGTTTTCATGAATATAAAATGACCTACAAGTCCATAAACTATGAGTAGACCCCTTAAAAGAGTATTCAGTGAAGGAAGATAAATATGGTGATCCTTCCCACCAGAAGTGAGCCATAGGAAGATACATAGGGAGTGGCCCATGGGAATGAAGTGAGAAGACCATAAACATTGTAAAGGTAGTGATCCTAGGCATAAAAGGTCTAGACCAAACCATGTAAATAGTAGTGTTCTTTTAGTAGATTTGGTACATCAACACATTGTTTGTGTATGCTCCTTGGACGTAGCCCAATGAGGGCGAGCCAAGTAAAATCATTATGTCTTGTGCCTGATTTAATTTTTTTTCATATATTTATATGGGAGAAAGAGAGAAGTGTGTTTTGTTTAATGAAAAAACAGGATCGAAAGGGGTAGTGGTTTTAATCTTTCATACCTTGATTCACCCCCCCAAGGGTATTCAACCTAGTGGACCTAACATATCCCAAAAATAAATAATTCATGTCTCCCTGGATGATGATAGATTCTAGAGTGCCTAATTGTGTGGACTAACACCAGTATCTCAAAACAAAAAAATGCAATCAAAATGGAGAACCTATGATATATATATGTGTGTGTGTGTGTTTTCCCATTAAGGAATGTCTATAATTGACTGTTAATACATAGGGGTTACTAGTTCCATATTTGGAATTTAAAAGGGATTCATGAATATGTCTTAAATCTATAAGAGAGTCTAAGAGTAGGAAATAATTCCCCCCAAAAAGGTTTAATGATCCTGAACTCCCATCCGATCAACCAATGTGAGTTCTTAAGCATCGTTGGTTAATTTCCCTAATAATATCCTGCCTTTGGAATGTAGGCATATGGGCCACCAATGATATGAGAGTTGTTAAGAATTTTTTATTCCACAAACAAAACCTATTGGAAACTAACCAACTGCAAAAATGGGTGTGAAGAAAAATGGTGAACCCGACATGAATCTAGCCAACAATATGTTACCCACATGTTAGTCCCCTTTTTTAAAAAAAGGAACGAGGTCAAAACATGGATATTTTAATAAAATTACTTCAAATCTCGGAGTTTCTTTATTTTTTATTTATTTTCCCCCTTTTTATGTGGTTTGAGGGGTAACCTTACATGGCTCGTAATTACAAAGGCACTTAGGACTTAATACATGACCATTGAAGACCCAATAACGAAATAGCAGGAGCATACCCACCAAGTATATATATATATTTTACACAAACTCCAATATTTGAAAGGATGCACAACTATCATTTCCCCATGTAGGGATGCACAATGTCTAGTCCTGATGGCATATGTCATGCCCTCTCATTTGTCCCATATGATAGTCTTATAAAGTCAGGATTAGATTCTATAAAACCCATCTAGATCCACACTATTTGATTCCTCCAATATTCCCTATTATTCTTTCACTACATGTCGTTATATCTTTCACATCTGTTTTCACCCGCCAGATAACCGAGAGCCACTTCCACCGTTCGATTCTCCAATAAGTGACCAACGATCCCTCCTGATACGTCACCACTGCATCTCACCCGCAATAATGATCCCCAATTCCTCCAACATACCTCAATGATGGAGCACCAGAACTACATTCCATCATTTCCCACATATCTGATGACGCCACATCCTACCCGTTTTCCATGGACAATGAGCCTTGATCAGGTAGAGATTCACTATTCATTTAGACCCTCATACCACTATATTAAACTGGTTTTTTATCATAAATTTTAAATTTAATAAAAAATTCCACTTCATGTATGATTCAATTATTTCTTAATCACTGTTAAAAAAGTTAATTTCATTTCATTGAATGATTTCATTGTAGGTGGAGGTGATTTGGAGGGCCCAAGATAAAGTTGAAGAAAAATGGGCCAAACTGCAAAAGATCCCAAGAACATATGTGGACTAAAATTCCATATTCCACTAATAAATGCATCCAATTGGGCTTAATTTTTTGTTATTATCCAAAGTTCAGTGGTCTAAAATTCTTTTAAAGACACCCAATCACAATTCATTCATTAAAGGTCCTAATCAAACTGATCTATCTAAGAAACCTAATCAGCATGAAGTCAAAAATTGTGTTCTATATTCTTTCCATATGTTGAGGTGTAGTTTTCCAAATTGAGAAAAAATTTAGGTGGAGATATTAAATTGGTGTGTAGAAAACTTTTTAGTTTTCTAAAAATAGATATAAGACTATATGTATACTCAAAACTATGGTCCAATTGGTTTATTGAAATATGGGGGCTCAAAACCACCATCCACATTGCCTATAAAATGGAACCTTGGGCACCCCAATTGTAATATTGACCATAGGGAAAATATATATCATTTTGGAGACCCAAATGATTCTTATATTAATCCTAGAATCTCTAGAGTACCCTATCCTCACAGGGAAATAAATGATAGAGGCTGAGTTCCACCTTAGCCTCCTCCCCCTCTTGATGGCGAGCTAAACAATGGAACATCACTTTTAGGGATATAAACACACTTGGGAGGGAGTTACAACACTTTTTATGCTACTAGTATTTTTAATTTGTGTTTGAAACATTTTATTTAAGATTTATCTTAACATTATTCTTCTTTGAATGCTCTATTTTTTTAATCAAGTGAAAAACTTTTTATCTCAACACCAATTTGGTTGAGATTTCAAGTGAGAATCTTGGGTTGATCTAAATAGACCCAAAAATCATCCTTTTTCACATTCACATTCATGATATTTCATTATACTTTAGTATCCCTTGTTCTATTATTTAGGTCCAAACCTTTACAACATGATTGTTGTGTCAAGGGTTGGTTCTTCGTGCGTCATTTAAAGAGGTAAGAGGGGAATCAAGATATTGACAAATCTCAACCAAATAAATCCAATAAACACTATGAAATTTTCAGAATAATGAACTATATAAGATGTTTAGTGAACTTGTAATGACCTCCTTCTCTCGTAAATCCAAAAACACCACCTTCCTTTTTCCACTATTAAACTCTTTAATTTAGTCATTTTATTTTTTAAAAACGTTTTCAAAACCACACCCTATTTTATTCATTTTATTTAAAAATACACACTTTAATTCTCCAAATATCCTTGATATACAACCTATTTTCTACCCTAGAATATATATAAAATTTATAAAACATAACCAATTTGATGTTTCATGACACCATGGTCAAATTTTGACATCATTTCTAGGGGTGATTTTGTTTTTAAAGTGCATTTTTTTATAAAAACTTTGTGTATTTTTTAAATATTTTTGAGCTTATTTTCTTTCTTCATTTTTATAAGTTCATTTCTAAAATCATAATTTTTTAGGCATTATTCATGAAGTGATCTCCATTAAAGGAAATACTTCCTTTTGAACATGAACTAGAGAGGATCTTTCCTCATTGACACTAAGAATTAACAAACCATCCCTTGAAGGAGGATGAACAAAACATCAAAACTCTTCTAGATACCTCCACTTATTCTAGAAAAAATCAAAATTGAAATAAAATTTCATAATTTGGCTGAAAATAACTAGACATTAAAATAACTAACCTCTCATGATGTAGAAATTCATCCTGCATAAATTCAAATACAAGGCGAATCATCTAATTTGGAACTAAAATTTGGTTTTATTTAATTACAACCAAGATTACAGGGACTCATTGTAGAAGATTCACATAAGAACTTAAAAGAATTTTGTCTTGTGTTTTCAATATCAAAAACTTCTAATGTAGATGGAGAATAAGTAAATCTTAGTTCATTCTCTTTTTTCATTAGAAGAAACTGAATAAGATTGGTTGCATTATGTTAACTCCCCTATAGAGGATAGGCAGACATGAAATGTCTTTTTCATGAAAAATAAATCCCAGCCTCTCAAACTAAAACTATAAGTAATGAAATTTGTGGAATATGGAAATAATAGGGTGAAACAATTCATGAATAATTTCAAAAGATTTAAAAGGATTTATTAAGATTTACCATGACACAAAATAAGTGATTAAATTTTAATACAATATTTTTATGAAGGTTTAATTCCTATTGATCGTAACATGATTGATGCTACTATATGTGGTTCAGTAGTAGATAATACCCTAATTTCAATAATAACCCTAATACAAAACAAGGCCCAAAAGACTCAATAATTCAATTCAAGGTCCAGTGTACACAGTCTAGGTTTCCATGAGGTGAAGAGTTCTAAGTTAGATAAGAAGGTGGGTGCAAACTTTGAAGAGGTAAGTACCCTTCTACAAAAACTTTTTCTTTCCTTAGGAAAATTCCAATCTTCTACTCCCATCCATTATTTTATTCATTCCACCGACACCCACTATTCTAACCAATTCCCCCAACTGATATAAACTTCTAAGAGTTGTGAGGTAATATACCCAAGCCACCCCTATAACCAAACGATTATGAAATAAAATTACTATCATCCAACATTGGGTGGAAAGATAATCAATCCTATAAGAAATAGGGTATTCAAACCAACCTCAACAATCATGGAATTAACTGGGGAAGTGTAGTCATCCACCATGACCACCCATACATCATCAACCACCAAAAAAGCCTTTATAGTAACCCCCCTAAAACCCAAACCTATCCTAGAGTACATGATGAAACAAATGGCTGAAAACAATCTCCAATTCCAATAAACCACCCAAGAATCCATAAAGACCTAAAAACCTAATTAGTCCAACTCAGCAACTCAATGGCAGAAATCCAAAGTCATGGGTCGAGTAAACTACCCAATCAACCACTAGTCAACCTTAGGGATAAAGTAAATTTTAGTTTTATTACCCTTCAGAGTGGAAATCAACTTAAAAGCCAAATGACCCCTAAAATATATTCATCCCCTAAAAATGAAACTTCTATTTCAACCATCTCAAATGATCCAAATATGAAAAATCCTAATCCTGAGAAAAATCCCAGCAAAGTAAAGTTTGTTTCTATTTATAATCCTTTAAGCCAAACTATTCATCTTCTATTTACCTAAAGGTATATCAAACCAAGTAAAAAAAGAAATTAAAATTGTTAAATAGATCTTAAAAACTTTCAAAAAAGTGCAGGTTAACATGCCCTTGATTGATACTGTGAAGAAAATTCCATGATATGCCATGTATTTAAAGGAAAGTTTTACACACTGAATGATACTTCAAGGTGATGAAAAGGCGATATTGGGGAGTAACATGATAGAATTTATAGATGCATCACTTCCTACCAAAGTAAATGATCCTAGAATATTCCTGATTTCATGTACCATTGGGGAGTATTTCTTTTCGGATCTATTCTTGATTTGGGTGCCTCTATGAATGTGTTTCCTCACTCTATTTTCTTTTCATTGTATGTTAGGGAATTGAATCCCACATGAATTTTTTTTCAACTACAAAATTGAATTATCGTACAACTCACTTGTGTGTTAGAGGATGTTCTTGTGAGGGTGAAAATTTTAATTTTTCCTATGGATTTTATGTGATTAAAATGGGAAATTATAATATGAATAAACATGACCCAGTTATATTTGGGAGGAATTTCTTGAAAATTTACAAAACCATAATTAATTTTCAAAATGGTAAATTGTCTATGGATTTTGGTGGTGACATTTTATAATTCTACACCATTGATGCCATGAGGCACCCCTAAAATTACCATTCCTCACTTTAAATTAATTATATTGATGTGCTCCCAACCCCTGAAAAATTTTCTTTTATTCCCATGATCCCCTTTCCAATTTTTCATCCTTGATAGAAATTGCAGGTAATTAGTCATGCATTTATTAATGTAGTGTGCTATAAAAATGTCATGCATGTTTTTTAATTGATGATTTCTTGATAATTGAGCATCTCATAACCATCAATGATACTACTAAGCTTTTAAAAGCTCATTCCTCGTTTGAGGATGTTACCATTGAGAAGGTAGATGTGATTAGTGACCTCTCACTTTCACATTCACTCCCATCAATCCAAAATCCCCTTGAATTGGAACATAAACCATTACCTCAAAATTTCAAATATTCATATATTGAGTATGGAAACAAGATATATATCATCATTGCTAGTTCAATCTATCTAGTCCATGAATTGAAAATGCTTGAAATTTTGAGTGAGTATAAAAATATTTGGGATAGAAACTTTCTAAAATTCTCGGTATTATCCCATAAATTTATAGGAATCATATATTATTAAATGATGAGTCAACACCAGTGAGGTAGGAACAACATTGAATAAACCCAAACCTCCTAGATGTTGTTAAAATAAAGGTAAAAAATTATTGGCTTCTGGAATCATTTACCCTATCTATGATAGCCAATGGGTAAGTCTAGTGTAAGAAGTTCCTAAAAAATGGTCTTACGGTAATTTAAAATAAATAATATTGAATTGCTTCCAACTCATTTGCAGAATAGTTAGCATGTCTATATAGAATATCTTTGACTAAACCAACACACTAGGAAGGACCATTTCCCATTTTTTCCATTGATTAGATGCTGTAGAATCTATTAGGGAAGTCATATTAATATTTCCTTGATGGGTATTCAAAATACTTTCAGATCCATATTTCCCCCTAGGATTAGGAAAAGATGACCTTTACTTACCCCTTTGGAACATTTTCCTATAGGAGATGTCATTTAGTCTATGCAATGATCCATGTACTTTCCAGTAATGCATGGTTAGTATTTTTTTCGGATTACCTGGAAACTTTCATGGAATTATTCATGTATTATTTCACTATTTATGGCTCCTATTTTGATTAGTGTATAAGTAGTCTTGGTTATATCCTATATTTCTGTATTGAAAATAATCATGTATTAAATTATGATAAATTATATTTCATGGTGAAACATGGTATAGTACTTGGGAATGTCATATTTTGAGATGGTATCCGAGTAGATAAATTAAAAGTGGGTGTAATTTATTCCCTACTATTCCCCAAATATGTATGGATGGTGTGGTATTACTTAGTTCATGTTGGATTTTATTATAATTTCATTTGTGAATTTAGTAATATTTCACTTACCCTCTCCCACATACTTCAAAAAGAAAAAAATTGATTTTGATAAAGAATGTGAAGAACCTTTTAAAAAAATTGAAATGGAGCCTCATGTCACCCCCGATAATCCAACCACCTCAGTGGGATTTATCATTTGATATCATGTGTGATGCCTCTAACTATGCAGTTGTGGTAGTCTTATCACAAATGGTTGATCGAGATCCCTATGTCATAGCCTATTCCTAACACACACTGAACCATTCCAAAAGAAAACTACACAAAAACTGAAAAATAATACCTTATCATTATGTTTTACCTGGGTAAATTATGGTCATTCCTTTTAGGGTTCCAAGTGATTGTGTTCTCATACCATGCATCCCTCTAGTTTCTCTTTAAGAAAATAGAATCCAAACCATGTCTCATTCGATGGATGCTTCTACTTCAGGAATTTAATCTTGAAATTACGGATAGAAAAGGAGTAGAGAATGTGTTGGCTGACTATATCAGTAGGATCCTTCCATCCAAGGACATTGAATTATCCCCCTACATTCCCATAAATGACATGTTTCCTAATAATTAACTGTATCATGTTCAATAAGATATTCCTTGGTATGTCGAATTTGTAAGTTATTTGGTAGCATCTTTCATTCCTAATTATTTCAGCAAAAACCAAGTGAACCATATAAAACATGAGTCTTTTTGGTACATTTTGGATGACCCCTACATTTATCACACATGTAGTGATCAAGTCCTTAGTCAATGTGTTCCCGATAGCGAGTTTTAATATGTCCTTAGGTTATTCTATACTCTTGTCTATGGGGGCCACTTTGGTCCCCAATAGACTGCTCTCAAGGTCCTTGATTATGGTCTATTTTGGAAAACATTATTTATGGATTCCCATGATTCTTGTAAAGCTTAACCTAATTGTAAAATAATGGTGAATTTATTTAAAATAAATGAAATTACAAAACAACCATTGATCTTCCATGATATTTTCGATGTTTTGGGAATTGAATTTATGGGTCCATTTCCCAGTTCCTTTGAAAACTTCTACATTCTTTTGTAAGTTGATTATGTATCAAAATGGGTAGTGGCATAATCCACAATGATTGAAAATTATAATACAATTGTATAATTATTGAGAACCCAAATTTTCTATAGGTTTGGATTTTCTATGTCCATCATCAGTGAAGAGGGTTCTCATTTCTAGAACTGAACAATGCAGTCACATTTCCATTGATATGGGATTGGGAATCAAGTGTCTACTTCATATCACCCATAAACCAATTGTCAATATGATTTGTCAAATAGAGAGGTAAAATAAATTATGGAAAAAATAGTTCAACCAAATATATAATATTGGATTCTTAGACTCAATGATTCATTATGTTCTTATTGTACTTCTTTAAAAAACACCCATTGAAATGTCACCCCATATTCTTGTTTTTGGAAAGAGTTGTAACCTCCCAATTGAGATATAGCACCGATCGTACTAGGCCATTAAAAAAAATAAATTCTAATATTTATGGTGTTGGTTATAAATGGAAGTTATTGATTCAGAAGATGGAGAAAATGAGAATAGATTCATATGAGAACTCTTAGATTTATAAGGAGAGAACCAAGGGTACCCACAGCCTCCTCATCCTTCATTTTCAATACCACATTAGGCATAAGGTCCTCTTTTTTAATGAAAGGTTAAAGTTGAATCCAGGTAATCTTTGTTCATGTTATTTTGGTCTATACATTGTTACTAATGTTTAACTATTTCTTTTTGTCTAGGTTAAAAATTAAAAAACAAAATAAACCTTCATTGTTAATGAGAAGCATCTAAAGGACTTTGATGAAGCCATTATGGAGTCCCAGATAAAGGAACTCCAAGTCCAAGAATAAACCTAATAATGACTCCCACCAGGTTTTATCCTTCCTTCCCAAAATCTCTTTTATTACAATGAAGGCATTGCATACTCTAGGTGTGGGGGTGGGTACATTCCCGAGATAGTTACGAATTTTCATCATCTTTATTTTTTTTCTCTTTTTGAATAGTATTGTTACCCCCCCCCCCTTAATTTTTTTCTGGAATATTTATTTTTAATGCCCACTTAATCATGGAAATTATTCAAAATTCATGAGGAATTTCCCTATTACAAGTTATTTTAAAATTAAAAAAATCATTGTTGAATTGTGTGTTTTAGCATGAATTTTACATTGATCTAGGAATTTTTCTTGTAAATTGTATGTTTTAGATTATATTAATGGTTGTATAATTTTGAAACCATTGAGTATAAGGGAACCCTTTGTGTGGGTAGTTTTTCAAAAAAATGTTCCACTTAATATCTCCACACATATTGGCACCCAACCATGAAGTGTGAATTTTTCTTACTCAATAGAAGGTAAATATAAGTTGGGTTAATATTTATTACCTTTACAAAATGATTTTCCCATATGTTCATTCCTTATCTGGTCTTTTTCAATACTATACCGGATTGACCTATGTGTGGGTACCTGTTATCTAATTTTTTTATGCCCTAAAAAACTAAAAAACAACAAAATAAAATAAAAACTAATAAAAACAAAAAAAATTGGCTTGTGTATTTGGTAGATCAAAGACCACTCTTTCTATACCCTTGATCTTTAATAACTATTAAAATCATTATCGTGAGGATATCAAACCAGGGTTGATATATTATTAGGAGATTTGTTCCAAGTTCAACTTTTGAAATAATAATAATAACAATAAATGACGGGAGTGATAAAATGTACAAGATATGGGAATATCTATGTCTAGATCTAATGGTTTGACTTCCAGGAATGCTTAAGTGAGTGGGTCTTGAAATTTAATTGCTAGTTATTTAGGATAGGTTTGTTGAAAAGAATCATTTAAGTATAATTTTTTTAAATAAACTATATTTACAGGATAGAAAGTGGGAATAATAGCACAAAATGGTTTTCACACACACACGTGGAGAATTATTGACGTGCTTAAATTTTAAATTATTTGATTAGATTGGTATCATTTGTATCTTATAATATCATTCTAATATAATTTATGAGACATCTTTTTTCATGATCACTGAGAATAAGTCCTTGGTTTGATTTTTTCTTGGATCACATTTCTATCATGGATTAAAATTTCTTTTAATGTTAAATCTTCATGAAGTTGGGAATATCTCCAGGCATAATTTTTGGAAATGTTACTTTTCCTTGGAGTGAAAATGTTTAGGTGTGGGGGTGTGAACGTGTAGTGATTCAATTTTCATTTCCACCCTTATACCACTGTGTTAAACTGATTTTGTATCATAAATTACAAATTTAATAACAAATTTCACTTCATTTTTTATTTAATTATTAATTTTTAATCACTTTTAAAATGGATAATTTCACTTGTTTGGATGCTTTCATTATAGGTGGGGGTGATTTGGAGGGCTCGGGATGAAGTTGAATAAAAATGGGTCAAACTACGCAAGATCCCAAAAACACATGTGGACTAAAATGCCTAATTATACTAATAAGTGCATCTAATTAGGAAAATCCAAAGTTTAGTGATCTAAAACTCTTATTAAGAAACCCAATCCAAATTTATTCATTAATGGGTCCAACCAAACTAATCTCTCCAAGAAAATGAATCTACATGAAGTGAAAAGTGATGTTCTATATTTCATTTGTATCTCAGGATGTAGTTTTACAAATAGTTCCAAAGTTTCTTTGGATATATTAAATAGGTTGGGAAACAACTTTTTAGTTTTTTACAAAGTGATATAAGCCATTTTTTCACTAAAATTCATGGTACAAGTGGTTTATTAAAATCTGAGGGCTCAATACCATATTTCACAATTCATATAAAATGACACCTTAGGTACCCCATTTGTAAGCTCAACCAGAAGGAAAATATCTAGAATTTTGTAGATCAAAAGGATTCCTCAATTCATCCTATAATATTTGGAGTCCCCTATTCTCCTAGGGAGATCAATGATGGATGGAAAGTTCCACTCAAGTCCTCTCCTCCTCTCGATGGACAGATAAATGATGGATGATCATTTCAAGGGAGCTACACACACTTGGGAGGGAGTTTCGACACTTTTTATGCTACCGGTTTTGTGTAATTTTTGTGTGAAACATTTCATTTAAGTTTTATCTTAACATTCTGGTTCTTTGAATGCTTTTTTTGTTTAATCTAGTGAAACACATTTTATCTCAACATCGATTGGGATGAGATTTCATGTTGGAATCTTAGGTTGATCCGATTGGACAACATAGGCATCCATTATCACATTGACATGAATGATATTTCATTATAATTTTGCAGCCCAAGTTCAATTATTAAGGTAAAAACCTTGAAAAAACAATTTGTGTGTTAAGGGTTGGTATTTGTACAACATTTTAAGAGGAAATAGGGTAATCAAGATCTTGAAAACCTTGAAACAAATAATGCCATTAAACAATGTGAAATTTTCAGAACAATGAACTCTACAAGATATGTAGTGAACTTTAAATGACCTAATTATCTCAAAATTATAAAAACACCTCCTTCCTTTTTTGACTATTAAACTTTTTAATTTAGTCATTTTATTTTTTAACATTGTTTTCAAAACCACCCATTTTTTAGTAATTTTAATTAAAAATTCACACTTTAAACCTCCAATGCTCCTTGAGAGAATACCTAGGGTCTTCCCTAGACTATAAAGGAACTTTAAAAAACATAATCAATTTGGAATGCCATGAAAATATGGTCAAGTCCCGGCTCCCTTTGATACTCACTAACATACCAAGCAAACGAGTCACCCAACCCGCACACACTGGGAAAATCCCCAAAAAATATGCTCTTTCCTGAAATCAAACCTGAGTTGATGTAGGATTATAGGGTTGGTTTTTTCACTAGGTTATAACCCCAATTATGGATATTTTAAGACAATAAATTGTGTATGTGTTCATTTATTTTAATAATAATTTGATAAGTTTTCTTTCTTATGTTTTTCATGTATATATCTAAGAACTTTCACCAGAACTCCCTTCAATCCAGTGTTTTCCAACCAACTGACATGATCATTTGAATCATCTACTGCACAAGATGGGTCTTCATCTAAATAGAGGAAACCATCACTAACTCAGTGTCTTCATCACAAGTTTTTGAACATAAGTTTTCACATATATCCCTCTATGATATGAATCCTTTCCAACCATCCACCCTACAATGGCTGGTAGAAAAGAAGTATACGACACCCATCATCATATCAAATTTGTTTTGGGAGCCTTTCTCTAGAACACAACAACAGGCTAATCCATTACCTAAAAGAATCATACCAATAGGTTAGTGATGACCTCATCTCAATAGCACAACAGTCGGTGAAAAGGTCTCATGCCAACAATTATCATCACTAACACCACATGACACCATGTCCTTGAAATGATGAGGATGAAAACCTATGGGATTTTTTTCAAGTCAACCTGGGAACCTCGGATGTCCCACTGAGTGAATCGATCAAAAAACCAAGAACATTATCACATCCATATCCCTGTTAAATAAGTCCTCCCACAAGATTCATCATCAACCTACGAGCAGGACCATATACCTGCTCACACACATCATTCTTGCCAATACAATTTAGAAGCAATCAGATAAACCTATTGGCATGCCCTGATAAAAAACATGGGGCACACCAAAATCTCTTTCCACAGACATGGTATTTATCTATATAACCCAAAAAGAAATAGAGGATTGGAGTAGGTATGCAACCCTTATCTAACCATGGAATATGAATATATTCTCATTCCAACTATAGAGGTCACCCTTTACAATCTATAAATGCTAGAAGGATAATCATTTTTTCCTATCTACATTCTATAAGTCTTCTAGGGTATAATGATTTCATAAAAAATGACAAGGATTCAAACACATAACCCCAGATTTTCATTTAATGTAACCCATCAACATCATATGATGGTCACTCGGATGTATATGCATATTCATGATCCCATACAAGAGGTTCGTAATAAAATCCCATGATAAATGGAAAACAGGATTTGGGACACGCACCCATTCCAACTGAATAACATTAGAACCCTTCAACGACCACTCTAAGGTATGCATGTATCCCTTCCAAAACTCCAGAATCTTATCAGTATATTCAGGAAGCAACACAAGATTCACTTGAGAGAGCTACCATATACAAAAGTCAATTTCCACTGCAAAAAACTCTAGCATCTTAAATTAGAGAACCTAAAAATAAGTCTCACTAAAGGAAAATTGAAGACCAAGAGTAGGTCAACGATCCTACTCTACTTAATACTGGTGTTATTGGAGCCCTAAAACATCAATAAATGGTCTCAAAATATACTTATAATATATCAATAAATTTTTAAAATGGTCGATTTAGAAGTTCCTCTCTATTATTTTACAACTAGTTCATTCATAGGTACTCCCCAGAAATCTTACTATGAAGGAAAACTTCGTGTTCAAGAGATGATCAATCATGAGAAACCTTCTCTTTATGAGTACCAAAAAAAACCCTACCTATGGTAAGAAGATCAAATGTGAAGAGGGACATCCCCTTTCCATCATCCACCCAAAAATTCTTCCCTAGGGTATACATTTCATAAATTCTCATCATAGTTGGATGTTAAGACATGACAGTAGTCCTTGCCATCATGGAATTTATTACAAAGGTCCTCTCTATGGTAATATTTCATTTTTACATGATGCTCCTCCTATTTCCAAATCAATTATGAGAAATCCCTCATATCATGATGCACCTGAAAAGATGAGGCTAGTCATGTTGGTTTTCTTATCATTGAATAGTGATATCCTTTCTCAACTAGAAGATAATCCAAGGAAAGATTTTCTCTCTAAACCACCCTTGGACCACCTTCCCTCTAACATAGTAGATAATATTCCTCATAACCCCACTACTTAGAGAAATGAATCAAGGAAACCCCCACTCTGGTTGACCAATTGAAGGATTATTCTATAGAAGATGAATCATGAATATTACTTATGAGGAAACAATTGGCTAAAGAAAAAATATTTTTCATTTTTTGTCCCTTATCTAATCATCAACACATCATTTCAAAAAAAACTAAAGAAGTCATGAATTAAATTTACCTAAATATATGGCTGAATCTACATCTCATGAGGGATAAATTCTTTCCATGCATTATATATTATTTTCTTCTTAATTTAATTGAATAAATACATCCTCAAATTGACTTAGTTACCCTTATGGATATGTGGTCCCTAAAATCAGGTAAATGGTAGGAGTGTCTCTAGTGTGTATGTCTTAATGAACTAATAAATATACGCTAGTTGATAGCTAATTCCCTATATGGTGTCTGAATCAAGGGATGGGGAAAGAATATATAAGTGTATATTACCCCACTCCCTGATCAACAAGGACTACCAGAAGTGACGTCTTGCAATTTCATTGCATCAAAAAGGATCTCAGAAGAAACCTATACTCACAAAAGATGGCATGCTCGGCAGGAATCAACCCCGAACCTCAGAAGAATCATCCTTAATGAGATACAGAGACATTTAAAGACACTTACATATGGAATATGAGAATTTTAAGTAGACTTCTCATTTATGGAAGTCCTTTCTTCAAATAAAAACAATTCCTTCGAAAGTGAGTAGCTCAGGTATAGATCATATGATGGACCTGGATCATTCTCTAAAAATAATCCATAAAATCATGAGATCCATTATGGTATATGCATCCAAAATAATACATGAGTATCCATAGCCTGTAGGTATGGGGGAAATATTAAAAAAAACCTCCCCAGAGGGCTAAAAAATTTGGTCTGATATGTCATAATGGTGGACTGGGAACAACCCTATCCAATAAGGATGGGGTTATTTTTATCTCATCCTCCCCCCCAATGAATGTTAGTAATTTCTTGATTACAATGAGTAAAAAAAGTATAACACTCCCAGTTTGTCCCATTTCATGACCTTACTCACTCAATTAGAAAATGCATGATGAAACTATTAGAAGATTCCCTTCAGGTCACCCATCACCAGATAGATCCAAGGGGATCATTGAAGGAGAATATGAGGCTTTTTAGAGTGTTAAAACAAGAGTTATCTATAAAGAGAAAAAGTGTTATTGAAGATCATAGTTCTTTCAGAAAATATTTTTGGGAAACTAGACTCATTATCATTCCAATACTAATGTGACATTGTTAAGGAATTATACATCGGTGAACGCCATTAGCACCTCCCTTGCAGGAAGAACATGAAGCCGATATAGGGGAAAAAGATTAGGATATTTGTGTCCAAAATTAATTCCATATTTAAATTACTAAAGAAGTTATGTGTACCGGGAACTATAGGATCACAAAAAAATTGGGGACACCCTGAAATTCTCCATTACCACCCCTTTAGTGAGCATATTCTAGGTAAAAGGGTAAAGGTGTGGTCATATCTCACCCACCACCTAAAGAGGTTGAACCTCTCACACTTGATGAAACATTTTATAAGTATGAGTAGGAGATGAAGGAGTTGAGAAAGATCAATGTAGAACCACTCCAAGGAAAAATACCTTATGGATATGTTCTTCAAGTATAACCTCATCTTATGGTCCTAGATGATGTACCTTAGTAAAGAGGATTCATCAAAAAATTGAAATAGAGTAAGAACATATTCTCAATTTGGGATACTAATAACTAATATACTTGGACCCCACAGTGATGAGATATCCAGAGTTCCCTATATTTGAAATGTAACCAAAGCTAGGTAAGATGTATCTTCATAGGCCAGTACCTGCAAGTTACCAATTGTGACTGTAGGAAGAATTTACAAAACATGCTCAACCTATTATTCCCCCTAATTAGGATCTTTCCCAATTGGTCATTCCTCCCCAACTCATTAACATTATTGAGTCACTGGAATCTTGATTGGAAGTTGTGGAATGGTGAAGTGAACCAATACAACCATAAAAAAAATCCATACCCTAAATTGGTGGGTGTAACTCTCCCCCCCCCCCAACTTTGGTAATCCTACATTAACAATATTCAATGGCTTGGGGGACCCAGAACAACATCTGGCACACTTAGTGTCTCAATATGTTCCCATTATGGGAACCCTCTAACAGCAAGAGGCAGCCACGATTAGGTGTTTCATGAAGACCTTAGAGGGACCATCCTTCGTTTGATACACCATTTTACCAGCCAGATCGATCAAGGGGTAGAAATATATTCTCCAAAAATACCTCTATCAATTAATCTTTATGTTTTATTAAAATATACACCTCAATTGTGTAGGTTCTGAGCGCAGCGGAAGTGCGTTGGTGGGTGTACCCAACTTTATTTTAGTGTTAAAAATGATCAATCCGAGATCCTTCATGATAATAAAATGCCAGATCTTTGGAATATAATGAAGAACAAAAAAAGAGGGGAGTCCCAGAACTATATAGATGATCATCATATGTTGGTTATAATTAATTTAATTAATTTACAATAATTGCCTTGATAGAATTCTTTCTTCATTGATGTCTCCGGTCACGATCTGATATCATCCGTCATTGCATCATAGAATCCAAGTGTAGGATTCCTCTAGTGGTGATCCACATGTTCTCCACATATCTCTAGACATCACTGAAGGGATCTCTAGGTGCTAGCGCAGAAGAACCTTTGCTTGCGATGTCCGCCTTCGATCGCCTTGATCTGGTGGAGGTGGATCTCTCTCTTGTAGCTTGAAAGCGTTCTTGGTGGAAAAATAATTCTCTCTTGGCTTGAGAGATTTTCCAAATCCATTTTGTACAAACACTCAAAACATCTAGGCTAATGAGAAATATATAATTGTGATTTTTTATTACATAGAATAATAAAATGAATTAATTACGCAAAAGCATTTATTCATTTCATTTAATTCTTACTAATACCCCATGTCTAATAATAATAGATGACTGTTATTATTACTTGAAATGCACCTAAAAAATTACACCTAATGTTATTTAATTAAATAAATAATATTATTTCTCATAAATTCCCATAAAAACTACATGGTGTGTATATATTAATATACACGGCGTGTACTTTTATTTTCCATTTTTCTTAATTTCCTCCACCACATTTATATGACCTTCAATAATGACTATTTATTTCTCAAATAAATATCACTTCATTAATTGCTAATAAATATATTATTTTACCTACAATATATTCTCTTGAATAACTAGTTTTGAAATAAATGTGATCATGTATCTTTGAATAATTATTAAACCACAGTCAAGAATAATATTTATTCAACTTGTTAAATTAATATTTAACTAAGATACTTGGACACACTTAGTGTCTGACCCTCTAGGCCACTTTCTCAGTGGCATTAGGTGAAGCCAGCCTAAATTCCAAGGTTAGCATCTAGAAACATGCCAAGGAACCCATAGAGAAAGAAGTTAACGCCACAATGACATGTCACCTCCTATGAATGCTTACCGTGTAATGTAATCCATTTGTCATGATATCTCAAATCAAGCGGATTGCTTGCTAGTGACATCAACCCATGTTCTCAATTATTCTTTCTTTGAATTTCCAGAATTGAAATTTCCCATTCCTCACCAAGGAAATGGATTTATTTAGGCTATATCAATTTCATCAAAAGGCCTGAGATATCTACTTTCGTTATGGATAAGAAGGGAAAAATCCTTTCTCGCATTATCTATTAATACAATATCACTCATGATGCACCCAACGTATCCTACCTCGTTGTGAACGGTGTGTCGTCATAGTTTTCATCAATACATCTAAGTGCGCGAGTTTTAATACCCATTAATAATAATCTTAAAGTATAAGGACAAATACACACATCCGTAGATAGGAACATCCTATGACACTCTGAAATGTGGAATTCCTACCGGCGGGTCTCGTTCTCATAATATCCTCCTGAGCATTACCAAGGGTGAACACCATGAGAAGGTGCCTCAAAGTTTTATGAGTCCTCACCCCAATTGGACTATATTATTTGGGTCCCACAAATAACATCATCCGTCCATAGAAAATATATTCAAGAACAGTGTTATGGAACTTCTGGGTTCTCATCACAGCAGGGATTCGCTATGACCCTTTAATGCAACAGCTATCCTTAGGAAATTATCACATGCATTGTCACGCATAAGAACAATCATGATGTGATAAGATATTTATTAATGAATAAAGTACAAAGTAGTTGGTTCTAGACCACAAACTCCAACAAATCTCTCAAGTTTCAAGCAGTGATAAAATGATAGGATCTGAAGTTTTATTGTTGGGGTTAAGGGTTTGACTTACTCCTTGAACATACAACTCCCTCAAGAGGACTTGTAGAGTATTTTCATTGAGAACCTTCATGATGATCTGCAAAAAACATGTAGTACCCCCAGTTTCTAGTAAGTAACCCTTGTTTTATGATTTTTAAGTGCATAAAGTTTATGGGAGATGTTTGAGGAATGTTTGGGAGAATTTTTATAGCGGAAAAGGAAAAAATGTGGGGACACACGGGCTACGCATGGTTTTCCAAACCGTGCGGAAGCTGTGCAGGTGGTGGTCTCTTGGATAGAAGAGAGTGCACGGTGTGCACACAGTTTGGGCGAACCGTGCGATGAGGCCGTGTGTGAAGGATGACCAAGGCAGAAGTTAACGCACGGTTAGTGCACGGTTTCTCAAACCATGCGGACTAACCATGCGGTCACTTAAAGTTAGATCCTAAAATTGTGGATCTAACTCGTTTTTCCTTTAATTTCCTTGTTTAAAGCCCCTAAGCAGCCCTAACTCGATATTACTCTCCCTTGAAGGTTAGAGGAATTCTCCCAGGCATTTCAGAGGTGATTCGAAGGGTTCTCTTGGCGAATCAAAGCCAGAGACTTAAGGTATGTGATAGTTATTGATCGTTTCCTAGATCTACTTAGATCTAATTCTTCTCTTCTCTAGTTTTCTTAGATCTATTCCCGTTATGGGTGGATATAAGAGTGTGGATGCCAAATATGAAAATATTTGGTCTTGGTTGTGTTAGGAGGAGAGATCTAAGGAGGATTCTTGGAGTTTTGGCCCGGCGTCCTTGAGCGTTCTTCGTCCGTTGCTTGGTTTCTCCCTTTTGTTGAGGTAGGTGGCTTTACTCTTGACTCCTATTGCAAGAATTGGTTGGATTAGTTTCAAATTGGTTATTTGAATGGTATTGTTTATGAAAAGCATGGAATAAATATTCCTTAGTGATGATTTATGGTTTTGATGAAATTGTGAAATCTTGGTGAATTATTGTGCAAAGTGATTTGGTTATTTGAATTTAAAATCTTTATTTTAAATTATGAAATTTCTGAATTTTTAATTGGTTTGATGAGAAATGGGATTTCAATAAAAGGGGGAATTTTATTGAAATGTTTTGTGATTGAAATGATTTTTATGGATTTGGGTTTTCAATAAGAAGGGAGTTTTATTGAAATGGTAGAAAGGTTTTGAACACAAATGGTTTTGGGCATGGACTTAAATGGGTTGTGATGTGTGTTCATATGCATTGGGATGGATAAGGGCGAGAAGTCCCCCCATAAAAAGGTTGTGACGGATAAGGTCATGAAGTACCCCTGTCAAGGTAGTTCACTAAGTGACGAATTAGTGGAAGGATAACTCACCACTCGCGAGTATAGGGATGTCTGGGTTGCATGCATGGTTGATTTCACAGGTTTTTGAAATGGTTGGGTATGCCGAAAAGTGATGTTTGTGAAATGGTTTGGAAATTTTTCTGGTTGTTTTTCTGGAAAAATAACGTGTTGGAAAAGATGGTTTTAATTGCACTTTGATAGTTTTGAGCATGGATAGTTTTGGAAAACTATTTTATATTTAGTTATAAACTTCTTGGGTGAAAATACTTTATATAAATTGTTTTTATATAAATGTGGCTAACTCTTATATCCTAGTGGCATGAGTTGGGAAGTCATTGGAAAAAACCTACTGAGTTTTATAGTCACCCCTGCTTTGGAACTTTGGTGATTTTATAGATGTTGTATTCCAAGACACAGGTAAAGGTAAAGAATCTCATTACTAGTGGCTTTTGGTGATGTTTGGGAGATGCTGTGGAGCTTGTAGCTTGGGGACCACTGAGTCGTGGTGTATGTTGGGAGTCTTGTGTTGTTTTCTTTCTGCTGTGTACTTTGATGTTTGGTTGGTCTTCTGTTGTTTTGTACATTGATGTGGTCTTTTATAAATGAATTTGTTGTTGTTCTTCATTTGTTCTTGCATCATATAGTGAATGGTTAATGGATGGGTTATTTTCTTAAAGGGTAAATCATCCCCAAATTGTATTTGAAACCCTTCGGCATTTATTTCCAGCCTTTGGCATCTTGGGTATGTCGCTTAAAGCCCAGTAATGACTCGTTTCACTCTCAAGACAATGGAAATTGGTGGGTCATTACAAATGGTATCAACTTACTCAGTCCCTACCTAACAAGTGGTCCTTTATGTTCTTGGTATTGGAGTTGAAATTACATCTTGTCTATTCCTTGGGTGGTCATCTTAGACAGGAGAAGGATTTTCAGAACTTGAAATGTATAGCATAAAAGGACGTATCTAACCCGTTTCTGATGAACTTCAAGTTAATAGGGTGTTGGGTACATAAGTGTTTTGGATACACTTCTAGGATGTTGGAAATATCATTATCATGGGTTCAGCCAATGAGATGAGCATGACATGAATTGTAGAGGAATGAATTCCCACTAGGATTGCATATCTCATTGTAAGGAATGAGCAAGAATTTTGTGAAAAGTGCCAATTTTTTTTGAAAAATGCAGAAATTGTTTGCAACCGTAAGACTTAAAAAATAGGGTATTTGGGTGTATTTTGAAAATGGATTGATTTTCAAAAAGAATGTTGAATGTTTTCAAAAATGGTTGAACATGTAAAAAGGTTGTTTGAGAACAATTTTGTGATAGTTGATGTGATAGAATTTGTAATCATAAGCCAATAGTTTCTAGAGAAAGAGATTGACGAAGTTTGTTGTTGCTTTAGAAAATGGCACCCAGTAGGCGTCATCGAAACTAACCCAAAGAAGCTGTGGAGAATGTGGTTGCACCTGAACCACATGTGAACCAAGAGCTGGTTTAGAGTATCGTTCAAGCGATCCAAGCTGTGTACATGGGGAATCGGAGGGATGAGTCAAGGCATGTAGATCATTCCGTCCAGTTCTATAAGAAAAACCCACCCATCTTTCGGGGTGATTCAGAACCAGAAAAGGCGGAGGTGTGGCTAAGTAGGATGAATCGTATATTCGATTTCATCGGCACACCAGTAGAGCTAAAAGTAAAGCTAGCAACGTATATGTTGGAGGACCTTGTATGACAGTGGTGGGAGCTGGTGGTCCAGGCTAAGGTGGATCAAGGCTTGAGCTGGGAAGATTTTGAAGAATTGTTTAACAAACAATTCTATCCTCACGTGTTCAAGATCCAGAAAATGATGAACTTCTTCAGCTTGAAATAGGAGAGCCTTTGTATCACAAAGTATGTGGATAAGTTTATGAATTTAGTCCATTTTTCACCATAGGTTGCGGCAAGTGCTTATTTGAAGGCACGCATCTTTGAATCGGGGCTAAGGCAGGAGATTCGATCGAAGTTTGCGGTGATCTGTATTACGGATTATATAGAGATGGTGAACATAGCAACGGTTGTTGAACGGAACATCTTGGGATCGATAGGAGGAGGCATGATGATACCCACGGGAATGGGTGAGAACTCTAATGCTTGGAACAAGCGGAAGAGGGACACCTACTTTCAAGGTGGGAGTATGAATCAGAACCAGAAGGCGGGATCAGTCAATCTTCTTCCATGACCCCAAAGTAAAGCAGGTTGTTTTCAATGTGGCTCGACTGATCACATAAAGAGAGAGTGTATGGTGAAACCTAGACAATGTCACAATTGCAATGCCTTTTGGTCTAATGAATGCACCAGCGGTCTTCATGGATTTGATGAATCGGATATTTCAGCAATATCTGGATTATTTTGCTGTGGTATTTTTCAATGACATATTGGTGTATTCAAGAACAAGGGTAGAGCATGAGAAACACTTGGAGATAGTGTTGGAAATCTTGAGAGACAATCAGTTGTATTCCAAATTATAAAAGTGCGATTTTTGGATACAATAGGTATTCTTTTTGGGCCATGTTGTTTCTGAGAAAGGTGTTTCAGTGGACCCAGAAAAGATAGAAGTTGTTCTTTCTTGGCAACCACCAAGGAATGTCTTTGAGATACACATTTTTCTTGGTCTAGCAGGTTATTATCGACACTTTGTGCATGACTTCTCACGACTAGCTTTGCCTATGATAACATTGACAAAGAAGAACAGTGCATTTAAATGGACTGAGGAATGTCAAAGATCTTTTCAAGAGTTGAAATCCCGTCTTACATCAGCACCCATCTTGATCTTTCCAGAATCAGGACAGGGGTATGTGGTGTATTGTGATGCTTCAGGATCAGGTTTGGGCTGTGTTCTCATGTAAGGAGACCATGTTGTTGCTTATGGGGCAAGGCAGTTGAGGGTTCATGAGAAGAATTACCCAACGCATGACTTGGAGTTGGCTGCAGTCGTCCATGATTTGAAGACATTGAGACATTATCTCTTTGGTGAGAAATTTACTGTGTTTACGAATCAAAAAAGCTTGAAACACATTTTCTCACAACAAGATTTGAATCTGAGGCAGAGAAGATGGATGGAGTATCTTCAAATGTTCGACTTTGACTTGATGTATACACTGGGTAAGGGAAATTCGGTGGCCGATGCATTAAGCAGAAAGTTGTATGCTCAGTTGGCGAAAGAAGCTTCAGACGAATGGCAGTTGATGTCGGTCTTAGCTGACATGCATATGGAATGTGAAAACTGAGGAGATGTCGTGGTTTTCTTTTCATCTATGCTTGTTCCTAATTTGGTTGAGAGAGTAAAGGAGGCACAGGTATCTGATCTCGACTGTGTTGCAATGAGTTCAAAACTCAAGGGCGGCGAGACCATTGAGGGATAGAAGCTGGATGGAAGTTCAGTTCTGCGGTTTCGAGATCAAATAGTTGTACCTTTAAATGCTCAGGAACAAATCCTTCATGCTTACCACCATTCCCGATGGGTTGTACATCTGGGTACACAGAAGATGTATAAGGCGCTAAAGACGCAATTTTGGTGGAGCGGGATGAAAAGGAAGGTGGTCGAGTTCATCTCACGATGCTTAACTTGTCAGCAGGTTAAAGCAGAGCATCAGAGAACAGCTTGTATGTTACTGTCCTTACCTATCCCAGTGTGGAAATGGGAGCAGATAGCAATGGATTTTGTTACAGGACTTCCAAAAAGGGTCCAGAAACACGATGCCATCTGGGTGATAGTAGATCTTCTAACCAATTCGGCCCATTTCATTCCGATTTATGAAACTCATACGGTGGAAGATCTTTCAAAAATATATATTCGAAAAGTGGTAAAGTTACATGGTGCACCAGTGTCTATAGTCTCAGACAGAGACTCGAGGTTCACATCTCATTTTTGGAAATCATTACAGCAAGCCCTAGGGACTCAGTTGACGATGAGTACGGTGTATCATCCTCAGACAGATGGGCAATCTGAGCGGATGATACAAACATTGGAAGACATGTTTCAGTCCTGTGTAATGTATTTTGGTGGCTCATGGGAGGAGAATATACCCTTAGTAGAGTTCTCATATAATAACAGCTATCAAGCCTCGATACGTATGACTTCGTTTGAAGCATTGTATGGGCGTCCTTGTCGATCTCCACTATGCTGGGTGGAAACAGGTGAAACTTCTCTAGTTGGGCTGAGCATTGTCCAAGAAACAATGAAGAAGATTCAGTTGATTAGAAAGAGGATGGAGACGGCTCAAAGTCATCAGAAATATTATTCAGATCACCGTCACAGACTGTTGGTGTTTGTTGTGGGTGATCATGTCTTCTTGAGGATCTCTCCAAGACTTGGGCATCGTCGTTTTGAGAAGCAGGGAAAATTATCTCCTAGTTACATAGTCCCTTTTGAGATACTGGAATGGGTTGGAGAGGTGGCATATCGGTTGGAATTACCACCATGGTTCAGTGCAGTGCATAATGTGTTCCATGTGTCTCTGTTGAAGAAGTATCAGCCTGATCCTGACCATGTGATCAGATGGGATCACGTTGTCCTAGAGCCAGATGCTTCCTTGGTACATATCCCGGTGCAGATTGTGGATAGTGTAACAGCCCGAGATTTTATGAAAAATATTCTTTTTTATTTCACTAATGTCTTGTGTTGTACGCTACACCAAAAGGAGCTTGCACAACACGCATCCTTGACTTGCCTTGCATTACACGCAATCGCGACCTTCCTCGATAGCGTGTGTAGTACGCAATACTGAGTTTCACGAAACAACGATATACTATTAAAATATTATTAAAACTAGCTGTTATGAATAGTAATAACCACTTTGTAAATTTTAGAAATTTTAGCTCTCAAAATGGACTTCATTTTTGGATTCGGAGTATCGAATTTAGCCTAAGGTGAAATTTTGGTACTTTTCGGATAACTTTCATATTCTGATGAATAGTGAAAATTACTAAATTATAATTAAAAACAACTTTTTTAATCGAAATAATTAATAGTGATAAATTATTAATTTGAGTGGTTTTAGAGTATATTTAGAATATATTTTTACAATTTAATACAATGTTGGTCATTGGTTGTAATTTCACATTTAAACCAGACATAATCAAGTGTCAATCTTTTGATAGATTTTGTTTCTTAAAAAAACACGCTATTTGTTTTAACAGCGGGATTTAATTATAAAATTAATTAATGCAACTTCTATGTTATGAATTTGGTAAAATAGACTTCATTTTTGAATTCGGAATATGAAATATAGCTTAGGATGAAATTTTGGCATTTTTCTGAAAACTTTCAATTTTTGATGAATAGTGAAACCACTAAGTGGTAGGTTAAAAACGGAATTTTGTATAAAACTTAATTTTACCGCTTCTGTGAATGGAATTTCGAAAATCCGATAGACACGGTTAATATCAAGGACTAAAATGTGGTTCAATGAGATGAAAATAATTTTTTGGTGAATAGTAACTTTTTACTTTTTTTATCGCGGTTAATAGTAAATAGGGTAACTAAGGGTAAATATGATATTACTATTACCCTAACACATGTCCTAATTCTATTGGACAAGTGTAATTCGACCAAAAACAAACTTAGGAATAAAATATGACCATTTAGGCCCACTTGGATTAGATTAGGACATTTATTATTAATTTATTTAAAGAAAGGTTAAAATAGTTAAAATCAAAGTTTAATAAGTAAATCATTTTTAATATGGGGTTATACATAAGATAAATTCGATTGTAAATATTCATTAGAAAGCTAAAAATATTTCCTACATGATGGTATTTTATTTGTAATTTTTAGACATAAAATAATTTAATTTATTTATGACACAACGATGATGCAGTAATTATCTTATTAATGAAATATTGACATAATTGATGTTATAAACACCAAAATAAATGTAATTTGAGATTTTTTATGAATTCCACTAATTTTCTAGGTTACTATGATATATTAATGATTATTTAATCAACTTGGTTCGAACATTTAATTCTGTTATGACTTTCACAAAAATCATATATCAAATAGTGTCAAAATTGACACAAAATAGTTTTTAAATCAAATATTATATTATTAATTGTTATTGTATTCCTAAAAATCTAAGGTTCGGCCAAATGACTTAGATAAGGATATATATATTAATAATAAACAATTTGGGGTTCGTTTGGCATGTTATAGTAAGTGTATTAACCATATAGTGAAAGAAAACAAAAAGACATGGTAAAAGTTAAATTATTTAACTTAGAGTTAAATCTAATTGATAAGGTTAAAATAATATCCTAAACTTGTCTAAATTCTATTGGTTGATAGGATTTAGACCCATCCCCACTTTAGCTTCGAAATAAGACCCTTTGGAACCATTATAAACCGATTTTGACTTTAATATAAAATAATATTTTGAGATATTCCTAAGGTGCCCCTCTCCTCCCCTATAAAAGGACACCTCCTCCCCCTCCTCCTCACACCAATTTGAGCACTCAAGCTCGGCCAAACCCTGCCAAAATCTCTTCTCCACTTCCCTAGCAACATCCTAGAGGTTCTGGTCTTCCTCAAAGACCAATTCTAGTGCCCTAAGAGGAGGTCTCAAAGAGGCACTTCAAAGAAGAGGTAATTACCGTTACCAATTCTTTCATCTTTATTTCTTCTTCCACTTCTTCTTCTTAGGTTGTTTCATTATGAAGTAATAACATCAGTATCACTCATATACTGATATGTTATTATAAGTATGAAACAACCCTATTTCACCATCTATCCATCCTATGAAAAAAGAAATCACCGCGCGTGCGTACGTACGGAATACCGTCTCCACGCCGTGGTGTAATCTATTTTCCACCACCACCTTACATGGATGGGTATAATGGTGTAAAGAATAACTATACATAGTTATTACAACATCATATTGATTCTGATATATTTTATAATCCACTCCAATTCAATTCAATATTTATAGAAATGATATCATCGCTCGTGCGTACGTACGGACTACCGTCTCCACGACGCGATGAGATTCATTCTCCATGTTAACCATTTAAGAATGATTAAAATGTATATATAAGAAATAATAATGAAATATATGACATTATAAAGCTACTGGATTTATGTATATATATACATATGTATGTCATCTACTTACTTCCATTTCAAGACAATAAGGAAAGGAAAACAGCGTTCATGCGTACGTACGGACTACCGTCTCCATGAACGGTGTTTTTCATTTTATTTATCTACCTATTATATATATATATATATATACTGAATATATATGATATATAAATCATATTTTATATTCTGGAAGTGAGTAAATCATGATATAAGTAATAATGATGTCAAGAACAACAAGTCAAAACACCTACGATAAATGAAACGATTTTACCCAAAACGCTTCTTTAACATGGAATTTACAAAAGAACGGGTAATATAATGTCATAAGTGAACCATATATGATATCATAACAATGAATATGATTCTGTAATAAGTCAATGACATTATTTAAATCATTATACAGGAGGTTCGGACACATACGAAGCAAATTGGACCTAAGGTAAGGGAAATATCACAATCTCGTTTTTATCCGAGATTGTTTATTCGTAAGTATTTACTGGGGTGTATTTTATCATCCACATCTATGTTTAATAAATATGTAATATTATTTCCATCCAAATACAATTTTTTTAAATCCAATTTTACCCTTCGGTGAGTTTTTAGTAGTGAATAAGAAAGGAATCTTTTGTCGTTTTTCGTACGAGGTACTTTTTGACTTTTCCGACAAAAGTACGAAGAATGTTTTTTTTAACTTATACGGCATGAATGGATTTTTAAAACATTATTTCCAAGAAGCTTCCTTTACAAGTTTTCAAGTTTATTTTTAATCAACTTCTTTTATTTTAAAGTTATATGACATGTTATGAAAGGAAAAATGTTTTTGAAGAAGAAAGGATATTTTCCTCAAGAATGGAGTTCAAGTGTTTTATCAAAATTATTTTCCATCTAAGATAATAAAGGGTTCTGTTTTTATCCCTATTATTACATTGATTTGATCATGTTGTGATGGAATTATTTTTATGAATTCCTTTATCTTATATGAATTGATTTATGATGTCATGATGTTTCAAGAATCCCATTTTTGTTTCATGTGTTATGCGATGATGTATGTTTTATGATTATGTGGCACACATAAGAAAGGATTCATTATAAGATGGGTGGGACCTATATCTCCCTCCAATGCATTGGGTAAAGATTTTATATCTCATGAGATAGACATGGATGAAATGGTAGGTTATACCGGTTCAGTGAAACAGGACTGAAACGAGGGTTACTCGATTCAGAAGGGGACTTTGTCCACTAAGATAGTCTTGGCAATGAGTCATGACTAACAAGAAATGATTTTCCATGATTATGTGTGTATGCCACAAAGTTTCATGTTTTAAGTTATGATTATTGGGATTTCATTTCACTACTATGATTTATCCCATGTTATGAAATTTTTCTCTCTTTTGCAGGTTAAGATTTCCAAAAGTTATGTTCTTATGAATATGATGTGATTGATTTTTCTTTTGTTTACCCTTACTGAGCATTTGAGCTCACCCTTTTATGTTTTCTTTTCCCCAGGATATAAAGAAAGGTTTTAGGAAAAAAAAAGGAAGATCTTTATGGGAGATATTGAAGATCTTTCACCACGATTAGAAGATTACGTTCCGAGTTTCCAAAGACACTAAACTATTACGATCCTTGTGTGTGTGTTTTTGTTATGTACTAAGTATTCCGCAAAAGTAATGTAATGTCCATGTACGTCAAGTTTTGGGTCTCTACAGATAGTCAGGATAAAGTCTTGCATGGAAAAAGCATCGGTCTAGTGCGTGTTTTGTGGAAACATGGTCATATACAGGAGGAAACTTGGGAACACGAGAAAGAAATGAAAGAGAAGTGGCCAAAACTCTTTCAGGAAAGCGATGGTTTTCTACTTTCTGAGGATGGAAAGGCCAATTGCGGGGAGAATGTAGTACCCCTGGTTTCTGGTAAGTAACCCTTGTGTTATGCTTTTTAAGTGCATAAAGTTTATGGGAGATGTTTGAGGAATGTTTGGGAGACTTTTATAGCGGAAAAGGTAAAAACAGTGTGATGAGGCCATGTGTGAAGTATGGCTGAGGTAGAAGCTAACGTACGGTTAGCGCACGGTTTCTCAAACCGTGTGGACTAACCGTGCGGTCATTTAAAGTTAGATCCTAAAATTGTGGATCTAACTCGTTTTCCCTTTAATTGCCTTGTTTAAAGCCCCTAAGCAGTCCTAACTCAGGATTACTCTCCCTTGAAGGTTAAAGGACTTCTCCTAGGCATTTTGGAGGCGATTTGAAGGGTTCTCTTGGCGAATCGAAGCCACATACTTAAGGTATGTGATCATTCTTGATCGTTTATTATATCTACTTAGATCTACTTCTCCTCTTCTCTCGTTTTCTTAGATCTACACCCGTTATGGGTAAATCTAAGGGTGTGGATGCCAAATATGACAATATTTGGTCTTGGTTGTGTTAGGAGGAGAGATCTAAGGAGGATTCTTGGAGTTTTGACCCGGCATCCTTGAGCGTTCTTCATCCGTTGCTTGGTTTCTCCCTTTTGTTGAGGTAGGTGGCTTCACACTCGACTCCACTTTCTAGAATTGGTTAGATTAGATTTAAATTGGTTATTTGAATGGTATTGTTTGTGAAAAGCATGGAATAAATCTTCCTTAGCGATGATTTATGGTTTTGATGAAATTGTGAAATCTTGGTGAATTATTGTGCAAAGTGATTTCACTATTTGAATTTAAAATGTTGATTTTAAATTACGAAATTGCTGAATTTGTAATTGGTTTGATGAGAAATGGGATTTCAATAAAAAGGGTCATTTTATTGAAATGGTTTGTGATTGAAATGATTTTGATGGATTTGGGTTTTCAATAAGAAGGGAGTTTTATTGAAATGGTTGAAAGGTTTTGAACACACTTGGTTTTGGGAATGGACTTGTATGGGTTGTGATGTGTGTTCATATGCATTGGGATGGATAAGGGCGAGAAGTCCCCCCATAAAAAGGTTGGGAAATATAAGTTCATGAAGTACCCCCATCAAGGTAGTTCAATAAGTGATGACTTAGTGGAAGGATAACTCACCACTCGCGAGTATAGGGATGTCCGGGTTGCATGCATGGTTGATTTCATGGGTTTGTGAAATGGTTGGGTATGTTGAAACGTGATGTTTGTGAAATGGTTTGGAAATTTGTCTGGTTGTTTTTCTAGAAAAATAACTTGTTGGAAAAGATGTTTTTAATTGCACTTTGATACTTTTGAGCATGGATGGTTTTGGAAAACTATTTTATATTTAGTTAGAAACTACTTGGGTAAAAATACTTTATATAAACTGTTTTTATATAAATGTGGCTAACTCTTCTATCCTAGTGGAGTGAGTTGAGAAATAATTGGGGAAAACCTACTAAGTTTTATACTCACCCCTGCTTTGGAACTTTGGTGATTTTTCAGATGTTGTATTCCGAGACACAGGTAAAGGTAAAGCATCTCATTACTAGTGGATTGTGGTGATGTTTGGGAGATGCTATGGAGCTTGGAGCTTGCGGACCACTGAGTCGTGGTGTCTTTTGGGAGTCTTGTGTTGTTTTCTTTCCATTGTGTACTTTTATTTTTGGTTGGTCTTCCGCTGTTGTGTACTTTGATGTGGTCTTTTATAAATGAATTTGTTGTTGGTATTCATTTGTTCTTGCATCATATAGTGAATGGTTAATGGATGTGTTATTTTCCTAAAGGGTAAATCATCCCCCAATTGTATTTGAAACCCTTCGGCATTTATTTCCAGCCTTTGGCGTCTTGGGGATGTTGCTTAAGGCCCAGTAATGACTCGTTGCACTCTCAAGCCAATGAGAATTGGCGGGTCATTACACACCACTTATCCTAGTAAAATATCTAGTTGGGTTCTTGCATCTTACTGAAGCTGCACAAAGGTTGAAGGATTCCATTTTTTAACTAGATCCAAATCTAGACCAATACTAGTAGATCATGGGAAGATAATGGGAAAAGTGGAAATCACTTCCATTACATTAGAACTAGCCTCCACACCAACTCCATCTCCAAGTCCCACACCTAATCATATTGAACATGCTCCTAAACATAAACTTCAGCAACAATACGCCCATCAAGATGAGTAAAGATAACTTAACCACTCTCAATTAGAAGACTGGAAGAATAAAGTATATTCCTTCTAAGATGAGAAAGTATCATTCTGCTTTATAGAAGGTATGGAAAATAACTTACTAAAATTTTTGAAGCCTAAGAGGCCTGATCAGGTTGGTCTTAATGATTTCCCAAATTATTTCTTATTTAACTTATAACGACCCATACTTTACATACATTATTAATACTTAAAAATTTAAGCATACTTATTACAACATATAACAAAACCACGAAAGGACCGTATAGGTATAGTGTCTTTAGAAACTGGGAAACATAAACAACTGGTTCATAAAGCGTCTACACTGTCTCCCATTTATTTCATCATATCTATAGTCCCTTTTGGAATATCTTACTTAATAACCTTATTCCTGACCTAGGGAAAGAAAACATACAAAAGAGTGATCTCAAATTCTCAGTAAGGGTAAACAAAAGAAATGTCAATCACATCATATACATAAGAATATAACTTTTGGAAATCTTAACCTGCAAAAGAAATCATAATTTCATAACATGGGATAAATCATAGTAGTGAAATGTAATCCCAATAATCATAACTTAAAACATGAAACTTTGTGGCATACACACAAAATCATTGAGAATCATTTCTTGTTAGTCAAGACTCATTGCCAAGACTATCTAAGTGGACAAAGTCCATTTCTGAACTGAGTTCATTCCCCGTTTGAGTCCTGTTTCACTGAACCGGTATAACCTACCATTCCATCCATGTCTATCTCACGAGATATAAAATCTTTACCCAATTCATTAGATGGAGATATAGGTCCCACCCATCTCATAATGATACCATTCTTATGTGTGCCACAAAATCATAAATCATACATCATTGCATAACCCATGTAATAAAAATGGGAATCTTAAACATCATGACATCATCAAACAATTCATATAAGATAAAGGAATTCATAAAAATAATTACATCACAACATAATCAAATCAATGTAATAATAGGGATATAAACAGAACCCTATATTATCTTAGATGGAAAATATTTTTGATAAAACACTTGAACTCAATTCTTGAGGAAAATATCCTTTCAAATTCAAAAACATTTTCCTTTTTTAACATGTCATGCCATTTTAAACTAAATAAGTTGATTAAAAATAAACTTGAAAACTTGTAAAGGAAGATTCTTGGAAATAATGTTTTAAAAATCCATTCATGCCATATAAGTTAAAAAAACATTCTTTGTACTTTTGTCAGAAAAGTCAAAAAGTACCTCGTACAAAAAACGACAAAATATTCCTTTCATATCCTTTACTAAAAACTCACCGAAGGGTAAAATTGGATTTAAACAATTGTATGTGGATGGAAATAATATTACATATTTAGGATACATTTATTTGGATGATAAAATACACCCCAGTAAATACTAAAGTATAAACAATCTCGGATAAAAATGAGATTGTGAGATTTCCCTTACCTTAGGTCCGATTTGATTCGTAAGTGTCCAAACCTCCTGTATAATGATTTAAATAATGTTATTGACTTATTCCATAATCATACTTACTGTTATGATATCATATATGGTCATATTCTTAGCTTCTTATTAGTAATATTTCATTACTACTTGTTATTCGGGTGTTTATTACTTTTTGTTCTTATGCGTGTTTTGTCGAATAAATTCATATTCTTCTCTTTAGGTTATAGATACCTCATTTCCAGAATGGTATTAGTGTAATATATATCATATTCATTCATTCAATTCATTTATATAATCATTATTCAATGAAGATCATGTAGAACGAGTCGCATCACATCGTGGAGACGGTATTCCGTACGTACGCACGAGTGATGATATCGTTCCTATGATCGTGGAATTATATTGGAGTGTATGTATACTATTTCATAATCAATATTACTTTATAATAGTCATATATAGTCATTATTTACACCATTATACCCATCTAAGTAAGGTGGTGGTGGAAAATAGATTACACCACGGCGTGGAGACGATATTCCGTACGTACGCACGCGTGGTGATTTCTTTTTCCGTAGGATGGATAGATGGTGAAATAGGGTTGTTTAATACTTATAATAACATATCAGTATATGAGTGATAATTATGTTATTACTTCATAATTAAACAACTAAAGAATAATAAGTGGAAGAAGAAATAAAGATGAAAGAATCAGTAACGGACATTACCTCTTCTTTGAAGTGCTTCTTTGAGACCTTCTTTTAGGGCACTAAAATAGGTCTTTGAAGAAGACCAGAACCTCTAGGATGTTTCTAGGGAAGTGGATAGGATACATTGGCAGGGTTTGGCCGAGCTAGAAGGCTCAAAGTGGTGTGAGGAAGAGGAGGAGGAGGTGCCATTTTATAAGGGAGGAGAGGGGCACCTTTGGAATAACTAAAAATATTATTTTATTATAAAGTAAAATTCGGTTTTTAATAGCTCCAAATTGATATATTTGGAAGGAAATGTGGGTAGGGGTCTAAACCCTCTCATCCAATAGAATTTAGACAAGTTTAGGTATCAATTTTAACCTTATCATTTAGATTTAACTTTAAGTTAGATAATTTAACTTTCACCGTGTCTTCTTGTTTTCTTACACTATAAGGTCACTAAACTTACTATATCAAGACAAAAGAACCCCAAGTTGTCCTTTATTAATATATATAACCTTATCTAAGTCATTTTTCTGAACCGTAGATTTTTAGGAATAAAATAACAATTACTAATATAATATTTGTTTTAAAAACTATTTTATGTCAATTTTGACACTATTTAGTAATTTATTTTTTTGAAAATCATAACAGAATTATTAGTTCTAAACCAGTTAATTAAATCAATACTAACATGTCATATTAACCTAGGAAATTAGTTTTATTCATAAAAAAGTCTTAAATTACATTTATTTGGGTATTTATAACATCAATTATGTCAATATTTCATTAATAAGATAATTACTGCATCATCATTGTGTCAAAAATAAATTAAATTATTTAATGTCTAAAAATTACAAATAAAATACCATTATGTAGAAATCTTTTTAGCTTTCTAATGAATATTTATAGTCGAATTTATCTTATGTATAACCCCATATTAAAAATTATTTACTTATTAAACTTTGATTTTAACTATTTTAACCCTTCTTTAAATAAATTAATAATAAATGTCCTAATCTAATCCAAGTGGGCCTAAATGGTAATATTTTATTCCTAAGGTTGTTTTTGGTCGAATTACACTTGTCCAATAGAATTAGGACATGTGTTAGGGTAATAATAATATCATTTGTACCCTTAATTGCCCTATTTACTTTTAACCGTGGTAAAAAAAGTAAAAAGTTACGATTCACCAAAAAATTATTTTCATCTCATTGAACCACATTTTACTTACTGACATCAACCATGTGTCTCAGATTTTCAAAATTCCACTCACAGAAGCGGTAAAATTCAGTTTTATGAAAAATTCAGTTTTTTAACTACCACTTAGTGGTTTCACTATTCATCAAAAATTGAAAGTTTTCAGAAAAATTCCAAAATTTCTCCCTAGGCTAATTTCGATATTCCGAATCCAAAAATGAAGTCCATTTTGGAAAATAAAATTTATAAAATTTCAAAAAGTGGTTATTACTATTCATAACTGCTAGTTTTAATAATATTTTAATAGCATATCTTTGTTTAGTGAAACTCGGTATTGCGTACGACGCAAGCTATCGAGGAAGGCCACGGTTGCGTGTAAAGCAAGCTAAGCTAGTGTTGTGTGTAGTGAAAGATTCCTTTGATGATTTATATAACATAAAAACAAAATATTTCACATAAAAGTCTCGGGTGTTACATTCTACCCCGCATAAAATGAATTTCGCCCTCGAAATTCGTCACTTTGTAACAAACAGATGAGGATACCTCTCCCTCATCATATCCTCAAGCTCACATGTAGCTTCTTCTAATTGGTGGTTCCTCCATAAAACTTTCACCAAGCGAGTGGTCTTGCTTCGTAGGATTTTTTCGCTATGATCCAGAATCTCTATCGGTTGTTCTTCATAAGAAAGATCTTGCTCCAGCGGTACAACTTCTGAGCTAAGTACATGTGAAGGATCAGGTATGTACTTTCTCAGGAGAGATACATGGAACACATCGTGAACTTGAGAGAGATTCAGTGGAAGCGTCAATCGGTAGGCTACATTCCCAACACGATCCAGTATTTCAAAAGGACCAATATATCTAGGGCTCAACTTCCCCTTCTTTCCAAATCTCATGACTCTCTTCAAGGGAGATATTCGTAAGAACACTTTATCACCCACTTCAAACTCTAGGTCTTTTCTTCGGTTGTCGGTATAACTTTTCTATCGACTCTGAGCTGCTCTTATGTGTTTTTGAATAGATCTGACCTTTTCTGCCATTTCATTAATGAGATCAGGTCATAATAGCTTTCTTTCCCCAACTTCATCCCAGCAAGTTGGAGTCCTGCATTTCTTTCCATAGAGAGATTCATAATGAGCCATATGAATACTGGAGTGAAAGCAATTATTATAAGAAAATTCCACCAAAGGTAGGTGTTGATCCCAACCACCTTTGAAATCCATAGAGCAAGCTCTCAACATATCTTCTAGAGTTTGAATTGTTCTCTCAGACTGACCATCTTTCTGAGGATGATAAGCAGTACTGAAACTCAACTCTGTATCCAAAGTATGCTGAAGACTTCGCCAGAACTTCGAGGTAAATCTCGGATCCCGATTAGATATAATAGAAAGTGGTACTCCATGCAATCTTACCACTTCCTTTACATATATCCTGGAAAGATGATCCAGAGAGAAATCCTCTCTAATAGTAATGAAGTGTGCAGACTTTGTAAGATGATCAACTATGACCCAGATAGCATTATTGCCTTTGGATGTTTTAGGAAGTCCTGTGACAAAGTCTATAGTGATGTTTTCCCATTTCCATTCGGGTATGGGTAATGGTTGTAACATCCCCTTAGACTTCTGTCTCTCAGCTTTAACTTGCTGACAAACCAAGCATCGAGATACATATTCAGCAATATCTCTTTTCATGTCATCCCACCAGAAGTACTCTTTCAGGTCCCTATACATCTTCGTGCTTCCAGGATGAATAGAGAATGAAGAACTATGAGCCTCATCCAGCAGCTCCTTCTTTAATTCGGGGATGGGAGGAACACAAACCCGATTCCTGAACATTATTATCCCATCACAATCAAGGTTGAATTCATGAACATTTATCACCTTCTTTTGTAACTCTACATCTTCTTTCTGTGCCTCTTTAATCTTCACATGTATAGATGGTTGAACATTCATTTGAGAAAGATACGATTTTTCCCCTTCCATTATAATTCCAAGATCCATCCTTTGTAAATCCGTAAATATTGGATTTTTTTTTATCCTCATCATGGATAAACTGGCATGGTCTAGTCGACTTAATGCATCTGCCACCTTGTTTGCTTTCTCAGGGTGGTAATGGATTGAGCAGTCGTAATCCTTAATCAGCTCCAACCATCTTCTTTGGCGCATATTCAGCTCCTTTTGTGTGAAAATATACTTTAAACTTTTATGATCAGTATAAATGTCACACCTTTCTCCATAAAGATAATGCCTCCAAATATTTAATGCAAAGATTACCACAGCTAACTCCAAATCATGAGTTGGGTAATTTTTCTCATGGATTTTCAAATATCGTGAGGCATAATCTATCACCATATCATTTTGCATAAGAACACACCCCAATCCCTTCTTGGATGCATCACTATAGATCACAATCCTTTCTCCACTACAAGGCAGTGTGAGCACAGGTGCACTGGATAACCTTATTTCCAACTCCTTGAAATTCTCTTCACATTCTTCCGTCCAAACAAACTTAACTCCTTTCCGAGTCAACTTGGTGAGTGGATTAGATAATCGTGAAAAATCTTTCACAAAACGTCAATAATATCCAGCCAAACCAAGGAAACTTCGGATCTCAGTTACTGTTGTTGGTCTCGACCATCTTTTGATAACCTCTGTTTTTGTTGGATCCACAGATATCCCCTCTTTTGAGATTATGTGACCCAAAAATGAAACTTTTTGAAGCCAAAATTCACACTTGGTAAATTTGGCATAAAGCTTCTCCTTTCTCAGGGTCTTCAATATAATTCTCAAGTGATCTTCATGTTCTTCCTTGCTCTTTGAATAGACAAGAATATCGTCTATAAAGACTACCATAAATTGATCAAGATAGTCTCTAAAGACTCTATTCATTAGATCCATGAAGATAGCAGGGGAATTAGTAAGACCAAATGGCATCACTATAAATTCATAGTGTCCATACCTTGTACGGAAAGCCATCTTTGGTATATCCTCCCTTTTGACCCTTAATTGATGATACCCTGAACGAAGATCAATCTTGGAAAAGTATTGAGCTCCGCGTAGTTGGTCAAATAAGTCATCAATGCGTGGGAGAGGATATTTGTTCTTGATAGTGATCTT
The DNA here is from genome assembly GCA_963277665.1 of Viscum album. Taxonomy (NCBI): domain Eukaryota; kingdom Viridiplantae; phylum Streptophyta; class Magnoliopsida; order Santalales; family Viscaceae; genus Viscum; species Viscum album. The sequence goes on along the minus strand of OY728158.1, from coordinate 348,027,983 downwards.
GTTAAGTTCTTGATAATCAGTGCAGAGTCTCATTGATCCATCTTTCTTATTAAAAAATAGAACAGGTGCTCCCCAAGGTGACGCACTAGGGCGTATGAATCCCTTATCAAGATTCTACTGGAGTTGCTTCTTCAATTCCTGCAACTCAATTGGGACCATTCTATAAGGTGTCTTTGAAATAGGAAAAGCACCCGGTACGAGTTCTATTGAAAACTCAACTTCACAATTTGGTGGAAGACCCAATAATTCCTCCAGAAAGACATCATCAAACTCCCGTACAATGGTCATATTCTTAATCGTGAGTTTCTCACAAACCATTTGAGATAAATAACCTTCATTTAGTGGAATCAAGACCTATAAGGTAGAAGGAATTTCCACTGGAAGGTTATGTTCATCCTTGCATTGATAGATGATCATAGATTGATCTGGAATATGAAATGTGACTTCCCTTCTTTGGAAATTGATATGAGCTCTATATAAATAAATCTAATCCATGCCAAGAATCACATCAAATTCCACTATAGGAAGGATCACAAGATTTGCAGGAAGCACTTTCCCACAAACTTTGATCGGAGAAGAATTATAAACTTTTGATGCGACTGTTGTGCCATTAGGTGTTGTCACAGCTAACTCAACATCTAATTGTTGAGGAAATACGGTGATACCCTTAGAAAATTCTTCAGAAATAAAAGAGTGGGTGTATCTAGAATAAAATAAAACATTTGCTACTTTAGAGTGGATGGTAAGTGTACCTTTCACCACATCGTTATCGTACTCCACATCACTGATAGAAATTGCATGTGACTTTCCTTTGTCTTTAGCCTTAAGAGTTTGTTGACGTCGACCATCATCATCAACCCTTGGATTATGGCATTTATTGGCATAATGTCCCATCTCCTTGCACTTGAAACATTGAAGTGTAGTAGGTTCATTCTGTTTATTCCTTCCTTTGTTTGCATCATTAGACATCTTCTACCCATCATCGCGGCATTCAAATGCCCGATGACCTTCCTTTCCACATTTGAAACATTTACTTGTCCCTTTAAGACAACTCCCTCCATGTTTCTTTCCACACTTTGAGCATAAGGGAAAGCTCATCTTCTTTTCATTGTGCTCTTTAGATTTTCCTTTGAATTCCATTTTCCTCTTCTTATCAAACCCATATGACTGATGGGTTACTCCAATCTCCATCTCAACTTTGAGAGCACATCGAATGATTTCCTCGTAGCTATTGAAGTCCCTTATGGATAAGTCCCTTTTAAGACTTGGTTTTAAGCCACTAAATAATCGATCGATCTTACTCTCAGGTTGGATAATAATACCAGAATCGTACCTTGCAAGTCTTGTAAAATTTGCTTCATAGGTACCAACAGATTCATCATCCTTTTGCTTCAGTTCAAGAAACTCTTTCTCCATCTTTGTTCAGAGAATACGAGGGTAGTACTTATTGAAAAATATGTTCTTGAACTAGTCCCATTCCATGGACTCAATTTCATCCCTTTTCCTCATATTCTTGATAAGATTCCACCATTGATCAGAATCACCTTCCAAATGATACACTGCTAAGATGACTTTATCATGCTCAGAACATTGAAGAACTGAAAATATCTTTTCAGTAGTACTAATCCATTATTCAGCAACTAATGGATCAGTAGACCCGCTGAATGAAGTTGGACGCTGTCTCATGAAGGATTCAACAGAATGTTGCTCCTTCCATTGCTCGTTTGGAAGTCCTGCATGATTTATAGTTTGAGAAAGCTATGTGAGCACGGCTACAAGATTTTTCATTCCAGCTCCCATAACGTTTGGTTGCTCAGGGGGACAATCATTGCATTTCCCGTCACATTCCGCATTAACACGGTTCCTTCGGGTTCCATCCATTGGCTAAAACCAAGAAGAATAGTGTGAGAAACACTAATTATAATAAGAAAACCACATAATCAAGAATAAAATTTCACACTTAAGGTCTTATCCTAGGTTATTCATGGCCATTTCTAAAACACTAAGATTGTGTTCTATGCTTAGACTTATTCTTAGGGTTCTTACTAAGGCTTTCACATCCTAGTTTCCAATGGTTGACTATACCTTTCCTTTGATACCAACTATAACGACCCATACTTTACATACATTATTAATACTTCAAAATTGAAGCATACTTATTACAACATATAACAAAACCATGAATGGACCATATAGGTATAATGTCTTTAGAAACTGGGAAACATAAACAACTGGTTCATAAAGCGTCGACACTAACTCCCATTTATTTCAACATATCTATAGTCTCTTTTGGCATATCTTACTTAATAACCTTCTTCCTGGCCTGGGGAAATAAAACATACAAAAGGGTGAGCTCAAATGCTCAGTAAGGGTAAACAAAAGAAATTTCAATCACATCATATACATAAGAACATAACTTTTGGAAATCTTAACCTACAAAAGAAATCATAATTTCATAACATGGGATAAATCATAGTAGTGAAATGTAATCCCAATAATCATAACTTAAAACATGAAACTTTGTGGAATACACACATAATCGTTGAGAATCATTTCTTGTTAGTCAAGACTCATTTCCAAGACTATCTTAGTGGACGAAGTCCATTTCTGAACTGAGTTCATTCCTCGTTTCAGTCCTGTTTCACTGAACCGGTATAACCTACAGGTCCAGCCATGTCTATCTCATGAGATATAAAACCTTTACCCAATGCATTGGAGGGAGATATAGGTCCCACCCATCTCATAATGATACCATTCTTATGTGTGCCACAAAATCATAAATCATACATCATTGCATAACCCATTTAATAAAAATAGGAATCTTAAACATCGTGACATCATCAAAAAATTCATATAAGATAAATTAATTCATAAAAACAATTCCATCACAACATAATCAAATAGATGTAATAATAGGGATATAAACAGAACCCTATATTATCTTAGATGGAAAATAATTTTGATAAAACACTTGAACTCCATTCTTGAGGAAAATATCCTTTCAAATTCAAAAACATTTTCCTTTTTTAACATGTCATACAATTTTAAACTAAAGAAGTTGATTAAAAATAAAATTTAAAACTTGTAAATGAATCTTCTTGGAAATAATGTTTTAAAAATCCATTCATGCCGTATAAGTTAAAAAAACATTCTTCGTACTTTTGTCGGAAAAGTCAAAAAGTACCTCGTATGAAAAACGACAAAAGATTCCTTTCATATCCTTTACTAAAAACTCACCGAAGGGTAAAATTGTATTTAAACAATTATAGGTGGATGGAAATAATATTACATATTGAGGAAACATGGATTTGGATGATAAAATACACCCCAGTAAATACTAAAGTATTAACAATCTCAGATAAAAATGAGATTGTGATATTTCCCTTACCTTAGGTCTGATTTGCTTCGTAAGTGTCCGAACCTTCTGTATAATGATTTAAATAATGTTATTGAATTATTCCAGAATCATACTTATTGTTATGATATCATATATGGTCATATTCTTAGCTTCTTATTAGTAATATTTCATTACTACTTGTTATTCGGGTGTTTATTACTTGTTGTTCTTATGCGTGTTTTATCGAATAAATTCTTATTCTTCTCTTTAGGTTATAGATACCTCATTTCCAGAATGTTATTAGTGTAATATATATCATTTTCATTCATTCAATTCATTTATATAATCATTATGCAATGAAGATCATGTAGAACAAGTCGCATCACATCGTGGAGATGGTATTCCGTACGTACGCACGAGTGATGATATCGTTCCTATGATCGTGGAATTGTATTGGAGTGTATGTATACTATTTCATAATCAATATCACTTTATAATAGTCATATATAGTCATTATTTACACCATTATACCCATCCAAGTAAGGTGGTGGTGGAAAATAGATTACACCACAGTGTGGAGACGATATTCCGTACGTATGCACGCGCAGTGATTTCTTTTTCCGTAGGATGGATAGATGGTGAAATAGGGTTGTTTTATAATTATAATAACATATCAGTATATGAGTGATACTGATGTTATTACTTCATAATGAAACAACTAAAGAAGAAGAAGTGGAAGAAGAAATAAAGATGAAAGAATCGGTAACGGACATTACCTCTTCTTTGAAGTGCTTCTTTGAGACCTCCTTTTAGGGCACTAAAATAGGTCTTTGAAGAAGAACAGAACCTTTAGAATGTTTCTAGGGAAGTGAAGAGGAGAAATTGGCAGGGGTTTGCCAAGCTTGAAGGCTCAAAGTGGTGTGAGGAAGAGGGGGAGAAGGTGCCCTTTTATAAGGGAGGAGAAGGGCACCTTTGGAATAACTAAAAATAATATTTTATTATAAAGTCAAATTCGGTTTTTAATAGCTAAAAATTGATATATTTCGAAGATAAGGTCGGTAGGGGTCGAAATCCTCTCATCAAATAAAATTTAGACAAGTTTAGGTATCAATTTTAACCTTATCATTTAGATTTAACTTTAAGTTAGATAATTTAACTTTCACCATGTCTTCTTGTTTTCTTACACTATAAGGTTAATAAACATACTATATCAAGCCAAACGAACCCCAAGTTGTTTATTATTAATATATATAACCTTATCTAAGTCATTTTGCAGAAACTTAGATTTTTAGAAATAAAATATCAATTACTAATATAATATTTGTTTTAAAAACTATTTTATGTCAATTTTGACACTATTTAGTAATTGATTTTTGTAAAAATCATAACAGAATTATTAGTTCGAAAACAGTTAATTAAATCAATAATAACATGTCATATTAAAATATGAAATTATTGGAATTCATAAAAAAGTCTCAAATTACATTTATTTGGGTATTTATAACATCAATTATGTCAATATTTCATTAATAAGATAATTACTGCATCATCGTTGTATCATAAATAAATTAAATTATTTAATGTCTAAAAATTAAAAATAAAATACCATTATGTATTAAATCTTTTTATCTTTCTAATGAATATTTATAGTTGAATTTATCTTATGTATAACCCCATATTAAAAATGATTTACTTATTAAACTTTGATTTTAACTATTTTAACCCTTCTTTAAATAAATTAATAATAAATGTCCTAATCTAACCCAAGTGGTCATAAATGGTCATATTTTATTCCTAAGGTTGTTTTTGGTCGATTTACACTTGTCCAATAGAATTAGGACATGTGTTAGGGTAATAATAATATCATTTTTACCCTTAATTACCCTATTTACTTTTAACCGTGGTAAAAAAAGTAAAAAGTTACTATTCACCAAAAAATTATTTTCATCTCATTGGACAACATTTTACTTATTGACATCAACCGTGTCTCTCAGATTTTCGAAATTCCACTCACAGAAGCGGTAAAATTAAGTTTTATGAAAAATTCAGTCTTTTAACTACCACTTAGTGGTTTCACTATTCATCAAAAATTGAAAGTTTTCAGAAAAATACCAAAATTTCACCCTAGGCTAATTTCGATATTCCGAATCCAAAAATGAAGTCCATTTTAAAAAATAAAATTTATAAAATTTCAAAAAGTGGTTATTACTATTCATAACGGCTAGTTTTAATAATATTTTAATAGCATATCATTGTTTAGTGAAACTCGGTATTGCGTACGACGCAAGCTATCAAGGAAGGCCGTGGTTGCGTGTAAAGCAAGCCAAGCTAGTGTTGTGTGTAGTGAAAGATTACTTTGATTATTTATATAACATAAAAACAAAATATTTCACATAAAAGTCTCAGGTGTTACATAACTGAACCTTGGTCCACACCATCCAAGAGTGGTTTGTTCTTAAAGAAATCCTACAAAATATGGTTGATTATATGCAAGTGAATCTGGGTAAATCAATAGTACAAGTGGAATGTGTTTTCTTCACCACTCCCAAAGAATAATGTGAATGGAAAAAAGTTATGAGGAGGAGTGTATAAAATTTCAATGATTGGATGACTAGGAAAATAATCAACCAAACTCATGTTGTCCTCATCTCATAGTTAAACAAAACAAATGTACCATCAGTTTCCTCTACCATAATACAACAAACATCATCAGAATTATAGTCTTAAATAAATAGATATTCCAAGAAATGACATGGTCAGATGAATGAAAATCATATACTAGATGATGAGCCTATTCAAATACCAAAACCAGTCCTAAATCTCTCAGATTTCATGCCCCTATCCCCAATAGAACATGCATCATCCCACCAAATGGTACCATGATAATTGTCCTACCAGATGGAATACTCATTAGATAAATAATTAATCTTAGGTTTCATTAACTCATTCAATTAATGGATCCCTTCTATGATGATGAAAAATATTACTAACCCAAGTTCCCTAAAGTAGATCAAACCACAGATAGAGGCCACATGAGATCATGATTAAGGAAAATATGTAGCCATGGTTGAACCCAAAATACCATCCACTTCCCTTACATAGATATTTATACTATCGAGACTCATGGAAGAGCCCTTCTATAAACACAAAAATAACATGGAAGCATACCCACATTCACTAAGAGTTTCCCAGACTTGATAATTTTAGAAGATCAACTAGAAGGAATGAAATGGTCTCATCAACCCAGATTGGTAGGTAGGGCCAGCTATCCTAACCCAACAATCGCAAAAATACCCTCAACATCTATTCAACTACCCGAATCCCTTACACCAGGTTCCTAAAACTATAAATTACATTCTAGGGAAATACTCTTCATAGTAATACACATAAATTTGGCTCAAAAATACATCATCCTAAAGAAGTTGGCCATAGTTATAGAAAAACTATCAATAATGGATGCTCTTAACTTGTCAAAGGACCTTTGAGAAGAAATTTTAGAGGCCTTTCTAATACCACAAGAGTAAAAAGATGAGATCACTACCACCAAGGTATACCATGTAGAGATATTCCCTTTATAATATCATGTGGTTATCACCTTTAAAAGACATGACAAGGATGATATGATACAAGGACCCATCAAGACATTATATGTGTCTAAAAGGCTAAATTAAATTTTTATACATCAATATTTTATAAAAAATGGATCGAGATTCAATATCATTTTGATCCAAATACTTTTCTAGTTGGTACAGAGTGAATTCGACATATTACCCTCTCTTTTGACACTTCAAGGGTATGGAAAAAGTGAACAAAATCCCCTTAATCAGATCAATATCAAAACTCAATTTGGGGAACTAATGTCTAAATATGAATTAATGGTTGCCTAATTGGATATAGACTTCAATTTTCTATTGGGAAATCCTTGGTTGCACCAACATATGACAACCACTTCATCATATTACCAATGTCTCAAGAACTATTCCAATGGGAAAAGTATGACATTATATGGTGATAAATAACCATTTGAGTATTTTGATTCTTAATATATTGATACAATATTATACCAGAGATATGGGAAGAAACCCATAACTAATCATGTTTCTTGGGTTACCACCCCAAATGGTTTAGAAACAACCTAGTCCGACCCATTCAAGGAATTCAATGATGAATATGTGCAACCTATCAACTAGATTGAGGATTTCAGTTCATGATTGGGAATGTACTCATCATCCCTCATTATATTAGTCATGTCAGTTGAACCAAAATGTACCAAATAATTCTTTGAACTTCCCATCATTGGTGATTATTCAAGTGAAAACACCCTCTCTCTATCCATGAAAGTTCAGCATATCCCAGTGCTATTAGCTAAACCTGAATGAATTTTCATTACACCATTGGATAATATAGAAATATATACCTCTGAATATCCTAATATTAGTATGCCTACTAACAATAAATATTCACCTTCATCACTCATATATCCTGATGAGGGAATGTGGGAGTGGGAAGAGGATGATAACCGTAAAGATGCTCCTCCAAAATTCAAGAAAGGTGTCTTTACCACCAGTGATGAACTCTGATAGGTAAATCTAGGCATAGAGAAACATTTGCGACCTACTCTGATCAGTGAAGATATTCCCATTGAATAAAATGATGTATATATCTATTTATTAAAGTAGAATTGATATGTATTTGTTTTTAATTACATAGAAATAATAGGAATCAATCCGGATGTGGCTTCCTATCACCTGAATCTACCTAAAATTCATCATGGATACAAGTATAAATCCAGGACAACACATCTAACTAATACTAAAAAAGTTGAAGCTGATGTTGATAATATTATCAAATAAAAATTAATTATGGAATTCTAGCACTTGAAATGGATCACCAATATAGTCCCAATAAGAATGTAAAATGGGAAAATAATAGTTTTCATTGATTTTAGTGATCTCAACCAGAACTGTCCAAAAGATGACTTTCTAGTTCCAATTATAGAACTTCTGACTGATGTGATATCTAGATACCAAGCCTTATTTTTTATGTATGGCTACTCAAAATATAACCAAATCTGAAATATCCCTAGTGGAATAATCCACTACCTTTAGGGCTCCCTAATTAGTATATTTCTATTAGTTGATTCCCTTTATCATAAAGAATGTTGGGGATACATACCAACATTCCATGAATATCACCTTCAAACCCTTTTTAGGAAAGTCTACTGAGTTATTTTTTGATGATTATGGGTGAAATATTAATAATGTTATTTCCATCTTGCTAACCTTGAGATTTTTTTCAACAAACTGCAACAACATAGTTTAAAAATGAACCACCTAAATTGTTCTTTTAGTGTATCCTTGGTAAATTTTTGAAGCTTTATAGTATGATGCTGTGGAATTTAAGTCATCCTTGAGAATACAAAGGATATAATTGACATGTCACCTCCTCAAAACCTAAAATAGTTTAGAGGACTATAGGTATGTTTTCCCTATATTCAACACTTTATAGCCAACTTAGTAGGAAAATTCTTTCCTTTGACTAAGTTGATGATAAAATGGATCACATATCAGTCAGATGATGGATCTCAAGAACCATTTGATAATATTACGAAATATATTTTTAGTCCACCAATGTTGATGTCTCTTATTAAAGGAAATTCACTCATCTTATATGTGAAAACATAAGAGCGATCATTGAGTTCTTTCCTCGTACAAAAAAATGATGTTCAAAATGAAAACAACCTCTATTATCTCAGTCGAACTATTCTAAATTATATGACTCATTTTTGGATATCTAGAAGAACTATATGGAATTAATAATCATAGTTCAAAAGTTGATTCACCACCTACAACACCATGACATCCATTTGTTCTATCAAACTGACCCGCTCAAATATATCCTCAACCATCCCATATTGAATGAAAATTTAGAATAATGGGAGATCATTTTGTAGTATTTTTTTATTTATTTCATACCTTAGAATGTGAAAAAAGGATAGACTTTAATAGATTTACTCATAGAGTATCCCTCTGTAGATGAAATTTTTGTGAGTTTTGAACTACCAAATGATGAGATATTCTCTTTCTAGGGTTCCCCCATAACATGGGAGAGCTATTTTCATGACACATCTAATAATCCAATAGAAAAAATGATGTAAGACCCCAATTTCAATAAATTCATGTTAGGTTTTATCCTTATATATCTTGAAAAAGGAAACTATTCCTAATTATTTCCTATTTTCAAATGGTTGTACTAATAATGAGGCAGAATACCAAGCCATTCTTATAGGCTTATAACTCACACTATTAATACTATTGGCCCATATAAACTTCCAAGGTGACTCAAAGATGGTAATCAAGAAAGTTTATGGTGATCACGCTAATAGGAAAGAATAGATGACCCCCCTTCTTGATTATGCTTGAGGATTGATGGTTGAATTCCCCTCAGAACCAAAATTGACTCCAATCCTGTGATCATATAATTATCAAGCAGATACACTTGAATATATGGCTATATCATTGGAAGATCCAGATAGATATGAACCATTCATCAATATTTCACATCACAGGATGGTATTATCGTTTGTTCAAATTATCCTAGAATAGATCAATGAGGTCATTTCCGCCCATGAAATAGAAAATCCTACAAATTATTGAATGGAATCCATCTTGGAATACCTAAAAACTGGGACTCTTCTATCAGAAAAATCCATGAAAGAACCTATCTAATGACACACGATTAATTTTACTCTCTATAATATCTCAGGTCATTAGAATGTCCATTATACAAAATGATTTGATGGAGTTTTACTCATGTGAATTGAAGGATATGAGACTATTGACATTATTTAAGAAGTTCATGTTGGTGATTATGATTCCCACTAGTTAGGAACCAAGTTATCTCACCAAATTAGAAGGCTCGAATATTTCTAGCCTTCGATAACATAGGATTGAACACAATTCACAAAAAAGTGTCATCCCTATAAAATGAATACCAATTTCATACATCAAACCCCAGAGTTTTTTTCATACTTCCAAATACTCATGGAATTTCAACATATGGGGAATAGATATTGTGGGACTATACCCTACCACTACAACCAATCAATTTAAATATATCCTCACTGCTATCAAATTCTTCTCTAAATGGACTAAAGTAATAGCCCTCAAAGAAGTAGGGACATAGGGAAATATCAATTTCATGACATATAGCATCATAACTTGGATTGTTGTCCCTTATACAATGCTAATAGACAGTGGAACCCACTTATATTCTTCTAGGAATATAAAATTGATTCCAACTATTCATAAAACTATCATATAGAAAAAAATGGAAAGATAGAGGCTTTCAAAAAAACTCTATCAAACATACTTTAGAAAATCATGAAAGGGGGAAAATCCTAGCCTGAAAGTCCTCTACATTCCTTATAGACATACCATACCATACCCTAAACTACAATATAGGTGACCCCATATTCATTGGTCTATGGGACATAAATAGTTTGTCCCATTGAATTCTAGTTTCCTTCACTCTGTATTTCCATCTTTCATCAATTATCTATAGATGAGTAGTCCCATAAATCTTCATAAGAATAATAATTGATGGATGATAAAAGACTACATACCTTATATCATCCATAGGTTCACCCAAACCAAATATCTTGATCTTTCAATAAGAAATTTTAAATTCATTCATTCCTGCAAGGGGAACTGGTCTTGGCCCTCAGGACCCCAATGATACCTAAGAATAAACATTCATAGCATGAACAAAAATGGGAAGAACCTTTTTCTATCCATAAGGACTATTCTAATAAAGAATGTTAATTTATAAAAATGGATGGTGATCATACTATTCCCCCTACCAATGAAATATTTCTCAATAAAAATTTCATGTGATTAATGATATTTGGTCCTAGTCATATGAACCAAAACTATAAGATGTCATTCATCCTTAACATATGACATTAAACTACATGGAATAATACTTTACTCACAACCCAAAAAGGTATGACCCATACCATCATAGTCATAAGATGATAAATTTTACAAAAACGTCCTTAGAATAAGACATCAAAATTTTGTATTCCCCTATGCACCAAACATAGGATGCCCTGGGCGACAAGCCTAGGAAACCTTGTGTTATGAGCACGGGATGCCTCTTATGAGAAGATTTCCCATATTCCTGGTAAACTCTTCTTATGAGATGATTTCTTGAATGCCTGGGAAACTCTTCTTATAAAATTATTTCCTAAAAACCTATGAAACTCTTCTTATGATATGATTTCCCCAACACCTGGGAAACTCTTCTTATGATATGACTTCCCAAACACCTGGAAAACTCTTCATCTGAGATAATTTCCAAAATTCTTGGGTAATTATTCTTACAAGATGATTTCTTAAATTCTTGAGTATCTTTTGATGTATAATCCCTACATCCCTTGTTGTTACTTCATCCATGGTACAAGTCCCATTACCTCATAATGTTAAACTGCATGGAATGATGAGAATAATGTGTGGATTGATTCTCATTTTGATGAGATATATAATGAAACATATATTATATGAACTGGGATCATCCACAAAACAAAAAACATGATTCCCCATTCCTTGAGTATGAGTCATATCCGCATAGGTAATCATTACTCAGAACTATGTATGGATTGATTCAAGTTTCCATGTGATGCGTAGTGCTTCCTAGACCTTATTTATCAAGCCCAGCTACAAATTCTGTACCTGGGGAAAATTTTCTTCACTCTTATTTCACTCTATTTGATTCATTCATGTCAGATTCCTCCTTAATAGTTGAAAAATCCACTCCATACTTGATGGTTTTATTATCTCACTTCACTAGATTGCTTTGAATCACCCCCACACGATAAGGGAAACCATCATTGTTTCTTGTTTATCACACTAAATATTTCTCACATGGGATTAGGAATATTGTTAAGGGCCTATTAATATGGTTATGTAACTTTATAGTCCAAGCACTATGACCGTAAACTACATGCATCTTACTCGAAAGGCATTTGTATGATGTCAGATCTCATACCCTTTCTTCATGTCGGGTGACCAAACATCCTTGTTTCATGAAGTTAAAGTAATGGGAAACATCCTAACTATAATATATTAAACTGCATGGTCCATGTCTTAATTTTATGAAAAAAAATACATGTTTTGGATGTACTCACTGGAAGGGACCACCATTCCAGGTGTCAGTCTCTCAACATACTTTTTCTATAGAACTATGTATGGATTGATTATTATCTCGATGGGGTATATATTGACACCAAGATTCTACAATCTGGTTCCAACTATAAAACAAGAAAATATGCCCCCACTCTCCTATTTATCATCCAAATCTTCATGGGAGAGTCTAGTGTGGGTTCTCACTTCATTTTTGATCCCATATTCAAATAAAAAAAATACCCCTCCCTACATACGGATCAAAATTGTGTACGGAAATTTCTCTATAACTATGTGTGGCTTTATTCCTATTACCATAAGATACGTAGTGACACCTATATAAAAAATCATATTCCAACTATAATATAAAAATTTCCCCCTTTCCTATGTATGGGTCAGATCTACATAAGGATTTTTCTATATAATAACTACATGTGGCTTCATTTCTATTACCAAAGGATACATAGTGATTCATGGATCTCATATCCTGGGTCCATCCACAAATGGAACCCCTCATTATATACAAGTTAGACCTATAAAAGTAACATTATACCCATTCCTAGTCAATTATGGCCTAAATAATCCCTTCATACTTAGGCACATTCCTTTCACAAAACATACTCTATGCCTTGGGAAATTTGGATCTAGATAATATTTTCTTGGCTATCAGTAACATAAGAACCTGAATAGAATGGTAACATCTTCTTTGACTATTCATAATATGCCTCAGACATATATTTTCATAATATGCCTCCAAATGTGGCCTCTCTAATAGAGGTATCTTCATCCTTAGGAGAAAAGTTCTTTTATCACCATGAGACCTAACAACATGGAAATGGAATTCTCTTTTTGAACAAGGTTTGTGATCAATCATAGTGTAATTGTCCCATGGAATCTCATCATATCATAAAATTACTATATCATGATCTAAAAAAAATCTATTCTCATATCTAGAAAGTGTTGTGAGCATTCTTGGTTTGAAAGTCCCACTTGGGTTATTATCACCATAAATTATGTTCAAAGTTGTTTGACCTAAAACATCAGTTGCATTGGTCTAGATTATAAGACCTTAAACTATCCATTAAAGAGAAAAACACTCACTATGATGAAAACCGACAAAGGGAAACATGTGAAAAAAAATCTAGTTTCATCTCTCTAGACACTTGATCCACTTTATTTAGGAAAAATTGAGGGAAAAATGTAAAAAACCTGTCAGTTAAAAACCCCATAAAGGTAGGACTAAGAAAAATCTGATTCTTTCCTGCCAGGTCATTTTTTATCTATGTTAGGAAAAACATTAGGGTGATAATTTAAAAGAAAAAAAGTTTATAGGGTATGTCATATAGCTCTAGTAAAAATCATACTATTCTAACATGTTCTTAAGACCTTAGAAAAATATAGAACATATTCATGTTCCTATAATTGGAATTACAGCACATTATCACAAGGTTTTTCATTCAAACAGTCTAGATTAAGTGTTATGTTGTAATTTTAGGAAAAAATTGATGAATAAATAGATGATTGAGAACAAAACTCTTTTTATTTATGAAAACAGGAATAGGATCATCCACAAGTTGGAGTCTCACTATCAAATATTATAGCATTCCATCAATATGATATTTTATGTTTTGAATAGTCATTTGATAATTGTCCATGAATTGTCGAAGCTCAATCAACTATATAGTAATGGAATACATAATGAAATGAAGGATATCCTTTTATATGGTGACATAATTTTCCCTAGACATGTACCCTCTTTAATGATTGGTTGAGTTGAAAAAGATCTCACTTGATAACATCCAAATCTTCCTGAAGATGTATCATATGATGATACTTTTCCTTGATTTTGAACTAATTCTACTCTACTTTTCAACATTAAGCTCTTCATGGGATATTGTTTCACTAAGGTTGTCAAATTGGCCATGTAGTTATACCTCAACCTATCACGACCTTTTCTCTTACTCTCAATGCTGGATATTCTCTTTCAAAATGTAATGGATTTTGTGGTAATCAAATATGTCATAGCCCAAAGTCTTGAACATGGTCTAGATTTAGTGAAGTCTCTAGGGAAAGTCTTCAAGATACATCTCGAAAACCAGCCTCCATGTGTCTCTCTAGACAAAATGATGTGAAATGGGAAATTCATCCATGGCCTCTAGTTTTTTCTCGGAGCCACTTTCAAGAGGGGAGATCTACCCAAGAATAAATTCACTTAGGGAAGAAACTTGTGATGTTCCTTATAAATTAATTCCACCCTCACCTTGCACCATTAGTTGAGTTGAGGTGGAGTATTACCCTTCAGGTTTGACCATTGGGGATAATGGCATGAAAAGATGAATGAAATTAGTTATCGACATTGGAAGGTAATAAATATAAAGGAAAAGGTGATCAAAGAGGTTGATAACACCCACTCATTGATGAATCATATTACTAGATTGATTCCTCCCCAATATCCTTCGCCTCAGTGGTTTGATTTGGGATCTCCTGATATGTTTCATCTTCTTGAGTTTTCTCAGGACCCACTATGGAAGGTTCTTGAGAATCTCATGTTTTGGGACCTAGAGCTAGTGCTCCTTCCACAATTTGAGAAGCAAGGACCTCAATTCCCTAATCATAGACTTACTTAGAATTTTTTTATTTTCAAAAAGCTACACAATTCATAGAATATGATTTAATTCATCATACATAGGGAGGTCGACCGTGTGTGAAAAAAATAAAAAGGATTAAACTATCATTTGTCCAATTCCTGATAAAATTCTATAAACTCCTCCATAGTTGTTGGAATATTAATTTTTTTGAAAACATATTCAAATTCTATTAGTTCATTATATAATTATTTACATATTACTTCATCATCACCTGTAGAAATATCTAATATGCATGGATCAGGACCCAAAAGGGTCTATCATCAATTTTTTCTTCTAGCTTTATGGTAGGCACATCCTTTTCAGGCCTCACTAAATTAGGATCAATAGCGATACCTTCATCGGGTGGCCTAAGTTTCTAATTTGCCCTTTCTGAGGTAGTGACACAACCAATGGTGGTTTTTTCCTCTAGTATATGAGGTGGATCAAAAATATCTTAGGGATAATGAGTTTTTTATGGCTAGAAAAACACCTTATAGTTCACATTGGACATTACCCAGATTCTCCTCTCTCTTGGAATTAGTGGTAACATATGTGGCCTCACCCCTCAATACTCCTCCTATCGAGGGGACAGAATCACCAATAGGAATAGTTGCCTTATCAGGAGTATTCTCATTAGTTCATGGAGGGTTAGCTCTAAGTCCCTTAAAAGAATAGACTGAAGTGAATTATTCAATCCATACGTAGTATTAGATAAAAAATTTTGAAAAATTGAAAATAAATAAGGTTTTGAAAACTCAACATTATTAGCGGTGCATTTAGGCAATGTATTTAATATACATCATCACTTTTCCTTAAACTACTAAATATTGGCACTTGATCCCACAAATACTAGTATAGTAGGAGGTAGCAGTGAGCATTACCCCACCTTATCCTCCACCATGAATCTCCACCCTAGGGAAAAATACCTTGATTCAGAGGAGAATCCCAAATCCCTAATGGGGGTTCCCATTGGCCCTTATTTTGGGGACTTAGACTCCACCCCTGGTGCCTCTTCTTCTTCCCTATATAAATTGATTTCATGTGTTTCATTTTTTTTAAAAAAATATGAATGAGGGAGTTAAAGTGGAAGATAAGATAGTTATACCTCATCAATATCAATGAAATCATCCCATTTATTGATTTCTCAATCATCTACCCCCTCAATAGCACCTTGTTTTATCAAATCATTCTCCATCTTCATATACAAAATATAGTCATCAGTTGCATATATGAGCATATCTAGTTCTCACAGGTACTTTTCTACTTCCAAAGGATCAATATTGTAGGTGAATCTCAAAGGGAATTAATGTCCCCAATCTGTAGGAAATTTATGCCATCTTAGAGGAATATCCATAATTCCTTGATGTCATAGGTCATATCCTACCAGAATTCAATCACCTTGGTCTACATGTAATTAGATGCTTCCATGGATCATTATGAATAGGACCTAATATCCATTTATTTTATTGATTTTCCAAGCCTCTCTATCAGGATAGGAGGTTGGGATGCCAAATCTCAAGTTTCCTCCTTGTGATTATGACAAGACTTCTGAGTCTTGATAGGTGTGGTCTCTTTAACTCTAGTGTAACACCCGAGACTTTTACGTTATATAAATCATCAAAGTAATCTTTTTCTACACAACACTTGCTTGGCTTGCTTTGCACGCAATCGCGACCTTCCTCGATAGCTTGCGTCGTACGCAATACCGAGTTTCACTAAACAACAATATGCTATTAAAACTAGCCGTTATGAATAGTAATAACCACTTTTTAAAATTTTATAAATTTTATTTTTCAAAATGGACTTCATTTTTGGACTCAGAATATCGAAATTAGCCTAAGGTGAAATTTTGGTATTTTTCTGAAAACTTTCAATTTTTGATGAATAGTGAAACCACTAAGTGGTAGGTTAAAAACTGAATTTTGCATAAAACTTAATTTTACCGCTTCTGTGAATGGAATTTCGAAAATCCGACAGACACGGTTGATATCAGTAAGTAAAATGTGGTACAATGAGATAAAAATAATTTTTTGGTGAATAGTAAACTTTTTATTTTTTTTACCGCGGTTAATAGTAAATAGGGTAACTAAGGGTAAATATGATATTAATATTACCCTAACACATGACCTAATTCTATTGGACAAGTGTAATTCGACCAAAAACAAACTTAGGAATAAAATATGACCATTTAGTCCCACTTGGATTAGATTAGGACATTTATTATTAATTTATTTAAAGAAGGGTTAAAATAGTTAAAATCAAAGTTTAATAAGTAAATCATTTTTAATATGGGGTTATACATAAGATAAATTCGATTGTAAATATTCATTAGAAATATAAAAAGATTTCCTACATGATTGTATTTTATTTGTAATTTTTAGACATCAAATAATTTAATTTATTTATGACACAAAGATGATGCAGTAATTATCTTATTAATGAAATATTGACATAATTGATGTTATAAACACCAAAATAAATGTAATTTTAGACTTTTTATGAATTCCACTAATTTTCTAGGTTACTATGATATATTAGTGTTGATTTAATTAACTTGTTTCGAACATATAATTCTGTTATGACTTTAAAAAAAATCATATATCAAATAGTGTCAAAATTGACACAAAATAGTTTTTAAATCAAATATTATATTATTAATTGTTATTTTATTCCTAAAAATCTAAGGTTCGGCCAAATGACTTAGATAAGGATATATATATTAATAATAAACAATTTGGGGTTCGTTTGGCATGTTATAGTAAGTGTATTAACCATATAGTGAAAGAAAACAAAAAGACACGGTAAAAGTTAAATTAATTAACTTAGAGTTAAATCTAATTGATAGGGTTAAAATAATACCCTAAACTTGTCTAAATCCTATTGGTTGATATGATTTCGACCCTTCCCCACTTTATCTTCGAAATAAGACCCTTTGGAACCATTATAAACCGATTTTGACTTTAATATAAAATAATATTTTGAGATATTCCTAAGGTGCCCCTCTCCTCCCTTATAAAAGGGCACCTCCTCCCCCTCCTCCTCACACCAAATTGAGCACTCAAGCTCGGCCAACCCCTGCCATTTTCTCCTCTACACTTCCCTATAATAATCCTAGAGGTCCTGGTCTTCTCCAAAGACCAATCTTAGTTCCTTAAGTGGAGGATTCAAAGAGGCGTTCCAAAGAAGAGGTAATATCCATTACCGATCTTTTCAATTTCCTTCTTCTTCAACTTCTTCTTCTTTAGTTGTTTCATGATAAAGTAATAACATCAGTATTACTTACATACTGATATCTTATTATAAATATGAAACAACCCTAATTCACCTTCTATCCATCCTACGGAAAAATGAAATCACCGCGCGTGCGTACGTACGGAATACCGTCTCCACGCCGTGGTGTAATCTATTTTCCACCATCACCTTACAAGGATGGGTATAATGGTGTAATGAGTAACTATATATGATTATTATGAAGTAATATTGATACTGAAATAATATATATATATATATACTCCAATACAATTCCACGATCATAGGAACGATATCATCACTCGTGCGTACGTACGGAATACCGTCTCCACGATGTGATGCGACTCGTTCTACATGATCTTCATTTCATAATGATTATATAAATGAATTGAATGAATTAATATGGTATATACTACACTAATACCATTCTGGAAATGAATTATCTATAACCTAAATATAAGAATAAGAATTTATTCAACAAAACACGCATAAGAACAAAAAGTTATAAAGACCCGAGTAACAAGTAACAATGAAATATTACTAACAAGAAGCTAATAATATGACCATATATGATATCATATCAATATGTATGATTCTGGAATAAGTCAATAACATTATTTAAACCATTATACAGGAGCTTCAGACACGAACAAAGCAAATCGGACCTAAGGTAAGGGAAAATATCACAATCTCATTTTTATCCGAGATTGTTTATTCGTATGTATTTACAAGGATGTATTTTGTCATCCACATCCATGTTTCATCAATATGTAATATTATTTCCATCCACCTACAATTGTTTAAATCCATTTTTACCCTTCGGTGAGTTTTTAGTAATATGTATGAAAGGAATCTTTTGTCGTTTTTCGTACGAGGTACTTTTTGACTTTTCCGACAAAAGTACGAAGAATGTTTTTTTTAACTTATACGGCATGAATGGATTTTTAAAACATTAAATCCAAGAAGCTTCCTTTACAAGTTTTCAAGTTTATTTTTAATCAACTTCTTTTATTTTAAAGTTGTATGACATGTTATGAAAGGAAAAATGTTTTTGAAGAAGAAAGGATATTTTCCTCAAGAATGGAGTTCAAGTGTTTTATCAAAATTATTTTCCATCTAAGATAATAAAGGGTTCTGTTTTTATCCCTATTATTACATTGATTTGATCATGTTGTGATGGAATTATTTTTATGAATTCCTTTATCTTATATGAATTGATTTATGATGTCATGATGTTTCAAGAATCCCATTTTTGTTACATGTGTTATGTGATGATGTATGTTTTATGATTATGTGGCACACATAAGAAAGGATTCATTATTAGATGGGTGAGACCTATATCTCCCTCCAATGCATTGGGTAAAGATTTTATATCTCATGAGATAGACATGGCTGGAACGGAAGGTTATTTCGGTTCAGTGATACAGGACTGAAACGAGGAGTGAACTCGGTTCAGAAAGGGACTTTGTCCACTAAGATAGTCTTGGCAATGAGTCATGACTAACAAGAAATGATTTTCCATGATTATGTGTGCATGCCACAAAGTTTAAAGTTTTATGTTATGATTATGGGGATCTCATTTTCACTTCTATGAATTCTTCCATGATAAGATATTATGATCTCTTTTGCAGGTTTTGATTTTCAAAAAGATATGATATGATTTTTATTTCATTTATTTGCCCTTGCTGAGCATTTGAGCTCACCCTTTTATGTTTTCTTTTCCCCAGGTCAGGAAGATGGATATTAAGTAGAATATGCTAAAAGGGACCCTAGATATGATGAAATAAATGGGAGACACTGTAGAAGATTTATGAACCAGTTGTTTATGTTTCCCAGTTTCTAAAGACACTATACCTATACGGTCCTTTGTGGTTTTGTCATATGTTGTAATAAGTGTGCTTCAATTTTGAAGTAGTAACAATGTATGTAAAGTATGGGTCGTTAGGTATCAGAGGAAAGGTATAGTCAACCTTTGGAAACTAGGATGTGAAAGCCTTAGTAAGAACCCTAAGGATAAGTCTAAGCATAGAACACAATCTTAGAAATGGCCATGAATAACCTAGGATAAGACCATAAGCATGAAAATTTTATTCTTGAATTATGTGGTTTCCTATTATAATTAGTGTTGCTCACACTATTCTTCTTGGTTTTAGTCAATGGATGGAACCTGAAGGAACCGTGTTAATGTGGAATGTGATGGGCAATGCAATGATTTTCCCCCTGAGCAACCAAACGATATGGGAGCTGGAATGCAAAATCTTGTAGCCATGCTCACACAACTTTCTCAAGCTATAAATCATGCAGGATTTCCAAACGAACAAAGGAGGGAGCAATATTCTGTTGAATCCTTCATGAGGCAGCGTCCACCTTCTTTCAGCGGGTCTACTGATCCATTAGTTGCTGAACAATGGATTAGTACTACTGAAAAGATATTTTCAGTTCTTCAATGTTCTGAGCATGATAAAGTCATCCTAGTAGTGTATCGTTTGGAAGGTGATGCGGATCAATGGTGGAATCTTGTTAAGAATACGAGGCAAAGGGATGAAATTGAGTCTATGGAATGGGACGAGTTCAAGAACTTATTTTTCAATAAGTACTTTCCTCGTATTCTCCGAACAAAGATGGAGAAAGAGTTCCTTGAACTGAAGCAAAGGGATGATGAATCTGTTAGTACCTATGAAGAAAATTTTACAAGACTTGCAAGGTACGCTTCTGGTATTATTATCCAACCTGAGAGTAAGATTGATTGATTCTTTAGTGGCTTAAAACCAAGTCTTCGAAGGGCGTTAGCCATAAGGGACTTCAATAGCTACGAGGAAATCGTTCGATGTGCTCTCAAAGTCGAGATGGAGATTGGAGTAACCCATCAGTCACATGGGTTTGATAAGAAGAGGAAGATGGAATTCAAAGAAAAATCTAAAGAGCACACGGAAAAGAAGATGAACTTTCCCTTATTCTCAAAGTGTGGAAAGAAACATGGAGGGAGTTGTCTTAAAGGGACAAGTAAATGTTTTAAATGTGGAAAGGAAGGTCATCGGGCATTTGAATGCTGTGATAATGGGAAGAAGATGTCTAATGATGCAAACAAAGGAAGGGATACACAGAATGAACCTACTACACTTCAATGTTTCAAGTGCAAGGAGATGGGGCATTATGCCAATCAATGCCCAAATCCAAGGGTTGATGATGATGGTCGACGTCAACAAACTCTTAAGGCTAAAGACAAAGGAAAGTCACATGCAATTTCTATCAGCGATGTGGAGTATGATAACGATGTGGTGAAAGGTACACTTACCATCCACTCTAAAGTAGCAAATGTTTTATTTGATTCTGGGTCCACCCACTCTTTTATTTCTGAAGACTTTTCTAAGGGTATCACCGTATTACCTCAACAATTAGATGTTGAGTTAACTGTGACAACACCTAATGGCACATCAATCGCATCAAAAGTTTATAATTCTTCTCCGATCGAAGTTTGTGGGAAAGTGTTTCCTGCAAATCTAGTGATCCTTCCTTTAGTGGAATTTGATGTGATTCTTGGCATGGATTGGCTTTCTCTACATGGAACTCATATCAATTGCCAAAGAAGGGAAGTCACATTTCATATTCCAGATCAATCTACGATCGTCTATCAATGCAAGGATGAACATAACCTTCCAGTGGAAATTTCTTCCATCTTATGGGTATTGATTCCACTAAATGAAGGTTATTTATCTCAAATGGTTGGTGAGAAACTCACGATTAAGAATATGCCCATTGTACGGGAGTTTGATGATGTCTTTCCGGAGGAATTGTCGGGTCTTCCACCAAATCGTGAAGTTGAGTTTTCAATAGAACTCGTACCGGGTGCTTTGCCTATTTCAAAGACACCTTATAGAATGGCCCCAATTGAGTTGCAGGAATTGAAGAAGCAACTCCAAGAGAATCTTGATAAGGGATTCATACGCCCTAGTGCGTCACCTTGGGGAGCACCTGTTCTATTTGTTAAGAAGAAAGATGGATCAATGAGACTCTGCATTGATTATCGAGAACTTAACAAGATCACTATCAAGAACAAATATCCTCTCCCACGCATTGATGACTTATTTGACCAACTACGCGGAGCTCAATACTTTTCCAAGATTGATCTTCGTTCAGGGTATCATCAATTAAGGGTCAAAAGGGAGGATATACCAAAGACGGCTTTCCGTACAAGGTATGGACACTATGAATTTATAGTGATGCCATTTGGTCTTACTAATGCCCCTGCTATCTTCATGGATCTAATGAATAGAGTCTTTAGAGACTATCTTGATCAATTTGTGGTAGTCTTTATAGACGATATTCTTGTCTATTCAAAGAGCAAGGAAGAGCATGAAGATCACTTGAGAATTATATTTAAGACCCTGAGAAAGGAGAAGCTTTATGCCAAATTTACCAAGTGTGAATTTTGGCTTCAAAAAGTTGCATTTTTGGGTCATATAATCTCAAAAGAGGGGATATCTGTGGATCCAGCAAAAACAGAGGTTATCGAAAGATGGTCGAGACCAACAACAGTAACTGAGATCCGAAGTTTTCTTGGTTTGGCTGGATATTATCGACGTTTTGTAAAAGATTTTTCACGATTATCTAATCCACTCACCAAGTTGACTCGGAAAGGAGTTAAGTTTGTCTGGACAGAGGAATGTGAAGAGAATTTCAAGGAGTTGAAAAGAAGGTTATCCAGTGCACCTGTGCTCACACTGCCTTGTAGTGGAGAAAGGTTTGTGATCTACAGTGATGCATCCAAGAAGGGATTGGGGTGTGTTCTTATGAAAAATGATATGGTTATAGCTTATGCCTCACGACAGTTGAAAATCCATGAGCAAAATTACCCAACACATGATTGGAGTTGGCTGCGGTAATCTTTGCATTAATGATTTGGAGGCATTACCTTTATGGTGAAAGGTGTGATATTTATACTGATCATAAAAGTTTAAAGTATATTTTCACACAAAAGGAGTTGAATATGCGTCAAAGAAGATGGTTGGAGCTGATTAAGGATTATGACTGCTCAATCCATTACCACCCTGGGAAAGCAAACAAGGTGGCAGATGCATTAAGTCGACAAGACCATGCTAGTTTATCCATGATGAGGATCACAAAAGATCCAATATTTATGGATTTACAAAGGATGGATCTTGGAATTATAATGGAAGGGGAAAAATCTTATCTTTCTCAAATGAATGTTCAACCATCTATATATGTGAAGATTAAAGAGGCACAGAAAGAAGATGTCGAGTTACAAAAGAAGGTGAGAAATGTTCCTGAATTCAACCTTGATTGTGATGGGATAATAAAGTTCAGGAATCGGGTTTGTGTTCCTCCCATCCCCGAATTAAAGAAGGAGCTGCTGGATGAGGCTCATAGTTCTTCATTCTCTATTCATCCTGGAAGCACGAAGATGTATAGGGACCTGAAAGAGTACTTCTGGTGGGATGGCATGAAAAGAGATGTTGCTGAATATGTCTCTCGATGCTTGGTTTGTCAACAAGTTAAAGCAGAGAGACAGAAGTCTAAGGGGATGTTACAACCATTACCCATACCAGAATGGAAATGGGAAAACATCACTATGGACTTTGTCACAGGACTTCCTAAAACATCCAAAGGCAATAATGCTATCTGGGTCATAGTTGATCATCTTACAAAGTCTGCACACTTCATTGCTATTAGAGAGGATTTCTCTCTAGATCAGCTTGCCAGGATATATGTAAAGGAAGTGGTAAGATTGCATGGAGTACCACTTTCTATTATATCTGATCGAGATCCGAGATTTACCTCGAAGTTCTGGCGAAGTCTTCAGCATACTCTGGATACAGAGTTGAGTTTCAGCACTGCTTATCATCCCCAGACAGACGGTCAGTCTGAGAGAACAATTCAAACCCTAGAAGATATGTTGAGAGCTTGCTCTATGGATTTCAAAGGAGGTTGGGATCAACACCTACCTTTGGTGGAATATTCTTATAATAATAGCTTTCACTCCAGTATTCAGATGGCTCCTTATGAAGCTCTCTATGGAAAGAAATGCAGGACTCCAACTTGCTGGGATGAAGTTGGGGAAAGAAAGCTATTAGGACCTGATCTCGTTGATGAAATGGCAGAAAAGGTCAGATCTATTCAACAACACATAAGAGCAGCTCAGAGTCGACAGAAAAGTTATGCCGACAACCGAAGAAAAGACCTAGAGTTTGAAGTGGGCGATAAAGTGTTCTTACGAATATCTCCCTGGAAGAGGGTTATGAGATTTGGAAAGAAGGGGAAGTTGAGCCCTAGATATATTGGTCCTTTTGAAATACTGGATCGTGTTGGGAAGGTAGCTTACCGATTGGCGCTTCCACCGAATCTCTCTCAAGTTCACGATGTGTTCCATGTATCTCTCCTGAGAAAGTACATACCAGATCCTTCACATGTACTCAGCTCAGAAGTTGTACCGCTGGAGCAAGATCTTTCTTATGAAGAACAGCCGATAGAGATTCTGGATCGTAGTGAAAAAGTCCTACGAAACAAGACCACTCGCTTGGTGAAAGTTTTATGGAGAAACCACCAATTTGAAGAAGCTACATGGGAGCTTGAGGATATGATGAGGGAGAAGTATCCTCATCTGTTTGTTGCAAAGTGACGAATTTCGAGGGCGAAATTCTTTTTAAGGGGGGTAGAATGTAACACCCGAGACTTTTACGTTATATAAATCATCAAAGGAATCTTTTTCTACACAACACTTGCTTGGCTTGCTTTGCACACAATCGCGACCTTCCTCGATAGCTTGCGTCGTACGCAATACCGAGTTTCACTAAACAACAATATGCTATTAAAACTAGCCGTTATGAATAGTAATAACCACTTTTTAAAGTTTTATAAATTTTATTTTTCAAAATGGACTTCATTTTTGGACTCAGAATATCGAAATTATCCTAAGGTGAAATTTTGGTATTTTTCTGAAAACTTTCAATTTTTGATGAATAGTGAAACCACTAAGTGGTAGGTTAAAAACTGAATTTTGCATAAAACTTAATTTTACCGCTTCTGTGAATGGAATTTCGAAAATCCGACAGACACGGTTGATATCAGTAAGTAAAATGTGGTACAATGAGATAAAAATAATTTTTTTGGTGAATAGTAAACTTTTTATTTTTTTTACCGCGGTTAATAGTAAATAGGGTAACTAAGGGTAAATATGATATTAATATTACCCTAACACATGACCTAATTCTATTGGACAAGTGTAATTCGACCAAAAACAAACTTAGGAATAAAATATGACCATTTAGGCCCACTTGGATTAGATTAGGACATTTATTATTAATTTATTTAAAGAAGGGTTAAAATAGTTAAAATCAAAGTTTAATAAGTAAATCATTTTTAATATGGGGTTATACATAAGCTAAATTCGATTGTAAATATTCATTAGAAAGCTAAAAAGATTTCCTACATGATGGTATTTTATTTGTAATTTTTATACATCAAATAATTTAATTTATTTATGACACAAAGATGTTGCAGTAATTATCTTATTAATGAAATATTGACATAATTGATGTTATAAACACCAAAATAAATGTAATTTGAGACTTTTTATGAATTCCACTAATTTTCTAGGTTACTATGATATATTAGTGTTGATTTAATTAACTTGGTTCGAACATATAATTCTGTTATGACTTTCAAAAAAATCATATATCAAATAGTGTCAAAATTGACACAAAATAGTTTTTAAATCAAATATTATATTATTAATTGTTATTTTATTCCTAAAATTCTAAGGTTCGGCCAAATGACTTAGATAAGGATATATATATTAATAATAAACAATTTGGGGTTCTTTTGGCATGTTATAGTAAGTGTATTAACCATATAGTGAAATAAAACAAAAAGACACGGTAAAAGTTAAATTAATTAACTTAGAGTTAAATCTAATTGATAAGGTTAAAATAATACCCTAAACTTGTCTAAATCCTATTGGTTGATAGTATTTCGACCCTTCCCCACTTTAGCTTCGAAATAAGACCCTTTGGAACCATTATAAACCGATTTTGACTTTAATATAAAATAATATTTTGAGATATTCCTAAGGTGCCCCTCTCCTCCCTTATAAAAGGGCACCTCCTCCCCCTCCTCCTCACACCAAATTGAGCACTCAAGCTCGGCCAACCCCTGCCATTTTCTCCTCTACACTTCCCTATAATAATCCTAGAGGTCCTGGTCTTCTCCAAAGACCAATCTTAGTTCCTTAAGTGGAGGATTCAAAGAGGCGTTCCAAAGAAGAGGTAATATCCTTTACCGATCTTTTCAATTTCTTTCTTCTTCAACTTCTTCTTCTTTTGTTGTTTCATGATAAAGTAATAACATCAGTATTACTTACATACTGATATGTTATTATAAATATGAAACAACCCTAATTCACCTTCTATCCATCCTACGGAAAAATGAAATCACCGCGCGTGCGTACGTACGGAATACCGTCTCCACGCCGTGGTGTAATCTATTTTCCACCATCACCTTACAAGGATGGGTATAATGGTGTAATGAGTAACTATATATGATTATTATGAAGTAATATTGATACTGAAATAATATATATATATATATATACTCCAATACAATTCCACGATCATAGGAACGATATCATCACTCGTGCGTACGTACGGAATACCGTCTCCACGATGTGATGCGACTCGTTCTACATGATCTTCATTTCATAATGATTATATAAATGAATTGAATGAATGAATATGGTATATACTACACTAATACCATTCTGGAAATGAATTATCTATAACCTAAAGATAAGAATAAGAATTTATTCAACAAAACACGCATAAGAACAAAAAGTTATAAAGACCCGAGTAACAAGTAACAATGAAATATTACTAACAAGAAGCTAATAATATGACCATATATGATATCATATCAATATGTATGATTCTGGAATAAGTCAATAACATTATTTAAACCATTATACAGGAGCTTCGGACACGAACAAAGCAAATCGGACCTAAGGTAAGGGAAAATATCACAATCTCATTTTTATCCGAGATTGTTTATTCGTATGTATTTACAAGGATGTATTTTATCATCCACATCCATGTTTCATCAATATGTAATATTATTTCCATCCACCTACAATTGTTTAAATCCATTTTTACCCTTCGGTGAGTTTTTAGTAATATGTATGAAAGGAATCTTTTGTCGTTTTTCGTACGAGGTACTTTTTGACTTTTCCGACAAAAGTACGAAGAATGTTTTTTTAACTTATACGGCATGAATGGATTTTTAAAACATTAAATCCAAGAAGCTTCCTTTACAAGTTTTCAAGTTTATTTTTAATCAACTTCTTTTATTTTAAAGTCGTATGACATGTTATGAAAGGAAAAATGTTTTTGAAGAAGAAAGGATATTTTCCTCAAGAATGGAGTTCAAGTGTTTTATCAAAATTATTTTCCATCTAAGATAATAAAGGGTTCTGTTTTTATCCCTATTATTACATTGATTTGATCATGTTGTGATGGAATTATTTTTATGAATTCCTTTATCTTATATGAATTGATTTATGATGTCATGATGTTTCAAGAATCCCATTTTTGTTACATGTGTTATGCGATGATGTATGTTTTATGATTATGTGGCACACATAAGAAAGGATTCATTATAAGATGGGTGGGACCTATATCTCCCTCCAATGCATTGGGTAAAGATTTTATATCTCATGAGATAGACATGGCTGGAACGGAAGGTTATTTCGGTTCAGTGATACAGGACTGAAACGAGGAGTGAACTCGGTTCAGAAAGGGACTTTGTCCACTAAGATAGTCTTGGCAATGAGTCATGACTAACAAGAAATGATTTTCCATGATTATGTGTGCATGCCACAAAGTTTCAAGTTTTATGTTATGATTATGGGGATCTCATTTTCACTTCTATGAATTCTTCCATGATAAGATATTATGATCTCTTTTGCAGGTTTTGATTTTCAAAAAGATATGATATGATTTTTATTTCCTTTATTTGCCCTTGCTGAGCATTTGAGCTCACCCTTTTATGTTTTCTTTTCCCCAGGTCAGGAAGATGGATATTATGTAGAATATGCTAAAAGGGACCCTAGATATGATGAAATAAATGGGAGACACTGTAGAAGATTTATGAACCAGTTGTTTATGTTTCCCAGTTTCTAAAGACACTATACCTATACGGTCCTTTGTGGTTTTGTCATATGTTGTAATAAGTGTGCTTCAATTTTGAAGTAGTAACAATGTATGTAAAGTATGGGTCGTTATATCTAGCATGTTGTGTAGCCCGATTCTGAGGTCATTTAGAACATTTTGGGGCCCCATTATCATCATCCTTGGGTTGAGCCTTTTTACTTTCTTTCTATGCCCAGTAGTTATCACAATTTCGACTTAGGGTATTCTTGTTGTTAATTCCCCTTGAGGGTATGATGAAATCCAAGAATTAACATACCCCTAAGTCAACCCAATGGATGCACTTAATCTATGAGAATTGATTACTTCTTGAGATGCCTCTAGATACATGAGGATCCATAGGTTTTGGGCCATAATTGGGTGCTTCTATAAGAATATATGAATGAGAGGGAATACAGTTGGTTATTGTAGGAACTTAAATTTGAATGAAAATATGTATGTAGTGTAATCTTTTTAGAGGACCTCACAATCAATCCGAGTTTCCAAAATGCTATCTCTAAAAGATATCATTTATAACCTCAGTTTTTCATTACCAAGAATGTTATCGATAAATTTTATATTGGGTGGATCCCCATATAGATAAAATATAAATTCCCCCAAGAGGTTTAGGTTCTTCAAAGTTTCATTGTACTATAATGAAAGAGGTTGGATACCATAAAAAACTTGAATGAATGGTCATAACCAGCCTCCAGGAACCCCTGCATCACTCAACACTACATAATAAATGAAGTGTGATGTGATCCATCTCCACGACACATGAAATAGACCTGAAATCTTGAATGGTTCATTCCTCATATACATTTTCAATAAAAAATGGTGGATCTTTTAAATATAGGTAATTTCAACCTCACATTCTTTCCTTCATACAACCTAGATTCTTGGACAAACATCCTCAACCTCACACCATCATTGGATTCATAGACAAGAAGCATGTGGATACTCAACCACATTGCTAGAAACCCAACTAGGTGGGTTTTGAAAATGATGTAAAACATGAATGTATATCTCCACCATTAATATTATTCCTACTCCAGTGTTGGCCAAAACATACCAAGGATTCCCCTATTTTCAAATGAGGGACATCCCATTAGGCACTAGAAATTAGGACCTTCTGCTTTTGGTTCTAAGAAACCTTCATCCATAACTCAGAATAGAAATCACCCCTTGGGTGAGGGTATTACTTAGTAATTTCCCAAGATACCTATAATATCTTGTGATCCAAAGAAGTTGTTCCTTTATCATACCCCACTTTTCTTTTGACAGAATAAACTCTTCATACATCTCTCCAAGGATGGGTGCTCCCAAGATCTTATAGACAACCCATAAACTGGTGTTTAATTCTTTATATGTTATATGGAAAGTATTTTTTTATGGGATCTATCAGTTGATCATCTTGAGAGTGTTGTTTGGGTTCTTGTACACACATGTCTAGACCACCCAGATAGTCGTATATATTTTGATCACCTTCAATTCAACTTCAAAATTAGCACAAGTATTTCACACCCATTATACCCACATCCACTCCAATTTGACACCTCCTCTAGTGAAGAAGTCATATTCTCTCATCCAATATTTGGATTGATCTATCTTGGAAGCATAAAATATAGATGAGGATTAGTGTGGTTTTAATTCAAGAGTGTGAGGCTTTAGATATAGAGTAAAACTATTATGATGTATGACACGTACAGAGGGTATTGTTCACTTATTGATGAATCCACCCATGGATGAGATGTTGGCGGTAGTAAAATTCATGTACTCCAAGAACTAAGAAAGTGGAAAATAATTTATTATCTTGGAAATGAGTACATATATCAAATTTATTTGGTTATAAAGAATAAATAGTTCACTTTCAGGATATTCATAGTGGTACTTATTAAGATGCATTTCCAGATCTGAGAGAGTGGAGTCACGCACTTCATAATAATCCGGCCCAACAGTGTTTAATATTTCCTTGATATGTGCATTATATTGTTCATCTAAGACTCAAAACCTTTTATAAGACATTGTAAATATACAAGAAAACCCCATGATTTTCATTATATCCAAGGATTTAGTTTGGGAGATTATTATGTAAAAAATTTGGAAAAGGTCCTCGCATGGGTCACTTACCATAGTAACCTCGCAAAAGTCACTCTCCTAGGTGATGTTACATAGGTAGATCACCCAAGTCACCTCACACAAGTCTCTCACCCAAGTTATCTCATGCAGTTCACTCATTCAAGTCACCTCACATAGGTCACTCTCCCAGGTGACTGGGAAGAGGTGACTCATTGAAGTCATATACTAGAAAAGGCTCAAGAAAGTGAAGGCATGTTGTGAGTATGCAACTAGAACATACATGGAAGGATTGTGTGAATCACTAGCATGACTAAATCATGTAGGTGGATGAATGGTGTGAGAGAGGAGGGTGTCACAAACCAACAAAGGTTGACCCCAAATTGGTCACCTGATCCGACCTACAACAAGGCCCGAGAGGCGTTCCCGATCCTCCCAGGATGGCAACAAGGGCCAAGGGAATCATTTAGAACCAAATGGAATTATTTCAACCAATATAAATATATAATATAATATAAATAAATAGATAAAAATGAATAAAAATAAATAAATCATCTGAGACACATTTATGCAGAAATGAAAAATACAATAAAGAAAAACATCAAAACTCAAACTGAACCTGGTGAACACTAAACCTCCATGTGACCCCAAGGGCCACTCTCCAATCCCAAAACCCAACATCGCCCATAGTGATCGAATCTAATTTGGAACATAAACCTGAGATTAAAAACATGAATAAACTATAGGCATGAGTATTAAAACTTAGTAGGAATGCCCTAATAAATATATTCTCAATTCATCTCCTTTAAACAAATGAATAATAAATTTCATGTTCAAAATACAATATATAAATATAACTTTTTCACACATTTCCTCTTTAAAACAAAACATGGTCCATTTCCCTTTTTTATTTAAAATATTATTCTTCCCTAAGAAAGAGACATTATAATTTTAGAGAAGGATGACGTTTCTCCTTAAAAATGGAGAAATAAAGTATAAAAAATTTCCAAAACATTTTTCATAAACATTTAAAAACCAACACATCACTTTTAAAAAATATGTGAACCACATAAGAGAGAAGAAGTAATGATCACATAACAAGGGTAATGGAATATATCATACATGAGTAACCAACAAACAGGAAAACTCAATCATCCACTACAAACAACTAAGTTCCTAAGAACCTGAGAGAACCAAGTATCTTAGTGGATAATCTAGAACGTACTAATATCTAACTCATCACATAGGAATGCCTCACCCAATGATATCAATTCTTAACATGCTTAGTATTACCATGCCTGGCCTAACCAAGGGGCACAATCCCAGATAAGAGCAAGGTCTATACTAAGGGACACTCGCCAGTGTGTAATCTAAACTAGTGTAGTAAATGTTCCTAGAAAATTTGAAAGCTATGCCAAATTCCCATGTCAATATTAAAGTGGGGTGATCCAAACAAACTGAACAATAAATCAATTTCACATGCATAGTTCACACACATTAAATTCACAAGCATCACCCGAAACCAATCCACGGAACAATAACTTTAATTTTAACCATTATTTCACAAGGGAGTCACATACCACAGAAGTACCATACCATTAAACATAAACAAGGAAAGTGGATCATCTAATAAGAGTTTTCAAGAGAACAAATTTTACAAAAGTGTCTAATGGGCCTCAAGCACTCTTTGAGAAACCACCCACTTCCAAAATAAATCCAATACATCATTTTGAAATCCAAAACCACTTAGAAATTCATTTAAGAAACCCAAAACATAATTTTATAAGGAAAATATATTTACCAATACAAACCACACTTTAGAAACCATGAATCGTGTATTAAAACTAAATGGTCATTTTGAAAAACGAAACTTGGTATGAAAAACTGAGAAAAATAATTCCATATGCTTAAATACAAGAAGGAAATAACCTCATTTCATATAAGAAATATGCTAAAAATAATTCATCACTAATTGATATCCATAGAAGGTGATAAATGCAAGAAATCAATTTATTCTTAAATTTAAAGGTAAAATGAAAAGGGAAACTACCTCAAACCACAATACATTCAACAATTCCAACTCATAACAACTACACAAGGTTTCTAAGAAGCAATAAAATCTACAAGTAACCCTAAGAATATAAATCCACCAATTTAAACAAATGGAAACAAGAACCCTAGACCCATAAGACCAAGAGAAAATAGGAACCAAAAAGAAAATGAAAGAAGGAGGAAGAAGAAGAAGAATGAAGGATATTTATTTTAAGATCAACCCCCAAATATTGGGGAATACACTTTAAAATCACCATGGAAAGAGGTAGGAGGAATAAGGAAGAGATGATGAGCCTCATAGGGTTGTATAAACTGAATATTGGAGGAATATAGTGTTTTGGGGTTAAAATACAGAGGGTAGAAATATAAATTCACATTTTTAAGACACATGGGCATTGTGCACAGTTAGGCCACATGGTTTCCCAAACTGTGCACTAACTTGTGCCCCTTAATAGACACATTGGGCACCCACACAGTTTGACCACATTATTTGGGAAACTGTGTGACATAGTTCTATCAAAAATTTCATAACCATGCACATGCCTTAAACACAGTTTGGCTAACCATGCTTGAGTTGTGCACCCTCAACTAGAGACATCCAAAGATCTTCACAGTTTCTCCTAGGAGCATCATGTTTTAGATCATACCATGTGAAACCCATGAATCTCAAACTGTGAAAGTTAAAAATGAACTGAAAAGAAACTCGACAATAAGAGGTTGTATGGTTACCCAATAACTGTGAACCTATACCGTGCAATAGAAGGAGAATATCCTGAAACTCAAAATTTAAATCTGGGACACCTGAAACTCATGCGAGAAACCAAGAAAAAATATAATTTGAAAGAAATTAAGAAATTGAAAATCGGGGTGTGAAATTCTCCCCACCATTATTCTTTATTACCCCATAAAGCCTCAAAGTTTCCAATTGATCAAATAAGGTCCAAGTTTTACATTCTCACACATCCCAACTACTCAATCCAAGAAAACCTCAACCACTATGAAAGCATAATTCATTCCTCAAGAGAGAGAAAAAGAATCCCAAACCATAAGTCAAGTATCTTACCATAACCAAACCCACCCAACCTACTCTAAGGGTCCAACATTTGATAAGAAAAGTAGAAACCAAGAACGATACAAATTGAAACAGTGAATCACCATATTTAACATGAAAGGCCAAAGTGGACTCATCATCTTTATTATTCTAGCTGAACTCACAACCAACATCACCTGACAAACACTGGTACTCTAAACCAGAATGACCACACACAGTCCCCAGAAGAAATCAATCAAACATGACACACCACGATATTAACTTCACCCCAAAAAAACGCTTCCACTAAAATAGGGACTTGGTAATACACACACACATCCTCTTTCACCCCAAATGAGAAGAATGAGGAACATGACACACAATGGTAAACACAACCACTTAAAACATTAAAATTTAGAATTTCACAAAAGAAACATCCATTAAAACATATTTTCTTAAATATTAAAATTTCATTCATCACTTCTGAGAAAGGAAAACACTACAACACACAACTACTAAAATGTATGGAAAGAAAAAAACAGAAAGGGCCTTCAAACTAAACCCAATATGGTACCTCACTCATGAAAATGGGTCGGGGTGTCCAATGAAGGGGTGGATTTGGATCCACATCACTTCTTGGAAACACCTAAAAACTATTACAAATGAACTCGGAATCCACAAGTATGGTAGGTGTTTGGAGAACTTAGACACAAAGGCTTCTTATGACCTGACTTACTACATTGATGAAAAACCAGGATACTCTGCACAAGAGAAGATAATGAAAGATCTGATGGCTTATTGATTCTACAACTAGTGCCACCAACTTCAGGTAAATTTCCCATATCCTTACTGTAATTCCCTTAGATGATTCCATATACCAGGAAAAGGTCATCTACCACAAGAACTTCATCCAAAATAACTTTAATTTGAATGGATTGCCTCACCACATCGGCAAAGAAGGTTAAATTTAACTTTGAAACCTTCAACCGTAGATCAGGGTGAAGCCCATTTTTAAAATGTAGAACCTTCATGGAATAACCCTCTTCCTAATATGAGAGATAAGGTACTAGATCCACAAAAAAACAAACTCCAACACTGACCCATCACTTTTTTAAAGGTAGCACATGTCCATCTTCTTCTTCACCTGTACAGCCTCAGAGAAAAACTTCTAAATGAATGAAGCCTTGAAGAACTAATAGGTATAATATTCTTGAGGCTTGATATGAATGACTGACTTTCACCACTTACAACTTAGACCATCAAGCATAATGGTAGTGAACTTGACCTTTAGAGACTCATTCAACTCAAGGAAACTGAATATATTTTTGATTTTCTGCATCCACTCTTCATATTCAAAGGTATATTCTTGACCATAAATGCGATGAGTATTAAACTTATGAAACTCAAGAAGGAAGTCCTAAGGTAGATCAACTAGAGGGTTGGCTAACGGTGAACCATCCTTAGTTTCACATTGAATATCCATCGAAAATTTGTTGGGGGTGTACACTAAACAACAATAAAAACCAATAAATCAATTAGAACCAATTCACCAATAAGAACTTAAACTCAACACACCATTTAAAATTCATTCCCAATTCATAAGAAAACTCTCTACATAACCATCGGTTCTCAAAGATACAAAATTTTCCTCTTAAAAACAATTTCAAAAAATGAATCAAACATGGTAATTTGCACACTAGAAAATAATATTTAATGGAACCTCACACATACATATTCTGGTGCCAACTTAGGCACCCATCTGATCATGAAACTAATCATCCACTTCCTCACACTCATCCATACATGTGATAACTCATAAAAACACCCAATACCAAACAATATTTTTCCCTTTCTGAAACAAAATGTTCAACGCAAGTTTCAAATTCTCAAACTAATTTCCATTTAAAATTTCAAAAAACTATCTAGAAATTCCCCAGATGTTTTCCCAAATCCATTCCATTCCAAAATTAATTTTCATTACCAAAGAAATGAGTTCTGATAACCCCAATATTTGATTATAAAAATCCAATTTTTGATAAACTAAACCCCATTTTACACCCAAATAATCTTATTAAAAATTAATTTTCTAATACTTTATCTTAAAACAACTTTGAAAACTTCTTTTCTATCTTACAAAAACTAAACACTACTACTCAAAATCAGGTTTTTGCTATTTCAAAATAATGTTTCCAAAACTATTTCAAAATTAGGAGACCAACAAAATCCCATGAGGGAAACTAGTGTTGATGGGTGACTAGTTCATATGGTTGGACACTATATGCTAATCACACCAATGACACAAAGAGTCTTTTAAGACTATGTAACTGGCTCCACATGTCTTTCTAGGCCCTGTAAGCTCACAAATACTGCTAGACCAACTTGCACTCCATTTTCTCAAACACCAAATAGACCATAAGAACCAAATAAACCAAACAAAACCTAACTTCCCATAGAAACCCAAGGTTCAACATAGAATGTTTTTGCCAGACACTTCCTCATGCCTACACCCCAAGATCTGATAGTCCTACTCTATTTAACATTAAAACCCTATTAATAAAGGGAACTATGAAATCTAGGTCCTCTATAAAACCTATGCCCTAATAGATTTTTTTCAAAAACCAACATGGTTTGACCCCGAACCGATCACACGAGTCATCCCACAATAAGGCATGATTGGTGTTCTCGATCCTCCCAGGTTGGAGATAAGTTCCAAGGTAATTATAGAGAACAAATGGGAATGATTTCTACCAATATAAATTAAAAAAACATAATTAAATAGAGAAATATGAAGACAAATAAGTAAATAAACTAAAAAGCATTTATACATAAATGGAAAATACAACAAAGTTGAAAATAAAAAACTCAAATTGAACCAGATAACCACTAAACCTCTATGTGACCCTAAGGGCCACTCTCCAATCCCCAAACCCAACATTGCCCAAGGAAATCGAATCCAAGATGGAACCTTCACCTTAGACTAAAAACATGAAGAAAATATGGGCATGATTATTAAACTCGATAGGTGTGACTGAATAAATCTATTCCCAATGGATTTACTTTAAAAAATAAGAATAAATTTCAATTTTTAGATACAATATATAAACATAGGTTTTTCACATATTTCCTATTTAAAATAAAATACAGTATATTTCCATTTTTCATTTTATACCAAATTCTTCCCCCAAGAAGGAAACATTAACATTTTAGAGGATAAGGATGATTTGTTTCCTTAAAAAGGGAGAAAAAAAGTGTAAAACATTTCCAAAACATTTTCCATGGACATTGGAAAACCAACACATCACTTTTAACCAATATTTTCACCACATAAGAGATTATAATTAATGATCACATAACATGGGAAATAGAATATTGAATACATGAGTAACCAGCCAACAAGGCATATCAATCATCTTACATAGACAACTAGGTGATAAAGAACATGGGGGAATGGGATATTAGTGGATAATCTAGAACATACTAACACATGAATCATCCCATAGAAATGGATCAACTGATAAAATAAATTCACCCACATGCTCACTCTTACCCTACCTAGCCTAACCGAGGGGAACAATCCCAAAGAAGAAAAAGGTCCATACTAATGGCCACTAGCCAGTGCATAATCTAAACTAGTGAAAAAAGACATTCCTAGAAAATTTTCTATCTATTCTAGGTTCTCAAGTCAAGACTAATGTGGGGTGATCCAAACAAACCAAACAATAAATCAACCACACATGCATAGATCACACACAAGAAACACATAAGTGTTACCCCGAACCACTCCAAGGAACAATCCCTCACCATTCAACCATTAGTTCACAAGGGAGTCATATAATAGGCACCTCCCATATCATTAAACAAAACTAAGGGAATTGGATCATCCAAGGATATTTTTCAAGAGAACCAATATTAAAAAAAAGTTCCAAACAGGCCTCAATCACTCTTTGAGAAACCAGCCACTTCTAAAATAAATCCAATACATCATCTAAAAATCCAAAACCACATAGAAATTAATTTAAGAAATCCAAACCATAATTTTAGAATCAAAATATATTTAAAAATCTAAAACCCAACTTTAGAACCCATGAAACATGTATAAAAACCAAATTTTCATTTGGACAAACACTTGGTGTGCATAGTCTAGAAAAACAATTTCATATACTTAAAAATAAGAATGAAATCACCTCATTTATTATCAATATGTTGGGCAAAAATCCCTCAAGGTATCATTGAAGCATTTTTGAGGTGATTGTGTTTGTTGACAAAGTGGACATCTGAGTTGTGATTGTTGACAAAGAAAAACAATGACATACAAATTTGTTGACAAAGAGGATTTCATGGTGGAATGTCAAGTTGAAGAGCTGAGGTCAACTATCCATGTTTGATTCAAGAACGTCGATAAAAGGAATGGATGATCTGGAGGCGGTACAAAAGAACAGATACAAGGTGGCGCCGTTTTCCAGTGTTTGCCAAATTTTTGGGCCTGAAAATCGGCAAATGAAGAAAAGTGTTTTTGGAAAAGGGACTTGCGCATCGTGGACTTGGAGTATATGAAACTTGCGCACCATATGTTTTTCAAGGTCAGAAGATCAAAATATGGCAATGGAAGTAGGTTCGCGCAAGTTTGGGAGTTGGTCGCGCAAGTGTCTAAAAGGAGAGAAGACTTGCGCGCCGAGACTGGGTCGCGCAGGTGACTTGCGTGCCGTCGCGTAGGGTGGTCAATTTGCCTATAAATACTGGACCACCCCTCTTCATTCTTCACTGGAGTTCAAACGAGAGGTCTCGTAGCGCAGGTGTGGTGGTCGCGCAAGTGGTGTGTGTGGTCGCGCAGGTGGGACTTGCGCGCCAGTGGTTGAAGTTGTGCGCCGGTGTTAGAAGTTGCGCGTCGGTTGGCAGCTGCGCGCCAATATTGGTTTGGGCATAAAAGGAAGAGAGTCGCGCAAGTTTGAAGTTGAGGAATCTTGAGTCGCGCAAGTGTCAGAGGAGGACTTGCGCGCCCGTTGTGACTTGCGCGCCGAGGTTGACTTGCGCGCCAAGTAAGGTTTTGTTCCAGCTGTGTTTCTCAGACTGCGTGGAAGCTGGAAGTTTTCCCAATACATTTGGTGCAAAGAGAGATTCATCTATGGATGAAAGTTGAACTTCAAAAGAGCATTTACACACAGAGGAAGATGCATTCATTCATGCAAATGAAGAGACCTACAGGTCTATAAACTGTGAGTGGATCCCTTCTGGAGCAGTGAGCTTAGGAAGAGGAAGTAGGTGATCATCTCCACCGGCAGTGAGCCAGAGAGAGAGAAACAGGGAGTGACCCTTGGGAAAGCAATGAGCTGACCCTAAATTTGTAAAGGCAGTGAGCCTGGGCATAGAAGTGATCTAGCCCGAACATTGTAATCCACAGCTAGTGAAGTCTAGTGGAATTTGGTACGAACCGGAAACTTGTCGGCATATGCTCCTTGGATGTAGCCCTTAACGGTGAACCAAGTAAAAATCTCTGTGTCTGCCTGCTTACTTCCCTGCATTGCATTCAAAGCATCATCATCAGGTAAAGGAGACAAGAGATCATAGTAACCACACAAGTGCAAACAAAGTGACCCTTGTAACAAAGAGGTCAATATCCAGTGGGGCAGGAAGTATTTCGAAAAAGAATATCCATACCCTGATTCACCCCCCCTCTCAGGGTATATAGGCCCCTTTTGGTCCTAACACAATAAAATATTATAAAAATAATACATCAGAAATTGATATCCAAAAAAGGTGAAAAAATAAATAAATCAATGTAATATTAAATTTAAAGTGCAAATGAAAAGGGAACCTACCTCAAACCACAAGCGCTTCACCAACACCGACCCAAAACAACTCCATGAGGGTTCCAAGAAGAAGGAACATCCACAAGGAACCCAGAGAAGAAAAATCCCCCAATTTAAACCAAGGTAAATAAGAACCATAGACCCATAAGACCAATAGAGAAGAGGAACCACAAAGAAAATGAAATAAGATGGAATAGGTAGTAGAAAAAATTAGATTACCTTGAATATCCACACCCAAAACTTGAATAAATCACTTTAGAATCATCGTGGAAGGAGGTGGGTGGAATGTGGAAGAGGGGAGGAGCCTCATAGGGTCATACGAACTGAATAGGGGAGGAATAGGGTGTTTTGGGGTTAAAATAAAAACCAGGTATAATGGTAAATTCACATTTTTAAGACACCAAGACATTGTACATGGTTGGGCTGCATGGTTTCCCAAACTGCACGCCAAACCTGCTTCCCTAAATGGACACACTAGGAACCCATATTTTCTGGATGCATGCTATGGGAAACTGTGTGCCAACCATGCAACATGGTTCTATCAATAACTACATAACCATGCACACACCTTCCGCACCATTTGGCTAAATGTGCTTGGGTCATGCACTCTCGACTAGAGACATCCAAAGACCCACAATATTTATACTAGGAGCTTCATAGTTTGAATAAAACTCTCTGAAACCCATGCATCTTAAACCATTCTAGTTCAAAATGAAATAAAAAGGGACTTAGCTATAGGAGGTTTTTTAGTTACCCCTTAATTGTACACATAAACCATTCAAGAGAAGGAGAATTGCCCAAAACATAAAATATAAATCTGGGAAACCCAAAACATGGGAGAGAAACAAAGAAAAAAAGATAATATAACATAAAGGAATAAAAAAATTGGGGTGTGAAAAGGGGGACCTTGGGTAGGTGATACTATTTATAGATAAATAGGAACATGTGTGGTTTCCCTATGAGACCTACATGTGCGGTCACCCTACGCAGCCAACCCACAAGGTCCACCTACACACCTAACCTATAAGACCAAAATATATGGCCCATCCACCCAATTTTCCCTTTCATAATACACAAGATGTGATGTTTCCCAATACCAAGCATCATCATGTATGAAAACAAGGACACATGGAGGCCAATGAATAAAGGATCCATCAACATAAATATTTCTATCTACCTCATAATCAAATCCACTTCATCCAATCAAATCCAATACAGGGGGTGGGAATTTTTTGATACCCTAATTTTCAAAATGGGGATATAAATTTTCAAATAAAAAATAGGTTAATTATGGGGAAGAGGAAAAGAAAAGAAAGGTGAAAAACACCCTTTCTTTAAAATCATTCTCCTAACTAAATCTCTCCCAAATCCACACCTGAGTGCCCAAATAATCACATAGGTATGACCTTAATGGTCTAAAAATCAATACTAATCCCTCACAGTGGTCACATATGTATCAAAACCTATGTGAGTGACCTATAAAAACCACCTCATTTACCCAGGGTCCTAAGATTTCCTATAAATAAGACCCTTTGGCACCTCATTTGACATGACTAAAATCTAGAGGAAAATATTGGAAGACTTTCTCACCCTTATCCTTCACCTAAGTCCTAAAAACCCACTAGATATTTATCCAAGCTTTAAAAATAAGAGGTAATTAATGAGATTCTAGATATTAGGGTTTCTTTAAAGGTTTAAAACACCAAATACCTATGTGAAGAGTCACTTACCCCAAGTCTAAAAGTACTAGCATGAAGGCCCCTTCCAAAAATCAGGACTTGTGTGAGACACTTCCAAGAGAACCTGATCATATCCTTAGAGGTTCAAGAAAGGTCTCACCTAAGTTTTCTTACCCAATTTATTCTTTATATAATGATTTCATAAGTAACACTTGCATGATGTACCTTAAAATTCACCCAAGTAACATTTCAGTTAGGTACCTCCCTAATCCACTCAAGCATTACTTGGGAAACGTATATATGTTCAGGTATTCTAGGTATCACCTAGGAAAATATGTATCCGTCTCTCCCAAGTATCACTTAGGTGGAACCAAATCCAAATCACATAGGTATCACCTGGGTGAGGCTTCAACCAGTCCCTCTTTCATATTTCCAATGATTGGGAACCCCTATACTCGAGTTTCCCATCTGAGGGGGGGGGGCATATAAGACCTCCTTCGAATCCTATATACATTTTTTATCAGAACCTAGGGCACACCAACATTCCCTCTAGATCATACATTCTAATGGTAATGGAATTTATGCATTTAACTTCTCAAATAGGTTGGATCATCAGAATGTTCACAATCATACATTATCATTGTAATGAGGATCCCAGCCTTAGGGAGGTGGTAGATGGATTCTTGGGTCAAGTGGTGACATATGTTCCCTAAAATTGGTAGATAATTGGATAGTAAGATCTTATTTTCTTCCATCACCTCACCCCCTTCTACTCTTCAACCAATTTGAAGGATTGGAATTCATAGAGAATCCATCCTATATTAATCCCCTTTTATTTAATGCAAGATATCTCACACATTCCACACCCTTGTACTCATCCCCTAGCGGATAAAGTAGATTGTGTGAAATGACAAATATTCCACTTAGTATTATTTCTCACACTGAGTGTGACTCATGTGGGCTAAGAGGATAGTGTCAATCATGTCATCAACATGATCAAATATCCATCATTCGGCCTCCATAATAGGTGTAAGCCCTAGACCTTATAATTTATATGGGATTTGATTCTTGTCCAAATGGGATACGTAGGAATCCTCCTTGAGGTTAAATCCCAACACCCCAAACTCACCTTAATCTTCTCTGGGATATATTCCCCGTACGGTCATATCCAAACAAGAGGGCCATATTCCTTTTGGGTCCCTCCGTCATCACCTTTATTTAGATATATTCCTAGTAATATCATTCCCTTTACCTAGGATTCTATATCTTGTTCAGGTACCTCATTTCACTTCAGCATAAATCCAACACCAATGTTTTTTAGGACCATTTATCCTAGACCTCCTTGATGCTTGATGTTAAATTGCATAGTTTGGTCTTTGTAACATGACCTTAAAAGGTATGATGTGTCTCATTAAGTGGAACCAAACTACAAGGGTTATGATTCCTCCCATGAGGATATGTAGGAATCCCCTATCATGGTCCTGATCCCAACATTGAAAAATCGCTCATATCTCTTGATGATGATAAATTCCAGAGCGCACAACTATGTGGCTTAAAACTAGTATCAAAAAACAAAAAATGTAACCAAGATAGATAACTATAATACATACATATGGTTTCCCATAAATACATGTATATAATTGATTTTTAAAACATAGGGGTGACTATTTCTATATTTGGAATTTAAAATGGATTCACAAATATCCCATAAATCTATAAGAGATCCCTAGAGTAGGAAATAATTCCCCCTAGAAGGGTGTGATGAGCCTGATCTCCCATACTCTCAACCAATGTGAATTATTAAGGGTCATTGGTAAATTTCTCCAATGACTGCCTTCCTTTGGAAAGCAGGCACATGATTCATTATGGATATCAGTGTCATTGGGTGTTTTTGGTTCCATAAACAAACCTCATTGGAAACTGACCTAGCATGAAAATGGGTGCGAAAACAATTTGAAAATAAATTTTTAAATTTATATTTAAACTATATTGTATGTATTTGTAAATTTATTTGTATAGTTCATATCACTATATTTAATAATATATATGTGTGTGTGATCATAATTTTATATATAAGTATAAATAAGTGTAAAATAATAAAAAAAGTACAGGTGATTAAAAATATAAATATATTGAATTTCTATAAATATATATTTATTATTATATAAAGCATATTTGTGGAAATTTAAATATGAATATAGAAAATATATGTGCATAGTAACCTTTATATATATAATAATATATATATATATGTTGTAAAATGTATATATAAATATATAAATGTCTATGTATATTATAAATGCACACATATAAAATTATAATTATATATGTATAGTAAAAATTATATAACAGGAAAATAAATATATAAATTTAAATATGAACTATATTTAATTTATTTATATAGTTACTATTTCTATATTTTATAATGGAGGAAATTTCGACATTCAAAAACTCAGGTTGGTTCTCAGTATAGAAGAAGTGGGCATAGAAAACGTGATTACAATGTTCTTAATATGTTTTTGAATGTTGTATTTTGATGGTGTTGTTTGTACCACCCTTATTGAACTGGAAACCCCCATGTTCACTTGTGCATGTGCCTATATTTTTTATTAATAAATTTTCCAAGACCATGATTTTTTATTTATAAATCCATGGTTCATGTCATTTTTGATTTTGTTTATGTGTGTGTGTGTATAATTATAATTATGTATATAATAAAAAACAAGAATAAATTAATATATATATATATATATTGTATTTATATAAATATATATACTTATTTTCATATAAATAATATTTAAAAATATATAAAAATGTATATATATATTAAATTATTCATGGAAGACATTATAATAATTAAATAAATCATTAATAAAGGGTGACTTTTATCAATGATAAAAAAGTGATGACAAAGGGTTCCATTTTATCATCGTTTTTGTTAGCGATAACAATGGTAACATTTATTAGTGCATTTAGTTATTTCTGGTAAAATAGTAACCTTTGTTGACATTGTTTTAATGCTAATAAAGGGTATCACTGAATATATGTAAATTTATTGTAGTGACATATACATTTAGTAATTGAAATTTCAAGTAGAAATTTGATTTTCAATGAAAACTTCCAAAACATAATTCAAAATTTAAAACTAAAAATCACTTAAAAAAATTTCAATTATTATTGAAAAATTATATATACGTACATACATACAAACATAATGTATAGAATTCAATTAAAAATTTTAATCGAAAATCATATAAAAATTTCATAATGCATGTTGAAACTAAAAAATTTCAACGAGAATTTTCAATAGTAATTTACACATAAAATTTATTATTTATATTTATTGCAAAGAATGAACAATGGAAATTTTCACTTAAAATTACACACTCACACACTAATAAAAATATACAGTAAAATTTTCAGTGAAAATTTTATAAATACAACCTTTTTATACTATATATATATATATATTATTTACTATATATATTTATATAACATATGTGACTAATATTAAATATAATATTTATCATATATAAAATTTATTATATATATTTTCCAAATGATATATATATATATATATTATTTTATTTTATTTATTATGTATGAAAAAACATTATATATATATATATATATATATTTCATGCAATGGCCCGAAGGTCTTAGTTATTTTTTT
The DNA here is from genome assembly GCA_963277665.1 of Viscum album. NCBI lineage: Eukaryota > Viridiplantae > Streptophyta > Magnoliopsida > Santalales > Viscaceae > Viscum > Viscum album. Next base: position 347,983,078 of record OY728158.1, on the reverse strand, counting down.
GGATATTCCCCCTTTAAACTGGGTTGAGATGGAACCCTAAATGTCTCAAAAAGTCTCAAGGAACAAGGCCATTACATAGACTATTAGATTAGTGATACAGAGGACTTTTACATGAACCATAGTCCCAAATCCCAAGAACCCATACTAAAACAGCCCCTTCCTGGTCTCATGTATTAGTCACTCCAGCTTGTATTTCTGACTTCACATTCATGGTTATAAATTGTCGCCTCCCTTATAGAACTAGTGTGTGCTAACTACTTCATGAAATAACCTCTATGTACAACAAATCTTTAGGGATCGCATTTTCATCTTCTTCTCTCTATAAGACATTTATTACCCCCACATGATGTCCTTGACAGCTACATGGCCCGGAGTCCCTATGGATTGAAGTCCCAAAGGCCTATTTTGTGGTCTAAAAGCTCATTTAGGATGAATAATACTATTACTATAGTACCCCACTATGGTACTTTCTCTACCATCGTGCTTCTATAGTACCTAAAGATATTTTCTCCCACATAGATTAAAAAATTTACAATAAATATTATATTTACACATGGAAATATATTCTCAAAATCTAATTTATAATAGTGGCTTGAAAAAATTCCATTTCAATTTAAAATGAAAATTTATTAGGAAAATTTCTATCCCTGGGGCAAATTTATACTCAAAATTTAAATTTTGGCGAAAATTTCCATAATTTTGATTATAATTTCCAAAGAAAATTCACAAAGAAATTTTTCATTTTTTAAATAGATTTTATAATCAAAATTCCATATAATTTAATTCATATATATTAATATGAATAAATAAATACATATATACATACATACATATATATCAATATAAGTACATACATAAGTTAATTTTAATGAAATTATTTAAAAATTTGTTTTTATATATAAGTATATACCTAAAAAATGTATTTATATATAAACATATAATAATAAAATGTAAGTTAACACTATAAATTTTCACTAGAATTTTATAGGGAAATTTTAACTAGAAAATTTGAGTGCCACAATTTTTAAAAAAATACATATATAACGTTTTTGTGTAAATATATTAATACATAGACAAACAATGTGAATTTTCACTAGAAATTATCAATAAAAAAATTCAATTTGAAATTTTCATGGAAATTTGCCACTGTATATTTTCAATACACCATATATTTCATAATATAAATATACAGCATATTTATTCAGGAGAAAATTTGAAGTTAAAATTTTTAGTATATACATATATACATACATGTATATGAATTTATATATACTAATTTATATTCTATAAAATTGAAATAAAAATTATATTAATATTTTATATTTGAAATTGGCTATGAAAATTAAAAATAAAGAATTTTTCATGTAGATTTCTAATGAAAAATCCCATTCAATATTTATTTCACAACATACAAAATGAAACTTTTCACTAAAAATTACACACATATTTACACATACAATTATAAATATACACTATAACATTACATTGCATATTTTTCATGTAAATTTACATTGTAAATTTTCTATACATACATATATACATACAAATATTTTTTTAAGGAAAATACCAACTAAGTAGACTTAAGTTATTCATTATAAGAGAACAAAGCAATAAAAGAAAATAAGAAAACCAAGACTAGGTGGAATAATCTAGGATTCAACCCACAAAATGATAAGCATCGTGGTTCCCTTCATGCTTATAAAAGAAAAAAAATCTGGAGAAAAAATTACCCATAAAAACTTTATTCCTCTTCACAATATGTCCAAATGGAATAAAACCTTCATCTTATTACAAAATAACATCAATAATGATATAAAAATAAGATTCAAGTATAAATGTGTTCCAATGTTGCTTAGAATTCATCTAAAACCCCAAAAACAATAGTGTGTGCCTTAGTAACCGAAGGGGTCCAATTAGAAAAAAATGATTTATAGACTTTTATAGTAATCAAGATGTGTTGGAGGAAGGTGGGATAGAAAGAGTAGTCCACACAAACCAAAAAGGACTAGATTGGGTTTTTCATTCATAATATTCTAATTCAATGTAAATAGAACATTCAAGATGACTGAAATGTGAAATAAATAAAGATTAATGCAGGGATTTAACATTATACAATCTCTTTGGGGCCTATGTACATGGAAATAACACCACCCACACACACACACATTTTATTAATCTATAAAGAAGAAATAGATACATTGTAAAGTATACTAGACGAAATCAATGAAAAAAAGGGAACAAAAAGCTTCAAAAAATTGTAATAATAAGAAGAAGATTTAATAACTTACAAACTTATAATGATTTAAATATTTTTCAAGGATTATGATCACTTCTTGGTCACCTGTTTTATTTGTCTAAGCTCAAAGTAATATAGATTCTCTCAAGAATTTGTGTGAAGAAGAAATTCCTAACTGGATATTCTTGTTTTGTTATAAATCCACACTTCTTCATGAGTAAGGAACCTCATCAAAATATGCCACTAGGCACAGTGCACCATAGGAACAAATAGGAGATTAAAGGCTTAGAACTAGGAATTAAACATCCTAAAATCCAGCTCTAAGATTATGGTTTCACTAGAGGATAAATGGGTGTGAAATTCTAGAGATATTAAAACCAAATTGAGTTGAATGGTAGAAGCCAAATCATACATGGGTCATCAATCATTTGACACTCTGTTGCACCTAGAAACAATCCATCCAACTAGAAGCTAGAACACATGGGAAACCAAGCTGAAATGAATCAACATATTGAAAAAACTTACTTGGATGGATGGAACTGATCAAAAGGGCTATAATATTAATCAATATCTAGAATATAATCTAAGAAGGATTAGTGATGTGGTAGGCGTAGGGCGATCAAAAGAACAATCGGGCCAAATGTTATATCCCAAACAATATCCCACACTGAATCCCAATGCACAAATGATATCCATAATATAAAACTGATCATAATAATAACAAAACCAAAATTAAAGCTAATTTTCCATGAATGCACATTACAATATTTATATAGAAGTGTCTGATCATAGAAATTCAATATGAAAACACAAGAGTTTGCAAATATATGCCATTTTAAATTAAAATTGGAAATTTTCTTACAACTAAGGTTATTGAATTGGAACAAAATTCAATTTATCTAAATAGTATTTAAATTTAGAAAATACCATATATTTTTAACAAACTCTTTTTTGATTTGTTATCAGTATGTATCTTATTAACATATACGGTTTTAGATTAAATAGCATACCTAATAAAATTTAGTCTAACATCTTTGTGTTTGGATTTACCCTGAAATGAAATATTTTTTGATAAATATAGTGTAGATTAACTATCACTGTATATTATAATAATAGAACCATAAATCATGAGTTCATAATATAAACCCATGAGCCATAAGGATTCCTTAATATCCTTGTTCAATGTAATATAATTTGATTCTATGGTTGAAAGGGAAACCAAAAATTTCATATTACATTTTTAGGATATGGGGCCTCTACAAGTAGTTAAAACATACCTAGTAAATGAATTTATAGTGTCAGTATTACCTACATATTTAGAATCTACATAACCAATAATCATTTCGGAAATATCTATATTTATACCATAGCACAAATATAATTTTGAAGTATATGAAAAATACCATTGTATCCACTTCAGGGCATGCCATTGTAGCTTCCCTAGACTAGCCATAAATCTAGTAAGGGTGCATATTACAAAAGCTACAGCAGGTCTGGTGAAAATATTGGAATACATGACACTCCCATCAATGATTAAATAAGTAATTTTAGACATAAACTCTACATCAGCAGCATTAATGAGTGACTTTGTTAATGAAATTTTAAAATATTGTTCAAAAGGTACACAAAGATGTTTGATAGATTCAAAAAGGTATCTTTTGAGAACTTTTAGAACATAAGAATATTGGTAAAGATACAACAGTTTGTTTGTTCTATACCTAATAATTTTAACGCCTATAATTTTTTTCTACCCTTAGATCCTTTATTTCCAAAACACATTTTAATTGTTATTTAACAGTAATAATAAGATTCATGTTATTTCATAAAATATGCATGTTATCAGTATATAAGATAAGGTAAATCATGTTGTTTTTAATAGACTTGAAATAAAAACAATCATCATATTGTCTCCTATCAAAATGATTATTAGGCATAAAATAATCAAATTTTCTATAAAAGTTCCTTGAGTCTTGTTTTAAACCATACAATGATTTATTTAAAAGAAAAAATGGGTAAAATTTTAATTGTTTCAAATAACCATCAGGATAATTTATATATAATTTCTCACTAAGGTCACCATGAATAAATTCAATTTTCACATCTAGTTGTTCAATGTTAAGTTTATTATAGGTATAAAAAAAAGAAAAATCCTTATAAAATAAATATTTAAAAATGGTAACAAAAATTATAATAGTCTATTCCCTCTCTTTGAAGAAATAACTTAGGTACTAGTCTTGATTTAAAATTAATTTTATTTTCAATAGTGTTATCCTCCATTCAATTATAAATCAACTTACAACCAATTACTTTATCATTATAAGTTTTATCAATGATAGACCATATGTGGTTTTAATTTAAGGAGCGAATTTCTTCATCAATGGAAATGATCCACTACTTAAAATCATTTTCATTAGGGGATTTCTTATATGTTTGAGGATCATCATCAAAAAGATCCTAGGTAACATGAAATAAAAAATAATTCAGGTCATAATTATTAAAATCGATAAGGAAATCTAGGGACCCTCCTAACTCTATCATGGTTAAAAGAGTAATCAATATTATTATAATAATGTTCATTATTAGAATATTAATCTAAATAAGAACTAGATCTTAATTCAGATTAGGTCGCACGATGAGGATCAGTTGGAGGAGGTTGTGTATCAGCCTCAAACTAGGTTGATGGTTCGATTTTAATAGCCACATCAATGGATGCATCATCACTTCCAGGTGTGATAGATTTAGATTTAAGAGAACACGATTCATGAAACAATACATTTCTAAAACTTTACATTTTTGTTATCTGGGTTTATCAACCCATAGTTTATAACCTTTAAAATCCCCAGGTATCCCAAAAAAATGCACTAAAGAGATTTGGGTTCAAGTTTATCAGTCTTGGTATTGAAATATGCGGTGCAACCAAATACACTTAAGTGATTATAAGAAGATTTTTTTTTCATTCTGAAGTTATTCTTGGGATTTAAAATGATTATCATTGGATGGGCATGTGACAACCCACATTTTCATGGGTTATAAAAATTGGGGGAAATTTGAATGGTTTTGTTATTGGGAGTATTCATGGGAAATAGTAAATTATCTTTTAATATAATCTTAGGTATTTTTTGACCACTATGTTTGTCCCAAAATAAGGAGTTTACCCTAGGATAGAATTTTGGTGGAAATCCAAGACATTTGAATTTTTATGAAATATTTAAAATTTAATTAGTTAAATTTTAATTTATTCATGTGTGTTTGTTCATTCGTATCTTTTAAATGGAGGATCGTATTGAGATTTTTTCTCAAAGATTAAGGCTTGAATTGGGGGGTTTACCTAGTTGAGGTATAAACTTGTGTCAGGTACCAAGGATAGGCTTGAGCCCCTTTTATTTTCATTTTATTTTTTCACCTTTTTCCTTTTTTTTCTTCTTTTTCTTTTCCCCCTTGGATTGTCATGCATTCCCATGTGAATCTCCCCTTTAGGTTCTTTGGCTGAGAGAGGTATAGGGATAGAGTAGAGGGATTTTTAGTGGAGGAGGTTTCCTCACAGAGCTTAGGTCATGTCAGATCATCCTGCTGCAGCTACGGATCACAGATCGAAATGAAACATCAACTATTTTCACCATGACGTAGGCATGTTTTATGTTTTATGTTTTATGTTTTATGTCATAAATCCCCATAGAATAGTATTATTATTTTTAAACCCTTTTGTGTTTTTGGGTAAACCATGTGGGTCGATCTATGGGTTTTTGTATAGAAATGATGGGTTTTAGGATATTTTAGGGGATTTTCATTCAGAAAAACCCATGTACATGATATGTGGTTTTAAAAACACACACTGTGTGTTCATAAATTTTAGAGAAGATGAATTTTTTAGATTTTCATTCCATGTAATTTTAGTACACATCATATAGTAGTAATTTTCCATGTACCTATCCATGTGGCAGAGTACATGGGTAGATGAAATTTTGGGAAGTACGTGTCATGTACTCTGGGTATTCATCGTGTAGTGCTAAAAGTCCATACAACCATGTACTTGGGAAGACACCCCATGTGAGGGATACATGGAAGGATAGAGGTACACAACCATACCCCATGTATTCTCTATCCAAGTAATAGTAAATGAAAAGATCCCATTTATTCTCTAGCCATGTAGAAGTACATGTCCTGGTGTTGATTTGAGAGTACAAGATATGTACTTAGAAGTACACACCATTTAATTTATCAAATTTGGGGGGTTTTGGGTTTTTGTGATCTAGATTCAAAATCAGACTTGTGAGTAGTCCATTTTAAATTTTTTTCTATATAGATTGTGATGGTGGGATCCTTTCCGCATTTAGAGGTTTTCTAAATATATTTTTGGACTAAGATATTTTTGTATGAGGATTTGCTTAAGGTTTAGAGTAGGAATAATTTAGTGGGTTCAGTGTCATCTATGAGGACTGATTGATGTTGTGATCTCATCTGTGGGCCTAGTTTATGGTGAAAATCCAGTGTTTTTTTAGGTTCTTTTGTATGGATACTAGACGATGAGATCGAGTAGTATCTCTAATGTGATATTGGTTTGTCCCTACAAGATGGTAATAGTATCTCGGGGTAGATTAGATAAGATTTATCTCTTGGGTTTGTAGATTAGAGGTGTTGGAGCCTCCGTTTTGGGCTAACACTATGGGATAGCGGTTAAGACCAAGTTTCATTGAGCTGCTAAGACAAGTCTATGAGACTTTTGATGATTCCCTTATGGGTGAGTCAGTACTCATGGATGGGTTCTTTTCTAGAAAGGCTGGCTGAGGTTTTATTACATGGGAATTTCCCCAAGGTTTGGATTATACCAAGTAGACCTTTTAGAGGTTCCAACTATTTTGGTGGTCATGATGATTATTATGAATTCCCCTATTGGAAGGCTTGTGCTTTTGGATAGCTTTATGGGTGCATTACTTATTGAGGATCAATTAGAGTTCTTTGAGGTTCATTTGGGATTTTTCTACACTGGGTTTTTTCAATGATGTTGGATGATCTAGAGGAACCCTCATAGGGTGTCCTTATCTTTTTGTGTAATTTTTTCCATTTGAGTTTGTTTTTATAGACATGTCTCAAGAACATGGGTGTGGTAGGTGAGTACTATAGAGGACATTGTATTATGATGTGACCTTGGAGACTATAGTATCTCCAAGTTTAGTTTAACCTAAGGTGGGTTGTGGAGAGCCCGTGGTGGTTGTTTTGTTTTGATACTAAGATCCAAGGTTCTAAAATAGGCCCCATGTTTTGTTATCCAAGAGTGGATCAACACTACTAGTTCATCTATTTGGATGGTGATTTCATGTTTGGATCATCCCACATTCAGTTGGTTGTTGTTCCTCACATTTGAGATTGTTTCTTCTCAGGATAGTGGTTTTATAAGGACATTGTTGGGATATTTTGGATTGGGTGTTGGCCCTAAATTATGATATGGTTCTCTACTCCACTGTATAGTTGTGGTTGGATATTCTTAGGGAGCTAATGGATGATCTGAATGATTGCCCCCTGTAGTTGAGTATTCACCCCAGCTAGAGGTTATTTTTCTTGGACGTTCATGTACTTCTGACCTTGTATATAGAAACCTTTTGTAGTGAATCTATCTATTCCATGTGGATTAAACCCCTATGGTGGTGTATCTGATGGGTCCATGGTGGATCTCGTGTCATTAAGTATGATTTTTGGGGAATAAAAGATCTATTACATTTGGAGGGTAGATTTTTCTGCCATTTCGAATCATGCCATTAGAGTCTTAGATCACAGTAAATGTGGGATGAGGTTATAGACACCTATAGTTATGCTCTGGGGTCTAACATTTATGCCTATTCCCTCAGATGTCTTGGATATCTTGTGTATATCTATTAGACGTGATGGTTTTTGGGTGGATGGGTATTCCATGTGCTATTAATCTAATGGAGTGGTCTAGAGTGGGGACAAATTTACCTCAAATATCAGTCTAGAACCCACGGTTAGCTATTTTAACTTTTGTTTTTACCCTTCTTATGAAGTTATTTATTTTTCTCTAGTTATCTTAGTGTCTATGAAATATAGAAAAATCATATTTGTATAAACATTTTATGATAGTAGATTATAGGTCAACTATTGGGGTTTGCCTACTGAGATTCATTTCTCACCCATTTTATGTTCACCTCAGTGTGCATTTAGAGACGATGTCTTCTTTTAGGATGGATCATAGGTTGTGTGGTGGATGGGGTCGAGGTCTAGTTTTTCTTGACCGAGTGGAGCCTCTCATGTGGAGTCTTAGGATCAAGTTGAAGCATATCAATAATCTATGAGATAAGTTATGTGATTTGTATCAATGTTGGTAATATATCCTATTGTAATTATTTTTTTTATTTTTTAAATGGTTTAAGCCCAATGTGTAGCTGGTTTTTGTATGTTTTTCATGATGGTGAGTCTATATGATTGTATGTTGCATTTCATTTATTATAGCATGATTTGTTTATATATTTATTATGTGTACTCTAATGTTCATCCATGTGTATGAGTTTGGTTATTTTCTATTGTTATTTCACTATGAATAGAGGGTATAATATCCCTAATGCACCTTTTTTGACCCTCACCACTGGTCAATAGTATTTGTCATATGGAGAGGTTCTCTTAAGGCCTTATGGAATACCATATTGGGTGATGTGTTAGTTTAACCCAAGATAATTAGTTATAAAATGGTATCAAAGCTTTTAGTTTTTTTATTTGGGGAGTTGGTAAACAGGGGGACTAGTAATTTTTCAAAACTTGTGATGGATATTAGACTGGTGTGTCATAAACACCTTTTCCAATTGGAATTCCAAGTTTCCAAGGCATGGTATTTCTATTCTTGGTATTCATTTTTATGGATTCAAGATTTCACCTAGCATGATGCACTTGAGTTTGTGGATTTATGATTTATTCTATTTTTTTAGTTATTATCCCATGGTAAATAGGCTAGTATTCATGCATCTCTCTAGCCACATAGGATTCACATGAAATATTCCTATCTGTGGTTTTTTGTTGATGATAGAGTTATTTTTTTTTAAAGTGTTATAAACTACTCATATGGTTTTTTATTATATTGGTGCTTAGTGTAATTATACTCAAATGGATCACATATGTATATTTTATTCTGATGACGTGTCATGTGGATCTTATGGTGATTTTTTCATTGATGTTGAAGATGCATTCCCTTCATTGAGGGATTCATGGAAGACATAGTGGGTTTGCAAGGGGCTTTGAGTACCCTTTTGGTGGCACATGAGGGAAATTATTCCTAAGGTATCATTTTATTGGGATCAATTTTTCCTGAGGAGGTGGTTTCCTAAAATTCCTGGGATCATGTTTCTTAGGAGGGATTTTTTCTTGTCATGTGTTGTTTGTCATGTCATACAGTGAGACCTATGTTCCTATTATTATCAATGGCTTGGGTGGATGTGGTTGTTCTTCCTTGGTGGGTTAGTTGAGGTCAACTATAACTAGGATGTAGTTGTGGATGAATATTCCTAGTATTTGAGAAATAGAGAATTGGGAGTTCTTCTTAACTTGTTGATAGATTAAGAGGGAAAGTTTGGTTAGTTTCTTGGCACAATTAATTTTGGTTGTGCCTTGGGCAGCATGGTGAGAGCGTGGTTAGACACCTGTAGATTTGGATTGATGATCGAGTGGACATTGTCCATGTGGTTGATCACGGTATGTGGGAGACACCTAGATTTTCAAGTGGAGTGTTGAGGATTCTATTTTTTGAACAAACCTACCTAAGAAGAATGGTCCATGATTTTAAGTGTGTTATCCTAGTTTTGTTAGGGATTGACCAGCGTAAGAAATAATCTTGATGTGTGCTGAAGGAGTGGAGTGATTTAATCCTTGAGGTGGGTATTTCATCATAGGCTTTCAAAGGTTGTGAGCCTAATTTTAAGTGGTTTTCTGAGTGCATAGGTTGCTTTTTTTATGATTTTTCTCAGGTGTGAGTTATTTTCCATTCCTATCAACCATGTTTGGTGATAGACATATCCTGGGATGTTTGGTTTGTCTTTGTTAAGATGAATAATGATAGGGATACTTCTTAGATCAGGAGGTGCATATCAGTCATGATAGAATTCCTCTCATGTTGGGAGAGAGATGTGGATATTATCAGACTGGTCATTAGATGGTCAAGATAGCATTGGTTGTGACAGTGCTTCGGGGTTAGAATGGATGATGGTTGTCCACTAAGGATTCTCAAGGCTGGGAAATGTTTGTGGTGGGGAGTTTTTGATGAACAGTGTCATCACGAATTGTGAAGATATGGGGAAATTTGAACTTTTTGTTCTCAAGAGTGTTTAAGGTAAAATGGTAAATTATCCAATAATATGATCTCAGATAATCTATCCAAAAAATTCATTGGTATTGGAAAATGGGTTTTTTACTAGGATAAAAATTTAGTGGAAATCCAAGTTGTTTGAATTTTCATAGAATATTTGATATTTAATTATTTAAATATTAATTTATCTAAACATGTTCATTTAGTCGTATCTTTTAACAAAATATTTGGATAGAGATTTTTTATCCTTTGTTGAGTCTAAAATGGGGGGGATTCTAGGTTAGGCATAACCTTAAGGCAGGAATCGGTACTGAGCCCGAACCCCTTTTCTTTTCTTTTTATTTTTCACAATTTTCTATTTTATTTTTTATTCTTTTCCTTTTATCCCTTGGATTTTCATTCATTCTAATAGGGCTCTCCTATTTGGGTTCGTTTCATGAGAGAGGCATAGGTAGATAATATAAGGATATGTAGTGGAGTAGGTGTTATCATGAAGCTCGGGTCACACCGGATCGTTGTGTTATAGCATCAGATCATGGTTCAGACTGAAGCATTGATAGTTTCCACCTATAGGTAGGCTCGTTTTATGTTTTATTATGAAAATATCTATACAATTTTTTTTGTCATTTCTAAATCCATTTTAGGGTTTTTGGAGACCATGTTTGGGTCGAGCTGTTGTGGATAAATCGAGAGTTTTGGGGCGTTTCGGGGACTTTCCATTCAAGAAAATCCATGTACATGGTGTGTAGTTTTTTGAACACATGTCATGTGTTCTTCATGTTTAGGGAAGTTTAAGTCTTTATAATTACATATTGTGTAATTTAAGTACATTTCATGTATTATTACATGGCTATATACCTATCCATGTGGCAAATTACATGGGAAGATCGAGTTTTTGGAAGTACACGCCATGCACTTTGGGTACACATCACGGAGTGGGACATGGCCATGTGGCCATGAACATGGGAAAACTCTCCAAGTGAGTAGTACATGGTCATGTATAAGTACATGGGCAGAACCCATGTATTACTTGGCCTTGTAATAGTACAAGGGCAGACCCCATGTCTTCTCTAGACATGTAAAAGTACATGGCCAAGTAATGATTTGAGAGTACATTCCATGTGATCAAAAGTACACATTCTGTACTTTTTCCATCTTGGTGGACTTTGGGTTTTTTCCCTCAGAGTGAGAAATTGAATTTTTAGTATTAAATTTTAATTATTTTTTCATGTAAATCATGATGGTGGAATCCTTTAGGTATTTAAATACCATTTGGATATAGTTTTTGAAAAACATTGTTTTGTAGAAGTATTTACTTAAGGTTTGGAATAAAAATCCTCCAGTGGTTTGGGTGTGAGGTGCAAGTATTGGGTGATGGTTGTGAGCTCATTAGTGGGACTATATTTTGGATTATATTTAGTGTTGTTTGAGGTTCTTTTAGATAGATACTGGAAGGTGGGATCAAGTAGTATCTCTAAGGAGATTTTGGTTTGTCTCAACCCAAAGGTAATAGTTGCTTATGGTTAGAGGGAATGAGGTTTAGCTCATAGGTTTTAGAATCAGAGTTGTTAGAGCCTTAGAGTTGGGTTGACATCACACGATAAAGATTATAGCCAAGTTCTATAGAGCTACTGAAATAATCCTAAGGGACTCTTGAGAATTCCCTTATGTGCGAGTTGGTACCCGTGGATGGGTTGTTTATTAGGAAGGATAAAAAATGTTTTTTTTGTTGGATTTTCCCAATGGTTAGTCTTTTTCTAAGTATATATTTTAGATTTTTTATACTTTTAAGGTGTTCATGAGGACCATTGTGATTCCCCTATTGGTTTTCTTATGCCTTTGAATGTCCCTTTGGGTGCATTGTTGATAGAGGATCAGTTGGATACCATGGAGGGTCATTTGGGATGTCTCTTCACTAGGTATGTTCCATGCATTTGGATGAGATATAGGAACTCTCATAGGTTTTACTTCTCTTATTGTGTTCTTTTGTCCATTTGATTTTGTTTCTATGGGCATAGCCTGAGAGCCTGGTTGCAGTAAGGGAGTCTCATGGATGACATCATTTTATATTGTGACCATAGGGACCAGGGGATCCCTAAGTTTAGTTTGACCCTAAGGTGAGTTTTGGAGAGCCCGTTGTGGATATTTTGTTTGTATTATATGATATAGGGTGCTGAAATATGCCTCATTATTTATTTTATGAGAGTATATTAGCACTGATAGTTCAATTGTTTAGATAGTGGGATTGAGGTTGTATTATTTCATGTTCTATTATCTATTGTCCATGAAATTGAGATAGTTTCTTCTTAGGAATGTGGTTTGTGGAGGAGAAACTTGGGATATTTTGGATTGTGTGTTGGCCCTGAATTGTGATATTTTTCTCTCCACTATTGTCTAGTTTTGGTTATATAGGATTAGGTAGCTAATAGAACATCCAGATGAGTGAACCCCTCTAGTTGAGCATTCTACCTACCTAGAGTTTATTTGTTATAGATGTTGTTTCACTCTTGACCATGTGTATGGATCCCATGTGTAGTAAATCCATTAGGTCCATGTGGATGGATCCCATAGTTAGGTGTATCTAATTGGTCCATGGTGGAGCCTAATTCATTTTATAAGACTTTCGGGTCATGTCAAATCTCAAACATGTGGAAGGGAGATTTTTTCACCAGCTCAGATCATTCCATTAGATTCCTAGGGCTTGGTAGATGTGGTTTGTGATTTTTTATGCCTATGGTTACACCCTAGGTTCTGAAATTCATTAATGTTTACTTAATTTTTCTTGGAAACTTGTGTAGATCTAGAAGACACACCAATTTTTGGGTGGCTAGATGAGCTACTTTCTATAAATCCTATGGCATGGGCCAGAGTGGGGGTATATTTACCTCCGTTGTATGTCTAGAAACTATATATGGTTGTTTTCCTTTTCCCCCATCTTATTATGTTGTTAATTTTGTACTAAATACCTTAGTTTTTGGATATGATAGACATATAACATGTACATGAACTTGTTAGGATAAAAGATTATAGGTTCACCATTGGGGGTGGCCTACTAAGATTTATTTTTCACCACATGTACATGCACATTAGTATGAAGGAAGACCTAATTTAAGATTTTAGGATGGATCACGGGTAGCATGATGGATGGGGTCGAGGCCCAGTGTTACTTGATCGAGTAGATCTACTCATGTAGAGTCTCAGGATCGGGCTAGAGTAGCTCAAGCACTATGGAGACCAGGTATGTGGTTTGTCTTAATGTTGGTAGTTGATCTTACTGTATTTATTTTCAGTTTGTTTATTTTTGTATATGTGTTCATCCTAGTGGGTAATCGAGTATTTTATTTTTTACATGTTGGTGAGTCTTTAGGACTATATGTTGTATTTCATTTATTATAGAATATTTCTATTTCAGTTATTTATTATGTGTACTCCGATCTTCATCTCTGTGTATGAGTATGGTTATTTTACTCTATTATTATACTCTAAATAGATATTATTGTCTCCCCACTATACCTTTTTCTAATCCTATTTGATGTTTGGTAGCCTCCGGAATATGAGGAGGTGTGCTTGAGGCCTTATGGTGATCCAGATCAGGTGACGTGTCAGGTCAACCTGGGCTGGCTCGTTATAGGGCACATATTTATAAGGTAAACTGTCATAGTGGTAGCCTTTACCTAGAAGAATTTTGGGAGACCAAATCATTAAAACATGCTTTACACTCTCCTAAGAATAATAACATTCATTATTTCAACAATTCCATTTTATTAGGTGTGTTTTCTTAAAATTGAATTGTCTTTCGATTCCCCTTAGATTGATAGAAGTAAATGAAATTAGTAGAGAGGTATTATAATCCATTAAAATTCTCATAGTTTTAATTTTCTTTCCAAACTAGTTTTATAAAAGGTTTTTCCAAATTTTTTAAGGTTTCAAAAACATAATATTTGTTCTTGATTATGTAAATCCAAACCTTTCTAGATAATTCATCAATAAAGGTAAAAAAAATATGATCCTCCACCGTGAGAGGTAGTCCTATCTAGTTCCCATAAATCAGATTGATATATTCTAATGGGAAGCCATATTTGAATCTAGACCTGTTGAAAATGACTCTCTTAGCATTACCCATTACATAATCTTCAAAAAAGGGAAGGTCTCAAGGTGTAATGTTAATTAATGACCCTTTTTTATTAAGTACCTCAAGACCCTTGGAGCATACATTCCCTACTCTCCTATTCCATAATAGTGTGTTATCAGTATTAGTTATATACATACAACCCAACTATCTAAAATGGGTATTTATATTGAAAACATAAAACCCATTAACAAGGTGACCCTTGATGATAGTTTTAGATAATTTACAGATTTTTCAGCAACATGATTTAGAAGTAAAAGTAAATTCATTTGGGTCTAGAATTCCTTTTCATATTAGGTTACTATGAGGTTATAAACCCACCTAGAATATAGAAATGTAATGATAGAGTATTCATCTATTTCTATTAAAATATAAACTCTTCCCATAACTTGACACCTCCTATTATTTCCTAAAACAACATATTATTCCACCCTTTCCCCCAAATTAATAAAATATTACCTAAAGGAAAACATATAGAATGAGAGTCAAAAATATAAGTCTCGCTCATGGGTGAGTGAATTTCTAGACACATTAAACACTTTAGTAATTTAATAATCATAATCCAAAAGAAAGGACTAGTCAATGGGTTCTTTAGTCTAATGTTTTTATTTTAGATTCTTACACTTGGGTCTAGTGTGCCTTATCATAGCACAATGGAAGAAAATAAATTTTATTTCCCTAGACTTGTACCTAAACATGGGTTGTTTTTTTATTGACTTTATCCTTATTATACTCTTTCTTCTTACGCAAAGACTTCGTTCTACCTCTTGTGAACAGACTCTCTACCTTAGCATTAACTCTAGGTTTAAAATTTATTTCCTTATTGAGAAGGGTAGATTTAACCTATTCTATGGTTAGAGAGTAAAAACCATATATCATTGTCTCTACTAATATATTTTAGGAATTTTCTAATGAAATTTAAAGAATCATGTCTTGATATTCATCATTAATAATCAAGTTTATATTGGCTAAGTCTATCATGACTTTATTGAATTTATAAGTTAGATTTAATTGAAATTTCATATTTAATTTTAAATGTAAACAGTCAAGGTTTCTTATAAATTCTATAAAAATGTGAAGCTATCATATACAATTAATCTAATTTAATCTATATACAAACAGCAGTAGTTTTAAAATAAACTTCTCTAAGAACTTTATCACCTAAAGAAAGAGGTATAGAACAATAGTCTTTAACAAGAACATCAAGGGATGCATCTTGATAAACATTAGATTTCTTTCCATTATAAGACATAGTAAAATTAGGTTTCTTAGGGACAAATAGGGAATCAATTAACCCTTTATGAACCATCATGGATCTTATCATAATTCTCCATAGATTGAAGTCATTGTCATCATCAAATGTTTCAAATTCAAACCTAGTTGTTTCTATGTTTACTTAAAGGATCGAAAACTAAGTTTTTGAAAACAATGATAAGCATACAACACCAAGAATATAACAAGATCAATGTGTATGAATTATTATGTAGTTAGGAATTTGAATTTGAATGATATTTTAGGTTATAATGATTTCAATTACAGAATCAAAGATTATGGAGTGAATTAAGATGATATTTATAAGTGTAATTAAAATAGAAACTGAATTTAAACAAGAAATAGATTTGAAAACAAAAGATAACCCAATGAGCCTCTAATACCACTTTTTTGAGGAATGTGTACTGGAAATAGTAGTCCACATGAATCGAAAAGGACCAGATTCGGTTTTTTTCAGAATATTTGAATTCAATGGAAATAGAACATTTATGATGCAATAAATAATAAAGAATTAATGATGAATGCAAGAATTTAATGTATTTCAATTCATTTGGGGCCTACGTGCATGGAAATAACACTACCCACACACACATGTTTTATTAAGCTAAAAATTATAAATAGGTACAATATAAAGAATACCAGAAGAAATGAATGAAAAATGTAAACAAAAATCTTCAAACATATTCTATAATAATAAGAATAAGAGTGAAGAACTTATAAAACCTGGTAGATTTAAATCTTTTCTGGGGATACCGATTGCTTATGAGTCACCTATTTTATTCATCCAAACTCTAATAAGTGTAGGTGATCTTAATATTTAGTGTGAAGAAGCAATACCTCATTGGATATTATTGGTTCATCAGAAAGTCACACTTCTTCGTGAGGAATGAACGCCATCACAATACTCCACCGGGAGTGGTGCACCAGAAATACAAACTAGATAAGATAGGATTAGAACCAAGGATTCATGACTATATAATCCAACTCCAACACTAGGGTTTCACCATAGGAGACACAAGAAAAAAATATGGGATTGTCTAGAATCAAACTGATCTAAATGGTATAATTTGAATCGTGCAGGGGTCATCAATCCACTAACACGCTACTACACCTCAAAAAAAGTCATCCAACAGGAATATTCAATGCACAAGAAGCTGAACTGAAATTAAATGGAATATAAAACAATCCCACACATATGGATATCACATATCAAAAAAGGTGTAAATAATAATCCACATATAAAATAAGATCCGTAGAGGATCAGTGATGTGTCAGGCACAGGTTGATCGAAAGAACAAGAAAGTCAAACATTGTGGCCCAAACAAAACCCACATGGAACCCCAATGTACAAAGGATATTCATAATATAAAATTGAGAATAATGATAATAATAATAATAATAATTCCAAAATTAAAGCTATTTTTTCATGCTTGTATATTACACTATTTAAATGTTAGAATATAATCGTGTTACTTCAATATGAAAACCCTAGAATTCACAAGATGTGATGGTCCCAAGAAAATATATCAACAACCACCCTATTATTTCAATCCAATGATGCATCAACAATGAATTTAAAAACACCATGTGTAGGAGGTTACTTAAACCCATCATGGGATATTTATCTCTTATAGGGTGATAAATAGATTTTGATATCCAAATAGATAGTCATTCGTTTGTGCGCGCAACCCAAAAATGGTTCTGTCAATTGACCTATCTAAACAAAACATTATTCTGATTGACCCAAATCATCACAAAACTGAGGAAAGATCACTAACAATTTCAATAGGTATTTAAGATTCCAACATGAACAAATTTGATGGAAAAATCAATGAACACCAAAAAAATTATCCTTTGAAACATACAAGACACCCATTTCTATTAGGCAATTTAGAATGGAATTTGAAGGGGACTTGATTTCATAGAGATAGATGGAGAAAAAAAGGTTCATTATTAGAGTGAAGATATAATAAAAACTCTATCATGGTAAGGATCCCAAAACAAATATTCCACAATAAAACCTAATCTTATACAAGACTTCCAACTTCCAATGGTATTTCAAAATTTGGGGAAATTTGAAGTAAATGTTTTTCACTATAAATTTTAAGTGAAAGCTTCTCATGTACATATAAATTAATATATACATGCATAAATATATGTATACTTACATATATTAATATAAATTGTAATTATATTTTTAAAATTGAAAGTGAAAATTTTCATTACATATATAGATACTTATCCGTAGATTTGAATTAAAATTTGGAATTGAAAAACTTCAGTTACCAATAATAAAATTTACCTAAAATTTAGTTTTTAAAAAAAGCTTACAAAATTTTAATCATACTTTTAAATGGATTTTCACAATGAGAATTTTCAATTAGCAATGTAAATTTTGACAAGAAATTCAATTTTCAATGAAAACATCTACAATTCCAAAATAATATTTTTAATGAAAATTCACATAGAAGATTTTTGTTTATGAGTGGAAATTTATAAATAAAATTTAACTTCCAATCAAAACTTACAAAACACTAATAAATTTTTCAAATGAAAATTTACGTTGAAAATATTCAATTACTAGTCAAAATTTATACATGCATACATAAATATTATATAAAATTTCATTGTAATTTTATATGGAAATTTTATATTGGAAAAATTTAGTCAATGTTGACATTGAAAATCTTCCCTATAAATTTTCAATGGAAATTTACACAGAAAATTTCTAGTGTATATTTACTATGAAAAATAAAAAATGGAAATTTTCATTGAAAATGAAACACAGATAATAATTTAACTATACATTATAAAATTATATTATAAATTTATATTCAAAATTTAAATTATAAATTTTCAGTACTTACAAACATACATGCTAAAATATTAAAACAATTTAAATTTTCATTGGAAACTTATGATGTAAATTTCCATAGGAAATTTCATATTAAAATTTATAGTTGATATTTGAATAAAAAAGTTCATACATACAATATTTATATAACCCAAGATAAATATACAATGTAATTTTATATATTTATGGTCCAAAGTATTTCCTTCTTGATTGTATTTTCTCTTAGGTTTTTAGAGGATTTTGGATATTTCTTTTTTGTTTGATCATTGTGAGTTATATTTATTAGGTGTTTCACTTTTTTTTTCACTTGATTATTCAAACTGATATAATGGATGATGATTTTATTATGAAACTATGAAATTTATCTCTAACTAAAAAAGAAAAAACATCATTCATAAGAAGACAAGTTTCTACATAAGTGATTTTCTTGTCTTCTAGTTGGCTGATTTATTTTGAATCGTAGATTTTATCTGAATACACTGAAGAATGCCCTTTAATCAATTTAGAGGCTGGAAAACATTAGGTCTATTAAAAATGTTAAACCTGGGATTCTGATTTTTGAAATATTAAATTTTTTTGGTAATCAGTGGGTGTTATAGGGTAGACCTTACTCCTTATATAATCATCTTTTGTTAATTAGAGATCGACAGGATGTGAAATATTACAGAATTGTTTTCTCAAAATCTCATTTCTGGGTTATCTTAAAGGTTATTCCTTTCTATGGGTGAAATAAAAAATTGTTTGGTAGTGGAAATATGGGGAGAAAGGAAAGGAAGTTAAGAGATTCAAACTCATTTCTCCTATTTAGTGAGCTTATGGTAGATGGAGATAAACTGTGAGAAATCTATTTCTATCTGATTGAAGTTTTCAAATCACCCTAATATTGGGGTGATTCAAAAGGAAATGAAATGAACCAATTTTGGTTTTTTAAATTTTCCTATATTAACAATGTTTATATTTAAATTTAATGAAGCCCTACCTCTAGGTTCCAGTCAATTTAGTAATAGTAGTCCTTATGGGGTCTTGATAAGGTCTTGGGTCTGCGTTTGATTGAATTATTTCCTATTAGTATTATAGGATTTTTAATGTATCTGCCCCTCTTCACAAACCATTGTAAATAATTATAATAAATAAATATTTTTTGAAATTCAAAATGATTTATAAATAATTTTAATTATATGTATATAAATAATTTTTGTGGAAATATTTTAAAATTTTTTATATAGAAATTTTCATAGTTGTTGAAATTTAAAGGACTAAAAATTTATTTATACAAGTGGTTATGTATAAATTTAAAATATATATATTTTTTAAAAAATATATGGATTATGTAAATGATTTTTATTAATATATAAAATCACTTTTTTTCAAGAAAAATTAAATTTTAATTTTTAAAAAAATATATTTTCCTTGATTTAAAGTTTATCTAATTTTGATGTTTTGGAAAGTATAATGCAGTCAAAATTACTAGTTTTTAATTTTTTTTTAAAGGTAATAAAAATATATTGTTTTAAAAAATATATTTTTTTTCATTTAAAATAAATTATTGATTGTGGGAATACATAGTTGTAGGTTTGGTGTTTATGGGGATCTAATCTACGATTGTTTTTCATCTTGGGAAAGTATGCATTTTCAATCTCTGTGTACTCTCTCTCTATTTTTATTATAATAAATTTTTATTTGTTTCATTTATTAAAATAAAATTTCATTTATTTTATTTTAAAAAAAATCACCAAAAAATGGATATAAATTACAATCATTTATATTATTTTACTTAAGTTTGATTTCAAACAAAATAGAGAGAAAATGAAATAATTTCTTTTTTTCTTTTATGAACTATGAAATCATTTATTTTATTTTACTAATACCTGACCAAAAATAGTGTAAATGTATCATGTGTGATATTGGAAATCAAAACATTGAATTCATAGAATGTGATATTTCTGACCAAATCTTCTATGGGTTGTTTGTTCAAATTAGGGTCCTTATTTATGTCAATCGTCCTCTTATCTATGGGATGTTCTTAAAACTTGATGATTATAATGCCTGGATTTCTTTTATTTTGAGAAGATTACTATTTTTATTTCTTATATGGTTGTTTGGGTCATGTGGAAAAGGATTGTGCTTCCAAGATGGCCGACATAGAGGGAAATATTTTCCTTTAATATAACCTAATGTTTCACGATAAATATTTTTGGCCCACTTTTGGGTCCAAATTCAAAAAACAAAAAGATTTGGAAAAATTAGAAAAAAAATGCTTATCTGAATCCTTGCTCCTCATGTGAAACTGTTATCATAATGGGTCCACCCTGATTCTCAATGATACATGTTCCTCCTTTCAATGATAATTCTGGTAATCCTTATGCATGTGTCTCCACAGGAGGTTTTCTTCTTTACAATGATCAGGTCACTAACTCATTTAAAGAGAATACTAATGGGTTCCCATAATTTAGAGAGAATTCATATGAGTAGTTTCATGTATTTTTATCCCAAAACAATTCTAGAATGGATATATTATCTTAGGAATTATTTCTTGTAATGAGATATTCTATTTTCACTCCCTCACTTTCCATAAAGTGTCCTTCCTTGGCCCATGCAGTCTCTCCAATGAGCTCACAGAGGGTCTGCTCTGACCCGCCTGATGATGATGTGCTATATCAATTTTTTTTTGATTTTGACACCTAATTTATATATTATTTTTGAATTAAATGAATTTACATCATTTGGTCATAGAATTCTGCATCATAGAAGAAGGAAAATGACATTTCAGTAACCCAAAACCTTCAAAAGTGAAATCTTGTTGCAATAAAAGGCACTGTGCATGATGAAACTCTTGACACTGACACCCAGCTTAATTGGATTAAAGTACTCAGTGACAGATCTTAGTTAAAACCTTTATATGATAGTGTTGAAGAATAAGTAGGTAGAAAAAGAAGACAGATCGAATCTCGATGCGTGAATTTAATTTACTATCCAAAAGGGTTTGATCCACCCCCACTTTTAGGGTTCTCAGTGGAAGTTTTCATCGAATATTCCACCAAGATTTAGGGAAATTCAAACATCAATTTCTGATAGTACTGTAGTACCAATGTTGGTAAAATTATCATCTTGGAATTTTTAAATTGAAGAAGAATTAAAAAATAATAATAATTGATCTTGTTATCACTTATTTATAGATCAAAATCGGTGTGAATCGTGCTGATTTGATCATACTATTTCAGTCAAATAACACCTTTGTTTGACCAAAATGAGATAACTATAGTGGGGGTCTCCCATTTGGATTTTTAAAATTTGAAATCCAACCATTACAACTAATCACATTATTAGTCATTTTTTATAAAATATTTTTTTCTTATATATATATATATATAATAAATAATTTTACTAAAATATATATTTTAAAAATACTTTAAAACGATATCTGAAAATATATTTTTTTATGAAAATAAAAATTTCCAAGGATCCTTTTAATAAGGTAGGAGCTATGATAATTCAACCCCCAACTCCAATGTGGGATTTAACATCGTTGTTCACATCATCAATCTAAGAAAAAAGTGTGGCCCCTACATTTAATTATTTATTTTATGAATAAAATTTATAAAAATACCTATATTTTATTCATAAATATTAACTTTATATATCAAAAGTGAATAATTATACATAATAAAGGTATCTTTCAATTAAAACCTTTACTTAGTATTAGTATTTGAAAGTATTATCATATTTACAAGTTGTTGAAACATTAAACTTTTTAATATTTAAGATAAAAAATGATATCACACATAAAATGATCTTTCCATCCAACATATCATTTTTTAGAACATTTATGGTCATGTGCTTATATCCTTTTCATAAAATTTCTATGGATTAAACCCATTAACTCCTGTCAGAAGCATCACCACTTCTAAGTTCATGTAGGAAAAACATTACAATGTTCATCCATTATTAGAATATATAACTCATCGAGTCTTAATATTTTGTTAAGAGTTTATAACTTAGCCTATAGTCATAATAGACAATATTGACACTAAGTATTTTGGGTTATAATTCTTGATATCAAAAATCATCTTCAAAACTTTTTTACCCATTAAACACTTTGATTATGATCTACCTAAAGAAAGTGTTGAATTTCCATTATAGAAATGATTTATTCTAGGATTTATAGCCTCATTTATTTATTAGTTGCATGAATGATCTTTTAAATAGATCTACAAGGTTTTTACATGATCTCACAAAGAAAATTGTTATGGTACCATCTTGTAACAATTGTCTCACACAATCATGTCTCAAACTTATATGTCTAGAATTTCCATTTTACATGCAACTATATGGCCTTGATAAATTTTCTTTACTATCATAATTAATAGAGATAAGAGGAATCATAATATTCCATAACATAATATCCAATAATTGATTCCTAATCCATTCAACTTCCTTTCCACATTCCACGAAGGCGATAAAATCTAAATCCATGTTCAAATGTGAAATACATGTTTGTTTCTTACTCTCCCAAAAACAACAAAACC
This sequence comes from Viscum album, assembly GCA_963277665.1. Lineage (NCBI taxonomy): Eukaryota > Viridiplantae > Streptophyta > Magnoliopsida > Santalales > Viscaceae > Viscum > Viscum album. The sequence goes on along the minus strand of OY728158.1, from coordinate 347,959,759 downwards.
TAAAAATTTAAATGAAAACCCATTTTTGGATTGGTTATCACCAATACTGTTAATCCAAATCACATCGGTGTACCCTTATAATACAATCAGATAATCATTATAGTATACACTTAAATCTTTTGTATTTATTAAGTATCGAAAGATTATCATTATACATATCCAATGATCCACACAAGTATTACTAGTATATCTACACATTTTACATACCGTAAAAGAAATATCAAGTCTACTGAAATGCATTACTTACATGAAATAATCAATAGAACTTTTATACTAAAATTGTGTTATGACTCTGCCCATATTCATAAACAATTTACATTATATTCAAATGGAGTATTGGAATTCTTGAAATAAATATGATCAAATTTATTTAACATTTTTCATATGTAATGAGACTGACTTAAAAAATATCCCCCACTATGTTTTCTAACTTTAATACCTAAAATAGTATCAATAATTACATGATCCTTCATTTTAAACATAGATAATAAATAACTCTGTCTCATTTACACAAATCATATTGGTTCCAAAAATTAACAAATCATCCACATGTAAACACAAAATAACTCCATAGTATTTTTTAAACTTTAAACAAACACATTTATCTGCATTATAATTAATAAAGATATTATATAAAACAATAAAATCAAGTTTTTCATGCCATTTATTTTGAGATTTTATGGCCATGAAGAGATTTTACTAGTTTATATACTTTCTTATCATTACCTTATAAAATTAACCCTTCTCATTATTCCATGTAAATATATTCATTTAAATCTCCATTTAAAAAGGCAGTTTTGATATCCATTTGTTGGACATAAAAATTATTAATTGAATCTATAGAAAATAAAATCCTTATTGAAGTAATTTTATCTATAGGATCATATGTATCAAGATAATCAATTCCTTCTTTTTGTCTGAAACCTTTGGCAGAAAATCTTTCTTTAAAATCTTGAATTTTATCATTATAATCATAATTCATTCTTACAATCCATTTACATCCAATAGGTTTTGAACCTCTTGGTAAATCCATAATGGCCCAAGTATTATTCCCCACAATGGAATTAATTTATTCATTAATTTCTTCTTTCTAGAAGGAAACATGTCTAGATGTCATAAATTTTATATATCTATTTGGTTCATCTTATATAGTCAATACTATAGGATACTTATTTAGAAGATGGTTACTTTGATCTCCCTCAATAAGGAAAACTATGGAATCAGGAGAAATATAATATGAATGTATATGTTTCTCCTTCCTAATTATTGTACTTGATTTTGGTTCAACTCAAGAGTCATCATTATTATCTACAATTATATTTGAACTAGATGGAGTACAAGAGATAAAGGTATCAAGAATAACCTCCTCTATATAATCTTTATAAAACTTATTTTTAAAAATCTATATATCCCTTGATTTAATAATTATATTATCTCCTAAATCTATAATTTTGTATGCTTTTCTATTTTCTGCATATCTGAAAAACACCTTTAATTACTCTAAAACAAACTTTTGTTTTTTTAGGATCAGAAACTATATAGTAAGATAAACACCCCTACACATTAAAATAATAAATATTAGGTCTTATGCCTTTTAAAATTTTGTAAGGTGATAACTTAGTTTTCCTAGAAGAAATATTATTAAGAATATGACATGCAATCAATAAAGATTCACCCCATAAATTTAATGATAAATTTGATTTATTAATCATAAAATTTACCATTTATAATAAAGTATGATTTTTTTCTATTTATTTAATCTATTTTTATGAGTTATGTAAGGAGTAGTACTTCGATAAATTATACCATTTTTTTCACAGAACTCATTAAACTCATTCATAAAGTATTCACCACCTCTATCTGAGAGTAATACTTTAATCTTTTTTAAATTTATTTTATATTTATATTTATACTTATTAAATATATTAAAGTATTTATACTTTTCTCTAAGAATATATATATGTAAACATCCACTATAATCCTAAAAAATTAATAAAATGACTTTTTCCACTATTAGTTAATAGAACATTTATTTCAAAAATACCAGAATGTACTAATTCTAATATACCGAAATTTATTTCAATGCTATGAAAATATTTATGAACTATTTTTTATTCTAAAAAATTTTCATATTTATTAAATTAATTTAAAAAGTTAATTAAGTTTTAATTATTTATTACTTTTAATGAATTATAATTAACTTGTGTCAAACGATCATGAAATAAATTATAGGTCTCAATTAAGTATGCAAAATATTCAATCATATTATTAATGGATAGTTGATGCATGCCATTATTTGAGTAACCCATCCCCATAAGACTACCTCCCTTTGACAAGATAGCCTTGTCAGATTCGAATAAAACCTGAAATCCCTTATTATGTAAAATATCAAAAGAGACTAAATTATTTGGATTTTAGAGTACATACAACACATAAAGAAGATTCAATTTTTTACCAGAAGTAAAGTCTATTTCCATGCTTCCTTGTCTATTGACACTGATACATGCATTATTTCCAAGGTTTACTTCCATCATGACAGTATTATCATCTAATATTTTGAACATCGAACAATCGTAGCACACATGCATCATTTCTCCATACTCGAGTTTTCATCCCAACTTCATTGAAGTCATATTGACTTCAGATATAATTGCAACTAGATTCTCTTCAGTCATACTATTTTCTATGGGTCTGTCAACTTTCTTTCAAAAATTACTTTCCCTTGAAAAATGTCATAGTCTTTTATAGACCAAACATTCTCTTTTCTTCTTGGAAGGATTTCCTTTCTTCTTTGATTGTTTACTTTTATTTTTTAATGTAAGGAAGAGTTTTTTTGTGCAATTCTCTCAATGATATTAATCTTGGTATCAAATTATGAAGCCATAACCACATCTCGGAACATGGATTCTTATTTGATGAAAAGAATATTTTAGAAAAGTTATAAGGAAATATCCTCAGTCTTTTTAATGATTGATTTACCAAATTATTTTAATATAGGAGGCAATTTAGAAATAATTTTTCCAACTTGGAACGTTTATGGAATATTAATATTAAGGGAAAGAAGTTTATTTGTTATAACATATTGCTCGGGGACTTGATCCAACACTGGATTGTTATCAACAATTTTTATGTTTAAATACTTTTCAATAAGAAATTTATTGGTACATTCATCCTTCACTCTGTACTTGAACTTGATTGCATCCCATATCTCTTGATTAGAATTCATTTAGCAAAAATAGTTATAAAGATGATTTGATAATGTGCTAAGAATATTTCCGATACAAAAAACTTGTTCATCTTCACCTTTCTTCCTCATTTCCCTAATTGGATTTAATTTATTTGTGTCAATGGGTGTTCCATCAAAGCAGGATCATTGGGAATGGGAGGAAGGTTCAGTTCTAGAATGTAAAAAATATTCAAAATCGTAAGAAGAAACATCATCTTGTCTTTCTATTGGGAGAAGTTGTTTCCATTGAATTTGTCAAGTTTGATCATGTATTGGTTGATCACTTTGAAAGATTAAAAATCCATCTTATATGTTATTCCTTTGTATCAAACCCTTTTCATTATTGAAAAATTTGTAGGTAGATGGAGAAGATAGATTGAATCTTGATGCGTGAATTTAATTCACTGTTCAAAAGGGTTTGATCCACCCCAACTTTTGTGTGTGGAGTTATTGGTAGAAGATTCCATCAAGGATTTAAATAAGATATAGGGAAATTAAAACACCAATTTTTTATAGTCTTATAGTACTAATGTTGGGAAAATTATCATCTTGTAATTTTTGGATTGAAGTATAATTAAATTTCTTTTAATAAGAAATATCAACATAACTTATTTATCTATCTAAATAAGTGTGAATCATATTAATTTTTCCTCACTATTTCAGTAAAATAAAACTTTGGTTCAACTAAAACAATACAAATTGTGGTTGGGTAACCCATTTAGATTTCAAAAATTCAAAATCCCACTATTACGAATAATCATGTTGTTAATCATTTTTTTATAAATTATTTTATTCTATTTTATTTTTATTTTTTATTTTTTTTATTTTATATAATATATATATATATATATAAACATTCTAATAAAATATATATTTCTAAAATAATTAAAAAATATTTTGGGAAATATTTTTTTTAAATACCAATCCCCAAGGCTTATTTTTATAAAGGAGGAGTTTTGAGAATTCAACCCCTAACTATGATATGGGATTAAACATCTCTTCCCACCTCATTAATCCATGTCAAAAGTTTGAGTACCACATATAATTATTTATTTTATGAATAAAATTTGTAACAGTTGCAATGGCTCAGCCCCACCTACAACAATGAAGTTTTTTTACTAGAACTGTTGTGGGTTTTGAAAATTTTACACTATTCAAACACTCCATTTTTTGGGGCACCAAGTTTTTTTCAGCATCCCATTATTCTCCATGAATTATGGATACCCCATTTCATTTTCATTGGGTACAGGCAGTAACAGATATGGTGGGTGTCCAGCCACCCCTACCACCCAATAAGAGAGGAGTTAGGTAAGGGGGAATTGCCTATAAAAGGGGATTTTCCTTGATAATTTCAGCATCAACTCAGCACCCAATATTCATATTTACAGCACATCTTCTCCTATTTGTGTAGTATTTTTAGAGTTGGATTCCCTAAATATTCAATATAGATAATTATAAGGGATATTCTCCTTATAATAGTGAAGGAGTGTCTATAGCCACATTTACGTATAGTGAGATCCTTCTATTTGTCTGTGTTTTCTTAGCCCCTTTAATTTTTCAGGGTTTTTCCACATTACAATTATTGTCATTTATTTCCACATTTTTTCATATTATTTTATCTCAAAATTATTATTTCACTAATGGTACAATCATTTACGATCACAAAAAGTGGTATCAGAGTAAATTTCTGGCCTGCCATTGTTCAATTTTTTTGGTATTAATAATTCTTATATATTTGAGTATGCTCTCTAAATGTGACTCTGGTTGATCTTTCACATAAAAAAATGTATTGAAATTATTAAATACTTTATTATTAAACATGAGTAGTTTCTGGAATGACTTCCTGTCTATATGGAATTGAAATTTTATATCGAAAAATTCAACATGAATAATTTCCCATTATGTAAAATGAAGATGAAGGCAGTTTTGTAGAAGGATAATTTCCAATTGAAAATTGGTGAAATACCAGTAGGTGTGATGATATACCATGGTTCTAGGGGGAACCAGAATCATGAAATGAATGGAAATGTGGTGAGTACTTCTGGGAATTAATATATACTAGTCAGTGGATCAATAATGACTACTATAAGTAGGAAGCATCTCAATGACGCATGCCTAATCGATTCGAGAGTAGCATGGAACATGATATCTCGATGGGAATGGTTTGATCAGTATGAAACAATTACGAAAGGACTTATGTATATGGGTAATTATCACACCTTGAAGATCATTAGATTCAGTAATATAAAACTGAAGATGCATGATGGTATTGTTCAAACCATCCAAGGAGTATGCCATGTGAAGGGCTTGAAGAGGATCATATTATCTTTGGGACAATTTGAAGATATCGGATTCAAGAATCACACCAGTAATGGATTTATTCTAATTATGAAGGGATAACTTATGGTAATTAAGGAAGATAATATCTTGAAGTACTTGTATGTTCTTATGGGTGAAATGTAGAAGGAGAAAAAGATTTGTATCACATCAACTACCTCTATGGAAGTGTTGATGACATCATGGCATCAAAATCTTAGTTATATATCCAAATGATTCTTGAAGATTATTCCTAATAAGAATAAGTTTTTAGGGATTACAAAGTTATCCATACCAATTTGTGAGATTTTTTTAGTAAGAAAAATAGGTTAAAGTTTGGTACATCAATAGAAATAAGCAAGGATATCTTAGAGATGATTCATTATGATGTTTGGAAAGCATTAGTTATATCCTTGGGAGGATCAAATAACTTTGATTATTTCATTGATGATTATTCTAGAAGATTTTTGGTGTACCCAATCAAGAGTAAAGTGGATGTTTTTTAGTCTTTAAAACATTCAAAGAACGAAAGGACTTGAATCTAGAAAGAATATCAAGTGTTTGAGTACTAAAAATGGTAGAGAATATACAGTGTATAAGTTTTATGATTTTTGTAAATGTGAAGGAATCAAGAGATATTTCATGGGGAATACACTCCTTAGTATAATAGAGTGTTAGAGTAGATGAACAGAACCATTTTGGATAGAAGAAGGAAAATATTGAAGACTATAAGAATTCCCATAACATTATGGGAAGAAGCAATGAATGTTGCCTATTATGTGATCAATTGATCTCCTTTAATAGATATTGATCTGAAGACACCGATGGAGATGTGGACTGGTAAACCCACTACCTATTCTCAATAACATACTTTTGGAAGTCCTCTCTATGCATTTTTTAATGGCTAGGAAAGATCGAAGTTGGTTTCGATATCCATGAAATGTATCTTCTTGGGATATGTTGATGGTGTGGAGGGGTATCTTTTTTAGGACCCATTTCCCACAAACATATAATCATCCAAGATTTCATTTTTTTTAGAAGACAAGGTGAAAATTACAATTGATAGAGACATATATAAAGTGAATACTGAAACCACAATAAGAAAAGTGATGGAAAAATCCAAGGAATAACTAGTTTCCTCTAGGGAATGTTTTTGAAGATTTCATTGGGGCTCACAAATCCATCTTTTTGAGGACGCGCAGCTATGTGCCCTACATTTATACTTTCCAAAGGTGGGAAAAATTCATCGCTTCTTCAGTGATGTTTGCTCCTTGATATAAATGGGATGATGGGATTTCAGCCTCACCATCTATGGATTTCTCCTTAGAATTAGTTACCTAGTCTCGGTCTCCCTTAATGATAAATATATTGTTCATGAAACTCTTCTTGGTGACATATCTTTGTGGAATTTAGTTAATTACATTGATTCTATCAGGGCATTCCAAAGGGTTAAGTTAGGACAGCAACCTTTGGTTAGGGGAGTAGTCACGTTGAGCATCGTTGGCATGTCTGGGCACTGGTACACTGTAACATCTGTATCTTTCCCTTATAAGATGGGTCCTTGAGGACACATAAACCTGATACATCCCACATCAAATATGGGGAAATGTATGCTAGAGGCATGTCTCTGAGGTTTTCTATGTATTTTCATGTTTAACACAGGGTATGTCATGGGTTTAATATATAGCATAGATGGATAGTACTGATTAGAAAACTGATAATAGTGGATCAGAAGGGTATGTCCCTATGAGGGAGCACCTGGAAGGTTTGCAGGATGGATGGGTCAAGACACCCGATGAGGGAAGACCTGGGATGGAATGTCCCAAAAAGAGAAGGTTTTATACCATGAAGGCTGACATAGACACCACAAAGGGTGGATTAGAGTATGGCGGGTCCACATGAAGGGGACACCAAGGTTTACCATTGGCTGGGATTAAACCTCGAGAAGGTTTCATACATACCCAAAATGGATCAAAACCCACGTATTTCGAAGGGATGAGGCATATGATTGGTTTGTACACAAAGGACAATGACATAGGAACATACTAGGTCTTATGTATGGTTATAAGCCCAATATGATGTGAATCCACCAAAAAAAGTGTGAAGTGATGGAATGAATTACTGGGGCTTACGCATGGTTAGTTGCTCATATGGTTGGCATGATTTCATCGAGATGTGGCGGACCAGGAAAAATCAGGGTTGATATAGTGGGACTTTTGAAGTATGGAATGGATGGAATGGAACTGATGTTAAGGGTAACCGGTCTAGATTGGACAGTGTTAGGATTGAACCTCAGAAAGGTTTCCTACGTATCCCTGTGATAGGTAATCAAAGTCAATGTAGTTCTGGGAATGGGGAGATGAGTCACCTAAGAAGGCGGATCATGAGAAAGGATGCATGGTTGGGACTTGAAGGTAGTGTAACCTCAGGGTTTGGGCATGATCTTCCCGAAATACAAAGCCTTGAGGGAGAGACTAGGATGGGACATGGATGATGGGCTTGAACCTCAAGGAGGCTTCCTACGTACCTTTCTTAAAAAGGGGAAGGATCAAAATCCACATAGTTTATGGAATGAGGCATGTGGTCAGGGTATACAAAAAGGATATAAACCTAAATATATATTTTGGTTTACGCATAGTTATTATCCTGAGTGAATTGGACACATCAGTGAGGCAAATCTGGGAGATGCATCCCAAAAAGGGAATATATCACATCAGGAGGGTAAATCCCTAAGAGGGAGCACCAAAGTTTATTGTTGATTGAAATTGAACCTAAAAGAGGCTTCCTACATACCCAAAAGGGATCCCAACCCACATAGTTTGAGAGGGGCATAGATTTTAACGTCATGTGGGATGAGTAGAGTGAACCGACGTGAAATGGCCAGAACGGATGATTATGGGGTGTTGGGATTGAACCTCAAAGAGGCTTCCTACATACCCAACTTAGAAGACAGGGATCAAAATCCACGTAGTTTGGTATTGAGTGGATTGGTAATTTCACATGGTTAGTAGACCATAGAGGATTTCATGTTTGTTGCTTACTCTAACCCCATGTGAGTCATGATCGGTGTAAGAAACAAGAGGTAGTAATAGACCAGATGATTGGGTCACAAAGGTGAGGCCAAAAGGGCTAGTGTGGGGCTTATTCATAGTTATAGGCTCATAGATGAAACAGGGTATTATGCATATTTAGTGGCCCCTAGAGAAGAATATTGGGAATCACTCCAAGGAGGGAAACCCAAGGAAAGAGGAGGGAAACCAGATGTATGAGGAGGGTGTGTCCATCATACCCAAAACACCCCTTCATAGGGTGTCAAGGCTTACGCAAGGGCTTCCCAAGGCACACATGATGTAAAATCTTAGAGGGAAAGAGAGAGCGGGAGGGAAGTATTGCATATCCCCTATCTGATCTTCTCATAGCTACCACGCATATGGAAATCACATTTTAAAATCATGTGCTGAGGAAGGGGTGATTGGTAGTTTAACATCCTGCAGCTCAAATGATGAGGATTCACTCCTCAACCCTAGGACTTAAATAACTTGACCTAACCCATCCTTGGTTAAGGAAATTCACAAGTAATTCCATGGAAAAGACAGGAAGCAGAGTGATCCGTTGAGGGTCTCACATTTGCGTGGATATATGAAGAAGTAATAGCCATTATCGTGCCTATGAGAAGAATCATGAGGTAGATCAACACAACATGAAGAAACACACAAGGGACTTTGAAATCACTTGGTACAAACCTGGAGGTCCACACATAAGAGGGTTTGATGAAGCAAGAGGCCTCGTAGAGAGGGGCTTTGTAGAGATGAGGGGCTCCAAAGGATAGGGGCTTGTAGAGCTCATGGGATAATAGAGCACATAGATTCATAGAACATAGGATCTCATAGTGCATAGTGCTTCACAAAGGATATGGCCACACAAATCATCTTGAACCATACTAAGCATGAATTTCACATGTTCTTGGAGGGTGCTTCACGAAGAAAGTGTGCTTCGCAAAGTCCTGAGTATCTGAAGGGGTATCCTTCCTTTGCGATGGCCCATAGGCTTCATGAAGGGAATCCAGGCATCGAACAACGAACAAAGGGAATGATTTTTCCCAACTTAAAAACAATATACATGGAACATATACACATAAAAATAAACAACAGAAGATAAACTAAAAGAAATGTATATTACATAACCAAATAAAGATAGCGGTAGCGATAAAACCTAAAATAAGACAGAAAAACTCAAGGTACATGTCTAATAACCAAAAATGGAAACAAATAACCCATGTGATGTGTGGTAAATGTACCACCTTCTCACCACTAGCCACCTTTACCAAGCTATCATAAACCCCATCACCTCATTGTAGTGCCCTGCCTTTTCTTACATCAAAACACAATACAAGGTCTTCACATTCCCAAGGAAATGTATAGGTTTTGAGATAAACATTATTATTAGGATCCCACCCTAATATTCCATATCATTTCATAGTACAATAATCGTGAATATAGTCAATTTTAAAGAAATCAAATCATGATAAGTAGTTAAACAATTTTGTATCAAGAGCATGGTAAACAATTCCCCTTTTTCCATAGATCTAAAACATAGATGGGTAAAATAGTTTCAAATCAAATTTCTAATAAAACATTTAATTTCCATCAAATCATGAATATCAAATACAAATTTCACAATCCAAAGCATAATGGAAAACATCCCTAGTATAACAAAGGTTAAGCTAGCTAGGTCACTTGTACTATGATAATCAGCAATGACTTGTGTGCACTCAAGTACCTAGGACACTGGGCCTAGGGAATATAGGAACACCCCATGAGTACCCCCCCCCCCATTATGTCAATATTAGGTACCTAGGACACATTTCATATGGAATATAAGAACACCCCATAATGTCAAGATCAGATTCCTAGGACACTTGGCCTATAGAATAGAGGAACACCCCATGAGTGAACCCCCAATAGAAATAATGGAAAAGGCCTAATACTAAACCCTCCACCAAGGTACCCAAATCTACCATGTGATACATATTATAAATAAATTTCTAAGATATTTTTAATTTCACCAACAATTCCAAACAACCCTTTATTTATCAAAACATGTTTTGAAAACCAATTTCGCAATCCGTTTCATAATGCTTTGAAAATACCCTTTCTTTCACAAAAAAGAGTGGGAAACCCATATTTTCTTAAAACATTATACATGAAAATAATCCAATACCAAGATAATTAAAAATAATTTATAAAAAAATTATAAAACCAAGATAAATTACAATTAAAATGCCATAGGCTAGAGATGGAACCACCAACCTCACACTCGAGTCACACACCACCCACAATGGGATCCACACACCAAGAGAGAAAGGCAAACACAAGACAAATGAAAAAAAGGCCTTCAAATAAATTATATCTTATTAGAATTGAATTCCATGAGAAAAAGGTTTGGTGGATAGTTTAGATCAACACATACCTCGAAAAGATTGTGTTTCGCACCACAAACAACACTAGAACTAGGCTCTGGACTACAAACATAGAAAGAAAACTGCACTAGACTAAGAGAGAGATAACATCCCAATCATTAGATTTTGAAAACACATACCATTGAAACTAAAAAACCATGTGATAAAAAATTATGGAAGATATAACAAAATAATTACCAATATAGAGTCAACCAACCAAGCCAAGGATCATGGTGAAAAATAGAGGAACTCGAAAGGACTAGAACCACCCAATAGTACATAGAGAAAACCTAGGGTTAGAGAGAGTAAAAAAATCCAACTGAGAGTAGTTTTATTCATGAAGTGCATAAAAACACACTATTTAGGAACAATTCACATTGTGAACCACCAATTCATAACGTGAATCCCCCTGAGTTGCATGTATGCAAAAAAGGTGTCACCTATAATTAAAAATTTCAGGAAGACCATTCATGATGTGAACACCATTCATGGATCAAAAAAATTTCACACTTTGAAACAAACTCGTGGCTTCCACCCATATTTAATTCATGTCATGAATATATGATTCACGATGTGAGCTTCTCTTGTAGTCATCACCCAGCTCCGGTTCCATTACAAAACCACCAATATTGTCTCCAAAACTACTCAAACTCAAAGTAAACACTCTTAAACATTAAAAATAGAGTGTAAATTAACTATTATGTTACAATTATACCAAAAATAAGACTTTCCATCCTTGTAAATCCATGCAAAAGAAGGGTTCTCCAAAAAGAGGTGACGCCACTGATCCCTCACTGATGATTCACGCTCCCAAGTCTCATGGGAATCTAATCTGTGTCGCCATAACACTTTGACCTATAGAATAGATTTTTTATTTAGTAATTTTATATAGGAATCAATTGTGTCCATTGTTATCACCACAATGAAAACATATGGTTCTAATTTAGAACATGGGATAGATTAAGATGATATTTCCTGAGCTGAGATATGTGGAAAACATCATGAATACCAATCAATTAATCTAGTAACACTAACTAATAAGCAAAAAAACAAAGAGGATCAGTGATATAAAATGTTCCAACATATACCAGATCCATTTTCCCTTATTTCCTAAGCCTATGGTGACCCAAATGAGGAGAAACTTTCAAGAAAACCTGGACACCGGCATAAAAATCGAAAGGAAGATGTCAATGATTCACATATAATTTATTATAACTCTAGCCCAAAACTAAGCCTCAAATTATATCCTAAATCATAAACTATGCCTTCTGAATGAGACTTTATCCCATGAGAGTGTCCTCAACCACCTCATCCCAACAAATAGTTGACCTTCATGGGTGACCATATAAAGCCTAAAAGGGATCCATTATGATCAATGACTAGAAACTACTATTATAAGAAAACTCAATCGTTCCCATATAGTTATCCCATGATTCACTGAAATATAATATGTTTCCATAGATAATATCCTCTAGAATATGAATAACATGCTACATTTTTTTATACATATGTGTATGGTCAGTTGTACTCAACTCGACCTGAGTTCCCATCACCTCTTGGAGACACTTATAGAATTTGGTAGTGAACTTGGGATCCCTATTTGAGGTAATAGAAGAGGGAACCCCATGAAACCATAAAATATATTGTATATATAGATTACCCAAATCATTAACCTTAGTGGTATCTTAGATTAGAATAAAATGAGTTTATTTAATAAACCAATCAATCATCACCCGAATATGGTTCTTTCCTTAAGGAGTTTGTGGAAATTGCACAACAAATTACATGGACACATCATCCCATTTCCAAACTAGCACTGGAATATGATGGATTAGACTAGAAGGATTTGGGTTATATACCTTAATTTGTTGTAAAGTGTAATAGTGAGACACATAATCATAAATTTCATGCTTCATACTCATCCAGTAGAAATTTTTTCCTATTTCATGATATATATTTACAGTTTCAAGGTAAACGGCCTATGAAGAACAATGAAAATCATAAAACATTGAATTAATCATTGAATATGGGACTAAAAACTAATCCTTGAAGCAGATAAAACTATAAAAATGGAGAGACCAACTATAAATAGCCTCCTCACAATATAAGTTTCCTTAATTCCTCTGAACTCATCATCATGTTGCTAACCCTATAGAATAAACTCTAGGAGAGATGATGATAAATGAAAAATGGTCAGAACCATTCCTGAATCATCCTACTATATTTCCATATGGAACTAAGTGACAGTCCCTATAATTTTCTATTCTTCCTTTGATTACAAGATAGCCCATGGTGGAACTTTCCTATTGAGAGCATCTGTGATGATATTCTCCTTCACTGGGGTGTAGGTGATGTCAAATTCAAACATCTAGTGGTACTCCACCCATTGTATCAAACATAGGTTTAGGTCCTTTTGATAAAGAATATAACTTAGGCTATTATGATCAAAAAACCCTGTGAACATTTCCCCAAAGATATAGTATTTCCAACACTTAAGCACATGCATAACTATAGCAATATCTAAATCCTTGGTGAGGTAATTTTTCTTATGTGGAAAAAGTTGACAAGTACTATAGGCCATGAAGTGATCATACTAAATATTTACACAACCTATAACATCACTATAAGCATCATAGTATACCACATACCTCTTACTTGGATCAGGTTAGATCAAAATAGGATCTAATGTCAGAAGTTGTTTCAATTTATTAAAAGAAGTATGACGTTTATCATCCCATAAGAGCTTCACCCCTTTCTTTGTAATAATAGTCAGATGTGATTCCAAATATGAGAAATACTTGATGAAATTCCAATAATATCAAGCCAAATATTGGAATATTCATATCTCAAAGAAGTTTCATGGATTATACCATGACAAGAAAGACTTCACCTACTCAAGATTAGCTGATAAGCCATTCTACAAAATCACATTCCCCAAAAAATTAACTTCTTAGATCCATAAATTTCATTTTTATAGTTTTTCATAAATTTGTTGACTCGTTAGGATCTCCAAAAATATATTCATATGGTTCTCATGCTCATAATTGAATCTCGATTAAACTATGATATTTTTCACAAAAACAGCAACAAAGATGTCAAGATATTGAAGGAATATTCAATTTATCAAATCCATAAAAACTATAGGAGCATTAGTTAGACAAAAATGTATCATAAGATATTCATAATTTATATACCCACTTCTAAAATCAATATTTGGGATATCAGACTCCTGAATCCTAAAATGATGATAACCCAACCAAAGATCAATCTTAAAAAACTACTTTTCCCCCTTTAACTGATTGAATAAATCATCCACATGGGGAAAAGGGTACTTATTCCTAAAATCCACCCAGTTCAACTTTTGATAGTCCATTTAAAAATGAAGTGAACCATCAACCTTCTTAGAAAAGCTTATAGTGGTTTTCCATGATAAAACCCTAGGGTGAACAAATAATTTCACTATTATATCATACAATAGGATATAGAGATCTTTTAGATCCACTAGTTCTATAAAATAAGAGAGTATGATAATTACCAGCATGCTTGGAACCAGATCAATCATGAACTCTACTTCCCTTTCTGGAGGAAGACTATAGAAGTCATCAGGAATACATCGAGAAAATTTTTAACAACCAAGGTAAGATCTCCAAGTTATGGAACATCATCGGGCTCAATTGGAATGGAATACAACAAAATCTAGAGATCTGGGTGGGAAGTTCCTACATGATCGGACTTCAGATCCTAATCACCTTAAAACACCCAAGACCTCCCATCAGTGGTAGATAATGAGACATACTGATGATAAAAAAATCTCAACATGATTTGAAAGTATCAAATCCATATCGATGATGATGTCGAATAGATCTTGATCGAGAACCAAAAAATATTAGACTAACTCTGCATTAGCTAATGATAGAGAACAAGATGGACATCAAAACCCCTATTCCTTCATCTTTCTAAAAGGTGTCTCTTACTCTATAGAAAATGACATGTGCTCCATTAGAATTTTTAGTACATAAAATAAATAGGTATATATATATATGAGTGTGAGTAACTAGTATTAAATAGAGTAATTTCTATAGAATATAAAAAAAAAATATTACCTATCACAATCATTGGGTCGGTGCCAACCACCACCAGAAACTCATCCACTGTGTGAAGGTGATTCACTCATAAGGCTTATGGATAGATCCCTATGAACTTAGATGATTCTGAATGAGACATAGTGGCCTTTGGATCTGAATATCCATAACTGTAATGGGTCATAGAAATATCATGGAATAACTTCTACTAATGGCCTCAACAGCCATAAGTGTCATGGACCATCCCCTAGGGCCCATTTCGTGACTACCCCAAACCCACATCCCATAGGAGAGGGGCTGGAGACTAGCATCGAGTAGGCATATCCCACAAAAATGGGAGGAATTTTCCTAAGTACCTATACACATGCACAAAACTCCAAGCCACAGATGTTGGAAGGTGAATACACTGAGTAAAGAAAATGCATGCATACAACTATAACCCAACAAAAGAGTACGACAAAAGGTAAAGCAATAAAGTACAATCAGGCCAGAATACAAGCCCACTAAAAGAAAGATAACTAAAAATACTGGCTGAAAACAAGGATACTAAAGCTTTTGTAGGAAGCTGCTGGAAACAACTCATCTTGTTTGATCTCATAAGGCACTACCTAGTCTTGTTCCAGGTCCTGCTCTATCTAAGACTCCACCAAATCATCGGTCATTTTCACAATACACAACATGTGTGGGAAAATCCCATGAAGGTATAGTTAGCTCAACATATGTATATTTCACAAACACATATAATAATAACATCCATGTATACTCATAAAGGATTCCAAGATGCAACATCCCATCCGCTACCATCCATATGTTTTCGTGCATAGCACGCTTGATTCCAGTAGATCCCACTCCTCGATCTATCTGATAGTATATAGGTAGATAAAGTCTATCAAAAGTATCTGATAGAACTTCTGGTCTAGATACATCATGAAGTTTCCCTGATACATCTAGCCTCACTGAGACAAGAAGTATCGATATCACAGCCAATCCTTCATCACAGGATTATACTCAAGGTACGCTCATCTCGGGAGGACTCTCTCCTTGATCCATCAAGTCATAAGAAACCTACACAAAGAGGTCACACTTATTTGGGCCCCAACCAAATAGAAATCACTGAGAACTACCTAAATTACATTGATTCAGTCGTAACGTTGAACATCTTATACTACTGAGGGACTCATACATAATGAGTCACTGAGGTCTACTCTTCAATCATCCCATGAGGTCTACTCGGATAATGCTTGTATGTGCGGCCACTAAGGTCCATTTGGATACTAGACTAGTGAGGTATGCTCGGCTACTGGACCACTGAGGTATGCTCATATACTGGACCATTGAGGTCCACTCGGCTACTGGACCACTGAGGTCCACTTGGATACTAGACCACTAAGGTCTGATAGGCTACTGGACCATTGAGGCCTATTAATCTACTGGACCACTAATTCCCCACTCATCATATCCTTCATATCACAACCATTTATAGGATTCTCGCTCTCTATCACACTTGATTCTGAGAGAATCTACTCTTCAATTCATCATTTTTATCTCAAATTTCCACTAAAACTCACTTAGAGTATACCCAACGTACCCTCTCATCACAAGGTTCCCAAAACCATAGACAGAGCATCAATCGGACACCTGGTCTGAAAGATATTGGGGTTTTAGTAAACAGGGTTCGGTTGCATCCAGGCCTGGTCCGACTTGGTCAAACCGACCCGACCAACTTGGACTGGGGGTCCAGTATGACATGTCCTAGTTTGGCCTACCCGAACCGACCCATTTAGTTCTGGGATGACTCATCCCGGCCTCTCCCATCAGCCAGTCCCATTGGGTCTTACGGGACACGACCCGATTCATCCACGGGTCCAGCCCACCAGGTCACCAAGTGACCTGGTCCGCATTCTCTGGCTTGGTCCAGCTTAGTCAGGATAGTTTATTTTTTAGCCAAGTTGCACATCATCTGGGTTTCTTATCCAGCTTGTCCCACATCGGTGGTTCGGTTCTCCTCCAACCCGGACACGGTGCTGGCATCCGGTTCATACAGCTATGTGGCCGACTGAGGCGGGCTGCCTCCCCTCTACACATGGTCCAGTGTGGACCATGTACCAACATAATCCACGGCCCACCCCATGGGCCGCTCGAACAGGAACTGCCCCCTGCACCGTCTCATCCCCTACTGGTCTCGACCGCCATCGCCTCGACTCACCTCTACCCCAGCCCACCATTGTCGGCTTTCGAGCTGGCAGCCCTTTCCACCACTATGGCCCCCCTGGTCGTGAAATTCCTTCACCACCATGTCCCACTTGGCCATGAATCACCCTCCAACACCGTCGGCTCCCATGTAGGTGGCCGTTCACCCGACGTCATTGTCTCCCTCAGCCACATCCCCAAGTTGATCTACCATTGTGGTCCTTCTTGGACCGTGGTTTCCATTACGTCACAAAGAATGGATAAAAGGACGGAGTAGAATAACAAGCAATGAACACACAAAGGATGGACCATGACCTTTTTTGTGTCAGTGTGGTTTGTCCATGTTAGGAGGTTTAACAAAGTATAATCAAAACGTGAATCCAAATTCCTATAATTCCCCTCATGTAAATTCCCATGTCCTGTAAAGATGACCGAACCATAGGTAAATATGTTAGTGGATTGACCCACATTCATTATTTAGGAAGAATAATGGGGGAAGGTAATCACTTAGAAAAATAAACCTCTACCTTGAGTTGGATCACTTTCAGACATAGATTGAAGTCACGTCACCACGTCGATCCTTGTTCCGCCGGTGTTTGTCGATTCATAACCACTTGATCCAACCTCTACTTTCGATCAATTGTCATCAGTGAGAGATCCTCCTCCCCCTTGCCTTAGGGAAACTCTAGAGTTCCAGAGAAATTCTTTAGTGTTATGAATTCTGATGATGGACCATGTCCCCAATTAATGGAGGAGATTCATTATCATGTTTTAGCATTACTATTTCTCTTTGAAATAGCATCACCACACTGCTTCATTTATAAAAGGAGTATCAGTTGCTCTATCATTGTGTCATTGCATTTCCATTTTGTGATATGTTAAAAGAAAATAAAATAAATTTCTTTTAGTTTATTTTATTCTTCTTTAAAAAGTCCAAAAAAATAACCTTTACCCTTGAACCACACCGGTCGAGGTTAAGTCCTACTTAAGGATAAAATATTATTAAAAACTCAATGGTGGTCTCAGATTTTTAATTTCAGTTACCATTTGTGAGTTATGAGGATTCGAAAAATAAAATAATTTTTATTTTTATATTTTTATTTACAGTTACATCCCAAAAAACAACATTCACATCCAGCCCATGTCAGCTGATGTTAGGCTCTTCCTAAGGAAATCATGACCTCATGAGTTGAACGATGGTCTCAGATTTTTAATCTGAGTTACCATTCCTAAGTTATAAGGATTTAAAAATAAAATAACTTTATTTAATTATTTTATTTATGGCCAAAAACTATATTCCATTTTGGCCCACACTGGCCAATGTTAGGATCTGCCTAAGGAAATAACACCCTCACGAGCTCAACAGTTGTCTTAGATTTTAAATATGAGTCACCATTCGTTAGTTATATAGATTTTAAAAATAAAATAATTTAATTTAATTATTTTATTTTATTTACGGTTATTCCATTTTTGGGTTTTCTCATTAGAGACCCACGATGACTAAACTTAAATTGCGCCTAGGGTGAACCCACTACTCTGAATGCAACAGTTCCATATAATTTCTAATTCAGGATCATATTTAATAGTTATTCCACTTTTTTAATAAAACCACTCATGCACACTATTTAAAAGTTAACATTTTTGACAGACCATTCTGGGCACACTGGGCCTCGGAATCATACGTCGTATTAGCACCTGGTCTCAGAATAATCCCATATAATTTAAAAATATATATCATGAAATTTCAGGACATGAAATTACCCCCACCTTTAGGGATTTGTGTCCTCGTATGCCAAAAAAAAGGGCTAAACAAACAAATAATGGTATAAGCACAAACCTAAGTTTCCCACTACCATGTGTTTTCTTAGAGATTCTTGTGTTTCCACCAAATGCACAGTAGAGGAATCAATCACCCATAGAGGGTCATCTCCTGTTGATCCTTGATCTCTACTGGAAACTCCACAAAAGTCTCCCCATCATCAAATCTCTAGCACGTAGAGGCATCTCAATCCCTCTACTAAACTCTTCTCCTTGGTTTATAAGAAGTGGGTCGACTTAGTGATTTTGTCAAGGATCACCCAGAGGGTATCGTGTCTCCTAGACATATATGGTAAACCTATCACAAAGTCCATCGATATCCCTTCCCACTTCCTTCTTGGTACCCCTAGAAAAAGAATAAACAACCCATGAAACTGAATCATACAAGTGTTTATATTTTTATCTCAATAGGTAAGCCCATATTTAACATGTTTCATCATCCCTAGTGTCCTCCTTGAAACCCACACACATACCTCAGTGCATCTCTCTAATCTAGGAATCACTGCTACAACTAATCATCCTCTGAATAGAACAGTGTGGTTCCCACCTTTAGAATGTCCATCAATGGTATTACCTATGGACAACTGAGCACGTAAAGACTCATAGTTGGTTTCACCATGTTTTTCCTCCATAAATAATTTAAGAGTTAATAGGTAACAACCAACTACTGGAGATAAGTTGCTTCATCCCCACCCATGAAGGATAACTGTAATGAGGCCAACTGCTCTATTTCCTCATCCATCAACTATGAACTAGATATCCAACTGAGAGAATCATCTACCATGTTCCCCTTACCAGTAGTATATACTACTTATAAGACATAGTCCTGGAGGAACTCCATCCATCGTCTTCATATCAAGTTCAAATCCTTCTGAGAGAATATATACTTGAGAATCTTGTGGTTAGAGTAGATGGTAAACCCTCCACCCTTAAGGTATCATCACCACATCTTCAATGTGAATAATACCACTGACAAATACAGATCAGGGTGCTTTTCAAACTCTATCTTAACTACTGAAAAGCCTATGGGAACCTTTCAATCCACGCAAAATTCTACACCTTTCAACTAATTGATGTGTTCATCATCCCTTTGGTAGTGGGTACTCATTCTCTATGGACACTTGGTTAAAGGGATGTTAATCAGCACATAACCTCAAACACTAGGTCTTACTGAGCCCTTCCTCTCTAAGTCCCCCACCTACACCCTTAGCATGTGAATCTCTACAAAATACATCTGATATATTGATGCCGATATTGATGCCATATTGGGGTGTAGAATAATACAGAAGTCCATCTCCCTGTGGGGAGGTAACCCTATAAACATCATCTATAAAGACATCCATGTGCTCTTCCACTACTACTGGGAACTTAATACTCAAAACATTCATTGCTATGCGGGTAATGATGGTCTCATGCAGTTATCCCCTTCCTTCATCCTCCAGCTCCCTGAGCCTAGTATCAACCACATTGGGGTGGTAGTTGTAACATTACTAAATGTATACCACATCATGTTTCTCTCCCAGATCATTTGCCACATATTCCACCCTAAAAATTAATCTATTCTTGTCATTATATCTTCCCTAGTGGCCCATACACCATTTCATTATCAGCATGATGGGTTGTACAATCTCTAGAGAGAATTCCCATACTATATTTTGAAAATCATCACATCTTTTTAAGCTGACTGGACTCACCCTATGAGACTTGAGCTATCGATCCCCTATCTTGGGAGATCTTCTCAAAACATCTCCCAGATCCAAGTCTATGAGACTGACATCAGCTTCCTATTTTCCCACTGCTGACATCCACTAGTTGTATCTACTCAGCCAAAGGACTTTCAACCAAAAAGGTTCTCTCTAGCACCCTAGAATAAGTAGGAATGCACAGAGGAATAGTGTTGGATCAGATTTCCCTAAACACATCTCGCTCAAAAGTCCGATCCCTAAAGCACTGGTCGTATCACATTCATTGAGTACCTAGGAAGGTCGGTTCGCCTCGATGAATACTCAGCTACCAACATGTCATCCTTCTAAAGCTGTAGAATCTATTGTTCATGAATATACCGCGGCTTTTATGGTAATATCCCCTTCTTTAAGAAAGGTTCTCAAGCTCTGTCTATAGAAAATTTACCTCATCATAAGATCAGGTAACGTAATCCCCTCCATCTCCTGGCTAAGCCACATAGAAGGCTCCCTTCTAGGATAAACATATGATTTAATGGTTCCCTGGCTAGATAGAAAACTTGCTCCCCACCTCAAGCCAATCCTTAACTGCCTGTGAATCAAGATCGCCTCAAAACATAAGGGGTCTCTATTGTTGAAACTCATGAAGTGTGCTTAGCCCGCACATCTCATCTGTTGGTACTACATGTACCGTGTGCTACTCCATAGGTGGTGGTATAGCTGGTACACCACCCAATGGTGATGTCTCTGGTATGAAAACTTGTACCCATCTTGTCACCCCTCAGATCATCCTTGTGATCACATGGTAGAATCATGGCTGGAAGTATATGTGGAAACATCTTGAAACAAAACAAGATGTACCACGATCAATAGAGTATACCTGGTGACCTGACTCAAGAAGGACATGGAAAACTCAACCCATTCTGATACGATTCATGTACAATAATTTTTTCCTACAACTAGTCTTTTCATGTACTAAGTCAAAAAAATAGAATTCATGGTCTTGTTGTATGGATATGTCGGTCACCGCACCAACACTGGATTCCTTGGACTAAAAGCTAAAATTGAAACACTTAATATTGTTTCCCCAAACCAAATTCATAGGATCTGGGTTCTTAAGGTAGAAATAACCTCCTCTGATACCACTATGTCACGACCCTTACCCTGGGGCCAGTGCCATGACTACCCCAAGCCCGCCTCCCATAGGCCAGGGGCTAGAAACTAGCGCCGAGTAGGCATATTCCAAACAAATGAGTGACATTTTCCTAAGTACCTGTACACATGAACACAACTCCAAGCCACAGATGTTAGAAGGTGAATACACTAAGTAAAGAAAATTCATGCATACCACTACAACCCAACAACAGAGTACGACAGAAGGTAAAGTAGTAAACTACAACCGGACCAGAATACAAGCCTAATAAAATAAAGACAACTGCAAATCCCGACCACGAACAAGGGTACTGAAGATGTTTTAGGAAGCTTCCAGAAACACCTCGGATCATTTGATCTCACAAGGCACCACCTGGTCTTGGTACTGGTTCCATTCCATCTAAGACTCCACTAAATCATCGGTTGTCTGCACAAGACACAACACGTGTGACCAAAGCCCATGTAGAACACTAAGGAAAACACCACCAAAAATGTACAGTCAGCTCAACATAGGTATATGTCACCAACACATATAACAAGAACATCCAGGTATACTCGTAAAGGATTCCAAGATGCAACATATCATCTGCTACCATCCATATGGTTACGTGCATAGCATGATCGATTCTGGGAGATCCCACTCCTCAAAATATTTGACAGTATCTAGGTAAAGAAAGTCTACCAAAACTATCCGAGAGAACATCTAGTCTTGATACATCATGAAGTTTCCTTGATATGTTGAGTCTCACTAAGACAAGAAGTCTCAATATCATAGCCAATCCTTCTCCACAGGATTCTTCTCAAGGAACGCTCATCCTGGGAGGACTCTCTCCTTGATCCATCAAGTCATCAGAGACCTATGCGAAGAGGTCTCGCTTCTTTGGGCCTCACCCATAGATAAATCATTGAGAACTACCCAATGTACACTGCTTCAATAATAACGCTGAACATATTGTACTGCTAAGGGACTCATCATCGATGATTTACTAAGGACAACTCATCTTTCGGCCACTGAGGTATAATGGCATATTGCCTATCTTTTGGGCCACTAAGGTTTATTCTACTACTGGACCACTGAGATCCACTCAGCTACTGGACCACTGAGGTCTGATCGGCTACAGAACCAATGAGGTTTGATCATCTATTAGACCACTGAGGTCTTCTCGGCTACAGAACCACTAAGTTCTACTCGGCTACTGGACCACTGAGTTCCACTCAGCTACTGGACCACTAAGGTCTCGCTCATCATATCCTTCATGTCACAGCCAATTGTAGGATTCCCGCTCTCCAGCGGGCTTGATTCTGGGAGAATATACACCTTAAGCCATTGGTTGTATCTCAAATGCTAAAAAACTCACTTAGAGTATACCCAAAGGACCGTCTCATCATAAGGGTCCCAATGTCATAGACGGTGTGTCAATCAGATGCCTAGTATGAAAGATATGTGTGTTTTAGTAAATAGGAGTCAGTTGCAACTAGGCCCAATCTGAATTGGTCAAACCGGCCTGACCAACCTGGCCCGAGGGTCCCACATGAGCCAACTCGGTTCGGATGACCCGACCCTACCTAGTTGGATCTAGGCCGACCCAGTCTGGCCTGGCCTAGGGGCCAAGCCCATCGGGCCTTACTGGACCCGGGCCGGTTTGGTCGTGGGTCTAGGCCACCGAGTTTCCCAACAACCCGGTCCGCATTCTCTAGCCCGGTCTGACATAGTCGGACCAGTTTCTTTCTAGTCGTTTTGTGAAACAGCTCAGTTTCCTATTGGTCACGTCCCACATGGTGAGTCGGTTCTTCTCCAACACAAACACCACCTTGGCATCTGGTTAACGTAGCCATGCGGCTGGCTGAAGTCAGTTGCCTCCCCTCTGCATGTGGCCCAGCATGGACTACATGCCATCACACACTGTGGCCTACCCTATAGGATACTCAAACCAATGAGGTGCTTGAACGGCACCGCCCCCCTGAACCACATCAATGCACCACCTCCCGCCTGTGGCCACCGCCACTGGATTTTGAGCCAGAGGCCTTCTGTCACCGTCGTGGCCATCCTGGTCATGACTCTCCCTCCGCCATCGCCACCTCCCATGTTGGAAATCGTTCACCTGACAATGCCATCTCCATCAGCCTCCTGTCCAGGTTGATCCACCACTGCGGTCCTTCTTGGACCATTGTTTTCATCACGTCATGATGAATGGATAAAAGTACGGAGTAGAAGAATACGCAAAGAACACACAAAGTACAGACCATGACATGTTTTCGTGTCAGCATGGTTTGTCCTTGTTAGGAGGTTTAACAAAGGATAATCAAAACGTGAATCCAACTTCCCATAATTCCCCACATGAAAATTCCCATGTCCCGCAAAGATGACCGATCCATGGGTAAATTTTTTAGTGGATTGACCCACGTTCATCATTTAGGAAGAAGAACGGGGGAAGGTAATCACTTAGAATAATAAACCCCTACCTTAAGTTGGATCGCTTACATAGGTATATTGAAGTCACGTCCCCATGTTGATCCTTATTCTGCCGGTGTTAATCGATTTGTTGCCTCTTGATCAAACCCTGACCTTCGATCTGTCATTGCTGGAAAGAAATCCTCCTCCCCCTTTCCTTAGGAAAACTCCATATTTCTAGAGGAATTCTCCAGTGTTATGAATTCTGACACTGGACCATGTCCCCAATTAATGGAGGAAACATGTTAACATGTTTCAGCGTTACTATTTCGCTTTGAAACAGCATCACCGCACTGCTTCATTTATGAAAGGAGAATAGGATTCCCTATCTCTACGTCACAGTGTCACCATGCTGTGAAAAGTTAAAAGGAAATAAAATAAACTTATTTTTGTTTATTTTATTCTCCTTTAAAAAGTCCAAAAAATTTAACTTTTACTCTCGACCCGCGCCGGTCGAGGTTAAGCCCTACTTAAGAAGAAAATATCATTAAGAACTCAATGATGGCCTCATATTTTTAATCCAAATTACCATTTGTGAGTTATGAGGATTAAAAAAATAAAATAATTTTTATTTAAAAAATTTTCTTTACAGTTACATCCCAAAAACCAACTTTCATAGTCGGCCTGCGCCGGCTGATGTTAGGGTCCACCTAAGGATAGCATGCCTTCATGAGCTCAACCGTGGTCTCGTATTTTCAATCCAAGTTACCGTTCATGATTTATAAGGATTTAAAAATAAAATAAGTTTATTTAATTATTTTATTTACATCTAAAAACAATTTTCCACTGTTGGCCCACGCCGGTTAATGTTAGAATCTTACTAAGGAAAGAATGCCCTCATGAGCTCAATAGTGGTGTTGGATTTTCAATCTGATTCACCGTTCATGAGTTTTAAGGATTTGAAAAATAAAATAATTTTATTTAATTATTGTATTTAGAGTTATGCCATTTTCTGGTTTTCTCACTAGAGACACGTGCGGACTAAACTTAAGTCACACTTTGGGTAAACCCACTACTCTAAATGCAACGGTGCTATTGGATTTATAATTCGAGCTCCCATTTTAGATTTATTACACTTTTTTAGTAAAACCACTCATGCGGGATATTTAAAACTTAACATTTTTTAACAGGACCATTCTAGGCACCCTAAGCCTTGGAATCGCATGTTGTCTCGGCATATGGTCTCAGAATAATCCCATATAATTTCAAAAAAAAAGTTTCATGGAATTCTAGTGTAACATCCTCGACTCGAACAGCCACCTGAACAGTGCTAAATGGGTCGGATGTTACTACCTTAGCCAAACCTCCTCGAACGCCAAAGGTTTATGACTAGAAATGAGGGTCTGATAGGTATATTGGGGAGGCTATACCCTATCAGAGGATAATAATGGTACTGGTATGAAAATAATATATAACATTCAGTGGAAATAAATGATTCAGTAGATTCGAAATAGACTCGCAGAGTGGAAGAATATTCAATAGCATATAAATAGCAGAAGCAAAATAGAAACAACCGTAGAAAAGAGTAAACACAAAAATATGTTGAACCCCTTGTACAACTACTAGAACAGACAAGTCATGCATTCATAGCAATTCAATATATTAAAGGGAACCAATGGCTAACCAACAGTAGCTACAATAATAAAGTAAGAATGATGATGCATGAAAGAAATCAAAGAAAAGTAAACTCTATCTAGGAAATACCTCAAGGTCCAAACCATCCCCATGAGATAGCTAATGCAGTCCATCTCCGGAAGCTGATCTCTTTCCTACATGTAAATCCATATAGTCTACACGTGTCTCGAAGAGCCTGTACAGGGTGTGAGAAAAATCTCAGTAGGATACCACCCAATGGTGTTTACATAATATAAGTGTTTAAGTAGGCATGCATTTATTAAGAAATCAGTAAACAATACAGTTCACAAACAAATATAAACTCCACTGGTGCTCAGCAGCCACCATGGAGTGTCAACTGCTTCGGCCAATGCCGGAATCCCTACCACAAAACCCAGCACCATGTGCCTCTTGACACCCTGTGTCTCAAGTACCGACGTCCCAAAGGCATGTACGAACAAAAGTAACTTGGAGGGACAATGATGTTTGTCCTAAAATAAGTAACCAGAGGGATAGTGATGTATTTCCTCAAATAATGTAACTGGAGGGACAGTGATGTCTTCCCTCTAATAACGGCTAGCCTCATCCCCCAACCTGATATCCCCAATGCTATCCCTTGAAGGCTACTCACCTTCCACTTTTCTTCCTATAGTAAGCACCCTCAAACCAATAGTACCTAAACCACAAATATCGGGGGCATATACCCACATGAGTGGTCAAAACCACCTCATCACGGAGTCTCTCTGTGTGCACACTACTCAAAGTTCCAAGTGAGTGGTAATCACCAAAATAAGTTCTAAAGCCACAACATCTCTGAAACCTCATTCCCCTATGACCATGTTGCTCCAGTCTGATGGCCTCTCCATCTAAGTAACCCGAGTCATACCCAACATGACATTCACACTGCCTCAAGATGACATCCATGACGCCCAATCCCATGTTCAGAACCACCCAATGTAACCCAAGACAAGACCAACACAACTCAAAGTTTCCAGCATATTGAATATCACACATCACATATATATATAATCAAAAGAAATACATTAATCAGGTAAAAAAACTAAACATTTGAATTACACTAACTATGTGTTATCCCATACCAGTACTGAGGTCTTTAAAGCCTCTAACAATACATATCATAACTTAAAAAATCAAACTTGGTAGTTCAATCAAAGCAATTCATTTTAACACTTTTTGGCATACCTGGCCAAAATGACCCAATTGATAAATGGACCCCCGCTTGGACCCTATTAAGGAAAATAGGTAAAGGGAATACCCAAAGGCATCCCACATGTCTAATGATCAATTTAACATGCAACTACAGAATAAATAGGGTTTCGCTCAAAATACCCAAATACACGCTTAAGGTTGCGCCACCCAAAATTCCGTGAAAGCAGTAAAGAATTTATGAACTAACTACCTGATACTCGTAGATGTATGCACGTCTAATATTGAGCTCTAATTCAAAGTTGATCTTCGTAGATCTACGTTTCTGTAAAATCTCAGCAACTCTGCTCAGATGGAATTTGCAGTGTGTGAGGCAAAGAAACTAGAACGAAAAATGGTGTGTGGGTTTAGCCTTCCCGATGCAATCCTGCAGCCACCGATGGATTGAAGAATGGAAATTGGATGATGATTATATGGTAGGAAACATCCTTCGGAATTTTGGAACGGACCTGTTCTAAAGTTGGGAAAGAAGAATGTGCTTTCTGAAATAAGACGTGATGCTCTTTCATTTTAGCGAATAAAAAATAAAAATACATGGTGTGTATAAAGGACTACACGTCGTGTAGTAGCCTTGTTTGTACTCTGACTTAAGCAGAGGTAGCCACATGTCTTAGATGTGCTACATGGGTCGACACATGGCTAGGATTCAGCTGGTATGTGGAAGGAAAAATACACGGTGTGTCAAGCAACACTACATGTCGTGTAGTAGGAAATTATTACACGGTCATCACATGGCATGTACTTGGTGAGCATGTGGCTGGTACATGCCTAACCTATACATGGTGTGTACTTTGGAGTACATGGTGTGTAATCTAGAAATTTCCAAAACTTCCCATATTTTTTCAGTTTTCTCAGAAACAAGTCAAAAATTCAAACAGGGTCTGTATTTTAACCCGTTCCAAAAATATGGGTTCATACAATCTCCCCACCTTAAAATATGTTGTCTCCGAGCTATCAAACGAAACCCAAAGATGAAACAGAACATACCACCTTGATCAAAGTAACTCAGACTACCCCAGTATCAAAGGTTCAGGCTAAATTCCTAAAGGGGATCCCCACCTTAGGAATTTCCTAACTCAGTCTCAACCCTACAAAACACAATAAAGAAAAGGTTCACTAACCTGTTTCGAAACCCATGGTCCTCTCATTATTCATCATCACCTCTACACCTAATTGGTGCTCCCGTGTTGTTTCTAGCACCCAAAAATATCCCACACAACATCAGTGTCCTCCTCCATGAGGTCCTGCATCCCATGGATGCTCAAAATAAAACTTGGTTTCAGGCACCTTAGTAACCCATATCCTTGATTCCCTGATGCCCAAGGCACCTCAATTAACCCACATCCTTGATGCCCCAATTCCCACGACACCTCAAGTAACCTGCATCCTTGATGCTCTTGATGCCACACATCTTATACATATATATATAAATATATCACACAACTAAAATGGTTTCAATCCCACTGACCAGCAGCTAGTTAGTCCCCAAAAATCATGTGCACCTCGTGCACTCAAAGAGAACATGCCTCAAAAGGTCATGATAAAATGAAAAAAAACAAGGAAGTCACAGCCACCCTCGTAGTGTACCTCTAACCGTCATCAACTCACCAACCTGATCAGCCCTTGGCAGCCCCATAGTGTGCACCTGACCTGAAGTACAGTTTCCCAATGCCTAACCTCCCTACTGTGCTACTCCAATCACCGACCACTTACCCCTTAGCTGGGTCTAGCTATCTCTGTCACATCCTCCACGTACAGCTGAAACTCGGATACCCTCTCTTGGAACTGAACCAGAACCAACTCCATATGCCACCATCTGTCCTGGTCCCTACCTACCAGCTGTCTGAGAAGGCTGCTTACAGAACCTCTCCAGATGCCCAACCTATCCACATGCTCGGCACTCCTTTGGAGGCCTGTAACACTGAGTCCGAACATTCTCTAGCTATCCACACTGAAAGAAAACCACTGAAGAACTGTTATTAAGTATTCTAGATGAGTCATTATCCTGAATTCCCGACTGGAACTCATCCCATACTCACTTACTACTATCTGAACCATCACCTGAAGCCTCCATCTAGCCTATGTGAGACCTCTCATTCTCGTTTCCCTCTACTATGAGCGCCTGATTCACTACCTTAGAGAACGAACCCAGCCTGAAGATATTTACCTAGATCTGAATGGCATGTCTTAATCCATCCTCGAGGCATCTCACCCTTGTTGAGTCATCGCTTACCATACCAGGTGAAAAGCGAGACAGCTCAGTGAAAGTAGATACATAGTCTATGATGGACATGTCTCCCTGCTAAAGGCTCAAGAACTCCAAAGATCTCTCCACCCTCAGTGTCTCTAGGTAAAAGTGGTCAAAGAACCTTTCCTTCAAGTTATTACATGCCAGTACTTTATGTCTATGAGCCTGAACCTGCACATCCCCCCAACGCTTCACCGATCCTCTCAGCATGTACATCGCTAGCTTGACCCTCCGCCCTAAAGAAGTCTCAAGATGCTTCAAGATCATATGCATGCTCTCTATCTAGTTTTTAGCTGCCTGTAGTCCACCCTCACCCTGAAAAAGTGGTGGGTGATACAACTAGAACTCCCGTGTTAGATATTCCATAGATGGATCTATACTCTATGCACCTCTGTCGATCCCTTGCAAGACATGTACCAGGCTAGTTCGGAGCTATTCATCGAACCACGACCCGAATGCTACCAAACCTAGAAGCTTCCCTATCAACACTGGATCCTAAACCTGATCCTATCCCTGATTCTGTACCTAAATCTCATGCTATGCCTATCCCTCAGGTATATGAACCTGATCGTGCTCTTGCGGCACCGTACCATCACCCTCCTGAAGTTCCATCGAGCCGTCTAGGAGGAACTTGTTGAATACCATAAATGGTCAGACAGCCCACATATATAACAATATATTCAACATGGATAAGGAAAGTTGTATAGAGGTAGAATATAACAACTACCCTTACTCTTTCGTACTTCAACTCATTCCCACAGCATCCCAGGCCCATGGCCTCCTTACCCGCCCTCAACAGAGCCAAGTATCAAAAGTACCTCAAACCATTCATGTCCTGACAACCAACATTGCCTCAAACTAATGACCTAGTTGCCGAATCCTGGTGACCAAAATCACCTCAACCATAGTACCTACCTTCTCCTAAAAGAGATGGGCCCAAATCTCCTAACACATGCAATTCACAATATATAAATCATGGCATAGTACATTGTAATAAACTAGAAATTATATCAGTAATTTCACCTATAACATTTCAAAATCATTAAAATCATGGAATTTGATATTATTTAGGTGGTATTATCACTTCACAAAGCATACACAAAGTTATGAAATTTAAATACCCTAAAAATGTGCATACCAAAAGCCAAAAAATCACGCCTTTCCATACTGGGTCAAGGTCCAACTCTCCATTACCGCATTGGGTCAAGGGTTACATATCACAATCAATAACATCACACACCAAGTGAGCCACCGAGGTGGAAATCATATAAACTATAATCTGAGAAAAAGCAAAACATCATTTCCCACCCAAGGAAACTTGGTCAATCCCTCATATATGGGTCTGCAATAACCCAAGCACAAGCTAGAATCCTAGTTCCAATTACAACATATCTCCAGTCAATCATATCCCAAATAGTAAAACCAGCAGAATTAAAAAAAATATTAATATCATTAGTAGCCAGCAAAACACTGCTACTAAATCCCTATCGAGAACTCCCCTGATACCACTTTGTAATGTCCTGGACCTAAACAGCCACCTGAATAGTTCTAAATGGGTTGGGTGTTATTACCTTAGGCACACCTCCCTAAATACCAAAGGCTGCCGACTAGCAGTGAGGTTTTGATAGGTATAGTGGGGAGACTAAACCTTCTCAGAGGATAATAATGGTACTGGTATGAGAAAAATATATAACATACAGCAGAAATAAATGACTCGATAGACTTGAACCAGACCAGCAGAGCGGAAGCATAGTCAATAGAAATAAATAGCAGAAGAAAAATAGAAACAACAGTAGCGAAGAGTAAACACAACAGTATGTTGAACCCCTTGTAAAACTACTAGAACAGACAAGTCATGCATCCATAGCAAGTCAATATATAAAAGGGTTCCAATGGATAACCAACAGTATCTACAATAATAAAGTAATCATGATGATACATGAAATAAAGAAAAACAAAAGTAAACTCTAGCTAGGCAAGACCTCAAGGTCCAAACCATCCCCATGTAACAACTAATACAATACAGCTCCTGAATCTGATCTCTTTCCTGCACATAAATTCATAAAGTCTACACACATCTTGAATGGCCTGTGTAGGGTGTGAGATGAATCTCAGTAGAATACCACCCAATAGTGCGTACCTAATATAAGTGTTTAAAAAGGCATGCATTTATTAATAAAGCATTAAATAGTACAGTGCAAAAAATATATATAAACTCTATTGGTGCTCAGTAGCCACCATGGAGTGTCACCTACTTTGGCCAACGCTGGAATCTCTACCATGTAACTCAGCACTGTGTGCTTCCTGACACCCTATGTCTCAAGTACCTATGTTCTGACGGCATGTCCAAAAAAAAGTAACTCAGAGAAACAGCGATGTCTGCCTCAAATAAGTAACTGGAGGGATAGTGATGTCTGCCCTCAAATAAAGTAACTGGAGGGACAACGATGTCTACCCTCAAATCATGGTGAGCCTCATCCCCCAACCTGATAGCCCCAATTATATCCCCTTAAGGCTCCTCACCTTTCATGTGGCTTCCTATAGAATGCACCACCAAACCAATAGTACCTAAACCACAACTATCGAGGGCCTCTACCCACATGAGTGATCAAAACCACCTCATTACAGAGTCTCCCTATGTGCACACTATTCAAAGTTCTGGGTGAGTGGTAATCACCAAAATATGTTCCCAAGCTACAACATCTCTGACACCTCATTCCCCTGCGACCATGTTACTCCAGTCCGATGGCCTCACAATCTAAGTAACCCAGGCCATGCCCAACCTAACAGTCACACTGCCTCAAGATGACATCTATGACGCCCAATCTCGTGGTCAAAACCACCCAATGTAACCCAAGCTAAGCCCAACACAACCCAAAGTTTCTAGCATATGAAATATCACACATCACATATATATAATCAAAAGAAATACTTTAAATAGTAAAAAAAACTAAACAGTTGAATTTCACTAGCTATGTTTTATCCCATACCAGCAATGAGGTCTTTAAAGCCTCTAATAATACATATCATAACTTAAAAAATTAAACTCAACAGTTTAATCAAAACAATTTATTTTAACACATTTTGGCATACCTTACCAAAATGCCCCAATTGAGCAATGGCCCCTTGCCTAGCCCCACTCAAGGAAAACAGGTAAAGGGTATACCTAAAGGCATCCCATGGGTCTAATGATCAATTTAACATGCAACTGCAGAATAAATAGGGTTTTGCTCAAAATACCCAAATACACGCTTAAGGTCGTGCCACCCAAACATCTGTGAAAACATGAAAGAAGGTATGAACCACCTACCTAAGACCCGTAGACATAGGCACGTCCAATATTGAGCTTTAATTCGAAGCTGATCTTTATAGATCTATTTTCCCATAAAATCCCAGCAACTCTGCTTGGATGTAATTTATGGTGTGTGAGGCAAATAAACTAGAACAAAAAATGGTGTGTGGGTTTAGCCTTCCCGATGTGATCCTGTAGACATGGATAGATTGAAGAATGGACGTCAGATGATGATTCTAGGGTAGGAAACATTCTTCAAACTTTCGGAATAGACTTGTTCTGAAGTTGGGGAAGAAGAAGGTGTTTTCGAAAATAAGATGTGCCTCTCTTTCATTTAAGTGAATAAAAATAAAAAAATACATGGAGTGTATAAAGGACTACACGCTGTGTAGTAGCCTTGTTCGTACTCCAACTTAAGCAGAGGTAGCCACATGGCTTGGACGCACCACACAGGTTGACACACGGCTATGACTCAGTCATTACACAGAAGAAAAAATACACGGCTTGTCAAGAAACACTACACGCCGTGTAGTAGGAAATTCTTACATGGTCATCACATGGAATGTACTCGGTGAGCACACGGCCAGTACACGCCTAACCCATACACAGTGTGTACTTTGGAGTAAATGGTGTGTAATCTTGAAATTTCCCTAACTTCCCAGATTTTCCCAGTCTTCTCATAAATGAGTCAAAAATTTAAATAGGGTCGGGATTTTGACCCATTCCAAAAAATCGGGTTCTTACAATTCTGGGACATTACAATAAGCATTATAATTATTCAGAGGTATGGGAAAAGTATGTCAGGTGTTCCCAACCTGGCCACACTAGTAGTAAGTCAAGGTCACACTACTGGTTGCCACTAATGTTGCATATGAGGAACACTATTGAGAACCACCTCCACCACCCTTGTGATTATCATGCCACATTCTCTTCTTTCTTTATGTTCCACTGAAACTACTACAAGTTGAAAGATAAGAGCTATCGAAGCCAATATTTCCTTCTATATCCATTTTCACCATTATTTCCCTATATATCATGTCGGCATAGGTTATGATCATCAGTATGTATGCCTATGATCAGATACCTAGTTACAAACCCTAAAAGTATTTCTGAGATTTTATCTGGTCATTCATCACTACCTCTAGGGAAAAATGAACCAACTTCGTAAAATGGTTGGTGTAATTTGACACTAAACTATATCCCTAATGAAAATGGAGTAACTCCAGAGACAATATCCTCATCATAGACTCTATACAGAACTGATAAATTAATAGGGTCCTGAAACCCTTCCAATGAAATCCCACATGCTAGTTTTCATGTACCATAAAATCCCACACCACCTCTTGTTTGGAACCTCAATTTTGAATTTTTTTCACTTCACCTTGATAGCCTCTGGTGTCTCTAAGAATTCAAAGATCTTATTGATCTTGTATAGCCAGTCCTGCACCTCTTGGAGTTCATTAATACTCTTAAAGGATGAGGTATTATCATATAGGAACTCTTGAGATCAATCCATTTCTCATATAACTCCAAGATGCACCTCAATAGCTGGGTTCTAAAGATATGGTACATTCTGGTATATGGAAAAAATTTCCCACACAATTGCCTCTATAAAATTTTTATTCAAAGGAGGATTCCCTTGAGAATAATATCTCTCTACACCCTCTTATGGAACCCATGGACGATATCTGGGATTTATATTACTAAACACCATAAATAGAATAAAATAATCATAAAATAAGATAATATTATTTTAAACCAAAAAAATCATAATCATAAATAGATATTAAGGTTAAAACCAAACATAGGAGACACACATCCCCACATACCATGGAAACGTGAGGCTCATCATGGAAAGATATGGTCATGAGCTCACTAAAATTTACCTCTAAAGTCCCAACAATCCAATATTTTATCTACCAAATTCATAAAACTGAGCATAGAATTCATTGAAGCCAATTTATAACGAACCAACCCATGATACCCTCTAGAACTGGTACTTGAACTAATCTATTGTTGATCCAAAGGGCATTCTTGATCCCCATGGGCTTGCAACTATCACATGATCATAAAACAATGAGAAAAGGGAATGATTTACCCCAACCTGAAATATACATAGCATAAAGAAACAACTGAAAAGAAACTAAAAGAAATCAATATTCCAAAACCAAATAAAGAAAATAGTAGCGATACTATCCAAAAATAGATAGATAAATCTCAAGGTAATGTCCAATAACCAAAAGGTACAACCAAAACTAAAAAAACTCCATTTCATATGTGAGAAATAACCCACCATCTCACCACCAGCTACCCATACCTTGCTGACATAAACCTTGTCGACTCACTGTGGCGCAATATCATTTCATGCATCAAAAGAAAATACAAGGTATACACATTCCTAAGGGATTGTATAGGGTGCATGATAAAAATTATAAGTATGGTCTCAACTAAGTGTTCTATATCATGATTCTATACAATAATCCAAATCTGCATAATTTTAAAAAAAACAAGGCATGATAATTAGTTAAAAAGTTTTATATAAAAATCACAGTAAACAATTCCCCCTTTTCCAAAATTATGAAATAAATATAGGTAAAAAATCAAAATATAATTCCAATAAACAATTTATATTCCATCAAATCATGTATATAAAATCCAAACATCACAAGAAAAATCACAACGGTAAATTCCCCTATGATAATAAAGGTTGGGCTATCTAGGTCATTCGTACCAGGATAATCAATAATGATTAATGTGCTCTCATGCCCCTAGGACATCAGGCCTAGGGAAAAGAAGAAAATCCCATGAATGACCCCCCCCCCCACCCCTACAATGTTAAGATTAGGACCTTGGGAAACTTATCCTAGGGAATAGAAAAACACCCCATAAGTGAACCCCAAATAGAAATAACAGACAGGGCCTAATACTAAACCCTTCACCCTGGTACCTAAGGCTTCTATTTATGACATATCCCAAATCAATTTCAAAGGGTTTACTTATTTCCAAAATATTTCCAAACAACCCTCTATTCATCAAAACATGCTTCAAAAACCTATTTTACAATCCATATCAAAATGCTTTAAAAATATCTATTCTTTCACCAAACCTAGGGGAAAACCATTTTTCATAAAAATATATTTACACACACAAATAAATCAATACCAAGATCATGCTAAATCATTTATAAAATAGTGTATAATACTAATAAAAATTTTGGTTCAAATTCCATAGGGTAGAGAAGAAAGCACCTTCCTCAAACTCGGGTCTCACCCAACCCAAAATAGGATCCGCACACCAAGAGTGGAAAGGAAACATATGGGAAAAAAGAGGAACTTACATTTATTATCACATATTATAATCAAATTCCATAGGAAAAGGGATTGTATGAGAGGTTGGATCAACACATACCATGGAAATATCGTTCTCAGTACCATAACCAACACTAGAACCGGGCCTTGGAAGACAAACACAACAAGGAAACTACAAGAAACTAAGAGAAATATCACATACTAAACATTAGCTTATAAAAATGAAAATCAATGCCACTACCAAACCAAGAGATCAAGAATTAATGGAAGATAAAACAAAACACTTTTGAAATGAGGAGAAACCAACCAAGCTGAAGATTAAGGTGCTAAATAGAGGATCCCAGAAGTACTGAAACCACCCAATAGTTTCTGGATGAGACCTAGGATTCAAGAGAGGAAACACAAGTTTGATGAGATGATTGATAAATTTTCAATACATAAAAATCCACTAGGCATAAACAATTCATTTCATGAGCCACCAATTCACGATGTGAATCCCCCAAGTTGAAGTACGTCGAAGAGGATGTCACCTTATATTAAAAATATCAGGTGACCCATTCATGAAATGAACATAATTCAAGACCTAAACATTTTACATGCCTTTAATTGAACTCATTGCATCCTCATATACTAAATTAACATAAAAAATATATGATTCAAGGCATAAACTTCTCCTATAACTGGCACCCATCTCTGGTTATTTTACAAAACCACCTAGATTGTTTATAAAAATACCTGAACCCAAAGTAAAAACTCTTAAACAATAAAAAAAGAGCATTCCTTAACCAAGATGTTACATAAATTAATTTCATATCTTTGATTAATGGATCCAAATAAATATCGATATCATTATATGGTTTTTTTGGCCCTGATATGAGAAGAGGAAACATAAATTATTTTTGTTTCATGCATAACTAAAGCGGAAAGTTGAAATTTACTAACATAATTGGCCATGAAAGTGATAATTTGTAAACCAAATGGATTCACTCCATCTATAGATATTTTTAGATGGAGGTTTCTTGGTTTGTTTCTAAATTTAAGATAATCGTGATCAATTTTCTTACACTAAGGAGAGTCTAAAGGGTGATGATGTTCACCATCTTGATTTCTTGTATTTGCATGCCACATAAATTTCCTTGTAGTCTCACCACTTTTATATAAGAGCCTCAACCTTGAAATTATTAGAATGTACCATAAAAATTTCAAAAAACTCAATTTATATCTTTTATATCAATTTGCAGAATAGTTTAAGCATTTTTTATGCGATTAATGTTCCTTGAAAAAAAGTATACAGTCATTTAGATATACATGTATTATTTTAGAGATTATACCCATTGAATGTAGCATTTTTTAGCATCATATGTTCAGTAATGAATCTCATTATCTTCTAGTAGTATATCATTCAAAAGAGAAAGTTGTTCAGTAAATTTGGTGTCACTCCATCCATT
The DNA here is from genome assembly GCA_963277665.1 of Viscum album. Classification (NCBI taxonomy): domain Eukaryota; kingdom Viridiplantae; phylum Streptophyta; class Magnoliopsida; order Santalales; family Viscaceae; genus Viscum; species Viscum album. The sequence continues at coordinate 347,922,246 of OY728158.1, read as the reverse complement.
TCCAACTTTTACATTATATAACTTTAGTATGGCTGATAATATTGTATATTTAGTACAACTAGCATAGAATGGTGTCTTTGAATAGCTCTTTATTTTCTGAAAAATCTTTGTACAATCAAGAAGATCATCTTCAACTATCATTATCATTTTCTCAATGCGATCTTTATCATCATTTACACTTATAATCATATCTTTGATATGGTCTTCATCATCACTCACACTTTTAATCATGTAATATGATCCATAAAATGTAGTGTTATACAAGTCACTAGCTATATTCAATTCTTCTCCGTATTTTTTCCAACATTTATAACTTGGATTTATTCCATGACATATCAAGTGTTCATACAAATCCTCTAGACTAATTATTCTTCAATAACAACAATGTAAACATTAACAAAGGATTTGAAAAGGTTCATATGCATAATATTTTGAAAACTTGATGAACTCTTTATCCCTATCCTCGTACGTTTTTAGCAAATGATTGAGATTCATCCATTTTTTGATTCATATCCATCCTATTTGATTCATTAATATTAATATTTAACAAAATAAATAAATTCACATAAGGTTTGATCTTGGAATCCTAAAAGGATATACTTTATACACACACACATATAACCATCATATTTGATATATGTATTCACTCCCTCAATTTGGTTAAGACAATTTAATAACATTTATAAGATATTTTTTTTAAAAATTATTGGATATTTTGGAACATTTCAATGATTCAATATTTTTTTCATAAGCAATAAATATTTATATAAAATAAAATCATTTTTGATAGTAACAAAGCACCACAAACCACCAATTTCTTGTGTATATGTTGATCCACAAACACATAAGTGTGTTTGAGGGAAAATAACTCACTATATCTATTTTACATTTCTAAATGGAATTTTATTCATTTTTCATAATTAAAAAATTCAAACATAACAAATGATTCATAATCAAATAATTATGAAAATGTATATTTATGGCACCATTGGACATGTTTTTTATTTTTTTTATTTCTTTGAAAATGAAAAATTCAATTAGTAAATAGAGGGAACAACATTAAGAATATCTATAGGAAAAGAATAGCTCCAAAAGATTGAATCACAAACTCTTCTAAAACTAGTAAGAAAGTGGGAAACACAATTCTACACCAATTTAATGAAGTAAATTTATGAGGAAGAAAATCCTACAACACGATCCCAACTTTTGAAAAGAATATAGCCAAAGTGATTCAGAGAATTTTCTATGAGCTACAATGCTCTGATGATCGATTGGAAATTTGACTCAAATATAATATCCTTTTATCCACTTGATACAGAAATATATGCACCATTGAGAATAGTCATTTAATTTTTATATTCTAGGTGGTAATGATAAAAGTGATATTTAATGGTGAACTTTTATTCACTTATTTCAAACAAAAAAGAAAATTTTAATGTTTATAAAATATAAAACTTTAAAATCATGTATACCACCATGAAACATTTCATTTATGTAAATTGACACTTTTTTATTAATCCTTAAAAAACCTTACCTATTCCAAAAATGAAACATAAATAAAATTCTTTATTTAGGGAGCATAGAATCAACTTTCTAATCCTAGAATCAATCCACTAGGACAAGGTAGATGGTAGGTTCTTACGGTTAAAAAAAACCCTTACTCCTTTCCCACATAAAGATGATGTTTTACTTTAACGAGTTCCATTTTTATTCTTAAATAGTGAAAATCAACAAAAATGTATGACACGCATTCGACATACAACATCCATGAAATATAATCAAAATGATTAATATCTCTAACATATACACCTTAATACCCAAGTTTTTTGGTTTCTTGTTAATTCATTTGATTATATTGAATGAATTTATGTTTTATATTGATTTTGAATTTATAATACATGGAGTCCAATATAAAACATCTTATGCCAAATGAAAAAAAATCCATTAATAATAGGAAAATTTTAATGTGAGTTTTTAAAAATTCATATAAAGAACAAAATTATTAGATTATTATGAAAATAAGTCAATGTAATGAAAAACCTAAATTTTTTGAAAATAGGAATAACCAACAACAAGGGGTCAAACATCGATCAGAAGAAGAGATACCAAAAATCATCTGAGTAAGTGGCCAAACATCAATCATAAGAGAAGAAAAAAGGAGAAGAACCAAAAATCATGATAATAGTTCTAAAACATCACGTGGACATAAAGAACCCAAAGAGAAGAAAACAAATCAGTAAAATGGATAGAAGATTGATTAAAAACAAGTAATGAATAACATACCTTCGATTTAAGGTTTGATTCGGTTGAAATAATGATTTTTAGTGCTAAAAAGCATTGATAAAATACACATTTATCAGTGCTTTCCATCTTAGTGCTAATAAAGACTAGGGGAAAATTAAAAATAATAATTAAATTTAAAAAATAAAATAAATTAATAATAATATATAAATTAATATTAAAAATTACTTTATAATAAAAAATAATAAATATTAGAGATAAATAAATTAAAAAAATATTAAAATATTTATATATTGTTTATATTAAATTTGTTAATAAATGTGATAATATTATGATAATTGTGTTAATATTATGATAAATGAATAAATGATATTAATTATGTAAGACAAAAAAATATTAAAAAAGAATAAATCATAGAAATTATATATATTACAAAAAATAATATAAATGAATAAATATTAAAAAAAGAATAAATACTAAAAATTTCATTTAAATTAAAAATATTTATAATAAATTCCAAAATAAAAATGAATAGATGATAATTGTACAATGATTAAAATAAAAAAAATATTAAAATAAAAATGAATACATATTAATTTTGTAAATTAAAAACAAGTTAAAAATATTATATATTAATAAATTAAATTTTGTAAATAAATATTAAAAGGGATAAATTACAAAAATATTTAATGAATATATATTAAAAATGAATAAATTAAAAGGATATTAAAAGGGAATAAGTATTAAAAATGAATAGATAATGATAAATGAATAAATATTAAAAATGAATAAAATTTAATAATTAAAAATTAATAAATTGAAAATATATTAAAAATGAACTAATATTTTAATTATATAAATTAATGAAATATAAATAATGAAAAATATTAAAATAAAAAATATATTAACAATTAAATTTAAAAGAAAGAGATTTATAATGTCGTATATATTATTAATAATTGAATAATAATATAAAAAGTTTTAAATACAAATATATTAAAATAAAAAAGAATAAATATTAATTATATAAATTACATTCATATTAAAATTATTGAATATTAATGTTTAAAAATGTATAAATAACTATCAAAATTGAATATATTAAAAAATATTAAATGGATAAATATTAAAAATGAATAAGGGATATATTAAAAATGGAGAAATAATAAGAATGAATAAATAATATTAAATGAATAGGCATACACATACACACATACATACGCATAGCCATACACGTACACAGACATACACAAACACATATATATACATACATGTATACACATACACATGCATACAATTACATACACGTACCTACACATACATACACATGAATATGCATACATACACATACTACATAAACATACACATACATACATATATACATATACATGTATACACATACATACACATACACATACACATATACATACACATACATAGACACATACATGCACGTAGATCCACATATACACACATACACATACACATACACATATATACATACATGTACATATGCACATAGAAACGTACACATATATACATACACAAACACATAAACATATACATACATAAACATAAATCTTTATACATACACATAAACACACACACAGCCAATACATATATACACATATAACACATACATACACATACATACACATACATAAGCACACATACATTCACATACACACACATGCATACACATACATACTCATACACATACACATACACATAAACATGGACATACACATACACATACCCATAGATATAAATACATATATGCGCAAACATACATATATGCGCAAACATACATATATGCATACATACATGTACACACATGTACGCACGTACAAATACATAAAAATACATACAATTACATAGACGTTCATACACATACATACACATGCATATACATACATACAAATATTACATAAATAAACACACACTACATAAAAATACACATTAATACATATACACATATACATACATACACATATATACATATACATACACATACATGTACAAGTACACATACATACACACATACATGTAAAAAAATCCACATACATACATATATACATAGAAGAACATATTCACTTACATACATGCACGTACACATAAACATATAGATACACAAACATACATCTATATACATACACATAAATACAAACTCACACACAACACATATATACACATACATCACATATACAAACTCATGAATACACATACATACACACACATATACAGACGTACACATATACATCCACATATATACATACATGCATACACATACATACAAATATATGTGTATATATATTTTAAATGATTTAATATTAATATAAATATATAAACTCAATGAATATATATATATATATATCATATAAATAATACTAAAGTTAAACCTGGACTATCCCAAGGGGGCTATGGACAAGGTTTTTCCTTTCAGGTGTGTGTGTGTGTGTGTGTGTGTGTGTTTGAATGTAATTGTACCCCCCAGAAGCTAATATACATAAATTCAATGAACTATATATTTTTTTTTAATTTATATATTTAAATAATTTTTAAATTAAAATATTAATATATTATATTTATAAATATATTTTGTAATTAATGTTTATAAAAATATTATTAAACAATTTTATTAATTAATATAAATATGATATTTTCTTATATGATATTATGAAAATAAGATTGACAAAAAAATTTATTATAATATAGTTATATAAATCATATTTATATATTATATTTACATATATATATTTATTATTATATAAGTAATATTTAAAAATATATAAATATGTATATATAAATTAAATTCTTCATGGTTCCCTTTATGAGTCTTTTTATCACTGTTGAAGGGGTAGATTTTATCAGTGCAAGGTAAAGAGATGATAAACGGGTAACTTTATTAGCTCTTTTAGTTAGTTCTGATAAAATTTACCCCTTAATCAGGTATTTTTATTGAGCCAAAATAATGGTTATCACTTAAGAAGCATGAATTTGTAGTAGTATATGAGAACAGATAATGGGATGAAGTAATTATCAACTTAATTTATCCAATTCTATGAGCCTAGAGGCATTGTTAGAAACTGTAAAGTTAGGGATACTTACCAGCGGAATGGGTTGGCAAAGGGGATGAACTGTACCATATTGTTGAAGGTCTGTAGCATGATTTTATTGAAATTATCATGATCCCTCCCACCAAATATATAGTAATGATGAGAGAGAGATAATGACCCCAGAGTCCCACCTCCTGTAGGCCCTGGTTGGTGACTAGAACTGAGGGTATAAAATTTCATAAATGGGAGGCATTACCTTATATAATATAATGTAGGATCAAGAGATATGATAAACAACCACCAAAAAACTCTAGCAGAAAAAATTAAGGTAACCCAAAAACCATCCCATAATGCATGAATAAAGTAAACTGATACATATAGAAGTAACTAAATATACCAAAAGAAAAGTCTATGGAAATGACACAACAATAGATTTATGGAATCCCACCATTTTACTATATAAATTTTCATTACATGATACACATTTAATAAATCAAATGATCGTTTTGATTTAGTGTCTTGGAAATTAGGTACATATTCAATGAATTCCATAACAATAACATAAAAATAAACACTAATCAATTCTTTAGGGAGACTTATTTATTATTCCAACCTAATTCATCTCATTGAATCTTATATACTTGGGAAATACATAAAATAAAAGTGTGATCATAAATCTCAGCAAGATAAAAACAAAAGAAACACTTAGCATGTGAGCAAGAAGTATATAACCAGGAATGATCATATGAAAATGAGGCATACCATAAAATAAAGAACATGAATCATAAAATTTAAATGTGGCTACAACATTTAAATGATACATTCATAATAATATCACCAAGGTCCTTCCCCAAGGTGTCATAAATCATAATTACCGATGTTATTCACCAAGTCATCTTAAAACATGTCATCTATAGAGATTAAATTCTTTACCCAATGCGTTGAAGTGCTATCAGGTCACACACTTCATATGTCTTAATTTTATGTGAGCCACATATATCATAATAAATCATTTAATTAATAAATCATGGAGATTAATGAATGATTTTATTATCAAAATAATGGGGTACAAAAGTGTTTAGAAACATGGTCATTATGTCATTTTTATCCCACAAAAAGGGAATGTGGGTTTCTTATGGGTAAATCCCTGAATAAAATAAATCATTTTTAAATATGGGTGAATTTCCATGGAAATGAAAATGGGTTGGGTATCCACATAATCAAAATAAAAGAGAATTTCTTTAGGATAAGAGATAAATATTGAGAAGTAAATTTGGCAGCACAACGGGTATAAAAGGTGGTTTTAGAAAAGAGTAAAATGAGAGGGGACAAGGGTTTCCCATTGAAAAAATAATAATTTTTCATTAAAAGTACGATCAAAAGGATAATAAAAAAAGATAAATCATAACAATTAAAAGACATATGCAAAATTATATTTTTAAATTGAAGAGAAAGGATAATTCCCTTACACTAAAATGTTACTTTTAAATCTTGAGGAATGGAATCTTTGGGATTGAGAAATGGATCCTTGGGGGATATTTGGGAGGAAAATACCATAGATTCATGGAGGATGTATTGGGAGTAAAATTAAAAGGATAAATGGATGGGTATTTATATAAAAAGTGGAGGGTTTGTTCAATAATTTCCAAATATAGGCCTTAGAAATCTTGGTTGTGAAAAATGCAAAACCATTGGCTTACCCATGGTTTTTTATCAAAGTTTTGGAAATTTGGGACATATTTTATGTTATTTTAACCCAAAAGAACCGATCATTATATTATATTACTTCATTTGTCATGTAAAATTAATGCTTTCATAAAATAATGTTTTTAAAGTTGAAGTTTCCATTCTAGACTTTGGAAAGTAAATTATTGGCTTGGAAATTGATTAAAATATATTAAAATACTTGATATTAATAAAATGAAATATTTTGAGTCGTGGATTTTGGTTCATTGATTATTACATCATTATTACATAATTATGAAGTCATTAAACATATCAAAAATCCAAAAACTATATTTTTACTATTCAAGGAAAAATAAAGTATTTCAAAAAATTCTAATAAATTCACCCTAACCTAATATTGACATGATGATTTAAAAAATAATGTTTATTTTATCATAATAATTATCTAAATATGATAATTCTAACTTTTAAAAATAAAAAATCCTTATTTATTAAAAAACATAGCGGGTTTAAAATGCATAGTAAAATTTCTGACACTTAAAATTTTTCAAGGACATAATAAAATTATTTTATCCTTTATATTTAAATAAGAGTGTTTTTAACATATTATTTAATTAAAATAAATATTATTAAAAATAAATTAGTTTATTACAAAAATCTATATCTTTTCTTAAATTTCCAATTTATGTCTGAAAAATCAATTTATCAAATTTCGTCTCAATTAAACGTATATTTTATTACCAAAAAAATATTATTTAATGTGTATATCCCATTGTTTTTAATAGTTGTACTAGTACAAATTTTTTAAATGATATATGATTTCCTCCTGAAAAAATTGTTCTATGAGCTTCTATTGTAGAACATAATAAAAAGTTATTCGGAGGAAAGAGATCCATAAATAAAACAAGTACATTTTTCAAGTGGTTACATTCTCCCCCCTTAAAAAAATTATGTCCTCATAATTTTATATTATTGATTGATGCCAATAATTCTAAAGGAAAGAATAAACATAAAATTTTCTAATATCATGCTTCTAGGATTATATACTTAAATATTAATAAAAGTTTTTCATTATCTTTATATCCTTTATAATGGTTTATACAAGCTTGTGTCAACCATAACATATCCCCCGGGATTGTTAAACCAAGAGTACATCAAGGCTTGTTTTCATGAACCTGGTCATGTTCGATTATATCTAAAAGTGGTGTTTTTGGGTGTTACCCTTAGATGCATATGTGTCAGACCCACTTCCACTTGTTCATATCAAGACAGGAATTTCTTTTCTCAAAAACCACTTACTTCATACTTCACCAAAATACCAAGATGTTTTCTTATATATAAACTTGTCCCTAGGGTTCGTACTAAAGTTTCTGAATCCTAATTTATAAAAATAACTAAACCATCCTCCAATACCAACTATGACATCCTTCCATTTTACTACATAACTTTTCTTTACATAATACACATTTAACAAATAAAAATATCTTTTTGGTTTAGTGTCATGCAAATTAGGTACATTTTACATGAATTAAAAAATAATAACATAAAAATAAAAATTAATCATTTATTTTGGGATAATTATTTGTTATTCCAACCTAATTCATCTCACTACATCTCATATCCTGGGAAAATACATCAAAGAAAGGGGTGATCATAAATCCTCACAAGGGAATAAACAAAGGAAACACTTAGCATGTGAGCAAGAAGAATATAACTAGTATTAATCATATGAAAATGATTCATACCATAAAATAAATAACATGAATCACAAAAATTAAATGTGGATACAAAATTTGAATGAGACATTTATAAGAATATCACCATAGTCCATCCCCAAGGTTTAATAAATCATAATTACCAAGGTTATTCACCAAGGAATCATAAAATATGTCACCTCTAGATGGGAAAAACGTCTCCCATTGATAAAACATAAATTTTCAGTAAGGTTATGATCAAAATTATAATAAAAAATAGAAATAAAAACAATTAAAATACAAATAAAAAAATAGGTTCTTGAATTGATGAGAAAGGAAAGATAATTCTCTTACCGTGAAGAGTTACTCATAAATCTTGAGGAATAGAACCTTAGGGGGTTGAGAATACCTTGGGAGAACTCTTTTGGGAGAAAACTACTAGAGCTTCATGGATGATGGATTGGTAGTGAAAATAAATTGATAAATGGGTGGTTATTTATATCAAAACTGGAGGGTTTGTTTAATAATTTCCAAATATTGTCCTTGGAAATCTAGGTTGTGGAAAATGAAAAACCATTGGATTACCCATGTTTTTCCCCATGTTTCTGGAAATTTGAGACAGATTTTTTGTTATTTTAAACCACAATAATTGAATATCATATTATCTTACTTATCTTCTCATGTAAAATTTATGCTTCCAAAAAATAATGTTTTTAAAGTTAATGTTTCCATTTTAGACTTTGGAAAATAAATTATATATTTGGATATTTATTAGAATATATTAAAATACTTTATATTAATAAAATAAAGAATTTTGAGTCATCGATTTCGGTTAATTAATTATTACGTCATTGTGACATAATTATGAAGTCATTAAACATATCGAAAACATAAAACTATATTTTTAATATTCAAGGAAAAATAAAGTATTTTAGAAAATTCTCATCAATAAACCCTAAACTAATTATGATGTGCTGATTTCAAAAATGATGTTTATTTTATCAGAATAATTTTTTAAATATGATAATTTTAACTTTTAAATATAAAATCTTTATTTATTAAAAAAATATCATGTTGAAATGCATAGTAAAATTTTTGACACTTAAAAATTTTCAAGGACATAATATAGTTATTTTATCATTTATATTTAAATTAGATTGTTTTTAATATACTATTTAATTAAAATAAATATTATTCAGAATATAGTAGTTTATTATAAAAGTTTATATCTTTTCTTAAAAGTACACTTTGTGTTTGAAAAATCAATTTATCAAATTTCATCTCAATTAAACATATATTTTATTAAGAAAAAAATCTTGAATGTGTATATCCCATTGTTTTTCATAGTTTTACTAGTCCAAATTTTTGAATAATGTATGATTTCTCATGAAAAATGATGTTCTGTGTTCTTTTATTGTAAAACATAATAAAAATTTGTTGGGAGGAAAGAGATCCATAAATAAAATAAGTACAATTTTGAGGTCTTTGAATTCTTCCCCCTTAAAGAAATTGTATCCTCGTAATTTTATCTTATTGATCGATACCATTAATAATAAAGAAATAATAATCATGAAATTTTCTAATATCATGATTCTAGGATGATATACTTCAATCTTAATAAAAAAATCAATATCTTTATATCCTACTTAATGGTTTATGCAAGCTTGTGATTAACCATAGCATATCCCCTAGGAGTGTCAAACTAGGAGTGCAGCAAGGCCCATTTTTTGTGCACTAGTTCCCATTATATTCTAGCTCAAAGCATTGTTTTTGAATGTTATCCCTAGATACATATGTATCAGAGCCAAATCCACTTGGTCATATCCAGATAGGGTTTTCTTTTCTCAGAAACCACTTACTTTATACTTCACCAAAATACCAAGATGTTTTCTTATATTTAAACCTATCCTAAGGATTATTCCTAAAGTTTTCAAATCCTAATTTACAAAAATAACTAAATCTTACTTCGATTCCATCTATGTAATCCATATTTTTTACTATATAATTTTTCTTTACATAAAACACATTTAACAAATCAGAAGATCTTTCGGGTTTAGTTTCTTTGAAATTAGGTAAATATTACATGAATTGTATAAGAATAACATAAAAATAAACATTAATCAGTTATTTTGGAAGATTTATTTGTTATTCCATACTAATTCATCTCATTTCATCCCATATCTTGGGTAAATACATCAAAGAAAGGGGTTAGCATAAATCCTGACAAGGGAATAAACAAAGGAAACACTTAGTATGTGAGGAAGAAGTATATAAGCACGAATGATCATATGAAAATTAGGCATACCATAAAATAAATAATATGAATCATAAAATTTAAATGTGGCTAAAATATTTAAATGATAAATTCATAATCATATCACCAAGTTTCATCCCCAAGGTGTCATAAATCGTAGTTACCAAGATTATTCACCAAGGAATCATAAAACATGTCATCTCTAGGGATTAAATTCTTTACCCAATGTGTTGGACCGTGGTCAGGGCGCACTCTTCATGTATATTAATTTTATGTGAGCAACATAGATCATTATAAATCATTTGATTAATAACTCGTGGAGACTAAATAATGGGTTTCGTATCAAAATCATGGCGTACAAAAGTGCTTAAAAACATGATCATTGCGTCATTTTTAACCCACAAAAAGGGAAAGTTGGTTTTTTATGTGTAAATACCTGAATAAAATAAATCATTTTTAAATCTAGTTTAATACCCATGTAAATAAAAATGGTTTGGGTATTCACAAAATGAAAATAAAATAGAAATTCTTGGGAGAAGATAGAAAATTTGAGAAGTAAATTTGGTAGCATAACAAGTATAAAATGTGGTTTTAGACAAGGGTAAAATGAGGTGGGGAAAGGGTCTCGCATTGATAAAACATAATTTTTCAGTAAGTTTATATTAAAAGGGATAATAAAAATAGAAATCAAAACAATTAAAAGACATATACAAAAAGTGGTTCTTGAAATGAAGAGAAAGGAAGGGTAATTCTCTTACCTTGAAGAGTTACTGCTGAATAGAACCTTGGGGGCTTGAGAATACCTTGGGAGGATTCTTTTTGAGGGAAATCTACCATATCTTCATGGAGGATGGATTTTTAGTGAAAATAAATGGATAAATGGGAGTTTATTTATAGAAAAAGTGGAGGGCTTGTTTAATAATTTTCAAATATTGTCCTTGGAAACCTAGGTTATGGAAAATGAAAAAAATATATCTTACCCATGGTTTTTTCCCATGGTTTTGGAAATTTGGGAAATATTTTATTTTATTTTAACCCACAAGAATATAGAATAATATTATATTACATATTATTTATGGAAAATTAATGCTTCCACAGAATAATGTTTTTAAAGTTAAAGTTTCCATTTTAGACTTTGGAAAGTAAATTATAAGTTTGGAAATTAATTTCAATATATTAAAATACATTATATTAATAAAAATAGAATGTTTTGAGGTATGTATTTTGGTTAATTAATTATTACATCATTATTACATAATTATTAATTCATTAAACATATCGAAAACCCAAAACTGTATTTTTACTATTCAAAGAAAAATAATGTATTTCAAAAAATTCTCATAAATTTAACCTAACATAATTTTGATGTGATAATTTCAAAAATGATGTTTATTTTATCATAATAATTTTTTAAATATTTAAATTTTAAATTTTAAATACATAAATCCTTATTTATTAAAAAAATAGTGGGTTGAAAATGCTTAGTAAAATTTATGACACTTAAAAAATTTCAAGGATGTAGTAAAATTATTTTATCATTTATATTTAAATAAAAGTGTTTTTAACATACTATTTCATTAAAATAAATATTATTCAGAATAACATAGTTTATTATAAATAATTATATCTTTTATTTAAAGTTCAATTTTTGTGTGAAAAATCAATTTATCAAATGTCGTCTTAATTAAACATATATTTTATTAAGAAAAAATATTCTTTAATGTGTATATCCCATTGTTTTTCATAGTTTTATTAGTCCAAATTTATGCATGATGTATGAATTTCTCATGAAAAAATTCATTATATGTGCTTCTATTGTAAAATATAATAAAAAGTTATTGGAAGGAAAGAGATCCATGAATAAAATAAGTACATTTTTTGGGTTGTTGCATTCTTCCCCCTTAAAGAAATCGCATCCTTGAAATTTTATATTATTGATCGATACCATTAATTATAAAGGGAATAATAATCATAAAATTTTATAATATCATGCTTCTAGGATGATATACTTTAATCTTAATAAAAGTTTTGTGTTATATTTATATTCTTAATAATGGTTTATACAATCTTGTGATTAACCAAAGCATATCCCCCGAGAGTGTCAAACCAAGAGTGCCGCAAGGCTCATTATCATGCACCATTTCTCATTCGAGTCTAGATCAAAGTATTTTTTTTCAAGTGTAACCCCTAGATACATATGTTCTAGATCCACATTCACTTGTTCATATCTAGACAAATATTTCTTTGGTTGGAAACCACTTACTTCATGCTTCACCAAAATACCAGGATGTTTTCCTATATTTAAATGTGTCCCTAGGGTTATTCATAAATTTTTCAAATCTTAATTTCCACATATAACTAATTTTTCCTCTGATACCAACTATGGAATCCCGATTTTTTACTACATAAATTTTCTTTACATAAGACACATTTAACAAATCTAAAGATCTTTTGGATTTAGTGTCTTAGAAAGTAGGTACATATTACATGAATTTCATAAGAATAAAATAAAAATAAACATTAATAAATTATTTTGGGAGACTTATTTGTTATTCCATCCTAATTCATCTCACTGCATCCCATATCCTGGGGAAATACATCAAAGAAAGGGGTGATCATAAAGCCCAATAAGGGAATAAATAAATGAAACACTTAGCATGTGATAAAGAAGCATATAACCAGGAATGATCATATGAAAATGAGGCATACCATAAAATAAAGAACATGAATCATAACATGTAAATGTGGATACAATATTTAAATGATATATTCAAAATCATATCACCAAGTTCCATCCCCAACGTGTCATAAATCATAATTACTGACGTTATTCACCAAGGAATCGTAAAACATGTCATCTCTAGAGATTAAATTCTTTACCCAATGCATTGGAGCCTTGTCAGGGCCCACCCATCATATGTATTAATTTTATGTGAGCCACATAGATCATAATAAATCATTTCATTAATAACCCATGGAGATTAAAGAATAGGTTTTGTATCAAAGTTATGGCATACAAAAGTTCTTAAATACATGATCATTTCATTATTTTTAGCCCACAAAAAGGGAAAGTGAGATTATTGTGTGTAAATAATTGAATCAAATAAAAAAGTTTTACATCTAGGTGAAAACCCATGGAAATAAAAAAGGTTTGGGTATCCAAACAATTAAAATAAAATAAAATTTCTTGGGAGAATATAGAAATTTTGAGAACTAAATTTGACAGCATAACAGGTATAAAATGTGGTTTTAGATAAGGGTAAAAGGGTATCCCATTGATAAAATATAATTTTTAAGTAAGGGTATGATCAAAAGAGTAATAAAAAAGATAAATCATAATAATTAAAATACATATACAAAAAAGGTTCTTGAATTGAAGAGAAATGAAGAATAATTATCTTAACTTGAAAATTTACTCCTAAATATTGAGGAATGGAACCTTGGGGAATTTTGGACACCTTGGGAGGACTCTCTGGGAGGAAAAACTACCATATATTCATGTAGGATGGATTATTAGTGAATGTAAATGGATAAATGGGTGGGTATTTATAGAAAAAGTGGAGGGTTTGTTTAATAATTTCCAAATATAGGCCTTGGAAATCTAGGTTGTGGAAAATGAAAAACCATTGGCTTAGCCATAATTTTTCCCATGGTTTTGGAAATTTGGGACATATTTTATGTTATTTTAACCCACAAGAAACAATCATAATATTATATTACTTCTTTTTTCATGGAAAAGTAATGCTTATACAAAATAATGTTTTTAAAGTTAAAGTTTTCTTTTTTGAATTTGGAAAGTGAATTATAGGTTTGGAAATTGATTAAAATTGAATAAATTGCTTTATATTAATAAAATAACTTATATTTAGTCTTGGATTGTGGTTAGTTATTTATTAAATCATTATGAAATAATTATTAATTCCTTAAATATATCGAAAACTCAAAACTATATTTTTATTATTCATGGAAAGATAAAGTATTTTAGAAAATTCTCATAAATTCACCCTAACCTAATTTTGGCATTATGATTTCAAAAATGATTTTTATTTTATTATAATAATTGTATAAATATGATAATTTTAACTTTTAAATATAAAATTATTTTTATTAAAAAATAGTTTGTTTAAAATGTATAGTAAAATTTCAGACACTTAAAAATTTCAAGTACATAAGAAAATTATTTTATCATTTATACTTAAATAAGAGTGTTTTAACATAATATTTCATTAAAATAAATATTATTCATAATACCTTAGTTTATTATAAAAATTTATATATTTTATTAAAATTACAATTTGTGTTTGAAAAATCAATTTACCAAATTTCATCTTAATTAAACTTATATTTTATTAAGAAAAATTATTCTTTAATGTGTATATCCCAATTTTGTTCATAGTTATATGAGTCCAAATTTATGCATGATGTATGACATTATCATGAAAAATTTCATTCTATGTGCTTCTATTGTAAAACATAATAAAAAGTTATTGGGAGGAAATGGATACATAAATAAAAGTAGTACATTTTTTGGGTCGTAACAAGCTCCAAACCCAAGCTAAAAATGTCCAGCTTAGTCCCCAATATCCTCCTGGAAACTTGAAAAATGTTTTATATACGTAGGTTGAGCATACAAGTATACTTAATAAGGACATAACCAAGGTCACAAGTGTATATGTGAAAAGAGAATGCTAATGCTCTAGTTAAAAAATATATGAACTAATAAGAACTTATAAAAGTCAACTAACAAAAACCCAGCCTCACCATGGACCACTTACCAAATCACGTATCCAATATAATAATATATCATCAAGATCAAAACAAATAAATGCACCCCGCTGCCACTTCCCCATTTATTTTATACTCTCACACCTCAACGTCAAATGTCATATTCTCCCATCCCTTCCATACATATCATGTCACATCACATTACAATACATAAAATAATATCCATCTCTGATGTGGTTTAGGACTCAACCCTACCTACCCCACCCTCATCTTGTGATAGCATCAGTAATCACCACACCACATCTTTCCCGAAGACACCTAGGTTATCACACCTCATCTCATTATATAACTAGGGTAATAGGGTATCATGAATTTGAAGGATATCAAACTTGTATCCTCCTCCTACCATGCATGACCCCCACTATATATCACATCTCATCACATACATATCACATCACCTCTCCTAAAAAATCTTGGGCCATCACTGCACAACTCGCCTGAAGACACCTGGTCCATCATTGGTAAATGAAGTGCAGGAAATAGGGGGTATCCATCTATCAATATCTTCACCATCATAGATGTTGGGGAAACACCTGGACCCTAGAACCTCTGATTATTGGTATGGATATTCAACTCAGAGGCACATATAAAAATAACATAAAATACAAGATACATAGTTTGAACATAATTACTTACCTATGGGTTCACAGCAACAACACTAGCACACGCCACATCACCACCACCATACCAAACATCAACTGTTACAATTGTTTCCACCACTATATGAAACACATCACACAACCACCACACAATCCACACATCTACTACCATTTACTAAGTCAGATCACTTACATTTACACTGCCCATTTTTTATCCTTAAATTAATTAATCCATTACCACACACTCATTTCCATCCCATATCATTTATTTACTGACCTATTTTGTTTCATTTTATCATATCAATTTATTCCATGGCTAATCGAGTAACTAACACAACCACTGCACAATAACTCACCTATAACACATCAACCATCACCACAACACCATAGCCACTATCATCGCTAATCCACATCAACCAAGACATCTCACCATGAAAACCACACATCACAACAGCCACACAACCAAAACCACTATGCTCCACTACCATTGTGCACCACATTGCATATCATAACCACACATCTACCCACATCTCATCCATGCCAACCAACCACCACATCACATCCCCATGTATCTCAAAGCCCAACCGTTCATCGCTACCACCGCAAAATATCCCAAACCATGTAATGAAACATAAAAAGCAAAAGCACACATCACATCAACACATTCTAGCTTCCAAAAATTATTCAAGGGATTTTATCACATTACTTATTTAATTTAGAATGGGTGTTATCACACAAACTATGTTATATTGGAAACCAAATATTTATCCATATATATGTTCTTTATCCTCTTATTCAAGGTGTGATCACACAACAACATAGAAAGGGTCCCAATCCATATCATTTACAGTGAAAATAAGGATTCCAATAGCTATTAATTTCAGTAAGGAATTAACATGGCATAATATCATCACCAACAATATCAAAGTAGTCAAAACATGGATATCTCCCCATACCCATAAATTTCAATTATTCCAATTTATTATCTTATTATTGTAGCCATTATTATCCCCCAAAAGGTAATAAAAATCATATATATCTCACACATATCACATAGAAAGGAGTGGTAATGAGTATCCCCTACATCATGAAAGCTTTTTATTATCGCTATACATTGTAGGGTGAAGAAAAAAGAGCCTGCGAACCACAACCATGCAAGAAACTCACAAATAAACCTACAACACACCAAAGGGTCATCAAAACATCACCCAAAACACCACCGTAGTGGATCTACAAGGAAATAATGAAAATAAATGAAAAGGATAAAAGTAAAAACTCACCATGGATTACCAAAACTCAACCACTGAAACCCCAGGATCAAGGTAAGGTTACACAGGATGGAAGATATCCCAAAGGAACCTAGGATTCCTCTAATAATTATAGAGAGCAATGGCTGAATGAGAGGGAAAAATATCGATCAAAATATATAAACAATCTATAAGTCACCTTATTCGCAGAATGAATTTCATATTACCATTATGAATTCCATGGGGTCCATGGGTTACAAGTTGTAAAACCATTACAATTATTGAATTACCCATAGCTCACACTTTCACCAAAATTCATTATGCCATGGCCTGAATTAATGTAACATCATTAATTCCCCTTTCATGATGTGAATATATTTCATGGACTCATCCACTACCACATACTGTCCATGAACTCACTATCTACACAAGTTATAAAACACCTATTCATGATTTGAATCCCACTTTTAGTTCATGAATTCCTTAATCCTTCACATCTACATCTCCAGCTCCACAAATATCTCCTCAAGACTCCTCTAGAACATCTCCAACACTAAAACGGGAAAATTAACGGGCTGGGAAGGAACATACCATTACATTAGATACCTCACAAATGATTCTCTTTATAGATAATCAAAAACAAACCTAGATAAAATAAGGGATCTGAAGAACAACCCTATGAGATACCTCTCAGAGTGGTTGTTACACCTCAACACCACCACTATCCAAACATGCCAAACCAAAACAGCCACACAAAATGCTACAAAACCACTCAACCACCTCTCACCAGGCACAACACCACATCATCTAACACCATCCAAAAACCATTTCCTTTCATCATATCCACTTCAAACTCCACACAGGAAAAACCAAACACTACCAAAATCAACACATAGAACTACCTTGAGCACATAAATCAGGGAATTTCATCTTTTATGTCACAATATTATCCACTTTGGGTAGTACTGACTCACCCACATGGTTTTAATTTCTTTAGGGTACAACGCATATTGATTAAGACTTAGGTCCTACCTTTTCCATATGTTGGGTGTTTTATCACATATCATACATCAAGAAAAAAATCTTATAAAATAACAGTATACATCATCACAATATA
Source organism: Viscum album (assembly GCA_963277665.1). Classification (NCBI taxonomy): domain Eukaryota; kingdom Viridiplantae; phylum Streptophyta; class Magnoliopsida; order Santalales; family Viscaceae; genus Viscum; species Viscum album. The sequence goes on along the minus strand of OY728158.1, from coordinate 347,903,567 downwards.
TAGAAAAAACTCCAAAAATAAAATAAAACTAAAAATAATTATGGGTACTGGGCATGAAATTTGCATCTCTCACTCTAAATTACTCTCATACATGCCACCATGCCTCTACAACACATGAACTAAGGTAATTGTACATCTAGTTATTACCTTCTCTTGATGATCCTGGATATCTATTGGTCACTCCATGAATGTCACATCATCCTCGATATCCAACTCTCCCCAGTTAATGACATGGGAGTCATCGAGAAGATGCCAATGAATCTGTGACACAAGGAACATGCCATGGATATTCTATAACTATGTTGGAAACTCCAATAAATAATCCACATTTCCAGCTCAGCCCCAACACCTCTAAGGGTCTAACAAATCAGGGAGAAATCTTACTCCCCATTCCAAACCTCTGATTCTCGTGTCGAGGAGAGAATCTCCAAAACACATGGTCTCCAACCTTGAACTCTATAGGCCTCCTCCTTCAATTAGAATAGGCCTTATTATGATTATGTGTAACCCTAATTCATTCTTGAACCAAATGGATCTTCTCAGAAATTCTCTTCACCACATCAGGACCAAGAATTGTTGACTCATTAACCTCCATCCAACACAACAGAGAACAAAATGGATGACCATACAACACCTACGATGGGGACATACCAATGGATGAGTGAGAGATGTTATTTTATGAAAACTTATTCAAAGTTAATTGACTTACCCATGGTCATCCAAAGTCTAGGATGCAAGATTGTAACATATCCACCAATATATGGATAGCCTGCTTCATCTTCCAATCTATCTGAGGGTGGAAAGTTGTGCTAAGGTGTAACTGGGAGACAAAATCACACTAAAATTCCCTCCATATTCATGAGGTAAAGTTAGTATTTTGATCATAGATGATGGATATCGGTTCCCTATGAATCTTAACTACATCTTCCCCACACTTGCTAAAAAATCCGTGGTACTTGACTCTGATCACCAAAAAGTGAGCCAACTTTGTCAACCTGTCCACTATCACCCAAAATGAATCACAACCTCCCCAATATCAGGGTAACCTAGTTATAAAATCTCTCATGATGTCTTCCAATTTCCAATTGGGGACATACAAGGACTGTAACAAACCACCCATAGCATGGATCTCTACTTTTATCTACTAAAAAACCAGACACCTCACCACAAACTCTACCACTAACCATTTCATCCCCAGCCACCAAATACATCTCCTAAAACCACGATACATTTTTTCGCACTGATATGTACTACTAAAGGTGGTTTATTAAACTCATGAATAACTCCCTCACGAATCACCTATGAAGAAAAACAACCTCCCCTAGAACAACAACTAGTTTTGACCATCCTCCGACCATCCCTCCAATGCATCATTGTGGCCAACACAATCATGCATCACCTCTTCCTCTGATCCTCCCCACTAAGACTCCTCCACCTTTTTCAATAAGAATGACTCCAAAGTAATTTGTCAAAGAAAACCATAACCACTTCTCTCTCAAATGTCAAGATGCATTATTGAATACTCCTTCATCCCTTTCCAAACATCCATATACTTCTGAACCACATCCCCTCAGAACTTCTATCTTAATGCATCAAAAATAACATTCCCCTTGCCTATGGTATAAGATATATCAAAATCATAATCCTAAAGAAAATTCATTAACCTACACTAGTAAAGATTCATATCCTACTTATATAAAAGATATTTTAAGATCTGGTGGTATGTGAAAACCAAATAACACTCACCAGTGAAGTAATTTCTCCACAAATTTTGTATAAACACAACTTTCACCATATCCAGATCATGGGTGGAATAGTTATGCTCGTGGGAATGTAACTTCCTAGTCCCATATAAGATCACCATTTTCTCTGACATCAACATACATCCCAAGACTAGACAGGAAGAATTATAGAAAACCTCAAACAACATACCCTCTTCAGGAAATTGATGAACTAGAGAACTAACCAACTTATCTTTTAGATAATCAAACATTTTCTATCATTGATCAGTCTACAAAATCATAGTCCTTTCTAGTAAATGCTATTAGTGGGGTTGAAACTCAAGAGAAATCGAGAATAAACCTCTGATAATAGCATGTGAGACCAAGGAAACCACAAACCTCTACCATGTTCTTGGGTAATTCCCAAGAAACAAATGCCTCAATCTTTTATAGGTCCACTGCCACACCTTGTGATACACCACATGTCCAAGGAAATTCTCCTCCCACATCTAGAACTTACACCTGGACAACTTATCATAGAGCTGGTGGTGTCGAAGGACCTGAAAAGTAGCTCTAAGATGCTCAGAGTACTTCTCTTATGACTTTGGGTAGACCAATATACCATCAATGAATACAATGATAAACCTGTCTAGGAACTCAAGGAACAAAGATTTCCTAAGCCCCATGAACATATCTGGTGTGTTCGTAACACCGAATGACATGACTAACAAGTAGAACATACCATGTCTTTACTTGAAGGAAGTATTTGGTATGTCCTTATCCCTCACCCTAAATTGGTGATATCCAGACCACCTCTCAGTAGGTTGAATAGATCATTGATCCTCAAAAGAGGGTAAAAGTTCTTGATATTTACCTAATTCAACCTTAGGCAGTCTATACAATACCACAGACTACCATCCACCTTCTTGGTGAAAAATACTAGAGCAACTTATAGATACACAGTGGGTCAAATGAAACACCTCTACATAATATCATCCACCTGCAACCTCAAATCTCACATCTCCTTAGTCATCATTCGATAGGGATACATCGAAATTAGAGATGCACCCGTCTGCAACTCGATCCAAACTTGACATCACATTGAGGGGAAAGTTTCAAAAACTCCTTTAAGAACACATCGATGAAATCTTACAAAACTTCAGATATGACAACCCTGCTTTTATTACAAACTTAAACATGATTTATTACATAAAACTTCACTTGATACAACAAATAAGATCGAGAGGTTTAGTGTATTTGGGGCTTAGGATCATTACATAAAAACATAAAACATGAAATACAACATCTTTATTGAAAACTTCCTTTACATGACCACTACATTCCTTCGTACTTAGAATTGCATGGGATAACCTGAGGACATGCATAAGAAAAGGGTGAGCTATAAAGCCCAGTAATGGAGTACACATGGAATAACATGAGAAGTACAATACATGTTATAAAATAGGAATATTAATAGATCATAAGAGTAAAATTAACATAAAGTCATGATAAAGCATGATAATCATAACATGGAAATGTGGCAACAACACTTAACATTGAAATAGCATGAGCCAAGGCTCATTGCACATGGAGCATGAGTAAATCCTCATTGCACATAAAGCACGAGTAAACCCTCGTTGCACTTGAATTATCATTATTCCACACTCATTGCACATGAAGTATCATGATACTATACTTTACCCGATGCATTGGAGTGCTATAAGGGCGCACCCTTCTTAAACATTTCATTTCATGCATAAGTGTGCCACATGGATCATAAAACATGGATTCATAAAACATAATGATTTATTCCATGATAAAGGAATGTGGAATTCATACATGAAACTTTATAATAAATAAGTAAATGTGCATAAATTTGAATACCCTTGATGGATAAATGGGCATGGTATTCACTACACAATGGCATTGGCTTAGAAAATCGGTGCGATTTCGGCAGCGTAACGGCGTGACATAAGAATTAATAAAAAAAGGTTGATGAGAGAGAAATGGGTTCCTCATCATATATAAATGTAATGTACAGTAAGTAGGTCATATTGATACATGTCCCAACAATTTTAATTGAATTTAGATTCATGATACAAAAGTATTGCTTGAATGTAAAAGAGGAGAGAGAAGCTCTTTTCGGAATTTCAGCATAGTAACGGGTGTACATAGAAGGCATTTAATGAGAGAGAAAGGGGTCTCCCATCATTAAAACATAAAGAGGAAAGTATGAGGGAGTTATGAAACCATACCCCAACAATCATAATTGAAATTAAAAGGGCAAAACAACTTAAAGAAAATTGGACAAAAATGAGAAAGGAAGAAAAAACCCTTACTTGGATGTGTGCTTCCAAAGGCTAGAGATAGGCTTGTGAGAGGCTTCTTGGGAGCTTGGGGCACCTTGGGAGGATTATAGAGAGAGTTGGGCAGAGGTTGGACTAACTCCAAAGGCTTTGAGTGAGGAGGAAGTGGGAGCTTTGGTGGGTTTATATAGGAAAGGTGAATGAATTGTTTATTATTTAGGTTTGGGACCCCTTATATTAAATTAATCCAAACCACAAACCATCCCATGGTTTTTACCCATGGTTTTTGGTAAAGGGAAGAGGAAAAAAATATTTTATAAGGACAAAGTCCAAACTTCTTAAAATAATAAGGTTTCTTATGTGGAGGTGAGTCACACTCCCATGGAAATTAATTTAAAAAGACAATGTGTTTAATAAGTCTTGAGGGGTCCATTAATGCTTTGAAAAGTAAGTCAAACAAACCCAAAATCACATTATTTTAATGTTAAAACATATATTGGCCGAACATAAAGCTTATAGTATTTTATTACGTCACTATTGGGTCATTATGATTTCATAAAACACATTATATATTTAAATGGTATTTAATTTTTACCCAAAAATTTGACTGTCTCAGAAAATTATGAAAAAATTCACCGTTGGATAATTTCGATGTTCTGATTCTCGAAATAAAATTTATTTTATCTAAATAATTTTCTAAATATTTTAATTTTCACTTTTAAAATAAAAAAATGACATTTATCGAAAATTCACGGGTTTTGACAGAAATGGATTTCAAACCTTAATAAAAATTATAATTGCATTCATAAAATTATAAAATCATTTATATTTAATAAAAATTAATTTAATAATAAAAATATTATTTTATTAAAATATTATTTAATTCAAAAATCCATTAATTTAATAAATTATATTTCTTAATTAAATAATAATTAAAAACACTATTTGTACTTTAAAAACTATTTACAATGTCTCAAAAATGACAAGGAGGTATATTCATTATTATATACAAAAATAATATACATGAACATAGTACTAGTGATTCGTTACATAACCCCTTAAAACAGCCGCATAAGATCTAAGGGTAAGGTGTGCAATGGTGACAGACTCTTGGGGTGGCTCAGCTAACATTGCTCAAGTGGAAATCTCTATCAACTTCCATTTTTCCCGTAGACGGTCTCGTTCGAGCTTAACATAGTGAAGCTCAGCTTGGGCTTGGTCAAGAGAGAAGCCCAAGGATGCCACCTCTTTTCCGAGCTCCAAAAAATGGGCTTCGTATGGAGCAATTCTACTGGATGTTGTCATCACTTCTTTTGTCTGAGTAAATTGGATTTGTTAAAGTTCTATATTTATACTAATCATGTGATCATTGTTCAATGACTATTTTAGCAACGGTCAAAATTATTATCATGAAACCAAAGAAGTTGTCATTTTATATAAACATAAAGAGAAATTTAATTAGACCAAGATGGATTTCTATTAATGAAACTTTGGGTCATTACACCGGAACACCCTCGTCCTGATATTCCAATAAAACATTCACCAAATAAGAAAAAACTAGCTCTACTTTCTTTTCGGCCATCCAACAACCTCCTCACTAATGAACCCCTCTCGTTGGACCTCCATGTTAAAAAACAAAACTATCCTCTGGAATAATTAAATGACTACACACATGGAATTTATCCAATCCATGCCAAGGATTGCATCATATGGTTGTATCTGCAATAAGAAGAAATACCCCCACAAACTAGTGCTTATCCATCACCTGACTACATCCACGCACAAATCAAACAAAAAAGCATGGCCTCCAACTGGTGAATATAACACTAGGAAAACTTGAATCCACTCCACATATAGTTCCAAAGCATGGAAAAAAGTGGGGGTAAAAAGGAATGTGTGGCTCCCAGATAATAAAAATAAAAAATATGGTAAGATGATAAACCAATTGTACCTCGAACAATATCTGGCTCTACCAGCATGATTGCCTCTAAGGCATGCATCTGACCATGCCCAAACCCTCATCCTCTCTATTTTCAGCCTCCATAACCACACTATGACCTAGGTCACTATAGATAGTGACCATATTAAGGATTACCTCTAACAACATCATCTTCCCTTAGTTTTTGAACAAACATTGGAAGTCCCTTCTTCTGAAACTACCTCATAGGCAACTGTTTTTGCTTCCAAAAATGGGCCTCAACACTCCCCTGATACTGGACTCCCTGAGTGGTTGGACACTGAGCCTGGTGATTATCATGTACTCCAAATATATAACACAAAAACAGAGAACATCTAGTAGGTTCTCAGAGGAGACATGTCCCAGAATAATGAAAAGAGATCTGCCATGATCGGTTCCACACTAGCCAGAACCCCGAATTCCACAATACCCGTGGCCAATAATCTAAATCCTTGCTCCTCAAAACTCCCTTATTGACACTATATCAAGGATTAAATCCAATTTAATGAATCCACTTGATAACCTCATACTTTTTATACACAAGATATGCATTGGGATCATAAACAGTGTGATTGCATACCAACTCACTAGGCGCAAAGCCTCCTCCAAATGCTATGATATGGACTCCTCATCTAGAAAATTATATAGAGGAAACTACAGGAGTTCCTTAGACCTAATATCAAGATCCTTCATGCTCAAACTCCCCTACTAAAGGGAGATTTGATTCTGCCTCTTTGTTTTCCTCATCATTGATGATAAGAAATTTACCTAAAACTCCCTCTGAAATTTAGGCCGCAACACATCTGTCATCTTATTGTCACTAAGAAACTACGTCCACCACTGACATAAATCTCCCCACATCTGAATCACTATTAATGGGATTTAAAAATTGTATCATTCTTGGATAAAACTGAAAGCATTCTCAAAATTCTCTAGTCTATGCTTTATCTCCAAGTCTGAGACACACCCTTCATACTTCCCCAAACTTTACTGCTAAAAGTAACTCAAGGACCTCTTTCAAACCTCATCCTTCTCTATCATGTCAACCCTTTGATGATCAACCAGATCATCCTACTACACCCCAACTACTTGAACAACTCATGAATGACTAATAGGATCCATTTTTTAAAATAAATAAGAATATCCTAATTTTGGTATCATGTAATTTTTTTTACATATTTATTAATTTAATTCATTTTTTTAAACAACCCAATTACAACATGAACACAATAAAAAATGATAAATTTACCTATCCTAGGTCTCTACCATATAAATAGGTACATCTCACTTGGTCATTCATTAAGCTCAAATTATGTGCACCAGATCATGGGGGCCCTAAAATCTCATTTCCTAGCTAGTGTCCCTGACACATGTCACTCACTAAGGTCATCTGGTACCACTTCCCTAAAAAAACATGCAATACCCACAGTGCCTAACTTCAAACTTCATCCTATCCCTCAGAAAAAACTTTAATACCATTCTTTCATGACCCCCTCCCACCAAAGATGCTGCAATGAGAGTAGAGATATAATGACCCCTGATTCTTGCCTTTACTAGCCCCGGGGATGGATACTAGAACTGACAGTATAAAAATCTAATGAGTTGTAGTAATTACCCTCTATAATATAAAACAATATAGAGAGATACTATAAATAATCACCAAGAAACTCCATCATATAAAATAAACATAAACCAAAAACCATCCCATAATGCATAAATAAAGTAAACTGATACATATAAAAGTATTTAAATATTCCAAAAGGCAAGTCTACAGTAGTGACACAACATCATATTCAAACCCAATCTTACAATATCTAGATTGATCCCCAAATTCCTCCTAGAAACCTGAAAAATAATTTATATACATAGGGTGAGCATACAAGTATACTCAGTAGGGAAATAACCCAGGTCTCAAGTACACATGTGAAAAGAGCATGCTAATGCGTTAGTGGTCAAATAGTAGAACTAACAAGAACCTATATAGGTCAACTAACCAGAACCTAGCCTCACCATGGATCACTCTCCAAATCACACATCCAATATAATAATATAGTATTGATAACATTACAAATCAAGGTGCCCCTCTGTCGTTTCCCCCCTAATTTTCTACTCCCCAACATTAATCCTATTGTGCTCCCATACCATCTATACATATCACATCACATCAAATCATAACACATCATATACTATCCATCTTTGATATCAGTCAGGATGAATGCCTACCCCACCTTTGCAAGGTCTAGCATCATGTTCTTGTATCAGACATCACCACACCAGATCTCTCATGAATACACCTGGGTTATCACACCTCATCTCATCATTTAACCAGGTTAGTATGGCATCATGAATGTGAATGAAATCAACCCCATTCCATCCTTACGCCATGCATAACTCCCACCATATATCACATCTCATCACAGCAATATCACATTACCTTTCCCAAATTCTCCTAGGACATCACTGCACTACTCACCCAAAGACACCTAGTCCATCACTACTGAAGGAAGAGTGGGGAAGAGAGGGTATCCAACCTTTTGTATCATCATCATCCTAGATGTCATGGAAAACACCTAGAACCCAAAACCTCTGAGATTTGGAAAGGTTATCCAACTTGGGTGGGGTGCATATTGAAACAACATAAAATAAAAAAAATATAGATGGCAAACAATACCCAACCAATGGGTTCACACTAATAACACTAGCACACATCATATCACCATGATTATACCACACATCAACCATTATAACTGCTTTCACCACTATATGTAACACATCACATAACCACCAGAAAAACCATACATCTTTCATTTATTAATCCACTTCACTTAAATTTACACTGCACATTCATTTAACAGTCAATTAATTAATCCATTACAACACAACCATTTCCATACCATCTCATTGATTTAACAACCTATTTTGTTTCATTATATCATATCAATTTATTCCATAGATAATCGAGAAACTAACACAACCCCTTCAAAACAAATCACAACACCACAACAACCATCATCACTACACCACATTAACCATGCCATCTCACCACAACAAATACAAATCATGTAAAGACCCGTAAAATTCAAGGGAAATTTTTTCTTAATTTTCTTTGGAATTTTAAAAGAACTCGGTTTCTGACGGCACCTGATTCCGAGGCCCGGTGTGCCCGGAATAATTTTCCGAAGTTTGGCTGAGGTACGTTCAGTGAAAGAACGAGCGGGAATTTCTAACTTTTGATCCGGTGCTCGGAATTGAAATCCGAGGACATCGATGAACTCACAGCGCCGATATTCGCTTAAGGAGACCTTTTCCAAGGTTACGTTTTATGCGGAATGAAAGTTAGTTTTGGGAGAAATTATAAGAAGTTAAATAAAAATGTGGAAACATTTTTTATTTTTAACTTGTTGGTTAACATCTCCCAAAGGGAGTTAGGGGTGGGACCCACATCCACTTAACCTCCCTTGAGAGGATTAAGTGTGGTGGGGCCCACACGAACCCTAACTCTTCACCTTCTTTTTTTTTAAACTCCCTTAAACTCCTCTTTTAATGAATTGAAAACTTGGGTTATTAAATGGGTTGAGTTGTTTAATTTCAAACCTTTGAATTTCAAAATGGTTTGGTTGTGTAAATAAAATAAGACTTTAGCTTATTTTATTTTGGTTAGAATTCTCTAGCCACCTTGGGAGAATTTGGAGCTTTCTTCTTCTTCTTCAAACTTTGACGAAGAACGCGAAGAACCTTCGGACATCGACGAAGAACGCCATGTTCTCGGGAACCGTCTTCCACGATGCCATACCCGCGACACCGACGACGTACTTATTCCGCGTCATCTCTTCCGTGACGGTTTCCCGCGAAGAAATCACTGTCAAAGAACTTCGAATCCTCGCTTCATGACATCGACGTCCTTTTTCCGCGACGCTGACCAATGCGATGCTCGTCTTCCGCGGGTCATTGACGATCATCGTTCTTGAAACCGAGGTAGGGGTTTGTTGATGATTATTTTATTTATTCTCGTTCTTGGTTCTAGCATGACAATCTTGAGGATAAATGAATATGTGCTATCATCTAACGAGAGGGGCACCGGACCGCACAAACACGGCTGAACCCCCCTTCTTTGTTCTTGATTGTTTCTTGCGGATGAAACGTGATGGCTTGGTGCCGTTGCACCAAGCAGATATCATTCTACAATTATTGTGTGGCGCCGTCGCGCCGCGCCGTGGAAAGATTATCAAGAATGTGACATCATCGCGCCGCGTCGAAGGAAACCGAAGGCGCCGCGGCCGGAGCGGGGCTGCGGCGGAGGGGCACGGTGCCGTCGCACTGCACCGGACGGCGAAGGCCGCGGCCGGTTCCGGGCCGCGGCAGAACGAGAAGACCGGCGGCCAGCCGGGCCGCCGGTGTCGGAAGCCGGAAAGGGGACCGGCCTTGCCGGTCCTGTTGAGGAAGAACCGGCCAGCCAGGTCGGGCCGGCCGGAAGGGAGGCAAAACCGGGGGAAATTAATTCCCTCGGCCAGCCAAAATGGCCCCCCATTAAGAGGGGGGCCAGTTTCACAAAGGGGGGCAGGCGGCCCCCCATTTTTCTCAAAAGCAGGCCCCTACATGGGGGGTCCATTTGATCCAAGGCGCGACATCCAGCCGTGCCGCCGGCAGAGGAGGGCGGGGGCCTTGCCCCCCGCGCGGGGCACCCGAGCGGCGCCCCGGCCGCGCCGCCGCGCCGGGGCAGGTCAGACCCGGGTCGGGTCGACCCGGTTCGGGCCGACCCAAGGGGGGGGGGGGGGGGGGTCGGGCTGGGTCGGCCCGGACCCGGACCCCCCGTTTTCGAATCAACTTCGGTCTTTTGCCCATAACTTGAGCTACGTACCTCCGATTGATGAACCGTCAGCGGCGATATGATCCTTGGATCGAGACGGTCGATTCGGTATATCGCACTCAAGGTTTTGGAATACTTTGAGTTCGTCCGGGTTGGTTTGTACACGAAACCAACCGGGCCCTCGGAGCAGAAACGCTCATATCTTGAGCTACGGACGTCCGATTGACGTGCCGTCAGCTTTGTTGCATTCCTCTTAGTAAGACGGATCTTTTGGCATACTCCGCCCAAGGTTTGGACGCAGGTGGAGTACGGTCGGGTTGGTTTTTCCTTAAAAACCAACCAGACCCCTGGGACGAAAAAGCCAATAACTCTCAGACCGAACGTCCGATCGACGCGCCGTCTGTTGCGTTGAGTTCCTGTTGACGATACGGAACTTTTGGATACATCAGCTCTGGACTATGTGAAAGTTGATGTATCAGCCTCTCGGCTCGTGGAGCGGACCCTCCCGAACGAGCTTGCTGTGTGCGGGAACCCTAGAGCTGGCTGCGACTGTGACTGCTACTGCTACTGCTACTGCTACTGTGACTGCGACGACGACAGTACAGAGATCCTTGGTGGATTCGACGATGACTACAACACTCAGCGATCCTACGTGGATCAATGCTACAGGTCCTGTGTGGGCCCGATCCTGTGTGGGTCTAATCCTGTGTGGGTCTGCGCTCAGCGGTCCTGTGTGAACCAGTGCCTACAGGCTTGTGTGGGCCCGATCCTGTGTGGGTTTTTGCGGGGGTTAGTTACCTATTGATAATTCGTGGGTCCGACGACTTAGATGGATCAGAGATCATCTTTATCGTCTTTCGAAGAAGTATACCTTTGTGAGCTGAATCCTGTTGCTTTCCTGTGTGGATTGTGTTGTGCTATCCTGTGTGGATTTCGTTTTGCTTTCCTGTGTGGAATACGTATACTTTCTTGTGTGGACTGAGTTGTACTTGGGCTCGTAGGTTGGAGCGTATTGGAATTGATGACTTAGGTATATGTATGGGCATATACCTAAGCAATGTCGGTTGTTACTTCGTGATTGTATCTTTCTTTGTGGTTTATCCTTTGTGGATTTTGGGAGACCTTCAGGGGTCTCGGGATCCCTACTGAGTAGCTTATACTCACCCCTGCACGGGCTATGCCCGCACTACGTTGTGTTGGTTGCAGACGATGGACAGCGTTGATCGTGGCTGAGGCTTGCAGAGCAGAACGGTACCTGGAGGTGGACCACTGGGTGGGACATGCCCGGAGCTGACGGCGGGACCCGAGGAGCAGTGGAGCTATCTGTACCCACCCTTCAGGTGGGATTTCCAGTGGACAGCTCGGTGTAGCGGCTTTTACTTTATAGTTGTTGTTTTCCCTTTCGAGTTGTACTTTACTTTCAGTTTGGGTTTTTATACTGGCCCATTTACTTTTTTGCACTTTCAGTTGTACTCTATTCTTACATAGTGTTTACTTTTCCACTTGCTTACTCTGTGGTGCTTGTTTACTTTACAAAGGCAATGCCTTCCCTTTTTACCGGGATTTACGCCTTGGTGCTAGTCGCCAGCCCCTGGCCTATGAAAGGCGGGCTTGGGGTAGTCACGGCACGGACCCCGAGGGCGGGTCGTGACAAATTGGTATTAGAGGAGTTCGGTTCTACCGTGAACTCTGATCTTTTCTATGTGAAGCAATAATGTTTAGAGTATTAAGTGTGGTTATCAGTCCAGGGAGTCCAGTGTTGGTGCAGCGGCCGACGTATCCGTACACCAGGACCCTGACTACTGATTTCCGACTTAATGCACGAAAACATTGATTGCGTGTGTGTTTCAATGTTTTCTTTGTGATTACTTTATATCAGCTCACCAGGTATACTATTCTGACCGTGGCGCACCTGTTTCCTTTTCAGGATGGCCCCACGACAGCAGCCAGCTAGGGTTCTGAGAGTCGAGTGTGACGACAGCCCACCGAGCGACGAGGCCTCAGTGCAGGGCCCTTTGTCAGTAGTGGCACCGGCGGTAGCTCTACCCGTCGAGCCACTGATGCTTCCAGCACCAGCCGCAGACAATGCACGTCGCCTTGGAGCTCTGCACGAGTTCCAGCACCAGCGACCGCCTAGGTTCAGTGGGGAGACGGACCCCCAGGCAACAGAGGACTGGCTGGAGGTAGTGGTACGAGTTTTTAGGCTAGTGAGGACACCTGCAGACCTCATGGTGATCCTCGTTGCGAGCCTACTACACGCAGCAGCGGGCCGATGGTGGAGCTTGAAGCTCCAGGTGCACGATGAGGCATCTCTTCTTTGGATGGCCTTTGAGAGCCTCTTCTGCTCGGAGTTCGTCCCAGCCACCCTTCGTGCGGTGCGTATCCAGGAGCTTCTTCAGCTGCGGCAGGGCAGCATGACGGTCGCTCAGTACTCGGCGAGATTTACTGATCTCTCGCCCTACTCGACCGACATGGTACGGGACCCATTCTTCCGGGCCTGGACCTTCGAGCAGGGTTTGAGACACGAGATCAGGGCATCAATGATCTCCCTCAGCATACCGACTCAGACAGGAGTACTGGAGCGGGCTCTTTTGATCGAGAGCTTCCTTGCTGAGTCTACACCAGCACCGCGACCCACCGCAGGGCGGCACGTGGCAGAGTCATCTGCAGCAGGCAGTCGACGGATGACTCAGGGGTCCAGGCAGACCAGACCTTCAGGCAGACGACCTCAAGACACTGGCTCAGCAGTGCGGGGTACACAGCGAGGAGCCAGTCTTTCGAGAGGCAGGCAGTGCTACTCATGCGGCGGGCAGGGCTACATGGCTCGTGACTGCCCGACCCGCCGTGCCTAGGAGCAGCAGACGGTTGAGGGACCACCGAGGCAGAGGCAGAGGGTCGACCGTGGCGGTCTGCAGGGAGGAGGCGGACGAGTAAGAGGAGCTGGCCGAGTAGCAAGTGGTGGGCGATGCTTTGAGGCTCTGCCACCACCACCACCAGGAGGTCCACCCCGACCACAGGAAGCAGGCGGGCAGAGACAGGCACAGCTCCAGGCAGTAGAGGCCTACGACCACGGCGCACCCGAGATGATTTGAGGTACTATATATGTCTATTCCACCTTTGCTGTAGTACTTATAGACATAGGAGTGAGTCACTCTTTCATAGCCGCTGCCCTTGTTCGGAGCTCGGAGATTCCGACAGAGCCGTTGGCTCAATCCTTACGGCTAGAGACTCCTACGGGAGCAGACTCGACGATTACGCACTGGTGCCGGCAGTGTGAGCTTACTCTAGGAGGCGAGAGCTTTGGCTGGGATCTTCTTGTAGCAGCGTCGAGGCCTTACGACGTCATCTTGGGAATGGATTGGTTATCTATGGTCCATGCACAGATTGACTATTTTAGGCGCAAGGTGCGATGTGTACGCACCGACGGGAGCAGGTTCACCTTCACCGGTGAGAAGGGAGCCTTAGCAGCATAGGATGGACTTCCGCGGAGGAGAGGACAGCCCATCACTCATCAGTTGGCAAGCCTCATCCTTGGAGCAATTGACGTGCGGAGTCCTGGTTTTCCTGCAGTGGTGGATCAGTTTGCAGATGTTTTTCCCAACGACGTTCTAGGGCTACCTCCTCGTAGAGAGGTAGACTATTATATTGACATGTACCCCGGGACAGCCCCGATATCGACTCCAGCATATCGGATGGCCCCTGCCGAGCTTCGAGAGCTATGGGTACAGTTGGAGGACTTGCAGGGCAAGGGGTTCATCCGACCCAGTGTTTCACCCTGGGCTTCCCCGATATTGTTCGCCAAGAAGGCAGACGGGAGCTTGCGACTTTGTGTTGACTATCGTCGCGTGAACTAGGTGACAGTGAGGAACAAGTATCCGCTACCAAGGATTGATGACCTCTTTGATCAGCTCAAGGGAGCACGGTGGTTCTCGAAGATAGACCTCAGGTCAGGCTATCATCAGCTCAGAGTCAGAGACGAGGACGTGCAGAAGACGGCCTTCAGATGTCGGTATGGTCACTATGAGTTCTCGGTTATGCCTTTTGGCGTAACCAATTCTCTAGCAGTGTTCATGGCCCTCATGAACAGAATCTTTCAGCCATACCTCGATCGATTTGTCATGGTCTTTATCGACAACATTCTGATTTACTCTACAGCTGAGGAGGAGCACGCCTATCACTTGCGAGTTGTACTTGACACACTCCGAGAGCACCGGCTTTATGTTAAGCTCTCAAAGTGCCAGTTCTGGATACGTGAGGTCCACTTCTTAGGACACGTTATCTCTGAGGCGGGAGTTGTAGTGGATCCTGCGAAGATCGAGGCTGTGTTAGCATGGGAGCCACCCAGGAGCGTGACTGAGGTTCGGAGTTTCTTGGGACTAGCTGGATACTATCAGAGATTCGTGCTAGACTTCTCTAGAGTTGCGGAACCACTCACATCTTTGACGAAGAAGGAGAAACCCTTCGTTTGGTCAGACAGATGTCAGCAGAGCTTCCAGGAGCTGAGACAGAGATTGACCAGCGCACCTATCTTGAGGTTGCCTGAGGAGGGAGTAGGGTACGTAGTCTACTGCGATGCATCAGGGACCAGACTCGGATGTGTTCTGATGCAGGAGCGGGAAGTGATCGCCTATGGATCACGTCAGTTGAGGCCGCATGAGCAGAACTACGCTACCCATGACCTGGAGTTAGCAGCAGTGGTCTTCCCTCTGAAGACATGGCGACATTTCCTAATGGGCGAGCGTTTTACTGTCTTTTCTGATCATCAGAGTCTCAGGTATATCTTCTCGCAGAAGGACCTGAACCTGAGACATCGGCGATGGCTCGAGCTCCTCCAGGACTATGACTTTGAGATAGTCTATACTCCTGGGAAGGGGAACGTAGTAGCCGATGCCCTCAGCAGGAGGACGGGCATTCAGCTACTTGAGGAGGCGACGGATCAGCTAGCCTCTTTGCAGATATCCTTCGTGGATAGAGATGGAGCAGCCTCCCTCCAGTCTCTCACATTCACCCCTCCACTACTACAGCAGGTCAGAGAGGCATAGCGTGAGGACGCTGACTGTGAGACACGGCGTGCACAGATATCCTCGGGACAGGCACCTGATGGTTTCTCCCTTGGAGAAGAGCACGACATCCTTTTCAGAGGACGTACCATGGTACCAGTCGCTTTGCGAGAGGAGGTGCTGAGAGAGTTTCACACTTCTCCTTTAGCGGTACATCTAGGAGTGACGAAGATGTACCAGAATCTCAGACGACAGCACTGGTGGCCGGGCATGAAGAAGGCTGTGGCAGAGTTCGTTTCTCGATGCCTCACCTTCCAGCAGGTGAAGGCAGAGCATCAGGTACCAGCAGGCTTGGTACAGCCCTTGGAGGTTCCAGAGTGGAAGTGGGACGGCATATCTATGGACTTCGTGACTGGACTTCCACACACTTCCAGAGGCCATGACTCCATTTGGGTGATTGTTGACCGACTCACCAAGTCGGCACACTTCTTACCCATTAGAGAGCAGGGCTCAGTGGAGAGCTTGGGACGTCTCTACATTCAGGAGATTGTGCGGCTCCACGGTGTGCCATCATCTATCGTCTCCGATCGTGATGCTTGCTTTACTTCCCGGCTTTGGAAGGGGTTATAGGAGGCATTTGGGATGCAGCTACGTCTGAGCACAGCCTTTCACCCTCAGACGGATGGTCAGATGGAGAGGACCATTCAGACTCTCGAGGACATGCTCCGCGCATGTGTCCTCGACATTGGTCGTATCTGGGAGGACCACCTACCCTTGGTGGAGTTGGCGTACAACAACAGCTACCACTCCACCATCAGAATGGCACCGTACGAGGCGTTGTACGGCCAACCTTGTAGATCTCCTTTGTGCTGGACAGACCCTGGGGAGTCAGCACTTGTGGGATCGGAGATGGTCCAGGCCACGACAGAGAAGGTCCAGGTCATCCAGGAGCGGATGAGGACAGCTCAGAGCCGGCAGAAGTCATACGCTGACAGGAGGCGTAGGCCACTAGAGTTCGAGGATGGCAACCACGTCTTCTTGCGGGTCTCACCTCGACGTGGTATATGGAGATTTGGCTGAGGCGGCAAGTTATCTCCACGCTTCATCGGACCCTTCCAGGTCCTCAGCAAGATTGGCGAGGTGTCTTATCGCCTGGCTCTACCACCTCAGTTGCACCGGGTGCACGACGTCTTCCACGTGTCTCAGCTGAGGAGATACGTGCACGACCCGATGCATATCATTGACCATGGGGAGCTTGACATTGATGATGGGGCGACTTTTACAGAGGTTCTGGTGGAGATAGAGGATCGACGGGAGCGGTTCCTACGTGGATGGTCGATTCCTCTAGTGCGCGTCAGATGGCAGCACGGGAATCTCCAGGAGAGCACTTGGGAGCGGGAGGCTCAGATGCGTGCTCAGTACCCTCATTTGTTTCCCAAGTTTTTTTTATGTATCTTTACGGGGACATAAAGCCCTGAGGTGGGAGTAATGTAAAGACCCGTAAAATTCAAGGGAAATTTTTTCTTAATTTTATTTGGAATTTTACAAGAACGCGGTTTCTAACGGCACCTGATTCTGAGGCCCGGTGTGCCCGGAATAATTTTCCGAAGTTTGGCTCAGGTACGTTCAGTGAACGAACGAGAGGGAATTTCTAACTTTTGATCCGGTGCTCGGAATTGAAATTCGAGGACACCGATGAACTCGCAGCGCCGATATTCGCTTAAGGAGACCTTTTCCAAGGTTGTGTTTTATGCGGAATGAAAGTTAGTTTTGGGAGAAATTATAAGAAGTTAAATAAAAATGTGGAAACATTTTTTATTTTTAACTTGTTGGTTAACTTCTCCCAAAGGGAGTTAGGGGTGGGACCCACATCCACTTAACCTCCCTTGAGAGGATTAAGTGTGGTGGGGCCCACATGAACCCTAACTCTTCACCTTCTTTTTTTTAAAGTCCCATAAACTCCTCTTTTAATGAATTGACAACTTGGGTTATTAAATGGGTTGAGTTGTTTAATTTCAAACCTTTGAATTTCAAAATGGTTTGGTTGTGTAAATAAAATAAGACTTCAGCTTATTTTATTTTGGTTATAATTATCTAGCCACCTTGGGAGAATTTGGAGCTTTCTTCTTCTTCTACAAACATTGACGAAGAACGCGAAGAACCGTCGGACATCGACGAAGAACGCCACGTTCTCGGGAACCATCTTCCGCGACGCCATACTCGCGACACCGATGACGTACTTCTTCTACGTCATCTCTTCCGCGACGGTTTCCCGTGATGAAATCGCCGTCAAAGAACTTCGAATCCTCACTTCACGACATCGACGTCCTTTTTCCGCGATGTCGACCAACGCGACGCTCGTCTTCCGCGGGTTGTTGACGATCATCGTTCTTGAAACCGAGGTAGGGGTTTGTTGATGATTATTTTATTTATTCTCGTTCTTGGTTCTAGCATGACAATCTTGAGGATAAATGAATATGTGCTATCATCTAACGAGAGGGGGACCGGACCGCACAAACACGGTCGAACCCCCCTCCTTTGTTCTTGATTGTTTCTTGCGGATGAAACGTGATGGCTTGGTGCCGTCGCACCAAGCAGATATCATTCGACAATTATTGCGCGGCGCCGTCGCGCAGCGCCGCGGAAAGATTATCAAGAACGCGACACCGTCGTGCTGCGTCGAAGGAAACCGAAGGCGCCGCGGCCGGAGCGGGGCCGCGGCGGAGGGGCACGGTGTCGTCGCACCGCGCCGGACGGCGAAGGTCGCGGCCGGTTCCGGGCCGCGGCAGAACGAGAAGACCGGCGGCCAGCCGGGCCGCCGGTGTCGGAAGCCGGAAAGGGGACCGGCCTCGCCGGTCCCATTGAGGAATAACTGGCCGGCCAGGTTGGGCCGGCCGGAAGGGTGGCAAAACAGGGGGAAATTAATTCCCCCGGCCAGCCAAAATGGCCCCCCATTAAGAGGGGAGCCGGTTTCACAAAGGGGGGTAGGCGGCCCCCCGTTTTTCTAAAATGCAGGCCCCCACGTGGGGGGGGCCTTTTGATCCAAGGCGCGGCATCCATTCGCGCCGCCAGAAGAGGAGGGCGGGGGCCTTTCCCCCCGCGCGTGGCACCCGAGCGGCGCCCCGGCCGCGCCGCTGCATCGGGCCGCGCCGCCGCGCCGGACCGTGCCGCCGCGCCGGGGTGGGTCAGACCCGGGTCGGGTCAACCCGGTTCGGGACGACCCAATAGGGGGGGGGGGGGGTCGGGCCGGGTCGGCCCGGACCCGGACCCCCCGTTTTCGAATCGACTTCGGTCTTTTTCCCATAACTTGAGCTACGGACCTCCGATTGACGAACTGTTAGCGGCGATGGGATTCTTGGATCGAGGCGGTCGATTAGGTATATCGCACTCAAGGTTTCGGAATACTTTGAGTTCGGCCGGGTTGGTTCGTACACGAAACCAACCGGGCCCTCGGAGTGGAAACGCTCATATCTTGAGCTACGGACGTCCGATTGACGTGCCGTCAGCTTTGTTGAGTTCCTCTTAGTGAGACGGATCTTTTGGCATACTACGCCCGAGGTTTGGACACAGGTGGAGTATGGTCGGGTCGGTTTTGCCTTAAAAACCAACCGGGCCCCTGGGACGAAAAAACCAATAACTCTCGGACCGGGCGTCCGATCGACGCGTCGTCTGTTGCGTTGAGTTCATGTTGACGATACGGAACTTTTGGATACATCAACTCTGGACTATGTGACAGTTGATGTATCAGCCTCTCAGCTCGTGGAGTGGACCCTCCCGAACGAGCTTGCTGTGTGCGAGAACCCTAGAGCAGGCTGCGACTGTGACTGCTACTGCTACTGCTACTGCTACTGTGACTGCGACGACGACAGTACAGAGATCCTTGGTGGATTCAACGACGACTACAGCACTCAGCGATCCTATGTGGATCAGTGCTATAGGTCCTGTGTGGGCCTGATCCTGTGTGGGTCTGATCCTGTGTGGGTCTGCGCTCAGCGGTCCTGTGTGAACCAGCGCCTACAGGTCCTGTGTGGGCCCGATCCTGTGTGGGTCTTTGCGGAGGTTAGTTAACTATCGATCCTTCGTGGGTCCGACGACTTAGATGGATCAGAGATCATCTTTATCGTCTTTCGAAGAATTATACCTGTGTGAGCTGAATCCTGTTGCTTTCCTGTGTGGATTGTGTTGTGCTATCCTCTGTGGATTTCGTTTTCCTTTCCTGTGTGGAATACGTATACTTTTCTGTGTGGACTGAGTTGTACTTGGGCTCGGAGGTTGGAGCGTATTGGAATTGATGACTTAGGTATATGTATGGGCATATACCTAAGCAGTGTTGGTTGTTACTTCGTGATTGTATCTTTCTTTGTGGTTTATCCTTTGTGGATTTTGGGAGACCTTCAGGGGTCTCGGGGTCCCTAATAAGTAGCTTATACTCACCCCTGCATGGGCTATGCCCGCACTACGTTGTGTTGGTTACAGACGACGGACAGCGTTGATCGTGGCTGAGGATTGCAGAGCAGAACGGTACCTGGAGGTGGACCACTGGGCGGGACGTGCCCGGAGCTGACGGTGGGACCCGAGGAGCAGTGGAGCTATCTGTACCCACCCTTCAGGTGGGATTTCCAGTGGACAGCTCGGTGTAGCGGCTTTTACTTTACAGTTGTTGTTTTCCCTTTCGAGTTGTACTTTACTTTCAGTTTGGGTTTGTATACTGGCCCATTTCCTTTTCCGCACTTTCAGTTGTACTCTGTTCTTACTTAGTGTTTACTTTTCCGCTTGCTTACTCTGTGGTGCTTGTTTACTTTACAAAGGCAATGTCTTCCCTTTTTACCGGGATTTACGCCTTGGTGCTAGTCGCCAGCCCCTAGCCTATGGAAGGTGGGCTTGGGGTAGTCACGGCATGAACCCCGAGGGCGGGTCGTGACACATCACAACCACTTCACAACCATAGCCACCACATACCACTACCACTGTGCACCACATTTTATACCACAACCATACATCTTACTGCATCTCATTCATTCCAAAAAATCATTATATCATAGCCCCACACCTCAAAAATCCCAGTCAGTCATCACCACCACCGCACAACATCCCAACCCACACAGGGAAACACAACAAGAACAAGCACACATCACAACAACACATCCCATATTCTTCAAATTATCTAAGACCTTTCATGATATTAATTATTTAATTTATCATGGGTATTATAACACAAATCAAGTTCCATGGGAAACTAGTTATTTATCCATATATATGTTTTTTATCCTTTAATTCAGGGTGTGATCAAACAACAACACAGCAAGGGTCCCAAGGCATATCATCTATAGCAAAGATAATGCTTAGAAAAGATGTTATTTTTATTAATTCATTTACATGGAATAATATCATTATAAACAATATTAAAGTAGTAAGAACATGAGATATCTCCCTATACCCATAAATTTCAATTATGACAATTTATTATATTATTATGTCGACCATTACTATCCACCCAAAGGAAATAAAAACCATGAAGATCCAACATATATCATATAAAATTAGTGAGAATGAGGATCCCATACCTTAATAAAGCTTTCTAATCTCATTGTACACCATAGGGAGAAGAAGAAACATCTTTTGAACCACAACCGCAAAAAAAACTCAAGGATCAACCTACACCGCACCCAAGGGTCATTAAAACATCATCCAAAACATACCCCAAAAGAAAAAAAACCACCATAGAGGATCTATGAGGGAAGAACTAAAAGAAAAGATAGAGATAAAAGGAAAAACTCACCATGAATTACCAAAACTCAACCACTAGAACTCAAGGATCAAGGTGGGAGAAGATGGGATGGTAGATCTCCCGAAGGCACCTAGGGTTACTCTAAAAATGAGAGAAATAAATGTCCGAATGAGAGGGAAAATGGATAATAAAAAGATATAAATAGGTTTTAAGTCACCTTATTCATGATGTGAATTCCATATCTACATCGTGAATTCAATGGGGTTTGTGGATTAAAATCCATGAAACCATTACAAGGCATGAATTCCCCATATCTCACATTATCGCCAAAATTCGTGGTACCTCGTACTAAATTAATATCACATCAGGAATTCCCCTTTGATTACGTGAATCTATTTCACATAATCCTACACCACTGCATACAAGTTGTGAAATTTTCAGCTATACAAGTCATGAAACACATATTCACGATGTGAATCCCACTTTAACATCATGAATTCTCCGTTAGTTACTTCTCCAACTCCACAGAAATTTCCTTGAGTCTCATCTGGAACACCTCTAACTCTAAAAATGGAAAAGAAAAGGTCTGGGAAGGTACACAACATTATATTAATATCCCAATTTGGACAACCCTCGAAACTGGCACCCAAACCAAATCGTCACAGACCCAAAGGGCATTCCTAATCTCCATGGGATGAAAACTTGCATCAGGGCATCACATAATAACTAGAGGGAATTATTTCACCCAACCTAAAACAAGCTACATGATGTATATATATATATATACAAATTAAAGAAATATCAAAATAAAACTAGAAGAAATATATTCCATAAGTAATAAAAAATGGCAGTATAAAAACAACTCAAAATCTAGTTAAAACCAAAGGTATATGTACAAAAAACTAGAATAGAAAACTAAAAACCAACAACCACTACTCCACATGATATATGAGAAATATATCATCATCTAACCTCCATATATATATACCCAGCTGATATAAACCCAACAACTTCACTATATCACATTTCCTTTTCCTATATCAAAATACAATACTGGGTCTACACACTATTGAAGGTGTGTGTAGGGTATGATAAAAAAAAGACTCAGTAGGATACCACCCAGGTGTTCCATATCAAGTCTCTATAAAGATAATCCAAATATAATCATTTTAAATGAAACATGACATACTAAGAAGTAAATCAATTATCAAAATTAGCGTAAATATTTCCATTTTCTGAAGTTTTAAATCCAAGGTAGGTGAAATAATTTCAAAGAATAAATCCACATTTCTCAAATAATTTATATCAAATCTAGAACATTACAAAGCCAAGAAAAATGGTAAAAATTCCAAGGATCACAAAATGAAAGGATAGTAGACTAATCGTACCATAATCAATGACTAGTGTATACCCATGTCCATAGAACATAGTACTAAGGAGCATAAGAACACCCCCTGAGTGAACCCCCCAAAAATGTCAAGATCAAGTCCCTAGAACACATGCCTAGAGAGTAGAGTGACACCCCATGATTGAAACCACAACAATAAAAATGGGGGAATCCCAATACTACACCTTACACCTAAGTATCCAAGGTGTCCCAGGTGGTTCATTTATCAAATCAATTTCAAAGGGGCTTCACATTTCAAAAAAAAAATCCAAACAACCCTTTATTCAATTAAAAACATTCTTTGAAAACCAATTTCACAATCCATTTCACAATGCTTTCAAAACGCATTTTCTCTTACCAAAGAAATGGGGAAACCATATTTAATCACAAACCCATTTACACACGCAAACTGATCATGAAATTTTAATTATAAAACAATTTATAAACCAATAGAAATTACAGTTCATCCAACATAGGTTGGAGACGGAACCTCCTACCTTAAAATTGGGTTGTACACTACCCCCAATTAGATACACACACACTAGGAGAAGAATAGAACAAAAAAATGGCCAAGTATCGATATCCATATATCATTATAAAATTACATAAGTAAAACGTTTGGCAGAGAGGATAGTCCAGAACATATCTAAAGAAACTCGCACGCCGCACCACAACCAACATAAGGGCAGGACCCTGGAAGAAGATCTTACAATGGATCTAGAATGGATTGTACAAGAATCATCATATGATCAAAAGATCCCAAAACACTACCCAATGCAGTTTCCATAAATAGATCAATAAATAATAAGAACGGTCACACTTACATGAAAAGATGCAATACAACCAAGCCAGAGATTGAGTGTTGAATGAGGTGATCCAAAAGAGGAGAAAACACCCAAAAAACAGAGAATAGATCCCTAGGGTACGAGGAAGGGAGGAGGAAACTAAATTAATTAGGATTCAGGCTTGCACTACCTAAAACCTATTGGTAATGATGGGTTACATCATAAATAAGTGATTCACGATGTAAACTCCCTATAGTTCACATATGTTGAAAAACATGTTGCCTCAGGTTAAATTATCCTGAGCGATATATTTACAACATAAAATAGGTTTTTTCAGTGTAATATACTTTTACCACTTAAACCATTTCTATGGATTGTTCTTTATGCTAAACATAAACTATAAATCAAGGATTTATGGTGTAAATTCCCTCTACATCTAGCACCAATAGTATCTCCCCTATAGAAACACCCAAAATTAATCCCACACCCTCCAATCCTAAGAAGAAAAATCTTAAACTCTAAAAGATAGTGTAAATTTAAATTGGATGTTACAATCTCCCTGTTATAGAAATTTCTATCCACAGGAAGTCTCGTTGAAGAAAAATGCTCCAAAAAGATGTAAGACCACTACTCCCTCACTGATGAATCATGATCCCATATCTCATGAAAATATAATTTTTTCACCATAACACTCTGACTAATGAAATAGACTTCCCATGAAAGGCTTTCACCTAATAATAGATTGTCCCCATCAGTTTCTCCATAATAGAATCACTTAGTTCCAACTCAATCTCCTCCAAACTTAGAACATTAGAAGGTTCAGGATGGTACTTCCTAATCTGATGTGTGTGGAAAACATCATGCATACCTATCAACTAAGCCAATAATTCCAACTAATAAGAAACCTACCCAAGCCACTCAATGACCTAAAATAGTCCAACATATCTCAAATCCATATTTCCCTATTTACAAAACTATTGGTGACCCAAAAGAGGAGAAACCTTCAATAAAACTCGGTCACCAATGAAAAACTCTGAAGGATGGTGTTGAAAATCCACAAATTATTTCTTCCAACTCTTCATGGTAACCAGGAACTTACATATATCATGAATCCTCACTAAAATCTTCTGAACAATAATTTGTACCATAAGATAGGTCTCACCCACCTCCACCCAATAGATAGTTGATATGCCCAGGTGACCATATAAAGCCACAAAGGGAACCATTCTAATCGATGAATAGTAACTATTTTTATAAGAAAACTCAACCAATCCCAGATGGTTATCCCATGATTCAATAAAATCCAATATGCAGGCATAAATAATATCCTCTAGGATATGAATAACATGATCCATATGACCTTATATCTAGGGATGATGATATATACTCAACCTTACCTGAGTCCCCATCACCTCTTAGAAATACTTCCATAATCAAGAGGTAAAACCAGGATCCCTATTTGAGACAATAATAGAGGGAACCCCATGCAACCTCACAACCTCCTACACATACAGCATACCCAGATCTTCAACCTAAGTGATGTCCCTGATTGGAATGAAATGAAAAAATTTCATCAACCAATTAATCACCATCTATATAAAGTTATTTCCACAAGGAGTCCATTGTAATCCAAAAAAACTTGATGGAAACCTCATTCTATTTCCAAAATAGCACTGGAATAGGTTGGAGAAAACCATAAGGTTTCAGATGCCTTTCCTTTATCAATTTGTATTTGTAACATCGACACACAAAATCAATGATGTTTCACTTCATACTCAACTATTAGAATCCACATCTCATTTCATAATACTTATTCAGAGTGCTAGGGTGAATGGGCCACAAAGAACTGTGGAAATAATGCTTCAATGAAATCCTCATAGATACTAAGATAAAAAACTAATTCCTGAAGTAGAGAATATCATCTATAGGGGGATACCAATGAGAAATGGTCTCCCCACCCTTTATGGTTTCCCTGATTCCCTTGAACTCATCATTCTACTATTTAATCTGTAGAATAGACTCAATGAGCGATGAAGATAATAGATCACTATCCATAACCATACCTAAATCATCCCCTTGAGCATCCATATAGAACCAAACAAATAGTCTCATCAGGTTTCGCTCTTCCTTAGATTCCAAGACAATATGAGGTGGAACTTTCCTACTATGAGCATCGGCAAAGACATTCTCCTTCCCCTGGGTGTAGGCGATTTCGAATTCAAACATCTATATATATTCCACCCATTTTATCTATCTAAGATTCAATTCCTTCTAAAAAATATATAAATCAAATTCTTATGATCAAAAAACCTGTGAACCTCTCCCCTAAAACATAGTTTTTTCAATACTTAAGCACATGCATAACTGCAGAAAGATCCAAATCATGAGTGGGGTAATTCTTCTTATGTAGCCAAAGATGACAAGAGCCATAGGCCACAACATGATAATCTAGTATAAGCACACAACCTAGTCCATCACTAGAATCATCACTACATACTAACACCACTTACTGGGATAAAGTAAGATCAAAATAGGTGCTGATATCATGAGTCATTTTAACTCATCAAAATAATCCTAACATTTAGAATCCCATGTGAATTTCATCATTTTCTTGGTAAGTGTGGTCAATGGTGACACTAACTTTGACAAATACTTAATGACCATTGATATTATCCTGCAAGAACTAATAAGCTTTGAATCTCAATGTTGTTCTTTGGATCCTCCATTGACAATACAACCTTCACCTTCTCAGGATCTACTAATATTATATGTTCATAAATCACATACCTCAATAACGTCACTTCATGAATCAAGAAATTGTATTTTGAAATATTTCCATCAAGTCAGTGACTCCTCAAGGTTCAAAAAACTACATTCAAGTGGTGGTCATTCTCATGCTATAATATCTAAAAAACCATCATAACATCCATGAACATAATGAAAAAGGTGTCAAGGTACATATTCAATATCTAGTTCATCAAATTCAAGAAAGTACATGAGTTCTAGTCAGACCAAAAGGATTCAAAATACATTCATAATGACCATACCATCTCATGAAAGCAGTCTTTGAAATATCATACTCTTAAAGCTAGATCTGGTGATGACCCAACCAAAGATCAATTTTTAAAAACCACTTCACCCCTTTAACTAATCAAACAAATCAACCACATGGTAAAAATGGTACATCTTCTTAATAGTTACTAGATTCAACTTTCAATAGTCCACCCAAAAATAAAGGGAATCGTATGTATTCTTGGAAAAGAGAATAGGGGATACCCATGGTGAAACACTAGGGCATACAAAACCATTCTCTATCAGATTATCCAACTGGATCTTGAGCTCTTTCTAATCAACTGGTACTATAAAATAAGAGGGTATAGAAATCAACTACATACCTATAACTAGATCAATCATAAATTCTAACCCCATCTCTAAAGGAAGACCAAAAAATTCTATAAAGACGTCAGGAAAGTCCCAAACAACCACAGGAAGATTTCTAAAAGTGGAAACGTCATTGGGCTTGACTGCAACGGTATACAACAAACTCATGAGATTTGGGTGGGAAGGTCCTACATAACCAGACCTCATATCCCACTCTCCCTAAAACACCCTAGAGATATCATCAGCTATAAATAATGAAACATGATAATGATAATAATCAATCTCACCATGATAAGAAAAAAATCCAATACACCATACTGATGATGTTAAATAGATCCAAATCAAGAACCAGAAAATTCTAGACTAACTCCGCCTCAGCTATCAATATAGAACTAGATGGGTATTGAAACCCCTACTCTTTCCTCTTTCTAATAGGTGTTGTTAACCCCATAACTAAGGACACAATATCCATTGGATGTTTTAGAATATTAAAAAAATGAGAAAATTTGAACGAGTGGGAGGAACTTGTATCAAATAAGGTATTCTCTATAGAAGAAACAACAAAAATAGTACCTCTCACTAATGTTGGGACTGCATCAACCTCCATCGAAAACACATCCACTGCATGAAGGTGCTTCACCCCAGAGCCCTGTGGATAGATTCATGTGGATTCTGTGTTTGATTCAGTGAGATATAACTAACTTTTTAGTACTTTTAAATAACTTATATTCATTGTTTTCAATATTTATAAACTCATTATCACATCATGATTTCTCTTATGCATAACATAGTATGTGATAATTTTCTAAGAGTAGTTGTCACTCTGAAAGGTCATAGAAGTTCCCCACTATGATGAGAACCCAAAAGTGTCACAACATTATTCTTAAATATATGTTCAATAACTGGGTGAAATCATTTGTGGGACACAAATGATACGGGAAATTAGGGTTGGAGACTCATAGGACATTGAGTCACCTTCTCATGGTGTATACCCTTAGTAATATCCAGTGTATGATATTATGAGGATGAGACCTGCAAGTAAGAAATCCACATTTATATGAGTCATTGGGTGTTCATATTTTTTTATGTGTGTATTGATCCTTAGACTTTAATATTATTATTAATGAGTATTATAAGTAATGTACTTTTATGCATTGATGAAAACCGTGATGGTATATGCTCACGGTGGGGTAGGATACTTTGGTTGCATCTTGATTCATATTACATTAATGAATAATGCAACAAAGGATTTGTACCTTATGTTCTTTAGTAGAATTTGATATATGAAGACCTTTAACGAAAATGATATAGACTAAATAAATCCATGGACATGATGTTATATAGGCAAGTTCAATTTCTAAAAAGTCAAAGAAGGAGGCATCAAGCACATGGGTTGATGGAACCAGTATGCAAATTGAGTGATTAAAGATATCATGATAAAGGGATTATATTATAGAGTAAGTATCTGTATGATATATTATGTCATTTTGGCATTAACTTATTTCCATATGGGTTTCTTGGCATGTTTCCAGATTCTAATATTGGAATTTAGACTGCTTCACAAAATGCCACTGAGAAAAATACCTAGAAGAACACACACTAAGTATATCTAGAATCTCAGTTAAATAACATATTATTATTTATTATTTAACAAGTTGAATAAATATTATTCTTTCACATAGTTTAATAATTATTTATGCTTTCTTGAATTCATATATTTCATCACCAGTAATTGGAGAGAATATTATGTGAGTGAATATTTAATAAATATATATTTTTCATTTAGTGAATATGATATTTATTTATTTATTGGTGAATAATATAGTGATATTTAATTATTAAATAAATAGTCATTATTCAATGACTGATAAATATTATGGAGGAATGGAGGACTGAGTTTAATGGTCTAGTGAGATATAATATATATTGAATATTATTTGAATAAATAATATTTAATTTAATTTGTGAGTTTAGCACTTGTTAAGAAATAATAAAAATGTTATTATAATTATAGACATGGGGCTCCACTAGGATTATAGAAATAATAAAGTGTGCATCTGTAATTATTATTTCCTAACCCTAGTGGTATATAAACCCAATAATATTATTTTCTTTTAAAAATAAAATTATTTTTTGTTGTGCATAATGAGATCTAGAGAGAGTCCTCTCAAAGTCCTAGAGAGCTCTCTCTCTCAGAACACTCTCAAGAACGAAGAGTGATCCTCCACCACCACCACTCCAAAGTCTATGGAGATCGAAGAGAACCCTTCCTTGAAGTGGTTATTGGGGTTATCAAAGGTTAATAACTCCATCATTAGGGTCTTTTGTGCTGGTATTGTGAGATTCCTACAGTAACGTTCGTAGGTTTGTGTAACACGTGTGGATCACCGTTGGAGGGAATATACTCTTGATTCCTATAGCACAATGACAGTACGATGTAGAGACTTTTTATGATCCATAAATGAATAAATAATTTCTTTCATGGTAATTTTTTAATTTCTTAAATTAATTATAAATAATATATGATGATCTTGCACTTTGATTCTAGCGTTTACCTATTTTCTATATTCGTTGATTCAGTTTCATTGATCCTAGAATTCATCACCATGTAAATCTTAGATTAATCATTGATCATGGAAAAATGTAGAGTTGGGCATGGCCCATCTGACATTTCTTCTATTCCCAAAACCTATATGTGGTATCAAAGGGGTCACATAATTTTTTATAATTATTTAAAGGTCGTTGTTTGATTTACGCATTTGTGATTAGTTTTGAATTATATTTTAATCGCTCTCTAATACAAATTGTGATATCTAATTTCTTCCTATCCTTTTATTAAAAATATAATTAAATCAATTAATTTTATAAATGAACTAAATTCAAAGATCTCATCCGAATTAACCAAGGAGTTTTGTCGGATAACACAAGAGTACAATTCGTGTAACTCGGAGGTGCACACTGTGTACTTGAGCTTAATTCACCTTAAATTAATTCATAATTAATTCAATTTATGTGCATTTATTACTTGTGGTGAATTTTATTATGCATGTAACACCCCAAGGATTTAAAAATAAATTTAATATTGAATGAATAAAACACTGAGTCTCTAAAAAACAAAACATTGTTATAACTGAGCCAATAAACATAATTTTTCTACTTCTGTGATTTAAATTTTAAAAATCTGATATACACGGTTGCATTCAGGGTGATTTTTGGAGTCTAAAAGAATAAACTTAATTTCTGATGAATAGTAATATACCCTTATGAAAATAACTTACCCTTATAAATAGTAACTGATCCTTATGAATAGAAATATACCCTTATAAATAATAACATGAATAGTTATGTACCCTTATGAATAGTAACATCACCAAT
Source organism: Viscum album (assembly GCA_963277665.1). Lineage (NCBI taxonomy): Eukaryota > Viridiplantae > Streptophyta > Magnoliopsida > Santalales > Viscaceae > Viscum > Viscum album. The sequence continues at coordinate 347,873,120 of OY728158.1, read as the reverse complement.
GTAAGTAAAAAAATGAATTTCGGCACCTTATAAATGAGATTGAATATTTAAAAAATTAATAATTAAGTGTTGGTATTTCTAAGAGGAATAAATAATGAATTAAAATTTTATAATTAATAGAATAATTTGAAAGATAATTCATTTTCATAAAATGTGTTAATGAATAAATAATTTGATTTCCTATGATTATAAGATAATTTTATGAGACCCTAGTTAATTTTTTGAAGTGTCATAAAATCAGTTATAATATTAAAATTGGAATTTTTAGAGTAAATGGTGATTTTAATTAAAAAATAAATTTATCTTATTTATAAAATTATTTTCTTAAAATGGAGTTCCTTTTCTGATTCTACACATTGAAAAATGGTTTGGATTTTTTTTTGGGATTTTTTTGAAATAGTTTAATTTTTGTTGAATAGTAAAAAATATAGTTTTTTTATAAAATACGACATTTCTCGGGACATCATCATGAAATTATTATGATATAAAATTTTATTTAAACTATTTAATAAATAAATAATTATATTACAAGGGTAATATTGTGCAGAATTAATTTAGGACATAAAAAGTATATTTTTTTACATGATAAGTATGAAAATCATTGTCAATGTCGACGCAGTGCATGAACAACACTAAAAAAGTCAAAATTGGTAATTTATATAATAATTGAGTGATAAAAATTATTTTCATGACTTATTTATTAATTAAGTTCCCAAGACTCATCCTCAACCAAAAATATCCTATACAGTGCCACAACAAAAACCACAACAGGCTATCTAACAAGTAGTGGGTAATAACAATACCAAGCTTGTGCTTTAGCTTGGAAGGTATAACATAAGAAATCACCAAAGTGAATATTAAAAGTAAAAAGTGTCCTCATACATGCAAATTATTACCCTCAGGTAATCATAATTTAAACCCTCAGGTAATTTCCCTCAGGCATAACGAATATTTCCCTCAGGAATACGAGATATTTCCCTCAGGCACGGAAGCTATTGCCCATATGCATAAGAAAGGTTGCCCTTAGGCTAAACAAAACACTACCCTCAGGCTAAGAAAAACATTTCCCTCAGGCTGGGCAAGTAACCAGGCCGATCCCAACACATAATCCAGTAATTTATATATATATTCTCTCAAGAAAACTCAAAACATGCTATAATCACGGCATACCGACGGGTATCCTAGCCAAATGGATAAACAAGGGAAACGCACCCACGGGGTTGCCCTGGATCAAGGAAATGATCCCAAACAGTAGTTATATTTGTTCATTAAATTAATTATGAAATTCTAGTTATCTTAACAGTCAAGGCCTCAGCCATATGACACCCCAAACATGGGCGTGTAGCACTACGGTACAAAAAAATAGCTCGACAGTTGGAAATAAACACCAGACCACCTACCTCGATCTCCTCTAATCAATATACATGAACGACGCCTCCCAAATCAACCGAGAATGACATAGGTCTGGTATAAAAATTTACATGTTCAACTCAAATAACTTCCCTTATGGAAATATTTGGAATGAGAGGTTCAAGAAGAGAGAAGATCTCGCCCGTGCGGTTTAAAAGAGATTGACTACGAAGGAATCGGAGTCCTAGTGTGCGGTTAGGTGCTCCTCAAAGTCCCAGCCTTCTCTCTCGCAGTTCTCGTTGATTTCTATGCCTCCTCTACCGAATGAGGAGGCTACTACCTATTTTTAATGAAAAAACATAACTACACGGCATGTACTCTCAAGTACACGATGTGTAATTTATTTTTAACTGTTCACTGGCGGAAAAATCTTCACCGCCTTATTGTTCATATGCTGACTGATTACACTGTGTGTAATACTAAGTACACAGCATGTACCATCATTCTGCTGGTGGCTACTCCAACTGCATTACTGTTCACCTGCCGACTGATTACACGGTGTGTATTACTAAGTACACGGTGTGTAGTTAGTTTTTACACCCTGAATTGCTGACAAGCCTACACGTCCTGTATACTCATCCCACACGGCCAAAGTACATGATGTGTGTAAAAGTACATGGCATGTACCCACAAATTTTGGGATTTTTCCCCCATTTCCCTTATTTTCTCAAAAACATTAAAGGAAAAGGAAAAGACGAAACTTGTACATCAAAAATAAGAATCGGGTTCTTACAAACCTCCCCCCTTAAAGTAATTCATCCCCAAATTTCCCTTCTAAGGGTGGTGAAGATAAAGCTGAGAACAACTCTAGACACTAAGTACGTACATCGGTCTCCCGCTCCCAGTTTTCATCCTGCACTCGGCCATGCTTCCATAGCACCCATACGAGAGGAACTAGTCGACCTCATAGAACCTTTGTGCTCCTATCAACAATACGAATCAGATGCTCATCAAAGGATGCATCAACCTGAAGTTCAATATCCTCAGGCTGAAAAACGTGATATGGGTCTGCTGAGATATGTGGAAGACGTCGTGCATGGATCGGTACCTCTGTGGTAACTGCAACCGATAGGCAACCAGCCCAACTCTCTCCAGAATCTCAAACGACCCCACATACCTCGGTGAAAGTTTACCTTGTCTTCTGATCCACTTGTGTTCCAACCTCGGTGAAACATGCAAGAAAACCTAATCCCCGACCATGAACTCCAAGGGTCATCTACAACGATCAGCATAATATTTCTGACGAGACTGTGCAGTAGCCATCTGCTTCTAAATCAACTAGACCAATACTGAAGTCTCCTGCATGAGACGTGGTCCAAGTAAAGTTGTCTCACCTGCCTCGAACCAGCATAAGGGCGATTGGCATGGCCTACCATATAAAGCCTCGTAAGGTGTCATCTCAATAGTTTCATGAAAACTATTATTGTAGGAAAACTCGACCAGGGGTATGTGATTCTCCCAAGAGCCCCCAAAGTCTAGGACACATGCACGCAGCATGTCCTCTAGCACCTATATTGTACGCTCTAACTGGGCATCAGTCTGAGGGTGGTAAGTTGTGCTCAGAAGCACCTGTGTACCCAGTGCCCTCTAAAAACTCTTCCAGAAACAAGACGTAAAACGAGCATCGCTATCTGAAACGATAGAATGAGGGACCCCATGAAGATGTACTACCTCACAGATATACAAATTCCTGATCTCGTCAACACTGAAAGTCTCCTTGATCAGAAAAAAGTGAGCTACCTTTGTAAGTCTGTCCTTAACAACCCATACGGCATCACTGACTCGAGGTGACCTCAGTAACCCGGTCACAAAGTCCATCATGACATCATCCCATTTCCACTCTGGAATGGGTAACTATTGTAACAGTCTAGTTGGCCTCTGATGCTCCGCCTTCACCTACTGACAGTTGGAACATCTCGTAACAAAACTAGATACCTCTCTTTTCATACTCGACCACCAATACTGACGTCTCAAGTCATGGTACATTTTGGTAACTCCAGGATGCACTGCCCATGATGAAGCATGAAATTCCCACATCAAATCCTCTCATATATCCCCTGGAACCCACAATTTTCCATGGATATGCAGTACCACTTCATCGCCTATCATCCAACTAGGACGAGGGTCCTAACTTTCCACCGACTCCCGTATAACTAGGCCTTCTAAATCTGATAGTTGTCTCATCCTCACTCTATTCAGGAGGGTAGAATTCATAGAGAAGGATGAAATATAGGCTGGCCCCTAACTATCGTACACCTCAAAATGCATCTCAGAGAACAAATCCATAAGCTGAAGGACTGAAGGTATTCGACCCACCTTCGCTGTCTCAAATTTAGGTCACACTGGGTAAAGATGTATTTAAGACTTTTGTGGTCCATAAACACCACAAAATTTTCTCCCAAGAGATAATGTCTCTAACAACATACCGCATGAACAACTGTAGCCAACTCGGGATCATGCGTCGGGTAATTCCTCTCATGTGGCCTCAACTGTCGAGACCCGTACGCAACTACTTGATCGCCCTGCATCAACACTACTCCCAACCCAATACCTGATGCATCACAGTAAACTGTATAGCTCTTCCCTTGCTCTAGAATTATCAGGATTGGTGCTGATGTAAACCTTCTCTTCAGTTCTGGAAAGGCTGTCTTGCAAGCTTCAGACCAAACGAACTTCATACCCTTCTTAGTCAAACCCGTCAACGGTGCTGCTAAGTGGGAGAAGTCCTGTATAAAGTGCCTATAGTAACCATCAATCCCCAAGAAACTTTGTATTTCAAACACTTTCTTAGGCTTCTACCAGGAAACTACTGCTCTCACTTTCTTTGGGTCTACCGCAACTCCTGCCTCTGAGATAATATGACCCAGGAAGTGTATTTGGTCCATCCAAAAGTGGCACTTTGAGAGCTTAGCATATAGTTGATTCTCTCTCAGTGTACTCAGTATGATCTCAAGTTGGGTGGAATGGTCATGTTGAGTGTGAGAGTACACCAAGATATCATCCACAAAGACTACCACAAAAGAATCCAGATAAGGGTGGAACACACGACTCATCGGAGCCATGAAAACTTATGGCGTGTTCGTGAGTCTGAACAGCATGACCACGTACTCGTATAGACCATATCTGATCCAAAAGGCTGTAATTGGTATGTATGATGGTCTAATGCACAACTGATGATATCCGGATCTCAAGTCAATCTTCGAGAAAACTCGTGCTCCTCGAAGTTGATCAAAAAGATCATCAATCCTCGGCAAGGGATATCGGTTCTTGATCGTCAAATGGTTCATCTTCCGATAATCCACACAAAGTCTGAGGGTACCATCCACCTTCTTTGTAAATAGGACTGGAAAACCCGAAGGAAAATTATTGGGTCAGATGAAACCCTTTGTCTATAACTCCTCCAACTGCCTCTTGAGCTCCTGCAACTCTGATGTAGCCATCCTGTAAATAGGAACGGACACTGGTGTCACCCCTGGCACAATCTCAATAGAGAAATCCACCTCTCACTCCATAGGTAGACCTAAAAAGTTGTCTAGGAATACATCCTTGAAACAATTAACCACTAGAGGGAAATCCTTCTAACAAGTTCCCTGGTCATCCAAATATAAACTCGCAATATGGGTTGTCACTCCACCTCACCAACGATGCTCTGGTCCATCTCAGTTCACCTGGACATCCCATTCACCCTTGTATAGAAACTCTCCGCCCTCTGGTGATGTGAAACTCACCCTACGACGATAGTAATATACAAAGACTCGAAAGGGTACCAACCAGTCCATCCCGAGAATGATGTCATATCTCATTATCTTTAATACATAGATGTCCCATAGAAAGTGACACCCACCAACCTCTAGGGGGAACTCCTTGCACTGACGCACACCTATCGTTCTAGTTCTCAACGGAGTGTCTAGCATCATGATATAATAAGAAGAAGAAATGAAGAGCCCAAGGATCTCCACAATGGGCACAGATATAAAGCTATGTGTAGCACCAATATCGAAAAGTACTGAAGATAAAATAGAAGCAACTAGAATAGTACCTCTGACAATGGAAGGTTTGGGATCCTTCTCCTGTTGGGTCTATTGTACTGCATATGTCTGCCCAGTGCCACAGACCTACGACACAACCTAGCTACCCTGAACTAACCCGCCCTATTGTCTCTGAGATCCTGGTATCTGGCTACCATGGCCACGACCACTTACTCGGCATGAACGTCCTAACGTATTCCAATTCCCTGGCTGGTAAGAAGCTGTTGGCCCTACTCCTACATGTGGAGTCTCCACAGAACCCCTATCACTAGTCACTGGTGGAAACGCCCTGCAAAAACACTAAAGATGACCCATCTTGCCGTAAGCTCGGCACTCCGCTGGGTCATGTGGACACTGAGGTCTCTTGTGCCCCTCTACCACAATGGTAGCACATCACCTGGCCACCTGAAGAATTCTTCTGGCTAGTACTACCACCGTGAGATAAATCCATCTTACTCTTCCTCTTGCCAGTAGAAATAGTACAAGAGACTGGTGCTGAACCACCCTGGTCTGCACCACTAGCTTCCCGTAGGCTCTGCTCAGTAATCAGCGCCCGGTTCACAATAGCATGCACTATAGGAAACCTGAAAACGTTCATCAGCACACGGATGTCATATCGAAGACCATCCTCGAAGCTTATATCCCTCAGCATCTCATCACCCACCAGAACATGTGCAAAACGTTGTAGCTCGGTGAAGCGGGTAGAATAGTCCATCACTGACATAGCGCCCTGCTATAGATTCATTAACTCTCGAGCTCGATATGCCCTTAGCATCTCCAGAAAGAAAAAGTCTTAGAAGACTACCTAAAAATCTTCCCACGTCATGTCTCTATGATGCTTAGTCTAGGTGGTAACATCCCACCATCTCTTGGCAAAATCACGCAGCATATAAGTAGCGAGTTTGACCCTCCTCCTAGGAGGCGTCTCCAAATGCTCGAAGATCATCGGCATAGAACCCAGCCATGATTCTGAAGCCTGTGGTCCACCATCCCCTAAAAACGTAGGCGGATTCTGCTGCTGGAATATACATGTCCTCTCTGCCAAAGATGTGGAAACCAGCGGTGCTCCTTGGAAGGTCTGCATAAACCGCATGAAGCCTTCACGGAACTATGCATGCGTGCCTGCATCTAGTGTAACGGCTGGCGCTGCATCTGGAACTTCTGGAGGATCCATCGGTAGCCCATGGCCTACCATATCTAGAGTATAATCGTTTCCACTCTCTTGGCGAACAACTCGTGGTCGTCTCGGCAGCATGACCCTACAAGGTCAAACACAATCCTTAGATTAAGATCATCAAGGACTAAGAACTGAAAACGTAAGAAGGGAAAAAGGAAAAGAAAACATTCAAGTTTGAAAAAACAATATTACACAGTGTGTATAATAACTGCACGGTGTGTTCCCTTAAGTCTTTCATATGGGCGTGTACTTCTTCCAGAACTGGTCGTGTAACACCCCAATCACATAGTGTGTTATCCACACACACGGTGTGTACTTGAATTTTCTTCCCCTGCCTGAGTCCTTCTACATGGCTTATCCACACGGCTCTCTTTTGAACGATACTACACGGTGTGTGTATTCTCTACGTGGTGTGTTCACTTAGGCCCTTACATGGTCGTGTTCTAATGCTGGCCTGGGCGTATCTCAACCCTAGGTACACGGCGTGTTACACCCACACACGGTGTGTACACCACTTCATCTCCCAGCCACATGGCCAAGTCTACATGGTCTCTTACCGGTCAAGACTACACGGCGTGTCCCACTGGTACACAGCGTGTACTAGATGATCTTCGTCAACCCGTGTTGTTCGAGACACGGCTGGATACATGGCTCACACTACACAATGTGGTCTAGATGGACACGGCGTGTACTCGAAAGGATAACACTGACCCGTGTGGTTAGTTACATGGTCAGATTCCCAGATTACACTAGACGGTGTGTTCAGAAGTGACACAGTGTGTTTAAGCGAAGATTTCTCTGTCTGTGTTGTTAGTCACATGGGCGGACACAGGGTCAACCCTACACGGCGTGTACAAATGGTACACGGTGTGTTCCCACAAGAACTTATCCATCCTGTGTCTCTACCCACACAGCCTATGACACAGTTAGAGACTACATGAAGTTTACATAAGGTACACAATGTGTACTTAGAAATTTTTCATTTCTTCCTGAATAGAAGAGTATACTGTGTGTAGTCAAAATTACATGACATGTATTCTGGGTTTTTCTGGAGAGTAAGCCTCAAGAAACTACTACAAAGTCCAGAAAACCACTAAACGAACACCAAAGTGCCAAATTCCAATCCGTGAGGGCCCATACTCCCCACGAACCAAATATTGGCATCTTATACGTGTTATAAAAAAGTAAACAAGTCGATGATCCACCAAATTCCGGTTGATGAAGGCCCATACTCCTCAAGAACCAAAGTTTGGCATTCATTAAAGAAACCTTACATAACAATACCCTATCAAAAGGAGTTATTTTATCAAGGCATCTATCACAACAACATGCAATTTCTAGCACAACATCTATCACAACAACATGCAATTTATAATGCACCTACATGGCATGGAAACTATGCATGACCTGTGATTCTAACATGTACCTAAATGATGCATGTGATGGAATACCCTCATCTCATCGGGTTGCAACTAAATAAAACACATGTATAAAATATAAACAGCACACCACAAGTGTGTCACCCAATGGTGAAAAGAAAATCAACTGTAAAATTGAAAAACAAGAAAAATTGCAATTAAACGAGGTAGATTGGATTTTCCCTATACACGGTTTAGCTACTCCCAGGCACAGCTTATTACCAAGTACCTATTCCATCCTATCCATATATAAAGGATCCAAACAATAATTCAAGAGAAAAGAAACCCCTCTGATACCACTTTGTAACGTCCCGAATCAGGGTGTCACACCACGGGTGCCCCGAACCCGGTTGGTCACATGACCTCAAGTGCATTTCCCCAAACGCCAGAGGCTGCCGACTAGAAGAGAGGTCCTAGGACTGATAGTGAGGAAACAATGCCCTCATTTGTTAAAGTGTATCACATTAGAACAAAATATAAACATACAAAAGCGGAAGTAGTAAACAATATAAACCTGAAATAGACAATGGAACTGAAGTAAAAGATAACAAACAGTCATATATATGATGATGTAACATGTCTCTAATTCTATAAAAGCAGTCAAAACAGATTACACTACAATCTAATACAATACATAACAAGGTACAAAGTACAACAAACAAAACCAAAGCAGTGAAATAGGAACTCAGCATCATCGCAAGCCTAAGCTTGGTCTCATGCTCTCCTACTCCTCTACAACAATCATGTACCTGTGTAGGGACCATTGCCCTTATCAACACCTATAGTAATATAATCTGTTTGGGACCAAGACATGACCTAAACAAAGTGTGAGAAATAAATCCCAGTAGGCAGCCACCAAAGGCCCGTTCCCAACTGTCAGTGAAAAAGTGCAACAGCAGTGTGGAATAAAGAAATGCAGTAATCTAGGAAGTACTCAAAAGAAGCTACTCCTACTAGTTCTATCACCATTTAATTATTATTTAACAATTCAATATAATTGAATTATAATTTCTCGAGACTCTGCCTCAGCCGACAATCTCCTATACAGTGCCACAGAAAAAACCACAACAGGATATCAAACAAGTAGTATGTAATAACAATACCAAGCATGTGTTTTAGCTTGGAAGGTATAACATAAAAAATCACCACAGTGGATATTCAAAGTAAACAGTGTCCTCAGACATACAAATCCTTACCCTTGGGTAATCATAATCGAAACCCTCAGGTGATTTCCCTCAGGCATAAAAAATATTTCCCTCAGGCATACGAGATATTTCCCTCAGGCACAGAATCTACTGCCCACATGCATAAGAAAGGTTTCCCTTAGGCTAAACAAAACACTACCCTCAGTCTAAGAAAAACACTTCCCTCAGGCTAAGAAAGTAACTGGGATGATCCTGACACATAAGAAAGCAATTTATATATATTTTCTCTCATTAAAACTTAAAACATGCTATAATCACAGCATACCCACGGGTATCCTGTCCAAACGGCTAAACAAGGGAAACGCACCCATAGGGTGGCCCTAGATCAAGGAAATGATCTCAAATAGCAGTTATGTTTGTTCATTAAAATACCTATGCAATTATAGGTATCTTAACAGTCAAGGTATCATCCATATGACACCCCAAACATGGGTGCGTAGCACTACGGTACACAAAAACAACTCGATAGTTGGAAATAAACACCAGACCACCTACCTCGATCTCCTCTAATCGATATACATGAATGAAGCCTCCCAAATCAACCAAGAACAAAGTAGATATGGGATAAAAATTTACCCATTCAAACTCAAATAACTTCCCTTAGGGAAATAATTTAAAGGATAGGTTCAAGAAGAGAGAAGATCTCACTCGCGCGGTTCAAACGAGATAGATGACGTAGGAATCGGGGTCCCGGTCTGTGATCGGGATCTCCTCCATGTCCCGACCTCCTCTCTCATGGCTCCCATCAAGTTCTATGCCTCCTCTGTAGAATGAGGAGGCTAATGCATGTTTTTAACAAAAAAACATAACTACACGGCGTGTACTCTCAAGTACACGGTGTGTAATTTATTTTTAACTATTCACTAGAGGCAACTCTTCACCACCTAATTGTTCATCTACCGACTGATTACATGGTGTGTAATACTAAGTACATGGCGTGTACCATAGTTCTACTGGCGGCTACTCCCACCGCTTTACTGTTCACCTGCCAACTGATTACACGACGTGTATTACTAAGTACACGGCGTGTAGTTAGTTTTTACACCTTGAATCACCGACATGCCTACACTCCCTATATACTCATCCCACGCTGCCAAAGTAAACGGTGTGTGGAAAATTAAATGGTGTGTACCCACAAATTTTGGGATTTTTCCCCATTTTCTTTGTTTTCTCAAAAACATTAAAGGAAAAGGAAAAGACGAAACTCGTACCTCAAGAATAAGAACTGGGTTCTTACAAATTTATTTAAAGTGGGTGTATCTTTACCTTTATTTCCCATAATTAATTTGGAAAACAACATTTATTTGAGGTGAGGCCAAAGGAGGGTGATGGAAGGATGTAAAAGGGGATCTCCCCCAATATTTTTGATCATCAGATTCTTAAGCAGCACATCATCTATTGGAGTCATCTTTGAGTGTGGTATTTTGTGAGGTGATTATTCATTTATTCAAGAGAGAATATTTTAAGTTTTTTCTCCTTATAATTGAGAGAGAGAGAGTATGTACTTTCATTTTACCATAGTGAGGTCCTTCTATTTTTTCATGGTTTTTCACCCCTTTCATTTGAGGATTTTTCAACATTACATCTTGTGTTAGTTTTTATTTCTGCATATTTTCACTATATTTTTATTTTGAAATTATTGTTGCACAGAATAGAAAATTATTTTTTATCCTAAAAACGGGTGTCAAAGGTGAGGTCCTGGCTCTAGGATATTCTATAATGATGACGTGTCCAAATGGTGGTGAAATTTGGGATCAAAAAATTCAATGGAAATAATTTTTCATTGTTTAAAATGAAGATGCAAGTGGTGTTTTGGAAATAAAATTGGCTACATTCAATTTGAAAAAAACTAGCAAGTGTGATGGAGTAGAAATAAAATAACATGGATGGAAATGTTATTGCCAACATCCATTTGGCTTTAATAAAAGGGTCTAGTCAAGAATTGCAGAGAAAATAATGATGAAGGAAATTTGGGATACTCTGAAAAATATGTGTGAGGCTAAGTCACTCCACAATTAAATTTTATTGAAGAGATAATTATATACTCTTTGAATGATGGAGTCATCGTTAGTGACCAACCACATCAACACCCTCAATAACCTATTTTCTTAGCTTACTATGTTGGCCTATAAAATTTTGGATACTCAATGTGTAGATATTCTGCTCTAGAGTTTTTCAGATTTTTATGATCAACTTATCATTAACCACACCAAGAATATCTTAATGGATATGTTTCTCTTCAATGATACTCCAACTGTGGTTATTAAAGAAGATGTTGGAACAAGAATAAGGAAAACATATAGACAATATCACACCAATAAAAATCTCTTTCAATGGAAAATGAAGAAGTATAGAGCATGGTTCCAGTTGGAGATAGAATCCTGATAGTTCTAAATCAAGGAGTAATAAGAAAAATGTTAGATGTTACAATTATGATAAGAGGAGGCATTCTAGTAGAGACTATTGGAGTAATAAGGGTGGTGAAAATAACTCTTAAGGAAATGTGGTAAGTACTTCTGGAAATGGAGATGTACTAGTCATTGAAGTGGTGGTGACTACTAAATGTAGACATCATCTCAATGATGCATGTATTGTCAACTCAGAAGAAACATGGATCATGACTTCTTGGTAGGAATGGTTTTATTAGAATAAAACTATCACGGGAGGACTTATGTGCATGGGGAACAACCATAACTTGAATATCATTGGATTCAACACTATTAAACTGAAGATTCATGATAGAATAGTTTGAACCATTCTGGGAGTACACCATGTGAAGATCCTCAAGAAGAACTTTTTTTCATTAGGATAATTTGATGATATCGGATGTATGACTCAGACTGAGAAAGGGATGATAAGGATTATGAAGGGAGAACTTGTGTTGATGAAGAAAGAGAATATTTCAAAAAACATGTACGTGCTTATGGGTGAAATGTAAAAGGAAGCAGATATAATTTCTGCATCAACTATCTCGACAGAAGCATTGAAGGCATTATGGCATTGAAAGCTTGGTCATATGTCTAAATGAGACCTAGATATTCTTTTTGATCAAATTTTGTATTCTTTTCAAAAGGGAATCCCAAGGTTTGTCCATTTCAAACCCTCAACACTAGGAAACCCCCCTCCTCACGAAGGGATCACTCCAGAGAGATCACCGAATATGAAGGAGTTGTTGCTACCCGAGATGACAGTGTTTAAGAGGATGACAACCCGATCAGTGATGGTTCGACATAGCAATCTGTCAGCACGGGTGGGTCATGCCTCATATTGAAAGTTTTTGTTTAGGCTTACTTAGTTATCTTTAACATTTTGTAAGGATTGTGTTTTAAGTAAGAAACACACGTTAATGTTTGGAACATAAATGATGATGAGCAAAGAGATCTTTTATTAGATACATTTCGACGTTTAAAAATCACTAGTTGTATCCCTAAGAGGAGTAAGGTACTTTATATCTTTTAGTGATGATTATTCTAGGATAAGTTGAGTGTTTCCAATCAAGAGAAAAGAGTATTTCTTTGAGGCCTTCAAAACATTCAAATTATGGAAGGAACATGAATTTGAAAATAAGATCAAGTGTTTTAGGACTGACAATGGAAGAGAATATACATGGTATGAGTTTGATTATTTTTTTCAACAAGAAGGTATCAAGATATAGTTCACAGTGGCATACACTTCTCTACAAAATGGAGTAGTATAGCAAATGAATAGAACCCTATTGGAAGGAATATGGATGATGTTGAAGATTGCAAGAGTTTCCAATATGTTCTAGGTAGAAGTAGTGAATACCATCTTATATGTGATCAATCAATCACATTCAATGGAAATTGATCTGAAGACACCAATGAGGATGTGGACTAGTAAACCCGCTGACAATTCTCAGTTGCATACTTTTGGAAGCCCTATATATGAACTGTTTAATGACCAGGAAAGATCAAAGTTGGAGAAAGGAACAAATGAAGAACCAATTTACTTTGGGGCATACCCAGATCATGATGATCATGTACTAGATGATCCTAGAATACGACGGTCAAATTGAGAGAAAAGAGAACCAATATGGCACTCAGATTATGTCACAAAGACTAATGTTGTATATTTCTTATTTACAGAGGATGAAAAACTATCTTCTTTTGTGGAGGTTACCCAGAGTCTGGACATATCTTCATGGATGGCGATGATGTAGGAGAAACTTGAAGCCCTATACAAGAATGAGACTTGGGGTGTAACACCCCATTACTTTTCTGTCACGTATGTTCTAAAAATTTGTTGTGTTTTTTCTTTTTTGTTGGGTGGGTAATACCGAGAAGGAATTGGGTGGATGCTTGTAATTGTAAAGTTACGGATTTGTTGGAATTTTCAGCATAAAACCTTCAGTTTCTACAGTCTGGTGGAGATTTACACACCATGTGATGGGGTTAAACGACATGTAATCATCACCTGGAAGATTTCATGAAACGGGTACATAGTGTGCAAGGTTACATACCGTGAACAGTTTACACATCATGTAAATATTAAAAATCCAATTTTAATAAAATGTGATTCCTTTTTGGCGTATATGGAATTTGAAAATTTACACAGTGTGAACCGGAGTTACACGTCATGTAGGTATCAAGGCTGGAAATTTTAAATGTGTTGCACTGCTAATTTCTTTTCCACTTGACCTGCACCCCTTCCTTTCACAACCCAAATCCCTCCTTAGGAAATTTTTGGTGTTTTTGGTGATATCCAATTCCTTTGGATCATTTTTTCGGCAATTGATTGTCATATTGGTTGTGGTTCATCTCTCCGAGTAGCGATCTCCCTATCTCTTCTGTCTCTCTATTTCCTCCTCAGAGTTTGATAGATCATCTTGGGATTGATGGATCTAAACTCTGTGTTGTTGGATCTTGATTCTATATTTAGTTCTTAGACCTTCTACATTTTCATTCTTTGTTGGCGTGTCCCGTTTCGGGCGTTGTGTTTGTGTGAAAAAGTTAAGTGGTTCCATTTAAGATTGTCCAATTGATTAAACCTTGAATTTATTGATATTTTTATTTTCTTTCAATTGATTTCTGAAAAAAATGATGTGAATTGGGATTAAAATTGATATGGTACAGATTTTGGGAAAACCCCCCAATTCCAATGGAATTGAAGATTGGGGTGTATTTTTAAATTGATGGATTTCTGAATTGATTTTTGATGGAAAATGGCTTAAATTGAATTGATAAAAAACCTATGATTGGTTTTGGTTTAAAAAGGCATGAAATGATGAAAAACCTATGTTTTGGTTCTGAAATGAAATTGGCGTATTAAAACTGAAAATGGGGCAATTGTATTTTAAACTAATTTGAAGTAATTTTCCCATTATTGATTGATTGATTGAGCACATGTGAGACTGGGTAATTAGTGGGTTATTTTGGAAAAACACACTATGATGGAAATTCCCTGGCAATATATTGACAATTAAAACTCTAATAAAAACATAGTTCGGCATATCTTATCCCTGATGGTATGTTGATTGGTCTTATTCAGCGTGAGTCTGAGGAAAATGTGTACACATTCTTTTCATGATCACTGTTATGAGATGTGTGAGGATTCTATAACTAGAGACTATCATACCACAATGAAGATAACCATGGTTCTTATTATGATTTTTTTGATATATATGTCATTGATATAGAACTATTTTACTCATGCCTATTGATTTATATAAATTGTTTTATATAAAAATTTTATTTAAGCCATGTTGAAATGATTTTCCATCAAATTAAATTGAAAGCATGATTTTTCTTAAATATGAAAATGTATTGGCATGCCTTTTTTGATTAAAATTGAAAGCATGATTTGTTTTATTAGTATGGAATATTATTATGGAACACTTGGTGAGACCCTAATAAGCTTTTTAGCTTACACCCTACCTTTACCTTCAGACGTTTGTAGATTTTCTCCTGCTGGGTCCGAGTAAAGGGAAGGTGCCTCAGGGAGGAGGTGGATGTTCTTGATTCCTTGGGTTTAGAGTGTTTTGACCTTTGAGACATTGGGTTATCTTGTATATTTTTTGGTACTTTGATGATGTACTATTTGGGTTTTTGATATACTTGTTTGGTTCTGGTACTATTTCCCTTTGGAGTTTTGAGCATACTGATATGTATCTTTATATTCTATTGTGTTTGTGGAAAATTCATTCCCACATTTATATTTCATGATGTCAGGTGTTAGTTTTCAACCTATGGGGATCGGGATCACCATTTAAGCTATCTCATGATCGGCTCAGTTATCAAGGTGGCAGGGTATTCATGATTAATTTCTTGTTTATCTATCTGATGGGATTAATTTCTATTGTTTCTCTTGTTTCTCTTGTTTGAGTGTCGATCTATTTTAATGAATTCAATGTTTTTTGCTGATATTTTGTAGAATCATGCCTCTGAGAAGATGTATAAATAGGATCCATGAGGAATCTATTGATGAACCATAGCAAGAAAATCCTCTTGTAGACCAGAATCTAGTTGAGGTTGTTGTGCATGTTGTCCAAGCTCTAGGATAGGCACTCGCACCCATACCCTATCAAGCTCCAGTTGTGGAACCTTAGAGGGATGAATCCTGGAATCGTGCTCAGGAGTTCCTTCATCAAAAACCACCTACTTTCCAAGGCTCTAAAGATCCTCAAGAGGTTGTGGAATGGCTGAGAAAGATAGATCTTCTGTTTGACTTTCTAGAAATCCTGAAGCTATTAAGGTAAAGTGTGCTACCTTTAATCTTGAGGGACTTAATAGGTGATGGTGGGATTCTGTGGTTATGGTAAAAAAACATGAGGGTTTATAATGGAAATACTTTCAAGCTATTTTCATCAACCAATTCCATCCAATGTCTATGGTGATGACTAAGGCTGTGAATTTTTTCAAACTTGAGCAGTTTGACAGGACCATGACGGAATATGCGAATTGATCTATTGAGCTTGTGCAGTTTTCACCTGACCTTGTATCGAAAGAGAGGATGAAGACTCAACGGTTCTATATGGGACTTCTATCTGATGTTTTTTTTCAGGTTTTCTTACTGAATCTCTCTTCTTATGTTGATGTGATGGATAGGGTGTAGATGGTCAAACTTGATCTGACAGGTAAGTTAGGTTTGACGATGATTCCTTTTTCCCCCAATGGAAATTTTGTGAGTTCCCAAAAAGGGAAGAGGAAGCGTGATGAGTCTCATGGTGGATCTTGACAGTAGGGTTCTTATAGATCTCCTACAGATCCTGGAATAGGCCTATTGACTTGTTTTTAGTATGGAAATCCTAGGCATTCAAAACAGTTTTGCACTAAGGCGCCCAAGATATGTGGTTCCTGTGGTCGTTCAGGACACTTGCACAAATTTTGTTATATCTATTTTTATCCACGCAGTGGAATGGGCACATCATCACCCAAAAGTATTGTTGTACAATCATAGGATTCAATATATAAGGGGTTCCAGCCACAGGCATCTAGAACAAAGCTTCTTCACGCAGTGGAAGAGTTTCTAAAGGAAGTAGATGGGGGTCCAACGACTGTGAGAGGTACCATCACTATATATTCATCTTTAGTGACTTAGTTATTTGATACTAGTGTATCTCATTTGTTTATTTAGACTCATATTGTGTATTAGATAAATCTTCTAACAGAACTTTTAATTTATGCGATGTATTTTACTACACCCCTTAGAATGAAGAAATAAAAGGGTCTTCATTGTCAAGATTGTGTTTTCTCATTATCTGATATCGAGCTTACTTAGGATTTTATAGTTCTCAACATGAATCCTCTTGATTTCATCTTCATGATGGATTGTCTTATTGCTAATAAAGCCCTAATTGATTGTTATCTTCAACAAGTCTCCTTTATGGTGCTTGATGGGGTGTTTCATATCTTTCAGGGAGAATGAGACTCGAGGTCGAGTAGAGTTGGACCTTTTTATCCATATTTCAAGAAAGTGATATCAATATTTTCTTTTTATCTAGAGCGAGAATCCTCAAGCAGTGATCTCCCTCCAATTGTCGTCAAGTCTTCCAACATTTTTCCTTCTGACTTCTCTAGTTTTCCACCAGTAAGGGAGGTAGGGTTTTACATTGATTTAGTGAATTGTACTCAACCACTATTTATTCCTTCTTATCACATTGCACCAGCTGAAATGAAAGAGTTGATGACACGGTTGGATGGTCGGTTAGAGAAAGGATTTATAATCCTGAGTGTGTCACCTTGGGTGGTGTCTATTCTCTTTGCTAAAAGAGTTTATGGAGTGCTTCACCAATGTGTTGATTGTTGGAATCTCAATCGATTCATAGTAAATAACAAGTATTTTTTTCACGAATTGATGATTTTTTAACTAGTTAAAAGGGGTGAAGTGGTTTTTGAAAATTGATCTTTGATTTGGTTATCACCAGTTGAGAATAAAAGAATTTGATATTCAGAAAACTACCTTTCAGAGTAGGTATGATCATTATGAGTATCTTTTCATTCCATTTAGTCTAACCAATGCTCTTATAGTATTTATGGATTTGATGAATAGGATTTTCCATGAGTATCTTGATACGTTCATGGTGGTCTTTGTGGATGACATTCTGGTTTACTCTAAGTCCAAGATGGATCATGTGCATCATTTGAGAGTAGTTCTGGAATTTTTGAGAAATCGTCGTCTTTATGTCAAGATATCGAAATGTAATTTTTGGATTATAGAAGTAAAGTTATTGGGATGAGTGATCTCAGAACATGGTATTTCAGTTGATCTGGATAAGGTGAAAGATATTATGACATGGGAGCAACCACATAATGTTTTCGAGATTTGGAGCTTCTTGGGTTTAGCTGGTTATTATCGTCAGTTAATAAGGGATTTCTCAAAGTTGGCTTCTTTGATGACCACTTTAACTCAGAAGGGGGTAATATTTGCTTGGGATGAGAAATATGAGAGTTATTTTGTTGAGCTGAAACGTATTTTGACTTATGTGTCGGTGTTGACTCTTCCAGAGCCCGGGCATGGCTATATGGTCTTCTGTGATGCATCGGGTTTGGGCTTGGATAGGGTATTGAAGCAAGGTGATCATGTCATTATCTATGGATCCCGGTAGCTTAGTTCATATGAGAATAATTATCTGACCCATGACCTTGAACTTGTAGTTGTGATGCATTCACTTAAGATTTGGCGACATTACATTTTGGGAGAAAGTTTTACTATGTATTCCAACCACAAGAGATTGAATTATATCTTCTCTAAAAAAGATTTAAATCTTCGCCAGAGGCGTTGGGTGGTGTAACTGCAATCTTTTGATTTTGATATTGCCTATAACCCATAAAAAGGTAATGTCGTTGTTGATGTGTTGAATAGGAATCTTCTGACCCGGTCCCTAAAGGAATGATCAGAAGAGTGGAACTTGATGGATCTTTTTGCACAGTTGCATATTGGAGTTGGGGAAATAGGGGTCGTGATTGTCTTGGTCAGTGTTCAGTTGACCTCCGCTCTTCTCAAGATATGGTTCTTCAAGAACATTAGCTTGATGATGAATTCGGTGGCATTAGGAACTCTCTTTATGGTGGGGATACCGTTATTGAGTGGTTGTTCTCCACGGAGGGTATCCTATGTTTTTAGAACCGATACATTGTACCTTTTCCTGTAAGAAAAGTTATGATCATAAATTTCCATAATTCCTAGTGGGCAGTGCACCCAGGAACCACACAGATGTTTTATGACATGTTGTGACAATTATGGTGGTCGGGTATGAGACAAGGCATCACTGAATTTTTTTTTCGTTGCTATTCTTGACAATAGGTTAAGACCAAGAATTAGAGACATTCGGGTTTGTTTCAGCCACTTCCAGCACCGACTTGGAAATGGGATGAGATTTCTATGCACTTTGTGGTTGGGATGGCTCGTACCCAGAGAAAGAAGAATTTGATGTGGGTTGTGATCGATAGGCTATCCAAATAGGCTCACTTTGTGCCCATTCTTGATGCAACCAATGTTGAGGAGCTGGGAAATTACTATATGAGATAGATTGTTTGTTTACATGAAGTTTTAGCTATTATAGTCTCTGATAAGTGTCCTCGTTTTACTTCTCTTTTTTGGACAGGCCTCCAGGAGGCACTGGGATCTCAGGTTCATTTGAGTACGACATACTATCTACAGATGGATGACTAGACAAATAAAGCTATACAGATTCGTGGTAATATGCTTTATGCCTGCATCCTTGATTTTGGTGGAGCTTGGGATGACCATTTGGGATTGGTTGAGTTTTCTGATAACAATAGTTACCAATCTATTATCAGAATGGATCATTTTGATGTCTTGTGTGGTCGACCTTGTAAATATTTGTTGTGTTGGTTAGAGATCGGCGAAAGTTCATTGGTTGGACCGAGATTAGTGTTGCGGAAAATTTGGGAGCAATGAAGCATAAAACGATCCACATAAGAGTAAAAGGGGAAAACAAAAGAAGAAGAATAATAAGATCTTGAACACAGATATTTGCATGGTTTGGGAAATGATCTATGTCCACGAAAAGGTAGAAATTTCACTATGATTCAGGTGCACAATTACAGGGAGTTTCAGGGTTCACAAAAAAATACACAGATTTCTAGCCCGAAATGGGATAATAAAAGAGATTAATCACTATTCCACCAACTATTAGAAAAGTTGTTGTGTAATAATGAAAATTGGTTGGAAGTCTGCATCACTACAGTGTTGCGGCCAACCAAATCTAAAGGGCTATAGTGGCTAGCGGTTGGAAGTCCACAAAATCATTCGGCCCAATCATCATCCAGAATGGATCGAGCTACAACAATCCAACACTTGTCTCAAGAGACAACATCAAAGATTCTATTGATTCGTTATAGGTTATTGACCACACAAAGTCGGCATAAATATTATTTTGGTCGATTGCGTAGACCGTTGGAGTTTTCAGTGGGTGACCAACTGTTCTTGAAAATATCACCTTGTTTAGGTCATTGGTGGCTTGGGAGGCAAAGGAATTTTCCTCCTCATTTTGTGGGACATTTTGAGGTTATTGAGCTGGTGGGAAAAGTGGTTTATCATTTAGCACTTCTGCCACAGTTTTCATTGATACATAACATTTTCTATGTATCTTAGCTATGGGAATATCTTTCTGATTCATCTCATGTTTTGAGATGGAGTGATCTTACTGTTGAGTCTGATTTGTGCGTGACTGAGCATCTAGTCGAGATAGTTGATTCTGAGACCAAGAAACTTCATAGTAGAATGATACCTTTGATCAATATGTTATAACAGCATGGTTCTAATTCTCATGAGACGTGGGAGCGTGAGACATTGATGAGAGAGTAGTAGCCTCACCTTTTTGATATGGAAGCTTCTTGACAGGTTTTTTGGGGACATAATGTTTTTATGGTGGGGAGGTTGTAATAGCTCGTTACCTTTCTATCAGGTATGTTCTAAACCTTTGTTGTGATTTTCCTTTTTTTTGGCTGGATAATACCAAAAAGGAATTGGCAGGATACCTGTAATGGTGAATTCATTGATTTGTTGGAATTTTCATTATAAAACCTACAGTTTTTGTAGTCTGTTGGAGATTTACATGTCGTGTAATGGGGTTACATGACATGTATTCGTTGCCTGGAGGATGTCGTGAAATGAGTATGCATCATGCAAGGTTACATGACTTGTACTATTTACACGCCATGTAAATATTAAAAATCTAATTTTAATAAAAGGCGATGCCTTTTTAGCGTATATGGAATTCGGGAATTTACACAACGTGAACCGGGGTTACAAGCCATGTAAGTATTAGGGCAAGCAATTTTAAATGTGTTGCACGGCTGACTTCTTTTCCACTTGACCTGAAACCCTTCCTCACATGCCCCAAAGCCCTCCTTTGGTGATTTTGGGCATTTTTTGTGATCTCAAATCCCTTCAGATCATCCGTTCGGTGATTTATTGTCATGTTGGTTGTGGTTCATCTATTCGGGTAAGCAGTATCCCTATCTCTCATGTCTCTCTCTCTCTCTCTCTCTCTCTCTCTCTTTCCTCCTCGGAGTTTGATAGATCGTCTTGGGATTGATGGATCTAAACTACGTGTTGTTGGATCTTGATTCTAGGTTGAGTTCCTACACCTTCTACGCCTTCATTCTTCGTTGGCAAGTCCTGTTGTAGGTGTAACATTTTCGTGTAAAATGTAGGTGGTTTCATTTAAGATCGATCAATTGATTAGACCTTGAACTTCTTGTTTTTTTGAATTTCTTTCAATTGATTTGTGAAAAAAACCAATTTGATGCGAATTG
Organism: Viscum album; assembly: GCA_963277665.1. NCBI lineage: Eukaryota > Viridiplantae > Streptophyta > Magnoliopsida > Santalales > Viscaceae > Viscum > Viscum album. The sequence goes on along the minus strand of OY728158.1, from coordinate 347,851,640 downwards.
GGATTGAAATTGATATGGTATGGATTGGGGGGACCCCAATTCCAATGGAATTGGAGATTGGGGTGTATCTTGAAATTAAGGGATTTGTGAATTTATTTTTGAGGGAAAATGGATTAAATTGAATTAATAAAAATCTATGATTGGTTTTGGTTTAAAAAGGCATGAAATGATGAAAAAACCTATGTTGTGGTTTTGAATTGAAATTAGCATATTGAAACAGAAAATGGGCCAATAGTATTTTAAAATGATTTGAAATAATTTTCCCATTGTTGATTGATTGATTGAGCACATGTGAGCCTGAGTAGTTAGTGGGTTATTTTGAACAAGCACATTGGGATGGTAATTCTCTGGCAACAGATTGATGATTAAAACTCTAACAAAAACCTAGTTCAACATATCTTATCCCTAATGGGATGTTGATGGGTCATATTTTACATGAGTCTGAGGGACATGTGTACACATACTTGTCCTGATCATTGATATAATATGTGTGAGGATCCTATAACTAGAAACTATTGTATCATAGGGCAGATAACCATGGTGTTTGTTATGATTGTTTTGATGTATATTTCATTGATATAGAAGTGTTTTACTCATGTATATTGATTTATATAAACTAATTTATATAAAATGATTATTTAAGCCATGTTGAAATATTTTTCCATCAAATTGAAATGAAAACATGTTTTGTCTTAAATATAAAAATATATTGTCATGCCTATTCTGATTAAAATTTAAAGCCTGATTTGTTTTATTATTATGGAATTTTATTATGGAACACTTGGTGGGACTCTATCAGGATTTTTAACTAACACTCTACCTTTGTCTTCAGGCGTTTCAAGATTTTCTCATTCCATGTCTGAGTAAAGGGAAAGTGTCCTTGGGGTTAGGTGGATGTTCTTGATTCCTTGGGGATTGGAGTGACGTGTCCTTTTGGACGTTGGGTTATCTTGTCTATTTTATGGTACTTTGATGATGTATTGTTTGGGTTTTTGATATACCTGTTTGGTTTTGGTATTGTTTCCCTTTGGAGTTTTGAGCATACTGATATGTATCTTTATCTTCTCTTGTGTTTGTGGAAAATTCATTCCCTAGTTTTATTGAATAATGTATGGTGTTAGTCGTCAACCTGTGGGAATCAGAAATTCCCTTCAGGCTATGTTGGTATCGACTCAGTTATCAGGGTGTCAGGGTATCCAGTCTAGTTCGTGACATGGGGTCTTGTTCCATTACCTCATGGAAGAAAGGTCATTGGGAACAAATGGGTCTTCAAAATCAATCGGGATGAAAAAGACCAGGTGGAAAGACATATGGTGATGTGTGATATATACACTCTACACGTTGCAAGAAATTATTTTCATAAATGGTTGAATACATACCATAACAGTAGTGAAGAGACTATAAAACCATTTAAAACAGCATAGGAACTATAATAAATAATCTACAATGTTAAAACTGTAAATGTAATCGTCAAACTGTTTTAAACATTTCATAGTTGTACTTCACAAACTGTAAAATTTAAAATGAGGAAACATTACATGAAGGTAGTAGCATCATTGAAAAATCTGAAAAAAATAGTATTTTTTGACTTTAGTAAGTCATTATCTAATTTAAATATCAGTAATTAAGCAGCACAGATTGTATTTGAAAATGAAAATGATTGAAGTAGTTGTATAGGAATGACTGGAAATTGTAATCTTTAATTTCAAAGATACACTTCCATGTTTGGTAGTATATAGATTTTGTATTTCAATGTGTTTGTTGGGAAACTTTTTTATTATAATGAAGTCACTTCCCACCAAGAAAAGTGTGATGGATCAAAATAATAGACAATCCCAAATGTATCAATGACCATTTATATCAGATGTTGCCTAAATGACCCCGGTAAAAAAAAGCAGAAATTTTTTCCTCAGATTTTACGAGTTGCTTGTTGGTCAAAAGAGTAGCACGGTAAATCGGTCTTTGTATTTAACATGTTGATGAATACTAAATCACTATTATGTTCATAACATTAGTGCAGTGTATGCATATAGATTTTTTAAGAAAAACATGAGCACAGAGGCCCTTATATTAAATAAGAAAGATTACAAAAGGCGAAACGAAGGAATTTTACATTTATCTCGAAGTAAAATAGGAGCCATATCATCAGTGCAGTGCATGAATATTGATGAACATTAGTTCAGTGCATGAATATTGATGAATATTACATATTGCAATGTATGCGGTGTACGCATTTCGGTTGTGTGCATATATGCTACATTGTTTTTGTATGTACTATGTGCATACTTCATTTTATTAATATTACATATTTCATATCACAATTCATGAACATTTCAATGTAATATTGAATAGTATAACATATTCTAGTGTAATCAATAAAATCACATGTGGTAGTGTATGTATATACAGTGCATGAGCATGCTACATATTGCAGAGTCTACATACACATTGCATAGTGGAAATAAAAAATGATTAATTAGAAACCAAAAAAAGAAGAAATTTGATGATGATTGCATCATAACTGTTCCAGATTATAATAAAGTACCTTTTCGTTTAACTTTTCAGTTGTTATTGTTGGTTCTGAGTGCAGCGGAAGTGTGCGGAGGTGTGAGATATATTAAAATTTCTTTTAATAATCGTTTCCCGAAACCAAGAGCAAGGATCTTGCACATCAATTTTATAATTAATTTATTTAATATCTGGAGAAATAAATACCTAGACTTAGGAACTTTCTTCGTTGATGAATGTTGATCATCCGAAAAAACCCTTTCGAATTACTGTCGTTGCGTTGTGAGGATCCAATGATAGAATCCTTCTAGCATTGATCCACACGTGCTCCTATGATTTCCGAACAACACCACTCAATCTTCGGGTGCTAGTGCGGCGAGTCGAATGTCTTTTATTATTCGTTCTTGAACGCTCGTTCTTCGGTCTTGAAAAAAAACTTTCTTTCACTTCTCTTATTGAGAGGGAGAGAGGAGTTGAGAAAAAATACGTTATGTGCCACAATTCTCTATTCTCAATTTCGGATGGTCTACACAATAGATATATCCGCCTATATAAAGAGTTGGGATTTAAGTTAAAATAGTATTTAATTGCATACTGGTCATTAAATAACATTTATTACCTTCAAAAAATCTCTTTGCCGCATAATAATAATTATACAATTATCATTTTGCAGCGCGCACCAACTTGCGCAATAACAAATATTATGTAACGATCTTGTTAATTAATATTTGTCACTAGACTCGGTCTTGTTATGTTCTAACTCCTCTAGCATTTATTGAATAATCGATAAGAATTTACAAACACTCACTATGTAATATAATCTCTTTTTCACAATATCTCATCAAACTGGTTGAACACCTATGCCACCATCCTATATGCTCGATATGTCTTTCTTTGACTATCTGAAATAAACACATCATTATGCCATGGTCATGGAATTTAATGTGATGGTTCTATTCCAATCCAATGGTCGAGATATCAAATTCGATAAAGATGGAAGAAACAAATTTTTCCTTGACTTATTCATTAATGACATGTCACTACGCACCCAACGTATCCAACTTCGTCATTAACTGTTATCGTCATAGTTTACAAAATACATCTATATACATGAGTTTTAACATGCATTAATAATAATCTTAAAGTCTAAGGATCATCACACATGCTCGTGAATAAGAATATTCGATGACACCAAAATATGCGAAATTCCTACCGGCAGGTCTGTTCTCATAATCTCTCATCTTGGAGATTATCAAGTGCGAACTTCATGAGAAGAAACCTCATATGCTTACGAGTACTCGCACCTGACGGTCTATGTACTATATGTCCCATCATCATACGTTATCCAACCGAAGAACATTATTTGAAAATATCGTCATAGCACATCAAGGTTTTCATCGTAGCAAAGAACTATTATAACCTTATCAATACAACGTATACTCTAGGACATTATTAAATTAGAGTCATGTTGAACAACAAACAATATGTAATAATAAGTTTTATTAATATTCAATACATCAAATATACATGTAATCAAAGTACAAACAGTTAAACCTAGGACACCAACTCCAAAAAACTTCCACTTGGACTAGAAGAAACTGCCTACGACCTTCAATCTGCTAGACCACACATGATAGTCATATTTTTGCTGAGTCAAGACTTTAGTCAAGGGGTCCACCATGTTTCTGTGGAAATACTGCTCACTGCAACTTCACCTCTGAGAAAAATATCTCAAGAGATTATACTTTCGAAGTATGTGTTTTGTCCGCTAATGTGAGCTTGAATCTTTTGTCAGAGTCACCACAGCAGTATTATCACAATATATTTTGATAGGATCTTTAATGTTAGATACCATATCAAACTCTTGGACGAAGTTGCACATCCATACTGCTTTTTTAGCTGCCTCAGAAGCCGCAATATACTCACTCTTCTATAGAATTTGTAACCACAATCTGCTTTGATCTCTTCCAACTCACATCACCTTCATTCAAAGAGAAGATGTATCTCGTTTGTGACTTATATCATCTTGATCAGTTTGGAACTAGCGTACGTATATCCTCCGATGACTAGTTCTTCATCTCCTCCATAAAGCAAGAAAATATCCTTAGTACGCCTCAGATGCTTAAGGATAGTTTTGATTATCATCCAGTGATGGTCACCTAGATCAGCTTGATATCTTCCTACCACACTTAATGCATAAGAAACATCTAACCTAGTACATAGCATAACATACATTACTGACCCAATCGCTGATCTGTATGGAATCCTTGTCATTATGTTTCTTTTCTCATGTGTCTAAGGACAAATTTTCCGAGAAAGATGAATGTCATGTGACGGTGGCAACAATCCCCTCTTAGATTGATCCATATTGAATATCTTCAATATCTTGTCAATGTATGTACTTCAACTTAGGTCAAGCAACCTCTTGGATCTATCACGATGGATCTTAATCCCAAGAATATATGTTGTCTCCCCCAAGTCTTTCATAGAGAAGCATTTATCCAACCACGCCTTAAGAGAATGTAAGATTGGTGTTTCGTTTCCAATGAGTAATATGTTATCAACATATACCATTAAGAAAACGATTTCACTCCCACTAAACCTTTTATAGACACACGGCTCACATTCATTCATTATGAAACCAAATTCCATTATGGTCTAATCAAAGTGAATGTTTCATGACCTAGATGTTTGCTTTAATTCATAAATGGATCTTTGCAACTTGTATACCTTGTTAGCATTCTTTGGAGTCACAAACCCTTCAGGTTGTGTCATATAGAAATCTTCCTGAAGGTTCCCAGGAAGGTTATTTTGACATTCGTTTGTCAAATCTCATAATCATGGAAAGCCGCAATGGCAAGAAGAATTCTGATGGATTTCAGCATTGCAACAGGTGAAAAAGTTTAATCGTAGTGAATATCTTGACACTGTTTAAACCCTTTTGCAACCAATCGTGCCTTATAGGTACTAATTTGTCCTTCCATATCCAATTTCTTCTTGAATACTAATTTGCAACCAACATGCTTTACATCTACTGGAGAATCTACCAAAATCCAGACTTGGTTTTGGTACATGGAATCCATTTCAGAATTCACGACTTCTTGCCACTTCGCAACATCTGTGTCGCTTACTGCTTCCTTGTAGGTTAGAGGATCATTATTATCAACTAATAATGTGTCACCATCCTTAATTACTAAAAAACCATATCATTTTGATTCTCTAACCACTCTAGTACTTCTACGCAGTAATTGTGTCCTTAGAAAAATGTTTTCTTCTATGGGGCTTTGTGGAATTTGTTCTTGTGCCAACTCTTGTGTATCTTAAGCTTGGAATTTATTGAAATCTATCTCACTCTCACTATCTCTTTTAGAGATAAAATCCTTCTCAAGAAATGTGGGGCGTCTGTCAACCACAACCATTTGGTCTGAAGGATTATATAGGTAGTATCCCTTTGTTTCTTTGGGATATCCTATAAAGATACACTTTGTGCCTCGGGGTGCAAGCTTGTTACCTGAAGAGGCATTAACAAATGCTTCGCAACCACACACGTGTAATTAAGACAACACAAGTTTCTTTCCATTCCATAATTGGTATGGTATACCATCTGTTGCTTTAGTTGGCACTCGGTTTAGTACGTATGCTGCTGTTTGTAATGTGTAATGGAAGACTCGCATGCCTCACATTGATCTCACTATGCCCAACAAGATGTGGTTCCTCCTTTCACTTGCATCATTCCACTGAGACGTATAAGGAGTGAGTTGAGATAAAATCCTGAAATTCCATAGATAATTAATGAAGTATTGAATAAGATATTCTCCACCATGGTCTAAGTGAAGTTTCTTAATCTTATTACCAAACTGGTTCTCAAATTCATTCTTGTATTTCTTGAATTTTTCAAAAAAATCTGACTTATACCTCATTAAGTAGACATTCATATCTACTAAAATTATCAGCAAAAGTTATGAAGTATGATTACTCACCCCCTGCTTCAACAATAAATGCTCCACACACATCAGTATGAACTAACTCATGAAGCTCTTTAGTCCTTTCACTTTTCCCACTAAATGGAGATTTGATCATTTTTCTTGTAAACATGTGTGACATACACCAAGTGGTTTTAGTTCAAAAGAATCTAAATATTTATCTTGATGTAATTTAGTCAAATTTTTTTCATTTACATGACCTAGCCAGTGATGCCAAAGTTGAGTGTGGTATGAGTCATGTGAAGTAAGTTCGTTATCGATTGTCATTATTTGATTCGTGGAATCCAACACATAAAGACCATTATTTAAATGTGTTTTACCATAACAAATGCTATTTTTATAAAAGAAACAACATTTCTCCCAAATTTGAAAATAAATCCATCTGTATCAAGTCTGGATACTAGTAACTGAAGACACATAATAACCCTTTAAAACTAAGATCAATCCAATAGACAACGTGAGGTGGTAGTCCCAGATACCCACAACATCAAGTTTAGATTTTTCGGATGCTTGAAGATCTACCTCTCCTCGGTCAATATTTTTGAATCTACTTGGTTCTTGTATTTGAATACATATGTGAGCACCAGAAGTAGTATCTAATACACAATTTTTAGAAAAAGCTAAATTGCACTCAATAACAAACGCATATGGAGCTTCCTCTTGATTCTTTGACTATGAGCAATTTTTCTTCCAGTGGCCCTTCTGGCCACATGTGAAACAGGTCGCATCATGTTCTTTTTCTTTCCCCTTGATCTTCATCTTCTTAGAAGGGCGTGAAGAAGCTTTGAGACCTATTCACTTGCAGAGACTTCACAATGTTGTTCATATTAAAATTCACAACAAAACTGGAGAAGCTCTGAGAGAGTGATGCTAGAATGAGGTTGGTTCCCATTTCTTCGGGGAGTTTAAACCCTAGAACCTCTAAGAGCTCAATGTAACCAATGAGCTTGAATATATGATACCCAACTGGGACACCCTCTCCAAGCTTTCTCTGAAAGAGCGCCTTGGAAATCTCAAATTGTTCATATCTAGCTCTCTCCTAGTAAAGACCGCAGAGGTTCTCAAGCATGTTATACGCATCCATGTTTTCATGAGACTTCATTAGTTCACTATACATCGATGAATGCATCAAACACTGAACATCGACCACATCGCTCAAATGCTTTTCATAGACAATGAACTCTTCATCACTTGCCTCTTTGGGGTAGATCAGACATTGAGGATTCTAGCATGTAAGATTTCTATTCATGACGTAACACAACCCACGGGCGTCTAAACCACTCCTAGAAGTTACTATCAGTTAGGAGGTTATCTTTCTCCATTATTGAACATAAGGATAGTATAGATGGTGAACTTGTCATTTTATTCTAAAATTAAAAAGGGCAGATTATTAGTACTTTTCTTGATTACAAAATAAATAAGATATAATAAATTAAATGTTTTTACTTATTTATTTATTTATTAAATATCTCGCTATTTTATCAAATCTCAATAGCCCCCACTATTGAATCTCAGAATTTCTAGTTGCTTTAACATTCTAATTTCAAGGATCCACATTACTTTTATTAATGGTCCAGACTTTGGTCATGAAAAAGTAATTAAGTAGGCGACATTGCCAACTACAGACTTACAACTCTTTGATCCATTGAGTGGATTCCCCTATCCAAAAATCCTGACTTGGATGTCCTCACATTTTCCTCCAAATTTTCATTGAACAAACTTTGATCATTAAACTCAATACAATCTCAGTTAAGTCAACCCAAAACTCTCATGAAAACTTCCCAATAAAAACGTCCAAACTTCGGTCATATACTACACTTAGTTCTATGGTTTCATTCTCAATAAGTAATGGAAGGTTGGGTCTAGATTAATATTTAATTGAGGGATTTTAATTTATTATGAATAAATTTTATCTTGTTTTATCCTTTACACGTCTTGTTAATATTAAATGAATGTTAATTAATTAACCATGTTTATGCATAATTCATTTATTTAATTTTCATCTTTTCACATTGATTCATTTATTTATTTATGTGATTGTGGTCATGCATCCATAAAATAAATTATTGTATAGAAAAAAATAAATAAATGATTAAATGACTCATTCATGAGCTTTATCTAATGGTTGATTTAATGAGCAGACATTAAATCAACCCTTGACCTAAGGGAAATAACTCTTATTGTCGGTCATGGCATGAGTTACAACATTCCTCATTTCCACCTGTGTATCACTTTGATTGGAATCATTATGGTTCGGTCTTGAACCGTCACTACATGACTTGGGATGCTCCATTAATTACAAATATTTATTACTCACACACAGGTGAGGAGAACCAAAGGATTGGTTAAAAGGGGTTATATAAATATCCTTGAACACGTGGGAACTATATAATAATGGACGGAGAGATGACTCGCAGACCATCATTTAATTTAATATTAAATAAGTGCAAACTCATGTAATAAATTAAATTAAAACATCCAACACATACACAAGTCTCGATCAAGCTCATGAACGGTCATACATGTAACGAATACGTAAAAGTAAATTACTAACATTCATTTCTTTATTTGTTCTTTTATTATTTAAAATAAATGTGTTTGCATTAATTAATTAATTAATTAATTAATTCTCTTTCATCTTAATGATAATCCAATCTTTATTTAAGATATCCTTCATTAATGGCATTCATGGAAAATAAACAGCAAAACCAATGACGACATATTAATTACGTAAATTAATTGAGCATTTAAAATTCTTTAAAACCATTATTAAATTGCGAAACACACAATAGTGTGTCAATCAATAAAATAAGGATTTAATGATTCAATTTTCCAATTTAATGTAATTTTAATTTTGTCCGTTAATAGGAGACAAAACAACGTGTACATGCAGCTACACACCTTAAAGAAATCTGTGGTTCACTTCTCGTTCTTAAGAGGGACAGAGAAGGAGACGTTGAGAGAGAATTCTTTGTGCGCAAGAAGTCTCTATTCTCAATTTTGGATGCTCTACGCAATAGACATAGTCGCATATTTATAGAGTTATGACTTAAGTTAAAATATTATTTAATTTCATACCGACAAATAAATAACATTTACTACCTTCAATAAATCTCATGCCTCATAATAATAATTATACAATTATTATTTTGAGACGCACACCAATTTGCTCAATAAAAAATATTATGTAACGATCTTATTAATTAATATTTGTCACCGGACCCGGTCTTGATTTGTTCGAACTCCTCCAACATTTATTGAATAACCGAATAATTATTTTATTCATAAATAAATATTTTATTCACAATTCGGCGAATAAATATTTATTTAATTTATGCAGTCAATATAACTTGAATAAAATTATTTTTTGAACTTGAGAATAATATTTATTATGTTAATTAAAATCAAGTAGAATTTAATCAAGATCAACGAAAACACTTAGTGTGTGACCCTCTAGGATTCTTTCTCGTTTCCATTAGATGAGTTTGCCTAAAGTCTAAGATTACTGTCTAACAACGGGTCAAGGCACCCAATATAAAGAACTTAATATTGTAACTTCCACAACCACATACGAACGCTCACTGTGTAATATAACATCTTTGTCACAATATTTCAACAAGCAGGTTGTACATTCATGTCACCATCATGTATGCTCAATATTTTTTCTTTGAGTATATGAAATAAACTCGCCGTTACATCATGATCATGGAATTTAATGTGATGGTTCTATTCCAATCAAAGGGTCGAGATATCAGCTTTCATAAAAATGGAAGAGACAAATCTTTCCTCAACTTATTCATTAATGACATGTCACTTGTGACGCGTCCAACTTCACCATGAACTGTTATCGTCATGGTTTACGAAATAAATCCAAATACGTGAGTTAACATGCCTTAATAATAATCTTAAAGTCTAAGGACCATCACACGTTCAAAGATAAGAATATCCGATGACATCAAAACATGCGAAATTTCTACTAGCGGGTCTTTTCTCATAATTTTTCGTCTTGGACATTATCAAATGCGAACTTCATGAGAAGAAATATCATATGCTTATGAGTACACGCAACTAAAAGTCTATGTACTATGTGTCCCATAATAATAAGTTATCCAACGACAAAATATTATTTGAGAATATCGCCATAGCACATCAAGGTTCTCATCATAGTGGAAAACTGTTATGACCCTATCAATGTGACATATACTCTAAAACATTATTACATTAAAATTGTGCAGAACAACAAACAATATGTGATAATAAGTTTTATACATGTAATCAAAGTACAAACAGTTCCTAAGACACCAACTCTAATAGTTATTCCTTGAAATTTTACTGTAGGAATGCTCCTAAGAAAAATTCAGGGGGTGGATAGTTAGTGATAAAGTTTATTCCTTATAAACAGATGGCATACAGTCATTGGAGACTACAAATTTCATACAATGTATTTTATATTCAAAACAGATTACATATTAAATTATTATTGTATATAATAGTGTATGTAATTGGATAAGAATGTGGAAAACACATAGAAATTAGGAAAAAATATGGAACATGTATTTAACATATATAACATCAATTGTTACCTGTACAATCTACATATGCCAATAAATGTGCATTTATGGGTTCTTTATTGCATCTTCATGAAAATTTGATGAAATAGTTTTTATAATTAAAATATTTATGAGTAGATGTATTCACATGATAAGTTAAATGATGGAGATATGACACTAATGGAATAACAATGTACGTGGATGGAATGAATTTAACTATATAAATATTTAGATGTTAAGAGGATATTAATGTATGTAATCAAAATAACTAAACAAGTTTACATTGTCTGTTATTATGAATATAATATTTTAAATATAATGAAAATTTTAAGAAGCCATACCTTTAGGGATTTAATAGCCATGAATATTATTATATAGTATGATAAGTGCGTATATAGAATATGATTGCCCGGTATGATAAATGCGTATGTAATAATATTATACAGGAAATGCATACAGAATATACATAAGGTAAATGACACAATTAACGGTTCAGTGATGAAAGGGAACTTACCTCAGCAGGCCAGACAGAAAGAACAAGCTTCATTGTGTAATGGACTCGATGAATATTGAATCCATTTATGAATGAAGATAATATAAAATCTAGATTGTAAAAGTACAAAAAAACTTAGGGTTGCAATAATAGAAAGAGAAGAGGCCCTGAAAAGCTGCAATAATAAGGAAGAGCTGAGACCCATGAAGGATATGATTTGCTGACATCGACTGTAATGGAAAAGAAGGAAATTGATCCTTTGATGGAGAGAAGAGGCTACATTCAAAGATGAGTCACCCCTGGATTTATGTATTTCGGCAATGAAGATATGGTGATACCAGGAAAAATAAATCATTGGTAAGGGGGGTTGTATTTTTCGCAGTGGAAAAGAAGAAAATTGAACCTTTGATGGCAAGAAGAGATAGTATTTAGAGATGAGTCACCCCTGTATTTACGTATTTCGATGATAGAGATATGGTGGTACCAGAAAAAATAAATCATTGGTAAGGGGGAGTTATATTTTTCACTGTCAGGCACCTATGGAGCAAAATCCAGATGAAGAATAAGATGATACAACATGTTGCTAGGATTTGGCGCATGAAATGGGAGGGAAAATGAAGGTCGGAGGACAGAACTGAAAGGAAGCAGTGTGTGGAGGTAGGGTTGCAAGAGTATGGAGAGCCCGATGGTGCAGAGCCGCATGGAGAATAAGGTGAAGGAGGAGCCGTAGATAGTAGGCATATGTGTGTCGGTAGGTTGAAATCGGTGGAAGGGAGTCGCTAGGGTGGGTATCTTCGACGGATCACAGGAAGGGGGGCATAGGAATAGGGAGTGAGGGGAGTAGAGGGGAGACAGAGCATGGAGACGAGTGAGATGGGGGAGTGGAGAGGGAGACGGGGACGCGGATGGGGATACAGAGGGTTTAGCAGGGAAGGGGAAAAAGCGAGGGGGAGAAGTGCAGCAGAGGAGAAGACATATGGGCTAGGATCCACGAACAATAGAAAGAACTGGTATTCTCCTTTGTGCATTTTCACAATGTTGGATTGGTGTGGGCCGATCTATTTGGATGATGTTGGGTCGAAGCCTAGCAGCTCATAGTGCACACTAGACCACAAGTCTCACGAGTTGAGCTCTGCGATGAGCTCGGGGTTACAGGGGGCAGCACGCCACTACTTTGCGAGTCAGGGGGTGAAATCCCCCGATCCAAATTTTGGGGAACTGTAGTAATTTTGACCAACTATAACGGAGCTAGCTGGGCGACACCGACAGAGCTGTATAGTAGTGAAAATTTTGAGATGGTTATTGTAGAATCTTGGATTTTTGAGCTCCACAGACTTCTAGTGTAACGTCCCTCTTATTATCATTAGTTTTTGAGGGCGGTGGGACGTTACTAAATCTTAAACAACATCCTCAATACGTCAAAGGCTGACAATAAACACCGAGGGATTCATTTACAATTTGGGGGACAATTTTCCCTTTGAAGATAAGCAACCAACCATCAAGCCACTAAATAAAACATTACATGATGCATGATAAAAATGAAGGACAATCCAAGCATTTCATTTATATCAAAAACCAACCAAACAGTAAGTTCCAAAGCAGGGGTGAGTAATAAAACTTAGTAAGTTTTTCCCAATGACTTCTGAACTCACGCAACAAAAAATAGAACATGTTAGAAACATTATATAAACAATTTATATAAAACAATTTCGAAACAGTTTGTATCATAATATAAACACCACCCAAAGTAAATAGTTTTCTAATGACAGCACATAAATAATTCTTTAAATCCTTCAACATTCTATTTAGGCATAACTCATTCCCTTCCACACAACCATACATCCAACCATGCATTGAACCCATGAACATCCCTATACTCGTGAGTGGTGAGTTATCCTTCCACAAAGTCGTCACTTAGTGGACCACTTTGACAGGGGTACTTCACGCTCATATTCGTCCCAACCTTTTTATGGGGGTACTTCACACCCATATTCGTCCCAATGCATATGAACACACGCCACACAACTATGCCAACTCATGCCAAATTCAAGTGTGTTCAATTCATTAAATAAAACATCATTCTTTTTATTGAAAACCATTTTTCCATACAGTAAAACCAACAATTATTTTAAAATCAACATTTTAAAATCATGTTATTAAAACACTTTCTAACAACACCCCAAATTTCCCAATTTCCACAAACCATCACTCGCGAGGGTTTCAACAATTATTTCACAGTGGATAAACAATCAATTTGAAACTAAGCCTTTAAGTTCTAAAATAGAGGATTCGAGAGTGAATCCACCTACCTTAAGATTTTTTACGAAGAGGTGTTGGTACAAGAGATTTTATTCTTATATCATGAGTCTTGGATACAACATACAAAGGCACAGTTGGCAAGGGAGTTTGATATGAAGGACTTGGGACCAGCAAATAATATTCTTAGGATGCAAATTTACTGAGACAGAAATAATGGGAAGATTTGGCTATATCACAGAAGAGTTACTTACAGAGAGTCTTGAAATGCTTCAACATGCAAGACTGTAAGTCAATCTCTACCCCTAAACGGTATGAAAAACATCACAAAATCAGGTTGAATCTCCACGAACCCACTTTAAATCCCTTCCCCTATCAACAATAAGACCAAATCTAAACATATTTGGCATCCACAACCATAGATCTACGCGTAGATCTAAGAAACCGAGATAAAGTGCGAAACAAATCTAAGAAAACATCAAGAACGACAAAAAACGGTCACTTAACATGAGAAATTGGATTCTAATCACCAAGTAAAGCCTTAGGATTGCCTCAGAATCAATGGAAAAACCTTCTTTGACCTTTGGGAAAGCAAAATCCAAAGTTGGGGCCGCATATGGGGAAAAACGAGTGAGGTAAAGGGAAAACCGAGTGAGATCCACTTTTTAAGGAGGTAGTTTCTTGCCACACATAGTTTAGTTGTACGATTTGGCAAACCGTGTGTTAGCCACTTCCTTAAGGATGATCGTGCGTTAGCCACTGCCTTAAGGATGACCCTCACACGATAGGCTCGCACGGTTACTAAATTGTGCTCTAACCGTGCCAAATCTCATTATCCAACAAATACACAACAACACGGTTTCTCCTAGGCCTCCGCACGGTTTGGACAAACTGTGTGCAGCCTGTGCGCCTTCCCTTTTGCTCTTGTCTAACTATGAACGGTTTCCTACAATTTTTGCACGGTTTCAACAAACTGTGCATCACCCGTGCACTTGTAGAAAAGCCCAAAAAACTCTCAAAAAGTTCTCTAAACTCTACCACAAAACTTCACCCATGTACTTTATATATTTAAAAAACATAAATAAAGGGTTACATACCAAAAAACCGAGGGTACTACATCTAGCCACTGGCCAATGTAGTAGCTTGGACTTGAGCGGTCGCAGCACGGTAGCGGTGCAAACTTCCAGTCACCGTTCCTTATAGCAAAGTGGACTTAATGTGTTGTTAGTGGCACAATGATACGTCTTCTTTATTAACTCATTCGAGTTTGGGTTTCTGTGTGTGTAAAACCCTAATCTCCCTATAATTTTGCTCCCAAATTATAGTGAAGTGATTATGTCTCTCAGTGAACATAGGGATTTTTCCCAAAACATGTAAATTATTTTGTTTGTGTTCATCTTCTTCTTCTTTTGTTTTATGTCTTTTATTCATTAGCAAAGCTTTGTCGTTGTAACTCCTGACGTTTTCACAACACACAAGACGCGGTAACTACTAACACAGGATTACTAACTATATACATATAACATCAAGGAAGTAGAAACTAAAATTTAATTAATATGTAACTAAGAATTGTAAACATGTAGACAGATAAAACACTGAAAGACAAATGTTATAACGGGAAAGTGTTTGTCTTAAAAGAAAAGGATTGTTCCAGTAAGTGGAAAAATATAGTATGGGAAAGATAATAAACAACTGAAATGTCACTTATCCATTTCGATCTTCATTAGAACTCAGTTGATTTTCATTTTCTTTATAGCTAAAAGTTCTCAGTATAAAATCGATGACCGGGTTTTAAGCTAAAGAAATATTAAAGAACATTTTTATAAACATAAGCAATTTGGATTAAAATATGCATTTACAAAGAAGTTAACAACTGTTTATGAAATGTAAAAAATGATATACATAGGTCAAAATAACCTTTGTTTATATAAAACATAGTCAAATACAATATAGAAAGAGAAATGAATGATAGAATATATATCAAATAAAGAAAATATAACAGATAGCATTAATTTCATGTTATATCTGAAGGGGTAAGAAAAATTGTAAATATATCTTTTTCAAGTTTCAAAGATAAGGCAACGAAATGAATTGATAGGTTAAGACAAAAAAGACTATTGCAATGAAAGGTGTCCCTGGATGGTAGAGGATTCTTATTAGAACTATTGATTTTCAAAATTATTTCATAAAAAATGACATGAAGGCACAAAATGAGGCATAATTTTATTTATGAGTGAATATTAAGTTGAGGCCTTGTTTCATATAGAAAATATAAGAATCTGAGAAACTTTTATGAAAAGTAAAGAGAACATTCAAGAACATACCTCTGAGACTTGTACATGATTACATAATTGCAAAGAACTTTCATATTGTGTGTTGCAATTAGATGTAGATGATGATATTGCTTACATATTTAGTAAAATAAGACTACATGTATTTGAAAAAACATTTATATTAATTAAATTAAATTTCATGAATATTGAATATAAACTGCACTTTTAGTGTATGATAATGCATACAAAAGGAAATTGTATTCTGCATAAGGAAAAGACATGCATGTTAATATAAACTGCAATATAAACTGCAAGGGAAATGAAATCTCAGTACATGATAATGCAATATAAACTGAAATATAAATTTCTATTTAAACTAAAATTTCAGTACAGTATAAACTACAATATAGAGTGCAATATAAAATGCAATATAAATGGAAATATAATGCCCCCCATGGCTGGCTGGGGTGGTGAGGGTGGGTAGGGGTTTGGGGCGTGGTTGTGGGGTCCCCGAGCAAGCAATTTCTTGCCATTTTCAGTTCGAGTTTGAGTTGATGATAATGTGTAAAGGAAATTATAACTACATATTAGAGGTAAAATACTAATATGAATGTTTTAAGAAATAAATTTTAAAATAAGTCTAACTTTATATGCTTTTATGAATTGAACAACTATAGATACATAAAAAATTCTAAAACTATGTGCCTTAATGCAAAATTGTGTGGGAACAAAGCATGAGAAGTCAAAGAAATATTAATGAAAGAAGAAGAGGACATAGTGACAAAAAACCAGAAGAGGGTATCAACAATTTCAGATGTGCTGACATAAACAAACATGTCTTCAGTCCTCGGGGGAAAGAAAGAACAATCAATGATTAATGTGTAAAACCACACATCCAAAAATACAACGTAAAAACTGAAAATAAAGTACTCTACAGTGTACTGGTTACAGTTAATGTTGAAAAGGAAATCTCCAACTGTTCTCTGATTTTACAAACTCATGACACAACCGTTAACTTACACATTTATAAACAATACATACATATATGTGTATATATACATAGATATAGGAATGAAAAGAAATGGATCTTATAGGTTTAGAATTTAGTTGCTCACTGGTTAATCTTTAATATTAGACATCAAACATGCACAAAAAATGGGTAACTGAATTATTAGTCTTTAAATCGTACATCCAAAATTCAAAGACGAAAAAATAAATATAAAATGTTATACAAAACATAGTTACTGACTAAGTTAGATATGCAACATAAGTGAAAAACATCAAAAATGCAAAGAAAACTTGAAAATAACAAATACAATCAAGTATAATATATTTGTAGTATTGTATTTTATTTTTACAACAAGTCACGTTGATTAGTTTAAAATAGGCTACTAAGTGATTAGAATTGAAGACTACAAATCTAAAATGACGAGAGATAAGTTGAAAATGAATTGACATACAGTATACTAAAAGTACAAGAGGTTGAAAGAAAAATCTATGGAAAATATGTTGTTTTATAAAAGGGTAACTCATTGAGTTTTTTCAGTGGTTTAATCCCCAATAATTTCCTCATTCACTGGCTCAAAAAGATTCTATACAATTTATAATGGCATGGTGCCAATCTACTTTTTACAGTTTCCTCCAGTTGTAGCAATTAGAAACCTCAAACATATTCAATAAAAATCTACAACGATGTAACAACATCCATTTCATTATTGTTCAAATATGTCTGTTAAACACTATTAAAATGGTATGAGGAGATCATATAATAACATGAATGAACCCCATTTCGGCATCTTTGAATCAACAACTTGCTGACCAAAATGACAATAATAAAGAAAATAAGTAGTTGTGTGCAGTAAGGCATTATGAAGAACATACCTCTATGTCTTAGAATCACTCAAAAGCTATGAAATTCATGATATTCAATAACAACTAAGTTCTTAGGGAGAGACAAGGGATGAGGAAAAGAATCGATGCATGAAGAGAGAATAACCATATAAATGTAAGTATCCAGAATAACCTATGCAAGATTACATAACAAATTCTCATTACACAAAACAGTTGAACTTGGAAAAAGAAAGATTATAGTGTGAAAATTTATGGTAATAAAAATTAAATAACTCAAAAAACATCAGGATAAATATAGGTTGCAAGAACATATTTTGACATGCTTGTAACCATTCTTTCCATTGAAATAAATGAACTAATAGTTTGGCTCCTATTTTGAAATTTTGAATTTGGTTGATTTTCTAAAAAGAATTATGGTCAATGAGAAGTTAAAAATTATTTAACATGAAAATAATGATACAAAAAAAGTGAGAAACCACAAGAAAAACAAATCATGTCTTGTTAAAGTTGGTAATGGAAAAGGATTAGAACATTATACACTCTTCAGTATATGAAACTATATCCAATTCTACAATGGTTGGTAAGCTTGAGCTGACACAAAGACAAGTAATATAATAGTAGATGTTAATGATTTTAAATATCAAGTTTAAATTTAAATATAATATATAACATGATATATATACTAACTATGTTATTTGGAAAATGTTCACAAACCTGGATAAGTGGCTGCTTTTCTTTGCCACATCAATAATCTCCTCTCATCTTGCTTGCATGGACATTTTTTTGTAGTTCAATAATAAGTGCAACATATATGTAATAACATGATAGGGAGTATGGTGAAATTATTTTTAAGGTTTATGATAAGTGATAATATTATTAAAAAGCTAATAGAGAAGGAAATTATGAAATAATAAGACATTTGAATAAATTGTAATAATTACAAAGAAATGTAATGGAGTGAGCAATGTACTTGGGTTTGGTGAAATATTTAAAATTAAAAAAAAAAATGCGTTGCAGAAAACATCAATAATTTAATGGTAGTAAAACCAACTGCAAATGAAGCATTTAAAAAGAAATTCAACTATTAATAGTTAGAAAGATTGATATTTGGGATGTAGTGTGTTGTAGTTATGAGAATAAGATGGTAGCCAGATAATGAATTTATAAATAAATCTAGGAATTATACAATTATGCCTGCCAGAAGAAACGTCCGACGATTTCTAGAAATATAACGTGGGACTAGACAAAGAACTCGACATGAAGACGTGATTTTTCTGCAATGAAATCCTGTGTTAGGGTTTCAAATACATAAGATTTGAAACTCGACATGAAGACGTGATTTTTCTGCAATGAAATCCTGTGTTAGGGTTTCAAATACATAAGATTTGAAACTCGACATGAAGACGTGATTTTTCTGCAATGAAATCCTGTGTTAGGGTTTCCAAATACATAATATTTGAAATTGATTTCTTTGAAGTCAATGGGGTAAACAGCGGGTGTTTGAACGTTGTGCAAGTCGGAGGAATACTGCATATTGGGTTTGCGAGAAGGAAATGTGTTGAATATGAGAATAGACAAAGGAAAATCGATTAGAGTTAGAAATAGATTTATCCAATAATGTGTATTGGCGTTTTCTAAAGCATCCAAAGGAAAATCAATTATAGAGACGCTGATGGTGGAAACAATAGGAGGTCGATGATTGAAAGATGACTCACATAGATGAAGAAAATTAGAGGACAACCGACAACAAATAAATTTTATTAAAAATAATTTGTAATGTAACGGCGGTTTATCATTTTATTTAAACCGCTGCTATTTTTTTTTAAATCCTAATTTTGACCCCCTAATTGCCGATCCCCTAAGCCCCAAGCCACCCCCTCCCCCTGACCTCAACACCCCCTACTCCGGATGGCGACCCCCTGACCCCAACCCCCTGCTCCTGACATCAACCATCCTCCTACCCGACGATCCCGTGACCCCGACCCCTTGGTCTTGACGACGACCCCCTTGATCCCCATGACCCAGCTCCCCTGCTCCCCAATCAGGACCTCACATCGACCCCCGCTCCTCGACGATGACCCCCAAAGACATCTACCCCTTTTTCCGATGATTATGACCCCTAACATCATTGAAAGTATGATTGATTGAATTTTTTCAAAGGTTTTAATTAAATTATATAAAGATCTGTATAATTGAGTGTTGTTTTTTTAGGCTTTTTTCTCAGGATGATGGCGGGGTTACGTTGCAGACTTTCCATCGGCGGTTGATCACGATTTTGAAGAGTGGATCCATCTCAAGGTTATTTTAGGTGAGTATTCCCATTTTTTTTTAAAAAAAATGAATAATTATTTATTTATTTCATGTGGCATGATACAAGTGTCCAGGGTGTTGGCGGGGGTGTGGTGTAAGACTTTAAAATTTTACATTTTCATCAAGAGGTAGGTCAATCATTTGTTTTTGTGGTGCTTCCCCATTCAATAATTGTTTAAATGTTTTTAAAATGATAATTTGTCTATTGAGCTCCACAGGGGCCATTATGGGTTGGCTTGGGGAGAATAGTAGTTTTAGATGTTTTTAGATGGGATTTCGTTCAAAAAAACCGATCATTTAGCATGCGGTTTAAGAACACAAGCCACATGTAATTCACCGCTCCTTTTTTAAATGATATCATGAAGTTAATATATTAAACAACAAATACTCTTAATCACGAGTACAATGTATAATTCTTACTATAAGCTACGTAGCTTCAGATTTCATGAAGCTTTCTATATGTGCTACTCTCTTCAAGTTGAGTTTTGTTTTTCAAATCGATTATGAAGATGTTGTAAAACCATAATTGCATGCAATGGTATGATGCATATGGAAACACATGCATCAGATATCACAATGTCGAGTTATTGTTTTGAGATACAAAAAATCTTGATTTGCAAAATTATCAAAGCAAAAGCTAGCTATAGATACAGTCATGATTCTGAAATATAAAATAAAAATTGACAATATGCAAAGCAGAAAAGTTAGAGATCTTTTAGTAGAAGAATTATGTTCATGTATTATTGTGGACTGATAACAGCACACTCGAAATCAAAGTAGCCTCTCTCCTTGGCTCAGTAAACTTATTCCATGACTTCCGACTGTATAATTGTGAGGGGTAATATTTATTCATTTGTGTTGTGTTGTGGGGGATGCCCCTACATAAGAGACAATCCTCATGCAATAGCTCAAGATCAATTGGGTGTTATGGTTCATCAAAATCCAAAATACGAAAACAATGTTACTTTTCAGTTTAATACATAAAAACTGATAAATAGAAACAATGTTCGAGTTGAAATTCCATAATATGGAATAAATCAAATGAATTCAGTGGTGAAAAACACGTGACAGTATTAAATAACAATATTCATGGCAGATATAAACTGTATATGGGCAATGACAATTATATCAACTCAAAATCTTGCAATATTTCTCATCAACAATAGAAATACAATCCGCAAAACATTGATTTAATAAAACTAGATACATTGAGAAATAAAATTCTAGATTGACATATACAATACCATAATCAAACAATAAGAAAGAATAACAAAGCATCAACTATATAACTAGGCCAACACAAAAGCCCAAACAACTTCTAATTTAATTATGCAAATCAAAATAGATTTGGAATTAATTTGAGAAGCGCTTGTTCAACAATTTATAGGTCAAATAAAAGTTCAAATTAAAAGCAATAAAAGGACAACAAGATTTACGTGCTTAGACCATTTGGCCTACGTGCATGGGGCAGAATCATCACTCGTTTTTCACTATGAAAAAGAAAGGAATACAATGAGCAGCCAGAGACGCAAACAAAGCCGGAAAAAGTAGTCTGATACACAAAACATACCATTATATAACAGACAGTGAGCATGTCACCCTAACAAAATGAAAAAAGGAAAAAAAAAATTGACTGGACCAAGACCCCCTTACTCGGGGCTCGGTCAAACCTTTACCGCAAAAGATGGTTGATGCAAGCCTGAAGTCATAATTGTCGAGTCCTCTAAATCTGAAGTCATCAAGACCGTTGATGTCCAAGATCGCCCCTACAATCCAAGTTCACATTCTGTGAACCGGACTTTGCATCCTCCGAACTCTAGAACAAGGATTACTGCCTCACTGCGGTTCATCTCCAACACTATTGCCCCTCTCTCTTAGTAAAAATTGGGTCAACAAACTGGGGACCGGATCAGGGAAGGCCCTCCATGGTCTATCTCCCTCCTTGGTGGAGTTCATATTCCTTGGCGACGTCTGGGACCAAAGGCTAAGAGTTCGGACCGTGCACGTTTCCAGAAACCGCCCATTTTCTCCAGTTTACTCAGAAACAAGTCAAAAATTCAAATAGGGTCGAGATTTTGACCCGTTCTAAAAACTCGGGTTCTTACAATCTCCCCACCTTAACATAGCTCATCCCCGAGCTATCAAACGAAACCTAGAGATGACACCAACCATACCACCCCGTTCAAAGTAACCCGGACTTCCCCAGTCTCAAAGGTCCCGATTAAATTCCTCAAGGGGGCTCCCCACCTTAGGACTCACCTAACCCAGTCTCAACCCAACAAAAATCAAGCCACAAGGTTCACTAACCTATTTTCCGGACGCATAGTCCTTCTGTGACGCATCGTCACCCCTGCACCTCATTGATGCTCTTGTGTCATTCCCAACATCGAACGTATTCCGCACTGCATCGGTGTTCGCCTCCACGAGGTCCTGGTGCCTGGCACCTCAAGTAGCCCGCATTCTCGATGCCCGATGCCCCGATGCCCACGACACCTCAAGTAACCTGCATCGTTGATGCCCTGATGCCCACGACACCTCAAGTAACCCGCATCTTCGATGCCCCTGATGCTACACATCTCATATATATATATATATATATATATATCACGCACCTGATATGGTGTCAATCCCACTAACTAGCATCCAGTTAGTCCACATAGATCATGTGCATCACGTGCACTCAAAACAGACATGCCTCTATAGGTCATGCCAAAACGGAAACTTGGGAATCACGACCACACCGCGGTGTACCTATAACCGTCATTGGCTCACCAGCTTGCTCAGCCTCTGGCAGCTCCACAGTGTGCACCTGGCCTAAAGTACGGCTGCCTGATGCCTGACCTTCCTGTGGTGCTGCTCCAGCCACCGGCCACTGACCCCTCAGTTGGATCCTGTTGTCTCTGTCACGTCCTTCATGTGCAGATGAACCTCAGCTACCCTCTCCCGGTACTGAACCTGAACCAACTCCAGATGCCAATCGTCTGTCCTGGTCCGTGCCTACCAGCTATCTGAGAAGGCTGCCTGCAAAACCTCTTCAGATGCCTGACTTGTCCACATGCCCGACACTCCTTTGGAGGCCTATCGCACTGAGTCTGAAAATGCCTTGGTTGTCCACACTAGAAGCAAGCCACTACAGAACTGCTACAAGGTGGTCTAGCTAAGTCATTGGCCTGACTGCCCTCTTGGAACTCATCCCGTCCTCACTTCCTGCTGTCCGGACCATCACCTGAAGCTGTCGCCCGGCCAACCTGGGGCTTATCCCTCGTATTTCTCTCCGCTATGAGCGCCTGGTTCACTGCCTCTGAGAAAGAACTCAGCCTGAAAATATTCACATGGATCTGAATGGCGTGTCGCAAGCCATCCTCGAAGTGCCTCACCCTAGCCATGTCATCGCTTACCATACCAGGTGCAAAGCAAGACAACTCTGTGAAGGTAGTTGAATAGTCCATGACGGACATGTCTCCCTACTAAACACTCAAGAACTCCCGAGCTCTCTCTGCTCTCAGTGTCTCTGGGTAGAAGTGCTCAAAGAACCTGTCCTTGAAGTCCTTCCATGCCAGTCCCTCGTGCCTACGAGCCTGAACCTGTGCATCCCACCAAAGCTTCACTGGTCCTCTCAGCATGTACATCGCCATCTTGACCCTCTGCCCTGAAGGCGTCTCGAGCTTCTTGAAGATCATCTGCATACTCTCTATCCAGTTCTCAACCACATGCGGACCACCCTCACCCTGAAAAGTGGTGGGTGCTGCGACTGGAACTCCCGCGTCAGATATGCCATAGATGGCTCTGTACCCTGCGCGCCTCTGTCGATCCCCTGCAAGACACGCACTAGTCTAGTTCGGAGCTACTTGTCGAGCCATGGTCCAAAACGCTACCAAACTCGGCTGGTGTCCTATCTGTATTGGATCCTGAACCTGATCTTGTCCCTGAGATTGTACCTGTGGCTCCTGCTCTGCCTGCACCGGATCCTGAACCTGATCCTGCACCTGCGGCACTGTACCATCTCTTGTCTGACGCTCCATCTGAGTCGTCCAAAAAGGAACCCGCTGAATACCATAAATGGCCAGACAACCCATATATATATATATAACAATATATATTGAACATAGATAAGGAAAGCAGTAAAAGGAAGTGCATAACTACTACCCTTACTCTCCCCCACCGCAACCCATGCCCCACGGCATCTCGACCGCATGGCCTCCTTACCTGCCCCTATCAGGGCCAAGTATCAAAAGTACCTTAGGCCATGCCCGTCCTGACAACTAATGTTACCTCAAACTGATGACCGAGTCGCCCTATCCTAGTGATCAAAATCACCTCAACTAAGTACCTGCCTGCTCTCATAAGAGCCAGAACCAAATATCCTATCACATGAAATTCTATAAAAATATAAAGCATGGAATAACACATTGCAACAACAAGAAATTCTATCAGGAATTTCACCTATTTCACATTTAAGAGCATATAAAGCATGGAAATTGTTTTTTATTCACATGGTATTATCACTTCACAAAGCATAAATGTAGTTATGAAATTGAAATACCCTAAAAATGTTCCTATCAAAAGCCAAGCAAACGTGCCTTGCCATACCGGGCCAAGGTCCAAGTCTCACTTACCACTCCAAGTCAAGGGTTACATATCACAATCAATAACCTCACACACCAAGTGAGCCACTGAGGTGGAAATCATATAAACTGTAATATGAGAAAAAAGCAAACAACAATTCCCACCCATGGAAACTTGGTCCATCCCTCGTACCTGGGGCTGCAGGCACCCAAGCACAAGCTAGAAACTCAATTCCATTAACAACCTATCTCCTGTCTACCATATCCCAAATAGTAAAACTAGCAGAAATAAAAGAAAAGTCTCAATCTCATCAGTAGCCAGTAAAACGATACTACTAAATCCCTATCAAGAACCCCTTTGATACCACTTTGTAATGACCCGGACCCGAACAACCACCCAAACAATGCTAAACAGGTCAGGTGCTACTACCTTAGGTGCACCTCCCCGAACACCAAAGGCTGCCGACTAGTAGTGAGGGTTTGATAGGTATAATGGGGAGGCTATACCCTCTTGGAGGATAATAATAATGGCACTGGTCCTAGTATAATAGTAAAGATGCAGCGAAATAAATGACTCAGCAGACTCGAACCAGACCCGCAGAGTGGAAGCACATTCAATATCAATAAACAGCGGAAACAATAAATATAAACAACTGCAGCAGAAATAAACATAACAGCATGCTGATCACTTGTAACTACTATAGAGCAACAAACATGCATCCAAAGCAGGTCATACATATCTGAATATAAAAAGGCGCCAATGGATAACCAACTGTAGCTACAAGAAGTAAGCATGCTGATACAGAAAAGAAAACAAAATAGAGTAACTCCAGCTAGGTAAGACCTCAAGGTCCATACCATCTCCATGCAACAACTAATGCAGCCCAGCTCCTAAACCTGGCCTCTTTTCTGAACGCAAATCCATAAAGTCTACAGGCGTCCCGAAGGGCCCGTGCAGGGTGTGAGACAAATCTCAGTAGGATACCACCCAACGATGCAAACCTAATACAAGTGTTTAAGCATGCATGCATTTATAAGAAAGCAGTAAACAAAACAATGCACAAATAAACACAAACTCCACTGGTGCTCAGCAACCACCATGGAGTGTCACCTGCTTTGGCCAACGTCGGAATCTCTATCATGTAACCCAGCACTATGTGCCCCCTGACACCACGTGTCTCAAGTACTGACGTCCCGAAGGCACGCCCAAGAATAGTAACCTGGCACATTGTGCCTCCTGACACCTCATGCCTCAAGTACCGATGTCCTGAAGGCACGCCCAAGAAGTAACCCGGAGGAACAACGATGTCTATCCTCAAATAAATAACTGGAGGGATAGTGATGTCTGCCCTCAAATAAATAGCCAGAGGGTCAGCGATGTCCGCCCTCATATCAAGTAATAGGAGGGACAACGATGTCTTCCCTCAAATAACGACGAGCCTTTTCCCCCAACTCGATAGCCTAAATGCTATCCCCTGAAGGCTCCTCACCTCCCACGTGGTTTTCTACGGAAAACACCCCCAACAAAAGAACCTAAACCGCATCTACAGGGCCCTATACCCACATGAGTGGTCAAAACCATCTCATCGTGGAGTATCTCTGTGTGCACACTACTAAAAGTTCTGGGTGAGCAGTAATCACCAAAATAATACCTAAGCCACCACACATTTGACACCTCGTGTCCCTGCGACCATGCCGCTCAAGTCTGATGGTCTCGTCATCTAAGTAACCTGGGCCATGCCCAACCTGTGATCAACATCACTCAACAATATCCGGGTCATGCCCAACACCACCCAAAGGGTCCATCATATGCAATTCAACAATTGTATGTATAACATATTTAAACAGAAAGCATAAATAGGAAAAACATTCTAAACAGTTGAATTGTACTATGAAAGGTGTTGTCCCATACCAGCACTGAGGTATTGAATGCCTCTAAAAATTTATATTAGGCTTCATAAATTAAACTCAATAGTTTATAACAATATAATTTAAATTTAACCATTTTGGCATCCCCCGACCAAAATGCCCCAATGAGCTATGACCCCTCGCCCGGCCCTGCTCAAGAAAAACTAGTAACTTGGCATACCCAAAGGCATCCCACAGGTCCAATAATCAATGTAATAAGCAATATCATACAATACTGGGTCCCGCTCAAAATACCCCAAAACGCGCCGAAGGCCGTGCCAACCGAATGACCACAAAAACACAAAAAGGGGTATGCACCGCCTACCCAAGACTCGTACGATGCTACTCCTCCGGTAATAGCCTCCAATTTGGTCTAAAACACGGTAGATCTACAAAAGAGTCAAAACCGCTCAAACCCCTATAACACGTTCTAGAACAAAAATCAAACAAAACGGATCAAGGGGAATCGAGGCCTTACCGAGGGGGTTCCAACGCATCTAACTGTGATCGAATATAACGACCCATACTTTACATACATTTTTAATACTTCAAAATTGAAGCACACTTATTACAACATATGACAAAACCACAAAGGACCGTATAGGTATAGTGTCTTTAGAAACTGGGAAACATAAACAACTGGTTCATAAATCTTCTACAGTGTCTCCCATTTATTTCATCATATCTAGGGTCCCAATTAGCATATTCTACTTAATATCCATCTTCATGACCTGGGTAAAAGAAAACATAAAAGGGTGAGCTCAAATGCTCAGCAAGGGCAAATAAAGGAAATAAAAATCATATCATATCTTTTTGAAAATCATAACCTGCAAAAGAGATCATAATATCTTAACATGGAATATATCATAGAAGTGAAAATGAGATCCCCATAATCATAACATGAAACTTGAAACTTTGTGGTATGCACACATAATCATGGAAAATCATTTCTTGTTAGTCATGACTCATTGCCAAGACTATCTTAGCGGACAAAGTCCATTTCTGAATCGGGTTCACTCATCGTTTCAGTCCTGTATCACTGAACCGAAATAACCTTCCGTTCCAGCCATGTCTATCTCATGAGATATAAATCCTTACCCAATGAATTGGAGGAAGATATAGGTCCCACCCATCTTATAATGAATCCTTTCTTATGTGTGCCACATAATCATAAATCATACATCATCGCATAACACATGTAACAAAAATGGGATTCTTGAAACATCATGACATCATAAATCAATTCATATAAGATAAAGGAATTCATAAAAATAATTCCATCACAACATGATCAAATCAATGTAATAATAGGGATAAAAACATAACCCTTTATTATCTTAGATGGAAAATAATTTTGATAAAACACTTGAACTCCATTCTTGAGGAAAATATCCTTTCTTCTTTAAAAACATTTTTCCTTTCTTAACATGTCATACGAATTTAATCTAAAACAAGGTGATTAAAAATAAACTTGAAAACTTGTAAAGGAAGATTCTTGGAAATAATGTTTTAAAAATCCATTCATGCCGTATAAGTTAAAAAAACATTCTTCGTACTTTTGTCGGAAAAGTCAAAAAGTACCTCGTACGAAAAACGACAAAAGATTCCTTCTTTACTAAAAACTCACCGAAGGGTAAAATTGGATTTAAACTATTGTAAGTGGATGGAAACAATATTACATATTGAGGGAACATGGATG
The DNA here is from genome assembly GCA_963277665.1 of Viscum album. Lineage (NCBI taxonomy): Eukaryota > Viridiplantae > Streptophyta > Magnoliopsida > Santalales > Viscaceae > Viscum > Viscum album. The sequence continues at coordinate 347,823,244 of OY728158.1, read as the reverse complement.
TGGATGATAAAATAAACCCCAGTAAATACCAAAGTATAAACAATCTCGGATAAAAATGAGATTGTGATATTTCCCTTACCTTAGGTCCGATTTGCTTTGTACGTGTCCGAAGCTCCTGTATAATGGTTTAAATAATGTTATTGACTTATTCCAGAATCATACATATTGATATGATATCATATATGGTCATATTCTTAGCTTCTTGTTAGTAATATTTCATTGTTACTTGTTACTCGGGTCTTTATTGCCTTTTGTTCTTATGCGTGTTTTGCCGAATACATTCTTATTCTTCTTTTAAGGTTATAGATACCTTATATCCAGAATGGTATTAGTGTAACATATATCATATTTATTCATTCAATTCATTTATATAATTACTATGTAATGATGATCATGTAGAACGAGTCGCATCACATCGTGGAGACGGTATTCCGTACGTACGCACGAGTGATGATATCGTTCCTATGATCGTGGAACTGTATTGGAGTATATATATATTATTTCAGTATCAATATTACTTTATAATAATCATAAATAGTTACTCATTACACCATTATACCCATCCTTGTAAAGTGATGGTGGAAAAATAGATTACACCACGGCGTGGAGACGGTATTCCGTACGTACGCACGCGCGGTGATTTCATTTTTCCGTAGGATGGATAGAAGGTGAATTAGGGTTGTTTCATATTTATAATAATATATCAGTATGTAAGTAATACTGATGTTATTACTTTATCATGAAACAACTAAAGAAGAAGAAGTTGAAGAAGAAAGAAATTGAAAAGATCGGTAATGGATATTACCTCTTCTTTGGAACGCCTCTTTGAATCCTCCACTTAGGGAACTAAGATTGGTCTTTGAAGGAGACCAGGACCTCTAGGATTATTCTAGGGAAGTGGAGAGGAGAAAATTTCAGGGGTTGGCTGAGCTTGAGTGCTCAAATTTGTGTGAGGAGGAGGGGGAGGAGGTGCCCTTTTATAAGGGAGGAGAGGGACACCTTAGGAATATCTCAAAATATTATTTTATATTAAAGTCAAAATCGGTTTATAATGGTTCCAAAGGGTCTTATTTCGAAGATAAAGTGGGTATGGGTCGAAATACTATCAACCAATAGGATTTAGACAAGTTTAGGGTATTATTTTAACCTTATCAATTAGATTTAACTCTAAGTTAAATAATTTAACTTTTACCGTGTCTTGTTGTTTTCTTTCACTATAAGATTAATACACTTACTATAACATGCCAAAAGAACCCCAAATTGTTTATTATTAATATATATATCCTTATTTAAGTCATTTGGCTGAACCTTAGATTTTTAGGAATAAAATAACAATTAATAATATAATATTTGATTTAAAAACTATTTTGTGTCAATTTTGACACTATTTGATATATGATTTTTGTGAAAGTCATAACAGAATTATATGTTCGAATAAAGTTGATTAAATCAACAATAATATATCATAGTAACCTATAAAATTAGTGTAATTCATAAAAAGCCTCAAATGACATTTATTTTGGTGTTTATAACACCAATTATGTCAATATTTCATTAATAAGATAATTACTGCATCATCATTGTGTCATAAATAAATTAAATTATTTAATTTCTAAAAATTATAAATAAAATACCATTATGTAGGAAATCTTTTTATCTTTCTAATGAATATTTATAGTCGAATTTATCTTATGTATAGACCCATATTAAAAATGATTTACTTATTAAACTTTGATTTTAACTATTTTAACCCTTCTTTAAATAAATTAATAATAAATGTCATAATCTAATCCAAGTGGGCCTAAATGGTCATATTTTATTCCTAAGTTTGTTTTTGGTCGAATTAAACTTGTCCAATAGAATTAGGACATGTGTTAGGGTAATAGTAATATCATATTTACCCTTAGTTACCCTATTTACTATTAACCGCGGTAAAAAAAGTAAAAAGTTACTATTCACCAACAAATTATTTTTATCTCATTGAACCACATTTTACTTACTGATATCAACCGTGTCTATCGGATTTTTGAAATTCCATTCACAGAAGTGGTAAAATTAAGTTTTATGCAAAATTCAGTTTTTAACCTACCACTTAGTGGTTTCACTATTCATCAAAAATTGAAAGTTTTCAGAAAAATACCAAAATTTCACCCTAGGCTAATTTCGATATTCTGAGTCCAAAAATGAAGTCCATTTTGAAAAATAAAATTTATAAAATTTCAAAAAGTGGTTATTACTATTCATAACGGCTAGTTTTAATAGCATATTGTTGTTTAGTGAAACTCGGTATTGCGTACAACGCAAGCTATCGAGGAAGGTCGCGATTGCGTGTAAAGCAAGCCAAGCAAGTGTTGTGTAGAAAAGGATTCCTTTGATGATTTATATAACATAAAAGTATCGGGTGTTACATTCTACCCCCCTTAAAAAGAATTTCGCCCTCGAAATTCGTCACTTTGTAACAAACAGATGAGGATACTTCTCTCTCATCATATCCTCAAGCTCCCATGTAGCTTCTTCAAGTTGGTGGTTCCTCCATAAAACTTTCACCAATCGAGTGGTCTTATTTCGTAGGACTTTTTCGCTATGATCCAGAATCTCTATCGGTTGTTCTTCATAAGAAAGATCTGGCTCCAGCGGTACAACTTCTGAGCTGAGTACATGTGAAGGATCAGGTATGTACTTTCTCAGGAGAGATACATGGAACACATCGTGAACTTGAGAGAGATTCGGTGGAAGTGCCAATCGGTAAGCTACCTTTCCAACCCGATCCAGTATTTCGAAAGGACCGATATATCTAGGGCCCAACTTCCCCTTCTTTCCAAATCTCATAACCCTCTTCCAGGGAGATATTCGTAAGAACACTTTATCACCCACTTCAAACTCTAGGTCTTTTCTTCGGTTGTCGGCATAGCTTTTCTGTCGACTCTGAGCTACTCTTATGTGTTGTTGAATAGATCTGACCTTTTCTGCCATTTCATCAATGAGATCAGGTCCTAATAGCTTTCTTTCCCCAACTTCATCCCAGCAAGTAGGAGTCCTGCATTTCTTTCCATAGAGAGGTTCATAAGGAGCCATCTGAATACTGGAGTGAAAGCTATTATTATAAGAAAATTCCACCAAAGGTAGGTGTTGATCCCAACCTCCTTTGAAATCCATAGAGAAAGCTCTCAACATATCTTCTAGGGTTTGAATTGTTCTCTCAGACTGACCGTCTGTCTGGGGATGATAAGCAGTGCTGAAACTCAACTCTGTATCCAGAGTATGCTGAAGACTTCGCCAGAACTTCGAGGTAAATCTCGGATCCCGATCAGATATAATAGAAAGTGGTACTCCATGCAATCTTACCACTTCCTTTACATATATCCTGGCAAGCTGATCTAGAGAGAAATCCTCTCTAATAGCAATGAAGTGTGCAGACTTTGCAAGACGATCAACTATGACCCAAATAGCATTATTGCCTTTGGATGTTTTAGGAAGTCCGGTGACAAAGTCCATAGTGATGTTTTCCCATTTCCATTCGGGTATGGGTAATGGTTGTAACATCCCTTTAGACTTCTGTCTCTCATCTTTAACTTGTTGACAAACCAAGCATCGAGAGACATATTCAGCAACATCTCTTTTCATGTCATCCCACCAGAAGTACTCTTTCAGGTCCCTATACATCTTCGTGCTTCCAGGATGAATAGAGAATGATGAACTATGAGCCTCATCCAGCAGCTCCTTCTTTAATTCGGGGATGGGAGGAACACAAACCCGATTCCTGAACTTTATTATCCCATCACAATCAAGGTTGAATTCAGGAACATTTCTCACCTTCTTTTGTAACTCGACATCTTCTTTCCGTGCCTCTTTAATCTTCACATGTATAGATGGTTGAACATTCATTTGAGAAAGATAAGATTTTTCCCCTTCCATTATAATTCCAAGATCCATCTTTTGTAAATCCATAAATATTGGATCTTTTGTGATCCTCATCATGGATAAACTAGCATGTTCTTGTCGACTTAATGCATCTGCCACCTTGTTTTCTTTCCCAGGGTGGTAATGGATTGAGCAGTCCTAATCCTTAATCAGCTCCAACCATCTTCTTTGGCGCATATTCAGCTCCTTTTGTGTGAAAATATACTTTAAACTCTTATGATCAGTATAAATATCACACCTTTCACCATAAAGGTAATTCCTCCAAATCTTTAATGCAAAGATTACCGCAGCCAACTCCAAATCATGTGTTGGGTAATTTTGCTCATGGATTTTCAACTGTCGTGAGGCATAAGATATAACCATATCATTTTGCATAAGAACACACCCCAATCCCTTCTTGGATGCATCACTGTAGATCACAAACCTTTCTCCACTACAAGGCAGTGTGAGCACAGGTGCACTGGATAACCTTCTTTTCAACTCCTTGAAATTCTCTTCACATTCCTCTGTCCAAACAAACTTAACTCTTTTCCGAGTCAACTTGGTGAGTGGATTAGATAATCGTGAAAAATCTTTTACAAAACGTCGATAATATCCATCCAAACCAAAAAAACTTCGGATCTCAGTTACTGTTGTTGGTCTCGACCATCTTTCGATAACCTCTATTTTTGCTGGATCCACAGATATCCCCTCTTTTGGGATTATGTGACCCAAAAATGCAACTTTTTGAATCCAAAATTCACACTTGGTAAATTTTGCATAAAGCTTATCCTTTCTCAGGGTCTTCAATATAATTCTCAAGTGATCTTCATGATCTTCCTTGCTCTTTGAATAGACAAGAATATCATCTATAAAGACTACCACAAATTTATCAAGATAGTCTCTAAAGACTATTCATTAGAACATGAAGATAGCAGGGGCATTAGTAAGACCAAATGGCATCACTATAAATTCATAGTGTCCATACCTTGTACGGAAAGCCGTCTTTGGTATATCCTCCCTTTTGACCCTTAATTGATGATACCCTGAACGAAGATCAATCTTGGAAAAGTATTGATCTCCGCGTAGTTGGTCAAATAAGTCATCAATGCGTGGGAGAGGATATTTGTTCTTGATAGTGATCTTGTTAAGTTCTCGATAATCAATGCAGAGTCTCATTGATCCATCTTTCTTCTTAACAAATAAAACAGGTGCTTCCCAAGGTGACGCACTAGGGCGTATGAATCCCTTATCAAGATTCTCTTGGAGTTGCTTCTTCAATTCCTGCAACTCAATTGGGGCCATTCTATAAGGTGTCTTTGAAATAGGCAAAGCACCCGGTACGAGTTCTATTGAAAACTCAACTTCACGATTTGGTGGAAGACCCGGTAATTCCTCCGGAAAGACATCATCAAACTCCCGTACGATGGGCATATTCTTAATCGTAAGTTTCTCGCCAACCATTTGAGATAAATAACCTTCATTTAGTGGAATCAAAACCCATAAGATGGAAGGAATTTCCACTGGAAGGTTATATTCATCCTTGCATCGATAGACGATCGTAGATTGATCTGGAATATGAAATGTGACTTCCCTTCTTTGGCAATTGATATGAGCTCCATGTAGAGAAAGCCAATCCATGCCAAGAATCACATCAAATTCCACTAAAGGAAGGATCACATGATTTGCAGGAAGCACTTTCCCACAAACTTCGATCGGAGAAGAATTATAAACTTTTGATGCGACTGTTGTGCCATTAGGTGCTGTCACAGCTAAATCAACATCTAATTGTTGAGGTAATACGGTGATACCCTTAGAAAATTCTTTAGAAATAAAGGAGTGAGTGGATCCAGAATCAAATAAAACATTTGCTACTTTAGAGTGGATGGTAAGTGTACCTTTCACCACTTCGTTATCGTACTCCACATCGCTGATAGAAATTGTATGTGACTTTCCTTTGTCTTTAGCCTTAAGATTTTGTTGACGTCGACCATCATCATCAACCCTTGGATTTGGGCATTGATTGGCATAATGCCCCATCTCCTTGCACTTGAAACATTGAAGTGCAGTAGGTTCATTCTGTGTATCCCTTCCTTTGTTTGCGTCATTAGACATCTTATTCCCATTATCACGGCATTCAAATGCTCGATGACCTTCCTTTCCACATTTAAAACATTTACTTGTCCCTTTAAGACAACTCCCTCCATGTTTCTTTCCATACTTTGAGCATAAGGGAAAGCTCATCTTCTTTTCAGTGTGCTCTTTAGATTTTCCTTTGAATTCCATCTTCCTCTTCTTATCAAACCCATGTGACTGATGGGTTACTCCAATATCCATCTCGACTTTGAGAGCACATCGAACGATTTCCTCGTAGCTATTGAAGTCCCTTATGGCTAACGCCCTTCGAAGACTTGGTTTTAAGCCACTAAAGAATCGATCGATCTTACTCTCAGGTTGGATAATAATACCAGAAGCGTACCTTGCAAGTCTTGTAAAATTTGCTTCATAGGTACCAACAGATTCATCATCCCTTTGCTTCAGTTCAAGAAACTCTTTCTCCATCTTTGTTCGGAGAATACGAGGGAAGTACTTATTGAAAAATAAGTTCTTGAACTCTTCCCATTCTATAGACTCAATTTCATCCCTTTGCCTTGTATTCTTAATAAGATTCCACCATTGATCAGCATCTCCTTCCAAATGATACACTGCTAGGATGACTTTATCATGCTCAGAACATTGAAGAACTGAAAATATTATTTCAGTAGTACTAATCCATTGTTCAGCAACTAATGGATCAGTAGACCCGCTGAAAGAAGGTGGACGCTGCCTCATGAAGGATTCAACAGAATGTTGCTCCTTCCTTTGCTCGTTTGGAAGTCCTGCATGATTCATAGTGAAAGTGCGGCCGATTGTCGCCTATCGACCGGTCAAAGTTCCGGTGCTCTGCTAATGTGTATAGCAGCACTCGGGTCGAATCCTCGGCGATGATACTTTGTAGTAGTCATTTGTTTGTAGTTGATTGTATTTTGATTAGGGGGGTTTGTTTGCAGAGCTTAATTGAAATGATTTATGGATGATGTTTGATTTACCAAATTGATAAAGATTGGGGTGAGTTCATCATTAGGTTATTTAAGCTTGTGATATCCTCGAGCTTTGCTTTATATTGCATTTAAATTAACACCCATGTCACAAGATGATGTTGATTAGAATTCTTAAGTGTTAAGGCTTTAAACCAAGACTTAACTTAACTTAAGGTTATAATCTCAATCAGATCTTATTTATGGTTGTGTATTTATGGTTCCAATAATCCCTGGAAACCACATGTTAAACAAAACAGGTCATTAATCCATGGCATGTTAAGTCCAACATACACAATGTTAATTCAAAGAATATTCATCGAGCAGAAGCTCTCAATCACTTAACATACCTAAATTATAACTCACCCCAATGAGAGATTTACTCAGCCATTTGGGTGACTAATAATCTGGTTATAATGATTATGATTATAAATTAATAAGAGAAGAAAAAGAAAGGGATAAGAAAAGAGTGGTACGTCGACACACACACACAAACAATGATGATAATTAAAAACGAACTTTCGATTGAATGAGGAAGCTAAAGAAGGGAAGGGGATTGAACTGAATTTAAACTATTTTAAGAACATTAATATTAAAATACAGAAGTTTGAAGAGAATAAGAGATATTGAAGAAGTAACTTGCATTAAAACAGAATTACAAAGAAAGAGAATTACAAGATTACAAAAATGAAGAACACAAAAGTAAGTGAAAAGAAAGAGAGGAGGAAAGGTCTCTCAAGTGAAAACTTGAGTTTGGCAGGTCCTCCCAAGCCTTTGGCAAAGCTTTTTTCGTGCCAATATGATCTCCTCTCTTCTGAAATGCCAACCCCTCTCAAGGAGAGAAGGGAGGAGTATTTATAGCCCAAGGAGTGGACTGTTTGCATTCCCAATCTGTCCCTCCACTTGCATCGCCAATTTTGCAATACAGACAGCCGAATCTTCAAATATCTCCTTCTTCAAAGTTGTATAAAATAATGTTGGCCGACTAATCTCAAAATCTGGAGTCATTTGGACGTAAGGATAAAAAGTTATGGCCGGTTGAATAAACAAACTTAAACTGTCCATTTCAATCCAGTCTTTTTGAAGTCCATAATGTGAAAGGGTTTTTGAATATTAAGATGCCTTCAAATACGAATGGTTGATTCAACAAAGTCGGCCGCCTATATCTCCTCTTTCACACCGCAAAATATCATCTCGATTTGATTCTTACATCAGGAGATATGTCATGCATACTAAACTGATTTTAATTCTAGGCCATAATGGTGGTCTGGACTTCAAAGATTCATTTGGGCCCCTTTTACTTAGATTTGGGCCATGAAATTTTTATCCAAGATGACATGTAGTGTCCCACGAATTATGGTGGAGATTTAAGGTTTTTGGACTTCTGTATTGATCCCAGTAAATCAATCTTCAAGGCTGGTCCAGTTTGTTCACAGATTCTTTGGTCTTGTTTATGAGGACTATATGACCCTTCAAATGGAATAATTGGATCATGGTGCCTTCTAATGAAATGTTGTATATTGAAAGTAGAATCCTAAAAAGTAAGAACCACACAATTTGGATCAGTATAGTGACAGTTATTATTAAAACATTAAACTGACTCAATTGGACTACTTCTAAAAATGCTCAAATATTATACTTAATATTAAAACATTAATATTTCACACAAATTATGCACATTTCATATAAAATAAGTAAAGGGGGAATATAATAAGTCATGAAAATATTAATAACATCAACTCCCCCACACTTAGATTTGCGCGTGTCCTCATGTGCAACAAATATAAAAACATGACAAAATCATTTTCACTCACCAACAAATATTAAAATTTTGTTTTCTCCAATCAGGGGAGGTTTAGACTATTTCACTCATCCATATTGAATTCCATAACAAATTTGGTTCACAATAATGCATCAGAAACAATTAATTTTTTCATGTTCAAGGTTTGAATTGGAAAATGTAGTCACTCAAAACTTACTCCTCTCAAGATGATAAAAATGTATTTTAGGAGGTTCACTCATTCACCAACAAAAAGTTTAAATCAAGAGTTTGTAAGAGCTCTCAGCTTACATTCCCAAATATAATGTGTACAAGAATCAAGAGGTCTTTTAAGGGGTTTTTCAGTGGCTATGGGATGGTAGGTATATAATGTCCAAAGGAAAAGAGGGGTTAAAAACACCAACATGGAAAAATCAATGCACATTTGTTTTTTGAAATTTGATTTGAAAGGAAATAGAAACACATATTTACAAGGGCATGAATGTGTGATGAATGAAAAGTGAGGGAGATAGAAAATGGAATAGGGTGAGATGATGGAATATGTACAACATGGAAGACTTACAATAATGACACAATACAAGATGATTCAAGTGTTCTTTTTTTTCTCTCTTTTTGCTCTTTTTTTTCGAAAGTTGTGCTTGAAACAAGTCTCACAGTCATCTCCCAACCCATGCTTGATCTCCTCATGGAACTAATTTTAGTAGTTATAACATGATCAAAGGTTGATGATGAATGATTTTTGACCCACCCAAGACAAAACCCATTCCTTTTTTTTCATCATTTTTTTAATATAATTTTTTTTCATTTTTTTTGAACACTTTTCAATGACTTTTGTACAAATGACAATTACACATATACACCCCAAAGCTCACAGAATTACAACCTCTCCCCCACACTGGAATTGATGCTTGCCCTCAAGCATAGGATGACACATTGAAAATCAATGAAAGTACGCCCAAAAATGAAGTCCATTCCCCCCCACACTTAAATTTCAATAAATTGTACAATGAAAATCCATGAAGATGTTGGGTGGGACAAGGTATTAGGCTTGTAATGTGGCTATCAAAAGAAAGGTTTTCATAGGCTCAAAGGGGCTTTCAAAAGTAGGATCAATGTAAGGGTAACGGGAGGCTATTTGGCTATTCTGATTCTCATGTGGATTAGAAAATGCCTCTATCATATTAATGCACACAAAAGATGGAAATTAAGCTAGAAGGTCCACAAACTCAAGACTCACAATCAGTGGTGAAGACACACAATGAAAAAGATGGCCATAGATGACCTTGGCATGAAGGCTAATGTTATTCCTCACGGTAGGGGAGAATCATTTTCCACCAAAAATTGTTCATTCAAAATGTTTGTTATTGACACAAAATTGTTTACCGAAGTTTGAGATAAAAATTCAATATATTTGAGTTTAAAACAAGCCTTTTGACTCCCCAAAATGGTTGTACAAAATTTCAATATTAGATGATGAGTAATTATGACACCCCTTTAGTTTTAATTTTCATTTTTTTTAATTTTTTTTAATTATTTTATTTTTAATGACACATCCACACAAAAGAGAAAATAGAAAAAAGGTTGTGGAAGAATGTTGTAAAAAAAATGAGAGGGAGAGAGGAAGAAGAAGAAATAGAGAGAAGATGAGAGGGAAAAGAGATTGAGAGAGAGAGAGTTAAAGGGAAAGAGGTGCCCCCTGGTTTGGATTTGGTGGGTTTCCATCTCCATATAGTGGTGGGTCGGCTAGAGAATTTGGGGATTCAGTGGAAGTTGAGGTGGTTCCAGGACAGTGGGACGTTACCTGAAAAATAAAATTCATTATTCATCTAATGAAAATCTAAAAAGAAATTGAAATGCCATAAAAGTAAAAGAAAACATGGGTTGCCTCCCAAGAAGCGCTGCATTTATTTGTCTACAGCTGGACAATTGCAGTGGACTACCCATAGTCTGACGGTGGCCATCGTATTTTCTCAACTCCAGTGTGCTTCCAGAAAAAAATTTTCTTTGGGAGGCCTGATGATTCATTGGATAATTTCTTCCCATCCTTGTTGGTGTGATTGCAATTCAATGGGGTTGGAAAGAGAATATTTCTATCCTCACTTTGGTCTTCAACCTAAGGAATGATTTTATCCACAAAGTGATGGTTTTCTATTCTTGTAAATTCAGGAAGATGGCTCAATTCTAATGGTTCATTTATGTAAGTATCAGATAACACAGAACTACAGTATGATATCCCAATTGTTTTTGACTCATTTATTTCATCACTTACCGATGTAGAGTAATGGGGATCAGTGGAGTCATAAGACTGAATACAATTTTCAATATCCTTTATTTTGATGTTGTTCACCAAAGAATGGTCAATTTCAACCTCACCAGTGATCACTTTATTAATTAGGGTAAAAATATCACAAACATCACTACCATCAGGACAATATAAACACATTGGTTCAAGGTTCACTTCACATATAACAGAATTTTCAGAATCATGGATAGGAAAGGATGAATATGGGATAATCTGATCTGAATCAACAAATGAGCATTCTAGTTCATTTTCCTCATTACCATCCATGTTGGAGCATTGGAGGTCAGAGGTGAGATGGGATTCCAAAGAGTTTTCAAGATCCTTTAGATCAATGGAGTTTGCATTTGTAATGTCAACATCAATTTCACCATTAATCACTTGGTTAATGAGGATACAATATTCACAAACTACTCTATTAGTAGAACAGGGAGAACATGATGGATTAGGATTCAACACACTCTTAGAGGGAGTTTCAGAAACATGGATTGAGAATGCAGAGTGATCCTCAGATGGGTATCGCATGGCTTGGAAAATGTTGAACTTGACCAGTTGGTCACTGAATTCCATGGATAAGATGCCAACATAGACATCAATTTTGGTTTTAGATGTCATAAGGAATGGTCTTCCTAGAATTAGAGGAGATTTGAAAGAATTTGTCTCACCTTCCATGTCAAGGACATAGAAATCAGCTGGGAAGATAAGATCATTGACCCGAACAAGAACATCCTCAATTATCCCCTCAGGACTGGCAGTGCTTCGATTGGCTAATTGAATGACAATACCTATTGGGTGCAAGGGACCTAGACCAAGGTTGGAGAATATGGATTTGGGCATGACATTTATTGAGGCTCCAAGGTCTATGAGTGCATCATCAAAGTTGGAACTCCCTATTTGACATGGAACCGTGAAGGTCCCTAGATCTTTGCACTTCATGGGAATGGACTGTTGGGTTGAAATATTTTCAATGTTCCTAAGTTGCCTCTTATGGGTGCACAATTCCTTAAGAAACTTGGCATACTTAGGGATTTGTTTGATGGCATCTAAGAGGGGGATGTTCACTTCAACACGTCTAAACATGTCAAGCATTTCAGGATCAGGTTCAAAGGACTTCTTAGGCTTGGAGATGGCTTGAGGAAAAGGAATTGGGTTCCTTAGAGGAATGGAATGAGGTGAAGGAGTGGATTCAGGTTCCTTTTCCAGCTTTTTGTGCTTTTCATTTTCTAGATCAACATCAAAAGGGGAGGTAGAGCAATCAGCATGGGGCATAGAAATTTGCTTTCCCGATCTAAGTGCAATTGCACTTACATTACCCTTAGGGTTGGGTAATGGTTGAGCTGGGAGTTGGGATGAATTGGATGGTTGTTGCTGGCTAAGGTGGGATGCAAGTTGACCTATTTGGGTTTCAATGTTCTTGAGGCTAGAACGGGTGAAGGAAGCAAGATCTTCCACGACACTTTCCCATGGTTGCTTGGAAGAAGAGGCTTGTCCCTGGTTGGGATTGCCTTGATTTTGGTTCTTGGGAAAGCGATTGTATTGGGTGGGGAATTGGGAAGGCTCGTTAGGATAGTAGAATCCAGGAGGAGGATTGTTCTTTTGAGGTTGAGGAACAAAAGGATAAGGTTGATGGAAGTTACCACCACCTTGACCATATTGGAATTGGTTTGGGTTTTGAGGAGGGAATTGAGGAGGATGAGAAATGGGATTACCATACCTCAGAGGTGGGTTAAAGGTAGAAGAGAAGGGCTCAGAGTGGGGTTGGTTGAAGTTTCTAACAAACTAACCTGATTGTTGAGGGTTGAAGTTTCGCTGAGCATATGCCGCATTGAGCTCCATTGGACTAGATGAATCAGATGGATCATCTTGAAGTTGTGGACATGTGTCAGTCGGATGAGATGGAGAGTTGCAGATTCCACAATTCTTGATAGGTCCAGGGAATAGTGACTGTGGAGAAGATGAGGTTGGGGATTTGGTAGCCACCGCTAGTTGACGCACAAGACCTGTAAGTTCACTCATCCACTCAGTCATCTTGTTGGGCTCTATGGATTGATTCTCTTGGGCTTGTTTCACTTGAGCATGTGCTCGAGTATGGAATTGCTGCTTGTTTGCAGCCATGTTGCTTATGAGTTCTCTTGCAGCTGCAGGAGTTTTATCAACAAGAGCACCGCCACTTGCGGCATCAATGAGAGTTCGCTCCATAGCCAATAACCCCTCATAGAAGTATTGGATCAGGAGTTGGTCAGAGATTTGATGGTGTGGACAATTTGCCACAAGCTTTTTGAACCTCTCCCAATACTCATGGAGTGATTCATTAGGGAATTGACGGATACCGCTTATTTCCTTTCGAATAGAAGCTGTTCGGGAAGCGGGAAAGAATTTCTCAAGGAAAAGTCTCTTCATGTCAACCCATGAGTTTATGGAACCAGGTGGGAGGTAGTAGAGCCAAGACTTGGCAGAATCCGCTAGGGAAAAGGGGAAAGCTCTAAGCTTGATTTGTTCTTCAGAAACCCCTTGAGGTTTCATGGTTGAGCAGACCACTTGGAACTCTTTGAGGTGAAGATGAGGATCCTCACCAGCTAGACAATGGAAATGAGGAAGAAGATGAATCAAACCCGACTTGAGTTCGCAGTCAGCCTCTATTTTTGGATATTGAATACCAAGAGGTTGGTAATTCATATCAGGGGCAGCAAGTTCTTTCAATGTTTGTTCCCTAGGATTGGCCATATCTAATTCAATTGGTAGGGCAATGATCGGTTCTTGGGTGATTTGGTTATCCCTAATGGTCCTCCTAATTCGACGAAGAGTTCTATCAATTTCAGGGTCAAACAAATCCGAGGGATTGTTTGGAAGGCTACGGGGAATTCAGAGAGATTTTGGAAGAAAGAGGAAGACGGGTTTTTCTTTGTATTTTTTTTTTCAGTTTATGATTTTTAAGAGGAAGACGGGTTTTTCTTTGTGTTTTTTTTTTCAATTTTTTTAAACTTTTGTATTTTTTTGGGTTTTTTTTACAATAACCAGAAACTAATGACTACTTAAAGCACCATCCCCGGTAACGGCGCCATTTGAAAGTGCGGCCGATTGTCGCCTATCGACCGTTCAAGATTCTGGTGCTCTGCTAATGTGTATAGCAGCACTCGGGTCGAATCCTCGGCGATGATACTTTGTAGTAGTCATTTGTTTGTAGTTGATTGTATTTTGATTAGGGGGGTTTGTTTGCAGAGCTTAATTGAAATGATTTATGGATGATGTTTGATTTACCAAATTGATAAAGATTGGGGTGAGTTCATCATTAGGTTAGTTAAGCTTGTGATATCCTCGAGCTTTGCTTTATATTGCATTTAAATTAACACCCATGTCACAAGATGATGTTGATTAGAATTATTAAGTGGTAAGGCTTTAAACCAAGACTTAACTTAACTTAAGGTTATAATCTCAATCAGATCTTATTTATGGTTGTGTATTTATGGTTCCAATAATCCATGGAAACCACATGTTAAACAAAACAGGTCATTAATCCATGACATGTTAAGTCCAACATACACAATGTTAATTCAAAGAATATTCATCGAGCAGAAGCTCTCAATCACTTAACATACCTAAATTATAACTCACCCCAATGAGAGATTTACTCATCCATTTGGGTGATTAATAATCTGGTTATAATGATTATGATTATAAATTAATAAGATAAGAAAAAGAAAGGGATAAGAAAAGAGTGGTACGTCGACACACACACACGAACAATGATGATAATTAAAAACGAACTTTCGATTGAATGAGGAAGCTAAAGAAGGGAAGGGGATTGAACTGAATTTAAACTATTTTAAGAACATTAATATTAAAATACATAAGGTGGAAGAGAATAAGAGATATTGAAGAAGTAACTTGCATTAAAACAGAATTACAAAGAAAGAGAATTACAAGATTACAAAAATGAAGAACACAAAAGTAAGTGAAAAGAAAGAGAGGAGGAAAGGTCTCTCAAGTGAAAACTTGAGTTTGGAAGGTCCTCCCAAGACTTTGGCAAAGCTTTGGTCGTTCCAATATGATCTCCTCTCTTCTGAAATGCCAACCCCTCTCAAGGAGAGAAGGGAAGAGTATTTATAGCCCAAGGAGTGGACTGTTTGCATTCCCAATCTGTCCCTCCACTTGCATCGCCAATTTCGCAATACAGACAACCGAATATTCAAATATCTCCTTCTTCAAAGTTGTAGACAATAATGTTGGCCGACTAGTCTCAAAATTTGGAGTCATTTTTACGTAAGGATAAAAAGTTATGCCCATTTTAATAAACAAACTTAAACTGTCCATTTCAATCCAGTCTTTTTGAAGTCCATAATGTGAAAGGGTTTTTGAATTTTAAGATGCCTTAAAATACGAATGGTTTCTTCAACAAAGTCGGCCGCATATATATCCTCTTTCACACTGAAAAATCTCAACTCGATTTGATGCTTACATCAGGAGATATGTCATGCATACTAAACTGATTTTAATTCTCGGCCATAATGGTGGTCTGGACTTCAAAGATTCATTTGGGCCCCTTTTACTTGGATTTGGGCCATGAAAGTTTTATCCAAGATGACATGTAGTGTCCCCCAAATTATGGTGGATATTTAAGGTTTTTGGACTTCTGTATTGATCCCAGTAAATCAATCTTCAAGGCTGGTCCAGTTTGTTCACAGATTCTTTGGTCTTGTTTATGAGGACTATATGACCCTTCAAATGGAAGAATTGGATCATGGTTACTTCTAATGAAATGTTGTATATTGAAAGTAGAATCCTAAAAAGCAATAACCACACAATTTGGATCAGTATAGTGACAGTTATTATTAAAACATTAAACTGACTCAATTGGACTACTTCTAAAAATGCTCAAATATTATACTTAATATTAAAACATTAATATTTCACACAAATTATGCACATTTCATATAAAATAAGTAAAGGGGGAATATAATAAGTCATGAAAATATTAATAACATCACATAGCTTGAGAAAGTTGTGTGAGCATGGCTACAAGATTTTGCATTCCAGCTCCCATATTGTTTGGTTGCTCAGGGGGACAATCATTGCATTGCCCATCGCATTCCGCATTAACACGGTTCCTTCGGGTTCCATCCATTGACTAAAACCAAGAAGAATAGTGTGAGCAACACTAATTATAATAGGAAAACCACATAATTCAAGAATAAAATTTTCATGCTTAAGGTCTTATCCTAGGTTATTCATGGCCATTTCTAAAACACTAAGATTGTGTTCTATGCTTAGACTTATCCTTAGGGTTCTTACTAAGGCTTTCACATCCTAGTTTCCAAAGGTTGACTATACCTTTCCTCTGATACCAACTATAACGACCCATACTTTACATACATTTTTAATACTTCAAAATTGAAGCACACTTATTACAACATATGACAAAACCACAAAGGACTGTATAGGTATAATGTCTTTAGAATCTGGGAAACATAAACAACTGGTTCATAAATCTTCTACAGTGTCTCCCATTTATTTCATCATATCTAGGGTCCCAATTAGCATATTCTACTTAATATCCATCTTCATGACCTGGGGAAAAGAAAACATAAAAGGGTGAGCTCAAATGCTCAGCAAGGGCAAATAAAGGAAATAAAAATAATATCATATCTTTTTAAAAATCATAACCTGCAAAAGAGATCATAATATCTTAACATGGAATATATCATAGAAGTGAAAATGAGATCCCCATAATCATAACATGAAACTTGAAACTTTGTGTCATGCACACATAATCATGGAAAATCATTTCTTGTTAGTCATGACTCATTACCAAGACTATCTTAGCGGACAAAGTCCATTTCTGAATCGAGTTCACTCCTCATTTCGGTCCTGTATCACTGAACCGAAATAAACTTCCTTTCCAGCCATGTCTATCTCATGAGATATAAATCCTTACCCAATGCATTGGAGGGAGATATAGGTCCCACCCATCTTATAATGAATCCTTTCTTATGTGTGCCACATAATCATAAATCATACATCATCGCATAACACATGTAACAAAAATGGGATTCTTGAAACATCATGACATCATAAATCAATTCATATAAGATAAAGGAATTCATAAAAATAATTCCATCACAACATGATCAAATCAATGTAATAATAGGGATAAAAACAGAACCCTTTATTATCTTAGATGGAAAATAATTTTGATAAAACACTTGAACTCCATTCTTGAGGAAAATATCCTTTCCTCTTTAAAAACATTTTTCCTTTCTTAACATGCCATACGAATTTAATATAAAACAAGGTGATTAAAAATAAACTTGAAAACTTGTAAAGGAAGCTTCTTGTAAATAATGTTTTAAAAATCCATTCATGCCGTATAAGTTAAAAAAACATTCTTCGTACTTTTGTCGGAAAAGTGAAAAAGTACCTCGTACGAAAAACGACAAAAGATTCCTTCTTTACTAAAAACTCACCGAAGGGTAAAATTAGATTTAAACTATTGTAAGTGGATGGAAACAATATTACATATTGAGGGAACATGGATGTGGATGATAAAATAAACCCCAGTAAATACCAAAGTATAAACAATCTCGGATAAAAATGAGATTGTGATATTTCCCTTACCTTAGGTCCGATTTGCTTTGTACGTGTCTGAAGCTCCTGTATAATGGTTTAAATAATGTTATTGACTTATTCCAGAATCATACATATTGATATGATATCATATATGGTCATATTCTTAGCTTCTTGTTAGTAATATTTCATTGTTACTTGTTACTCGGGTCTTTATTGCCTTTTGTTCTTATGCGTGTTTTGCCAAATACATTCTTATTCTTCTTTTAAGGTTATAGATACCTTATATCCAGAATGGTATTAGTGTAACATATATCATATTTATTCATTCAATTCATTTATATAATTACTATGTAATGATGATCATGTAGAACGAGTCGCATCACATCGTGGAGACGATATTCCGTACGTACGCACGAGTGATGATATCGTTCCTATGATCGTGGAACTGTATTGGAGTATATATATATTATTTCAGTATCAATATTACTTTATAATAATCATAAATAGTTACTCATTACACCATTATACCCATCCTTGTAAAGTGATGGTGGAAAAATAGATTACACCACGGCGTGGAGACGGTATTCCGTACGTACGCACGCGCGGTGATTTCATTTTTCCGTAGGATGGATAGAAGGTGAATTAGGGTTGTTTCATATTTATAATAACATATCAGTATGTAAGTAATACTGATGTTATTACTTTATCATGATACAACTAAAGAAGAAGAAGTTGAAGAAGAAAGAAATTGAAAAGATCGGTAATGGATATTACCTCTTCTTTGGAACGCCTCTTTGAATCCTCCACTTAGGGAACTAATATTGGTCTTTGAAGGAGACCAAAACCTCTAGGTTTATTCTAGGGAAGTGGAGAGGAGAAAATGTCAGGGGTTGGCCGAGCTTGAGTGCTCAAATTGGTGTGAGGAGGAGGGGGAGGAGGTGCCCTTTTATAAGGGAGGAGAGGGGCACCTTAGGAATATCTCCAAATATTATTTTATATTAATGTCAAAATCGGTTTATAATGGTTCCAAAGGGTCTTATTTCGAAGCTAAAGTGGGGATGGGTCAAAATCCTATCAACCAATAGGATTTAGACAAGTTTAGGGTATTATTTTAACCTTATCAATTAGATTTAACTCTAAGTTAAATAATTTAACTTTTACCGTGTCTTTTTGTTTTCTTTCACTATAAGATTAATACACTTACTATAACATGCCAAACGAACCCCAAATTGTTTATTATTAATATATATATCCTTATTTAAGTCATTTGGCCGAACCTTAGATTTTTAGGAATAAAATAACAATTAATAATATAATATTTGATTTAAAAACTATTTTGTGTCAATTTTGACACTATTTGATATATGATTTTTGTGAAAGTCATAACAGAATTATAAGTTCAAATAAAGTTGATTAAATCAACACTAATATATCATAGTAACCTAGAAAATTAGTGGAATTCATAAAAAGTCTCAAATGACATTTATTTTGGTGTTTATAACACCAATTATGTCAATATTTCATTAATAAGATAATTACTGCATCATCATTGTGTCATAAATAAATTAAATTATTTAATGTCTAAAAATTATAAATAAAATACCATTATGTAGGAAATCTTTTTATATTTCTAATGAATATTTATAGTCGAATTTATCTTATGTATAACCCCATATTAAAAATGATTTACTTATTAAACTTTGATTTTAACTATTTTAACCCTTCTTTAAATAAATTAATAATAAATGTCCTAATCTAATCCAAGTGGGCCTAAATGGTCATATTTTACTCCTAAGTTTGTTTTTGGACGAATTAAACTTTTCCAATAGAATTAGGACATGTGTTAGGGTAATAGTAATATCATATTTACCCTTAGTTACCCTATTTACTATTAACCGCGGTAAAAAAAGTAAAAAGTTACTATTCACCAAAAAATTATTTTTATCTCATTGAACCACATTTTACTTACTGATATCAACCATGTCTGTCGGATTTTTGAAATTCCATTCACAGAAGTGGTAAAATTAAGTTTTATGCAAAATTCAGTTTTTAACCTACCACTTAGTGGTTTCACTATTCATCAAAAATTGAAAGTTTTCAAAAAAATACCAAAATTTCACCCTAGGCTAATTTCGATATTCTGAGTCCAAAAATGAAGTCCATTTTGAAAAATAAAATTTATAAAATTTCAAAAAGTGGTTATTACTATTCATAACGGCTAGTTTTAATAGCATATTGTTGTTTAGTGAAACTCGGTATTGCGTACAACGCAAGCTATTGAGGAAGGTCGCGATTGCGTGTAAAGCAAGCCAAGCAAGTGTTGTGTAGAAAAAGATTTCTTTGATGATTTATATAACATAAAAGTCTTGGGTGTTACATCGAATCCGACTTCAGACGAAGAACCGGGAAGAGGTTGATGCTCCGACCAGCTTGGTTCACGAAACCAGGCGACACAAGGAGAGTTCTGCCACAATACGTGGCTACTGCCCGTTTTAATGCAAAAAAAGAAACTACACACCGTGTATATCATTTAACTGTTCATTTGGAGGGCTAGAATTATGCCGACCTACTTTCCAGAACCTACCGACATGAGTACACAGTGTGTACCTAGGGGTACACGGTGTGTAGTTCGTTTTTCTTCCCTTCCTCGCCGACTTACCCACACGCCATGTATTTCTCTCATACACAGCCATACTACACGGCGTGTCCAGGAGGGAAAAGGTGTGTACTTGGTTAAACAAATCTAGCCGGCCAACAAGCCTACACGCGGTGTATATCCCTCATAAATGGCCAGACTACACGGCGTGTCTAAGAGGGACACAACGTGTACTTGATCAAAGCGATTCTCCCCGGCTAACAGGCCTACACGCCATGTATGGCCTCTATACAGTCACGAGTACATGACGTGTCTAAAACTACACGCCATGTAGTAAGAAATTTCTACACGGTCGTCATACGACATGTACTCGGCGAGCACACGGTCAGTACTCACTTAACATATACACGGCGTGTAGTGTGGAAATTTACAGAAACTGCCCATTTTCTCCAGTTTCCTCAGAAACAAGCCAAAAATTCAAACAGGGTCGAGATTTTGACCTGTTCTAAAAACCCGGGTTCTTACAAATAAATTATTTAATTACTAAATTACTATTATTAATAATTAATTATATAATAATTAATTAGATAATTAGAAACTATTAATAATTAATTATATAATAATTAACCAATTAATTAGTAATATAATTATTTAGTATATAATAGTTAATTAGTAAATTAGTAATATAATTTTAAATTATATTTATTCATTATAATTAATAATTAGTAATTATTTAAAATTATTATAAAATAATTAATTAGTTAATTAGTAATATAATTATTAATTATATAATAGTTAATTAGTTAATTAGTAATATAATTATAAATTATAATTATTCATTATAATTATTAATTATAATTATTAATTATAAACATTAATTATAATTATTCATTACTACTTATTAATTATTAATTAGTTAATTAATAATACAATTATTTATTATATAAATATTAATTGTATAATAATTAGTTAGTTAATTAGTAATTATTAATAATTAATTATATAATAATTAAATAGTTAATTAGTAATATAATTAGTTAATTAGTAATATAATTATTAATTATTTAATAATTAATTAGTTACTTAGTAATATAATTATTAATTATATAATAATTAATTAGTTAATTAGTAAAATAATTATTAATTATATAATTTGTAATTATTAATCATTAATTATATAGTAACTAATTAGTTAATTAGTAATATAATTATTAATTGTATAATAGTTAATTAGTTAATTTTTTGAGAAAGATAGAGCCAATGCCGTTTTTATAATTAGTTAATTAGTAATATAATTATAAATTATAATTATTCATTATAATTATTAATTAGTATTTATTAAAAATTATTATATAATAATTAATTCATTAATTGGTAATGTAATTATTAATTATATAATAGTTAATTAGTTAATTAGTAATATAATTATTAACTAGTAATTATTAAAAATTATTATATAATAATTAATTAGTTAATTGGTAATATAATTATTCTTTATAATTATTCATTATAATTATTCATTATAATTATTCATTATAATTATTCATTATTAATTATTAATTACTAATATAATTATTAATTATATAACTATTAATTGTATAATAATTAGTTAGTTAATTAGTAATTATTAATGATTAATTATATAATAATTAATTAGTTAATTAGTAATTATTAATCATTAATTATATAATAACTAATTAGTTAATTAGTAATATAATTATTAAATATATAATAATTAATTAATTTTTTTTTTGAGAAAGATAGAGTCAATGCCCTTTTTATAATTAGTTAATTAGTAATATAGTTATAAATTATAATTATTCATTATAATTATTAACTAGTATTTATTAAAAATTATTATATAATAATTAATTAGTTTATTGGTAATATAATTATTAATTAAATAATACTTAATTAGTTAATTAGTAATATAAGTATTCATTATAATTATTAATTAGTAATTATAAAAAATTAT
This sequence comes from Viscum album, assembly GCA_963277665.1. Taxonomy (NCBI): domain Eukaryota; kingdom Viridiplantae; phylum Streptophyta; class Magnoliopsida; order Santalales; family Viscaceae; genus Viscum; species Viscum album. The sequence continues at coordinate 347,801,053 of OY728158.1, read as the reverse complement.
TATATAATAATTAATTAGTTAATTAGTAATATAATTATTCATTATAAGTATTCATTATAACTATTAATTATTAATTATTCATCATAACTAGTAATTATAAATTAGTAATTTATAATTATCAATTAACTAATTAAATAACTTATTATATGTTTAATTCATGTTTTAACTTTAAATTATATCAGTTTTATAATTTATTTTTATAGGCTTTCAAATGCACATACTTGAAACATTTTTATGTTTCAAGTAGGTGGTTTTGAAAACTTATAAATTATTTTTCAAGAACATTTTTTATGAAATTATTTTTATTTTCAACTATTTGTTATATTTTTAATCCATGTTTTAAATTTCATTTATATCGGTTTAATAGTTTATATTTTATTAGATTTCAAAATCACATGCTTGAAACATTTTTAAGTTTCATGTAGGTGTCTTTGAAAACTTATAAATTATTTTCCACCAACATTTTTTATGAAATTATTTTTATTTTAAAATATTTTTTATATGTTTAATCCATGTATTAGTTTATATTTTATAGGCTTTCGAAGTCACGTATTTGAAACATTTTTAAGTTTCAAGTAGGTGGTTTTGAAAACTTAAAAATCATTTTTTATCATCATTTTTTACGAAATTCTTTTTGTTTTCAACTATTTTTTATTTGTTTAATCCATGTTTTATGTTTCATTTATATTGGTCTTATAGTTTATATTTTATGGTCTTTCAAAGTCACGCGTTTGGTGGAGCTTGAGGGGGAAATTCTGTGCAACCAACTCAAAAGGACATATAAAAATAAAATTCATTTTAATTAACAAAAAAAATGAGTATAAAAATTCAAAAATCTCCACCTTAAAAATTAAAATGCAAGAATAATTTTAATATGCAACAACATCACACTTTCCACCTTACAAAACAAAACCATAAACCGCATGATGATTCTTCACCACCTAACATCATCAACTTAGGCATCAAAACCTAAATAAGAAACAACCTATGGGGTATGACCCAAATAGTCTCCCATCATGTATTACAATGACACATGTCGCTCAAAGTTGAATGTTATTTTAAACAACTGCTAAATATGTTCTGAATTAAACAATTCTAATCAACTATATGATAGAGGTCATATATGCACTTACCTGAGTTGCACTCTAAGATGATGCTATGAAGGAAATTAGACCAAAAAATCATTTTTAAAAGGTCCCCAAAATAACTCACATGTGCTTGCCGAACACAAAAAAAATATAGCAGTATCCATCCTCACACAAAGATGGAAAGAAACAAAAAAAAATCTCAGAAATTCCCAAAGAACGCAACTCAAAAATAAAACAGGTGAAAGTAATCATGAAAAACAGCAGAGGAAACAACATAGAGAGATCAACAGATAGAAATCATGCATAGAAAAGGAAATAACCAAAAAAATGTTTCCACATAAACCCTAAAAAAACTCAAGAGGATCGAAACACCAAGCACTGTCGACTTTAAAATAGAGACTCGCCGCCTGAAAACTCTAACCGGAAGACTCTCGATGAAAGGCACCAAAAGATCCTTAAAAGATGGATTCATAATCTCCACCCAAGGAGACGATCGCCTAAACAAAAGACAAAAGAAGATATCCTCAAACAAATGGGGAACTGCAATGACGTATGCAAGCCGTCCCAATATCTTAGGACAACTCCAAGGAATGAGAACGAAGGCTAGGATCTAGCTAGAAACCTAAGGGGAGACAAACCACTAAAGGTCCACACATCCTAGTCTATGCTTAATAACGGCACAAGGTTCCTAACCCAGGAGACCAAAACATAGTCGCTAAGTAAGGTCGAACAATAAACAAATAAGTTTGGTGGGAAACCAGGAAGCAAACAAGAGAACTGCACCCATAAGCTACCTAATCCTAGACACAAAACTTGCTACAGGTCTATACCCAAAGAAAATAGTCCTAAAGGATATAGAGGAACAAATAAAGCTAACATAAGCTCATCTCCTAAGTAAAAGGAAGAAACTAGAGACAAGATCCCCTCAAACCTTACTGCTAACTCGCTCTCAAACATAGACCAACCTCACACAGAACTCATTCCTATCTCAAAAACCATAAACACACATAGGTAGCAACTACCAAGAGGCATCCTTGAGGCTCAAACTGACAAATAAAATAGGGAAACAATAAGGAAACAAACTACCAGCATCATAATGAAATTATAGCCCAAGAGAGTTAACGACCTAGTTAAACAAAACAATCAAAGTATGTTGCAATAGGTAAGAGCCACTAACAAAACATTTGAAAGAAATGTACAATCAATTTTAAAATTTAACAAAGAAAAACTTAAAACCCAATTAGGCACTGATAGCACTTTGTTACAGAAGATTACCCTATGTGAGAGACAATCCCAATGCAATAGTCCATGATCAATTGGGTGTTTTGGTTCATCAAAATCCAAAATATGAAAACAATGTTTATTTCGAGTTTAATACATAAAAAAATGATAAATAAAACCAATTTTCAAGTTGTAATTCCATAATATGGAATAAATCAAATGAATTTAGTGGTGAACAAAACATGACGGTATTGAACGAAAACATATATGGAGGATATAAACTATATATGGGCAGCAATGATTACATCGACTAAAAAGATTACAATATTTCTCATTAACAATAGAAATACAATCTATACAACACTGATTTAATAAAACCATATACATTGAGAAATAAAATTCCATATTGACAAATACAATACTAGAATCAAACAATAAGCAAGAATAACAAAGCAGCGACTATGTAACCAGACCAACACAAAAGTTCAAACAACTTCTAATTTAATTATGCAAATCAAAATAGATTTGGAATTAATTTGAGAAGTGAAAATTCAACAATTTATAGGTCGAATAAAAGCGGAAATGAAAAGCAGTAAAAGGACAACAAGATTTATTTTCTTCAGCCATTTAGCCTACATGCACGTGGCATGATCATCACTTGTTTTTCAATAGGAAAAATAAAAGAATACAATGAGCATCCAGAGACATGAACAAGTCTGTAAAAGCAATCTGATACACAACATATACCATTATAGAACAAGCAGCAAGCATAGGACCCTAAAAAATGACAAAGGAAAAAACGAATTGACTAGACTAAGACCCCCTTACCTAGGGCTCGATCAAATCTTTGCCACAGAAGATGGTTGATGCAAACCTAAAGTCATCATTTTCAAGTCCTCTAAATATGAGGTTTTCAAGACCGTTGATGTCCAAGATCACCACTGCGATCCAAGTTTTCATGTTGTGAACCATAATTTTCATCCTCTAAGCTCAAGAACAATGAAAATAACTTTTCCATGGTGGATCTCTAACACCACCGCCTCTATCTCTCTGTGAAAATTAGGTCTCCAAACTAAGGCTCGAATTAGGGAAGGCCCTCCATGGTCGATCTCCCTCCTTGGTGGAGTTCATATTCCTTGGCGTCATCCTGGACTAGAGGATAAGAGTTTGTACCATGCATTTTTCATATCTAGAAGCAAAAAACCTCTTCGTGTCGAAGCTTCAACGAATGAAATCCTAATGTGGGGTTCTTGGGAGTTGGTGAGGCATGAATAGAACAACATCAGGAGATGAAGCTCCACAATTGCCGCATTCTCGCTCCATGCTTTCGCTACTCCATTGATGAAAAAAAGTAGTCGTTCAAATCTGGTGTGAATAAGAGTTGACGCCATCCAAGAACCATCGTCACCGTCCAGATCTGGTGTATACCAAATTCATTGACCTATGGATTCAAGAACGGATGTCGCTGCCTCTGTAGCCACTCGCTTGGGATTACAAGAACCAAACATGTAGGGATAGATCTCTAAAAGTACAAGAAACCCATTATCAGACACGACTTCCTCCAATATCTCTTGGTCAAACCGAATACCAAAGAAGAGGTTCCCCTTGCCATCCCCCTCGACGAACCAAAATCGCCAAACCTTGGAGGTGCACTGCTCTATCACAGGGGATAACTGGAGTCTCACAAAACCCTTAATGCGCTACTATATTTTTCAAGGGGAGGAAGGTGAGGTGTGAAAAAGATATAGAAGCAGGGAACATGAGTCAAATGGGCATGCATCATTCAGTGGAGCTTGAGGGGCGGTTCTAAGCAACTAACTCAAAATGGACATATTAAAATAAAATGCATTTTAATTAAAAAATGAATATAAAAATTCACATATTTTTTATGTTTTTAATGTTTGATTGAATCATTTTTATATTGAATTTGTGTTATGTCAAATAAGGAACTTACTCTGATAAATGACAAAGTTGGGTGATGTTAATTTTGATTTTACTTATTTGATTACACATTTATATCTTTATATCCAAATGTACAGGGAGAAGAGTGAAAATCCAATACCTATGGATAAAAGTTAGATTAATTTACCTTGAAACACACCTCGATATGCCAAGGGTTTAGATGAATTTTTAGATTATGCAGTTGTATACCGATCAGGGGATGGTTGGAAAAAATGTATGTGTCCTGATTGTAAATTCAAGCGATGGATGAATAGAAACAAAGTATATGATTATTTGATATTGAAACAAATTCATGATTGATTTGTATGTTGGATTTTACATGGTGAACTGAATGTTATGGAAAGTCAAAACAATGTAAATATTTTCAACAAAACACAAAATGTGCTAGAGGATAATTCAGTTCAAAATTTTATAAATGACGCATTTGGTTTTTAGGATACAATGTGTAAGATTTTAATAGACAAATAGAAACTTCATCTGATCCTAAGCAGGTTGATCTTGCTTAGAACTTTAGTAAAAAAAATAAGTTTTATGAATTAGTTGAATATGAATAACAAGAACTGAAGGGTGTGCCAAGTATTCAAATATGTATTTTTTTACTTAAGTTTTATCAAATAAAGTGTCTTTGTGGAATTACTGACAAAGTAATATCCATGATTTTAGAGTTGCTTTATGATACATTTAGTGAGGCTAATATCCTTGCATAATTCTATGAGATGAATAAATTCATCAAAAAACATGGGATTGATTATAAAAAGATACATGCATTCCCTATTGATTGTATGCTTTACTAGGTAGAAGAGTCTGATAAAGAATAATGCATAAGATGTCATACAAGCAGATGAAATTCAATCAAAAAACAATAAGAGAATAAATCAACGCAACCACAAGAATAAAAAGAAGAAGAAAACTCTTGTAAAGGTATTTCATTACTTTCTTTGAACTCATGCTTATAAAGATTATCCATGTCATCTAAGACTGCATATGGCATGAAGTGGCATGCTCAGTATAGTAACAATGTCTTGATGAGACATCCAAAAGTTTCAACATAATGGAAGGTGTTTGATTCATTATATCCATATTTTTCTTTGGATCCTAGGAATATATGTTTAGGATTGGATTCTAATGGTTTTAACCCTTTAGGTATTTTAAGTATTAATTATATCATTTGAACAGTTGTTTTGATCCCCTATAATCTGTCTCCATAGAGGTGTATGAAGAAGACTTCTTTCATTATTTCGATGATTATTTCTAGAAATAAAATTCTTGTAAATGACATTGATTTATACCTTTAACCTCTAATCAAAGAATTAATAGAATTATGGGATGATGGCTCGGAATCATATGATACTTCAATGAGAAAACTATTCAAAAAATATAATGCATTAATGTGGACATTTAGCGGCTTTCCTAGACTAGGAAACTTATCCAGTTGGAAAACTCATACTAGTTTGTCTTGTCTAGTTTGTAATTATGATTTTGAACCTCAATGATTACCTCATAGTAGAAAATGGTGTTTTATGTGTCATCATCAGTTTGTTGATGCTTCTCATAAATTCAGGTTTAACAAGACACAATTCAATGGAGATATTTAATTGAGAAATCCATTGAAGGTGTTATCTAGTTCATAAATCTTGGGAAAATTAATTAATATCACTATAGAATTTGGAAAATGTAATCAGTTTAAAGGAGGAAAATGGTATGATGTACAATATCTGAAGCAGCTGGCACACAACAATGAAAGAAAATGAGTTTATTTTTCAAACTTTCTTGTTGAGAGTTTAATTTGATATGTCATAATATTTATGTAATGCATATTGAGAAGAAAATTTGTGACAATGTAATTTTTACATTGCTTAATGAGTAGGGTAAATCGAAGGATCATCTTAATGCTCGTAAGGATTTTGAATCAATAAATATGCAACATGGTTTGTGGGAAAATGGGAATGGAAAGTGTCCTCTGACTATCTTTATAATGAAAAATCATGGTAAAGACACATTCCTTTAAAATTTAAAGAATGTAAAAGTGTCATATGGATATTCCAGTAACATATCAAGGTGCATTGAGTTAAAACATTAAAATTCATTGGACTGAAAAGTTGCAACTCACATATTCTGATAAAGTAGTTATTTCTGTTAGCATTATGTAATATGTTACTTGAAAAAGTAACTGTAGTTCTATTTGAGTTCTATACTTTTTCATAGTGTTTTTTGGAAAAACTCTAAATACAATTGAGCTTGATAAACATCAAGAAATAATTGTTTTGACACTTTATCATTTGGAGATGTTATTTCCCCCTTAATTATTCATAGTCATGATTTATTTGACCATTCATTTGGTTGAAGAAGCTAACCTTGGTGAACCGATAAACTATCGATGGATGTATCCAATTGAAAGGTACATTGATATTATTTTTATTTTCATTGGTGAATTCAATTTTATCAAATCATTGTTTATTTTTTTAATATGTTTCTTATTATTTTCTCAGTATTTAAGTCATTAGAAAATATATGTAAGGAATAAAGATTAACTAGAAGGCTCTATTACTAAAGGATACATAACTGACGAGTGCTTGACCTTATATTCTATGTATTTGGATGGGATTGATACTAGATTATATCATGTTGGATATGTTGATGACATATCCACTAATTCTCATTCTGAAAACCAGTCATCGGCATTTCTAACTATTAGATGACCAATTGGAAAGGGGTCAATTTTTACACCGATTGAATTGGAGTTGCTACAAGCACATATGTGCTACTCAATAGTCTTATTGCAGATCCATTTATTGAATAATTGTGATTGAAAACAAAGAGGTAACTAAGGGGCTGATCTCGAAATGAGTTAGAATTAAAAAAAATTGTTAACAAGAACATTATCAAATGGTTCTCCCACCATGTAAGTATATACTCAAATTAATATTATTGGCATGTGGTTATTTTTTCTATGTTAAAAGAAACACTTTATATCTTCTTTTCTAGATAATGAATATTGAGAATCGAGCTGATATATCAAATTATTTGTAGTTTTTATCTTGAGGTCCTCTAAGCCAGGCTAAGAGATTCGATGCCTATAAAATTAATGTCTTTAGGTTTCATTCAATTTATCATGAAGAAGGCCTGGAAAATCAAAATAGTGGTGTATTTACACTTGCAGAGGTGGAATACTATGAAAAGTTGAATGATATAATTGAATTAAACAATCATGATCAATTTTTAGTTGTCTTATTCAAATGCAAGTGGGTCAATATTGATAGGGGTGTAATGAAAGATTATTTACATTTTACTTCTGTCAAATTCTCTCACTTGATCCATACCGGTGAGCATGTAGAGCATGATCCATTCATCTTGGTTTCATAAGTGAAGATGGTTTATTATGTGGATGATGAAATATATGAAGGTTGGAGTGTTATTGTATACTTAAAGAAGATAGACTTATTTGATTTGGGTGATGAATATCAATTGGTACTTTGTGATAGTGAACCTCATGAACCACAAAACATTGACCAATTTTTTTCCTGACATTATTGAAACCATAGAAATTGTAGGAGAGAGTGAATATGAAGCACTCATTGTAGTGGAGGTTGATGAAAATGAAGACAATGAAGAAGAAGATAATTGAATGTATGAATTGGTAATGAAACTATATTATAATTTCTCATTTATAAGTTTTTGGTACTTATATACATCCACTACTACAAAATGCGCAATATACAATGCTAGACTTTATCAATGTAAGAGAAAATCACTGATAAAAGCTGCCTTTAATAGCTCTAAAAAAAGCACTGATAAAGTGTACCTTTATCAAAGCTATATTTTAGCGCCAATAAAGGGTAACCTTTATCAGTGCATTTTTAGCACTAATAAAGGTTCTCACAGCGCGTGTGAGTCCCACATTGAAATAGATGAAGTTTGGATGCTTATTTATATACGATTCTACCGCATGCTAAGCTCAGCAACCTACTACGGGGATGGGCTCCCACATACACTATTCACACACTCATATGGCCCTATGGGTTCACATGGGTCTTGGAAAACTCTTTGCTTCCCACGGTTTAGCCCACTTGCATACGTCGGGGTCGACCCACCTGCCCCACCATCTGACCTATACACGACCCGACCCACATTTTTTAATATATACCAATAAAAATTAAAAAAAGTACTAAAAATATTAAAAATGAAATAATTAAACAAATTAAAATTAAAAATTAATAAATTAACGAAATATTAAAATTCTTATTAATTAAATAATTATTAATAAATTTAATGTGTATATTTAAGTTAGAAATATTAATAAATTGTATATATTAAATATAGATATATAAAATTAAGAAATTGAAGCTATTAAGAAAATTATAATTAAAAATGAGTAAATTAAAAAAATAATAAAACTTTTATTAATTAAATAATATTAAATAAAAATGAATAAATTAAAAAATTATTAAAATATTTATTAATGAAACAATTATTAATAAAAATGAATAAATCTAATATATATATATAGACATTAATTATAAATAGTAATAAATAATATATATTAAATATAAATATATAAAAAGAATAAAATGAAATAATTAAAAACATATTAATGCCATATTTACTTTTAATGGTTTTTATATATAATTATTCATTAATAAATTTAATATTTTAATATAGAAATATATTCATATATATATATATATATATCAGTATATATAATGTTTCTTAAAATATGATTTATATAATAAAAAATATTTTTATTTACATAAAATAAGTCATATATTTAGTGAATAATGGTTTATAATTAAAAATTAATATTAATTAAAAATATTGACTTTTTATATCGAGTAATGGAAATTTAATTGAATGTTTTTTGATTTTTAAATTTAACATATATCAAACATGTCTTACATTAATTTCACACATTCATATACTGTAAGGACCCGACCCCAGTTGCATGGATTTGGTGCCTTATTTGATTACGTTGGCATACATACAAGGAAAACGAATCCCGAAGGACCGAGTAGTTTAGTATTATTGGAAACAAGTTACATACATAAGTTCCAATTTACATATGCAAAGGAAAAACAACACTAAATTATTCCACTAGCAACATCATGTCTCCTAGATTATGCTTGCATGTCATTCATAATTTACTTCTTCATATCCTGAGAAAAATGAAACATAAGAAAGGGTGAGGTCAAACGCTCAGTAAGAGTAAGAAATACAGTGGAAGATAATATAAACATTAGACATGATGAATTATTTAAAACACATGCCTTTAATAATAAACTTGAACATATTATGGCAGGAATATGAGTTGAGTAAATATTAACATAATAAAACATAATTAAGGGTATTCTACTAGTCGAATATCCACATGAAATTTCAATTTCTAGCTTCATAATGATGGAAGTACATATGTCGGAAATTCTGAATCATTTTTTCATGGCCTCGGCCAAGCATCCAGTGATTAAGGCCTCATCCAAAATCCATATCCCAATGGGAGAGGCCTCGGCCAATTCCACGTCTATTTGTCTCATGAGATCTACCGATGCATCGATGGGATATAGCGGGCCACACCCATCACATAATAAGTCCAATTCATTCCTTATATTAGAGGGGATCAACATAAATAACATATACATTCATATTGAAACTATCATATGAAATGTAACTAACTTTCCCCAATCATTAAATGTAGAACACTAACCATTCAGAATAATATGATGAATGGTTTTAGGATAGATAATCCACAATAGAGTTAGTCATAACCATTAAATAAAATATGGTAGATGACTTTATAAATTATTAAACCCAATAATATCATGGAATCAATAAGAGTGTTGAATTAGATGAAAACACTCTTATAAAATCATTAAGCAGTTCTGGAGATAAATACTCTTTTATTTTGAAAAGAAGAGTTATTTTGGAAAAATATTTGTATAAAACCAGAAGTGAAGTAAGATATTATTTTCATAATAAAATGAGTGATTTTATAAAGATAATGGTTTCCAAAAACAGATCATAGAGTGCCCTTGAAAATAGGAAAGAATTTGAGAAATTCCCTTAGACCGGGCTTGTATTTTGGAAACAACTTTGAAAGTTCTTTTAAAAATGCGTAACTATCCATAAAATAAGGAAGGGTTCTGGTTTGTACACATATATATGATTCTCAAACAGAATATATGATGAGTACATAACAATATATAATAATTTCATTGAGGTAATTAGACAATGAAAGTATCCCGAATGAAAATGGAAGTTCGGGTGGAAAAACCCTTACCTTAACTCCAAATGTGTTCCTATCTTGTAATTAAGCTCATGTAATATGAAATTATACTTGTTAATAAATTATTTCAGAACCTATTATACATGAATTTAGTTTACCATAATTCTAGTTAGTTCATTTATGTCTTTATTAACAAGTTATTGTATTGAATTCCGTCGTTCTGGAGTGTTCGTTTCCTTTATTTTCATATTCCGTTCACTTGTTTTTATGTAATTAAGTTCATGTGGAATGGTTATAAATCTCAAGGATTGGAATTATATATTATTAGTGAACATAAATAATTGATAATGGTCATTTCAATCATTTGGTTACATGGAATGAGGATTAATCATTAGATGACAACCACTTTGATTATTCGGCGGTATTTGGAATATTACGAACTAGTTTGGTTATATAACTTAATTATATGTACATATTATGTTTCTCAAATATTAATTAGGTTATAACACATATATTATAGTCTGGTTCAACTATGAATATGGTTTCATGACCCTTAATGAATAAGAAATTGAAGAACAAAACTTCATCGTCCACGAAGATTATAAATCAGAACCTCATGGACGTTGATTTCGTTTATAAAAATAAAAGGGAGGGAAAAAGAATATTTATGATGGTTATTCCATTAACATGATATAAATACAGTATATATATGTTACTGGAGTTATCATGATCATTTGGATAGAGGAGGTGAGGAGAGGATAACAAAAGTAGATAAATTGAAATAAAACCAAATGAGAAAGAAGAGTGCTTTACCTCTTGAAATAACATCCTTGAGAAACTCCTTAAGGGAAGGAGTTTTGGTCTTTTTGAAAGACTAAGAGCTTCCTAGTCATAGGGAGTTACTAGGGAAGGGTAATTGGGCAGAAAGTTGAGGAGGTTCAAGGCTTAGAGGAGTGAAGAGAAGAGGTAGTGGTGGGGGGTTTTTATAGTGGAGGAGAGGATTAATTTTTGAATATTTAATTCATTATTTTATTATTTCCCTCAAGACAACCAATAGTATTGTTTCATGTGACCCCTAATAGTAATAATGGCATGTGAGTTCGAACCAAGTGGTCTTACATCATCCTTGCATCACCTATGATGCAGTAAATCAAGTATTTAGCATTTATCGTATTTTATTGTATTTTACTATTCATCAAAAATTGTAGAATTTTAGAAAAATACCAAAAATTCACCCCTACCATTTTTCAACATGTAGAATTAAAAAGTGAAGTCCATTTTTAAAAAATAATTTTCTAAATATTATTAATTTAACTTTTAAATAAAAGCATACTTAATTCAAAAATTAACAGTTCTATTTCTACAACTACTTCTTTATCACAATGAAAAATTAACCAAGATTTTATTATCTTCTAGCTTTTAAAAAATAAAATAATAATAAAATTTACTATTCATTAGGGTCATATTATTATTCATATTACTATTCATAAGGGTATGTTACTATTCACCAAAAATTGAGTTTGTTCTATCAGACTCCAAATGACTTACTGAACACAACTCTAGATGACCACTTCTTGAAATTCAAAACATAGAAGAGAAAAAGTTGTATTTAATGGTTAGATTATAAAATTGCGTTCTATATTTATTTTCAAAACCTTGATGTGTTACATTCTCCTCTACTTACAAAAATTTTGTCCTCGAAATTCACAGAATATTACCTAAAAAGATTCGGGTATGTCTTTAACATAAGCTCCTCAGGCTCCCATGTTGCTTCCTCCATCTTATGGTTCCTCCATAGAACCTTCACCAGAAGAGTCATCCGATTTCTCAATACTTGTTCTCTAGTATCAAGAATCTTGATAGGATCTTCACAGTAAGATAGATCGGGCTCAAGTTACACTTCTTCATAAGTGAGTTCATGTGTTGGGTCTGGCATATACTTTATTAACATTGACACGTGGAACACATTGTGAACCTTGGAGAGACTTGGTGGCATTGCCAAACGGTAAGCTACAACTCTAATTTAGTCCAGAATTTCAGAAGGTCTGATGTACCTGGGACTTAATTTTCCCTTCTTACCGAATCGTATAATACCCTTCCATGGAGATACCTTTAAGAAAACGTGATCACCTTCTTGAAAATCCAAATCCTTCCTTCGGTTATCTGCATAGATCTTTTGCCTACTTTGAGCTATTTTGATATGGTTCTGGATAATATTCACCTTTTCTATTGTTTCTTCCACAAGTTCTGGGCCCACGAGCTTTATTTCACCAACATCATCCCAACAAGTTGGTGTACGACATCCCTCCCATATAATGCTTCATAGGGTGCCATCTGTATACTTGAATGGAAGCTATTGTTGTAGGAAAATTCTACGAGAGGTAAATATTGATCCCACATGCCTTGAAAATCAAGTGAACAAGACCTCAACTTGTCTTAAAATGTTTTAATTGTCCGTTCCGATTGTCCATCAGTTTGTGGGTGGTAGTCAGTGCTCAAACGAAGATCAGTATCTAGGGACTTCTGAAGACTTTTCCAGAATCTTGATGTAAAATGTGGATCAGGATCAGAAACAATCGATAGGGGTACTCCATGATGTCTCACAACTTCGTTAATATATAGTCTTTCTAGACGTTCAAGTGGTAGATCTTCTCTTATAGCAAGAAAATGTGCTGACTTGGTAAGACGATAGACAATGAACCATATTGAATTGTTCCTTCTAGGAGTCTTTGGTAGTCCCATGACAAAGTCCATCATGATATTATCCCATTTCCACTCAGGTATGGTAAGAGGTTGTAATACTCCTCTAGACTGTTGCCTTCCATCTTTCACTTGTTGACAAACCATACATCTTGACACAAAATTAGCAATCTCCCTCTTCATGTTGTCCCACCAAAAATGTTCCTTAAATCTCTATACATCTTAGTGCTTGCAGGGTGTATAGAGAAATTTGAACTATGAGCATCATCTAAAAATTCCCATTTTAGATCAGGTATATCGGGAACACAAAGTCTCTTCCCAAATTTCAAAATTCCATCTTCATATACAAAGTCACTCAATCTCCCATCATTCACATCTTTAATATTCTTTTGAAACTCCCCATCATCAGCCTGAGAATTTTTTATCCTTTCTAGTAAAGATGGTTTGGAAACCATTTGAAAAAGCTTTGATATTTCACCTTCCATGGTTATTCCCTATATCAATCTTTACTATATCCATGAAAATAGGATCCCTTTAAACTATCATCTTTCTCAAAAATCCATGATCCTTTATGCTCAAGGCATATGCCACCTTATTTGCCTTCCTCGGGTGGTAGTGTATCGTGCAATCATAATCCTTGAGTAGTTCAAGCCATCTCCTTTGCCTCATGTTGAGTTCTTTTTGTGAGAAAGTATACTTCAAACTCTTTTGATCAGTATAAATCTCACATTTTTCACCATAGAGATAATGTATCCATATCTTCAAATCAAATATTACAGCAGGAAACTCAATATCATGAGTAGTATAGTTTTTCTCATGAATTTTTAGCTATCGTGATGCATAAGCAATAACCCTATCATTTTGCATAAGGACACAACCAAGTCCTTTCTTTGAAGCATCACTATAAATAAAAAACCCTTCATTCCCCGATGGTATAGTCAATATAGGAGAATTGGATAATCTTCTCTTCATTTCTTCGAAACATTCTTCACAATATTTTGTTCAAACAAATTTAACCCCTTTACATGTGAGCTTCGTTAGCAGGTTAGCCAGTTGGGAAAAATTCTGTATGAAACACCGATAATAATCTGCTAAGCCAATAAAACTGCGTACCTCAGTTATGTTTATTGGAATGGGACAATCTTGGATTGCCTTTTTATTTGTAGGATAAACTAGGATTCCATCCTTAGAAACAATATGGACAAGAAAAGAAATCTCCTGAAGCCAGAATTCACACATGAAGAACTTCCCATATAATTCTTGTCTTCTAAGAGTCTTCAGGATAATGCGCAAGTGATTTTCATGTTCTTCACAGATTTTAGAGTATACCAAGATATAATCAATAAATACCACTACAAAATCATCGAGATATTCCTTGAAAACTCTGTTCATTAGATCAATGAAGACAGAGGGTGCATTAGTCAATCCAAAAGGCATCACTGTAAACTCGTAATGCCCGTACCTGGTTCGAAATGCTGTTTTTGGAATGTCTTCCTTGTTCACACACAACTGATGATATCCAGATTGAAGGTCAATCTTTGAAAAGTATTGAGCTCCATTCAGTTGGTCAAATAAATCATCAATGTGAGGTAGGGGATACTTATTCTTTATTGTAATAGCACTGATTTCCCTGTAATCAATGCAAAGCCTCATGGATCCATCTTTCTTCTTAACAAAAAGGACAGGGGCTCCCCATAGAGAAACACTAGGGTGAATAAATCCCTTATTACTCAGTTCTTCTAGTTTTTTCTTTAGTTACACTAATTACATAGTGGACATTCTACAAGGGGTCTTCGATATAGGCCTTGAACCAGGAATTAAATCAATGGAAAACTCAATTTCTCATTCGGGAGTATGTCTAGGTAAATCTTCTGGAAACACATCAACATATTCTCTCACAATAGGTACATCCTCTATTTGAACATTCCTTTCCTCACCCACAGTTATTTCATTCTCTTCCTCCCCAATAATTGAATTTAGTTGAGCTACTGGGGGTGGATCTAGAAAAAAATTAGGTGGTGACGATTCTGCTCTAAAGATAAGGTGTTCTTTATCATCGTCATCAAAAATCGTAACCTCCTTCTTCTTACAATAAATTTTTGCATCATGATCCGAAATCCAATCAATACCGAGGATTATATCAAATTCAATCATGGGTGTGATGATGATATCAGTAGATAAATAACATTTATATGCCTTAATTGGAACTGATTCACAGAACTTTGTAGCAATGATACTTCCTTTGGGAGTTTTGACTGACAAATCCCTTGTTAAATAAAATTAGAAATATCTAATTTTCTTAGAAAACTGGGAAGATATGAAATAATGTGATGATCCAGAATCAAATAAATCATTGGCTAAACTTGAGGAAATAATTAAAGTACCTGCCACCACGTCATTAGGAACTTCAACCTCTGCAGTTGTGATTGCATAAGCTTATCCCGAATCCCTTTCCATTTTCTGTTGCATATTTCCTTGACGTTTTGGAAAATCATTAGCATAATGTCCCTTCTCCCAACAACTATAGCATTGAACATCAGTAGCTTCCTTCTTCCCTTCACAATCACTAGCAAGATGGCCTTTCTGACCACATTTTTAGCATACTCCTTTTCCTTTTAAGCATGCACCAGGGTGTTTCCTTCCACAATTGTCACATGGTAGAAATTCAACTCTTCCCTTCTTCCCCGTTTCCTCATTTCCTTTCCCAGGGTTTTCAGCATCCCTCTTCTTTTCTTGCTTTCCCTTAAAGTCATAATACTTAGAGAATTCTTTTTCTGTCTTGATGGAACATGAAACTATATCCTCATATGATGAAAAACTTTGGGAGACCAGTGCCCACCGGAGGAATGGCTTTAGGCTATCAAAGAATCGATCAATTTTGCTCCTTGGATTTCGTATATAGTCCACAATATGTCTTGCTAACCTTGTGAAGTTGGCTTTATACTTGGAAAAATATTCATCCTCCTTCTGCCTCAGATTCAAGAATTGTCTCTCCATATCTGCTCACTGCTCATGAGGGAAATATTTTTCTAAGAATATTTCCTTAAAATCCCTCCATTCCATCTCTTATATCTCTTCCTCCTCCTTTGTGTTTTGGATTAATGACCACCACTGATCCGCATCTCCCGATAGATGATATACTTCCATGAAAACCTTCTCTCTTTTATTACATCCCAAATCGAGAAATATCTTCTCAAGGGAATATATCCACTGCTCTGCTACAAATAGGTTTTTACTCCCGTTGAAGGACGAAGGTTGTTGTCGCATAAAGCGATCTATCATGGCTCTTCCATGTGGTGGATCTGGATGCTCCATATGGGTAAGGTTATTATTCATAACCTGAGTAAGTTGTCCCAGTATAGTTATGAGTTTTTCAACACCAGTCACAACACCATAGCTAACATCATTATCTTGCGTCGGAGGAAAATTCCTACATGGGACATGTGCATTCGTGTGATTTCCATTCCTTCCACTAGGTGCCATATCTAGAAAATGGCATACACTATATTAGGTTATGAATCATAATGTATAATATTAACTTAAAAATACTCAGAAAAATTGAGATTCTACACATGGATAATCCCATATTTACAAAAATAGTTTCTTTGAAAAATATTTACATTAAACTCATTCATAATGGTTTGTAAAGAAAATGTGAATTATCCTAAGCATATCCCCGAAGAGTGTCGTAACCAAGAGTGCATCAAGGCCTGTTGTCGTGCACTAGTTCCCATTTGAGTCTAGCTCAAAGCGGTGTTTTTGGGTTTTACCCCTAGATTCATATATGGCAGAGCTGCTTCTACCTACTCGTATCCAGACTGGGATGTATTGCTTGAATGATCCACATAATCTATTCCTTACCAAAATACCAGGACGTTCTTGTATGTTTATCCTCAAAGAATATCTTAGGGACTCTTCCCTAATTCTACTTTTTCTAAATCTAGTTTCCAAGTATTCTACTAAACTTCCTTTGATACCAACTGTAAGGACCCGACCCAAGTTGCCCGGAGTTGGTTCCTTATTTGATTATGTTGGCATACATACAAGGAAAATGAATACCGAAGGACCGAGTAGTTTAGTATTATTGCAAACAAGTTACATACATAAGTTCCAATTTACATATGGAAAGGAAAAACAACACTAAATTATTCCACTAACAACATCATGTCTCCTAGATTATGCTTGCATGTCAATCATAATTTACTTCTTCATATCCTGAGAAAAATGAAACATAAGAAAGGGTGAGCTCATGTAACAACCCAAGATTTTATAAGATATATTATTTTAATTTCTTTTATATATTCTGTTTTACACTACACTAAGATTATCTTACATTATACGCAACACCGTATTAGCTTGCAGTCTACGCAACACTAATCTTGGATCGTGTTACACACAATTTCAAGTTTGTTTGATAGTAGTTATTCTACGCAACATTGAGTGTGTATATATATACATATATATTCAATGTGTAAATGAAATATGGTTGGATTTTGTTATACAAAACAACAAAGGAGTCTTGCACTACATGCAACCCTGACTTGGCTTGCATTACACGCAATCACAACCTTCCTCGATAGCATGTGTTATACACAATATCGGGTTTCACTAAACAACGATATATGGTTATAATATTATTATAAACTAGCCGTTATGAATAGTATTAACTAAATTTTAAATTTTATAACATTATTATTCATCTTACATATTTTCTAGAACATGGTATGAGAATAAAATAATTTTTTTGGGTAAAATAAGTATTTTTCAAAAAATGCAGTTTTGCCGCCTTTTGATGGAGCACCCACTTTAAATCTAGTTTTTGACATATTTATAAGTTCAATTTGATAAAATAAAATTCTTCCTTGGAATTAGGATATAAAAATTTAATTTGAATAATTTTTTCATATTATTCTGATAACTTTCATATTTTGATGAATAGTAAAAACACGCTATATTTTAATTAAAAACAAATTTTTTCATCGCAATAATTTATATGGTTAGATTATCTTTTTAATTGGTTTTAAAGTGTAATTAGAATATATTTTTACCATTTAATCCAATGTTTTTCATTGGAATTAATTTCACTTTGAATTTGGACATAAACAAGTGTCGATCTTTTGATAGTTATTGTTTCTTAAAAAAACACGCTATTTGTTTTGATAACGAGAATTAATTTTAAAATTAATTAATGCCACTTATATATTTTGAATTTGGAAAAATGGACATCATTTTTGAATTCGGAATATCAAACATAGATTAGGCTGAATTTTTGTAATTTTTCTGAAAACTTTCAATTTTTGATGAATAGTGAAAACACTGGGTTACTATTTAAGAAATAACTTTTTACTTAAATAATTATTTATTTTATTTAAATTTATTTTAGGTCAAAATTGATACATAATACCTATATAAGTTCAATTTAATTAATTGGAGTCATTTTATAATAATTTTAGATATATAAAAATTTTAGTGAACTTTTCATCGTCTTTTACCCACCTCTTAGGAGAATTTGGAAATTCACATAAAACGTAATTTTACCGCTTATGTGAGTGGAATTTTGAAAATCCGAGAGGCATGGTTAATATCAAGGACTAAAATGTGGTTCAATGAGATGAAAATAATTTCTGGTGAATAGTAACTTCTTACTTTTATTTACTGCGGTTAAAGGTAAATAGGGTAATTCAAGGTTAAAAGAATATTATAATAATTCAAAATTACCTTAACACTTGTACAAAAATTATTGGATGAGTAATGTCTTACCATGGTCATCCTTGGGTCTATTTTGGGACCCCATGGAGCCACTTATGAAAGACAATGACACATTAGATTAATTAATTTAATGTAAAGACAAAATTGACATTAACAAAAATATTTTAGTAAATTAATTTTTATATGGTGTTATATAAGTCATATTTTCAACTATAAATAATCATTAGAAATATAAAAATATTTCCTACATCATGGTATTTTTTTCATAATTTTTAGACATCAAATGAATTAAATTATTTGTGACAAAATAATGATGCAGTGTTTACCTCATTAATAAATGATTTAAATAAATAAGATTATAATGATTAAAATATTATCCCAAACATGCCTAATTCTGATTGGATGATTATATTTCGACCATGAGTCATCTTATCTTTGACTATAATGATTTTTGGACCATTATAAACCGAATATCATTATATTATAAAATAATATTTTCACTCTTTCCTAAAGAGCCCCTCCTCTCCCTTATAAAAGGAGACCATTTCTATCCAATTACTCACACCTCTCAAGACATTTGGCTCATCCAAACTCTGCCCAATTAATCTCCCTACATCCCTCTCCTCCCCTAGAAGCCTTAACTTAGGCAGAAGGCACTTCAAGAAGTCCCTTTTGGTTCAAACCAAAGGAAGTTACCCAAATTAAAGGTAACAGTTTCTCTTAAGTTGTTTTCTTTTATTCTACTTCTCCAACCCCTAAAATCTTTTTAATCCTTTATTTTGTAACAACACCAGTATCCTAAATATATTAGGATGTTTTTATGAGAAGTATTATAACTACATTTACACACACCTCCATCTAATGGATGAAGAACATGATGTTTTTGTGGATGGCAAAGTAACGCCTCACGAAACGACGATTGTTCGATTTTCTCCTACCACCTCTCATGGTGGAAATTATGATGACACTGTATTTATATATGATATATATTATTTTTATTATTTCCTTATGCTTCTTTACTTCCCAATTATATCAAGACTTTATGGTTTCCATAGTGGGTAAATACGATGATATCATTTGAGGAAGTGCGGACTACCGCCCCCTCAAAGTGATGTGATTCGTTAATGCCTTATGTGGGATGTATAAAGGATGTAGTTAATGATATTATATATTATATTATACTGTATTTATAATATACCTATGTATAATTATGTTTTAATTCCATTAAAATAAAAAAATAGAAATGAAAGTAGTGTTCATGTGTACGTACGACTTACCGTCTCCATGAACGGTGCATTTCATTTCTTACCTCCATATGTTATGTAATATTATAAATACATGTATATGCTAGATATATATGATATATATGATATATAAATCATGAATATAATTATGGATATAATTAACCTTTTACCACATGAACAACATGTAATTATAAGAAGTCCATTTTTGACTCAAGTACCAAATATCGACAAAACGAACATTATTAACATAAATGGTTACATAATGTTTATAACATGGTAATAAGTGATATAAAATGAATAATAAATTTGAAAAATGTTCTTAAGCAAGTAGAAATTAACTTTGGTTTATTATTCAGGAAATTAAAGAACGATCGAGTCAAGTCGGACACGAGGTAAGAGAACTTCTTAACCCAATTTCCGTTCTTTGGGTTGATCTTCTCTTTCTTGTTTATGTCGTTCTTTGATTATGTGAGAAATTAATTTTTATATCTTATCATGTATTTATAATTTCTTTATGTTACCTTATATTGAATACACATAAGTGATCTATTTTATTTACAAAAAGATCTTTGTAAGGGATAACTTCTCCAATCTCGTTTTTATCTGAGATTGTTTATTCATAAGTATTCACTGGGGTTATATTTATCATCCATGTCCCTATTTTCTAAAAATGGTTTCACGTATGTTTAAAGTCCTTTTTACCCATTTTGACTTTTATTACATGGTATGTAAGGAATCTTTCTTTTGTTTACGTTACGAGGTACTTTTTTTTTTACTTTTCCAGCAAAAGTACGAGAAGAATGTTTTTTTAACTTATATGGCATGAAAGTATTTTTACGATTATATAAAGCCTTATTTTCATGAAGCATCATCCAAAAGATTTCATGAATATTTTAAACAAAATATATTTATTTTAAAATTTCATGGCATTTTGTGAAAAGAAAATGATTTTCAAGAAGAAAGGATATTTTCCTCCAGAATTCTTTTCAAGTGCTTTATCAAAACCATTTTCCATCTAAGATGACATTATTTCATATGTGTATGTTTCAAGTATAATTTCTCTATGATTTATATGGTTTCACTTTTCTTATGATGAAATGATAGCCATTTGTTTTATATGGATTATGTTATGATGGAATGATGTTTATGAAACCCAATTTATTCTTTGGGTTATGATGAATGATTTATGTTTGTTTTGTGGCACACGTAAGAATGATTTCAATATGAGATGGGTGGGACCTATATCTCCCTAAAATTCATTGGGTAAAGATTTATATCTCATTAGATAGACATGACTGGAATGACAAGTAAATCCGTTTCAGTAATATAGGGCTGAAACAGCAAGTAAACCCGGTTCAGTAAGGGATTTTGTCCACTAAGATGGTCTTGGCAGCAATGCCTTGGCGATTATGGAAATCATTACATGTGCTTAATGGATGCCACAATTAAATGTTTTATTCCCATTCTATTTTATCATGATTAATGTTCCTTTATGATCTATGCCTTATGTACTTCCAAGATTTATGTCATTGCTCATGATTTTGATGTTTAGATTTTATGTACAAGTTTTTGCATTTAAATGTTTATGGATTGTTTTATGTTCTCTATGTTTACCCTTACTGAGCATTTGAGCTCACCCTTTATATATTTTCTTTTCCCCAGGATTTAAAGAAAGGTTTTAGGTAAGAAAACAAAAGGGGAAGATCTTTATGGGAGATGTTGAAGATATTTCACCACCATTAGAAGATTATATTCTGAGTTTCCAAAGACACTAAACTATTACGGTCCTTGTGTGTCTGTTTTTGTTATGTATTAAGTATTCAGAAAAAGTAATGTAATGTCCATGTACGTTAAGCTTTGGGTCTCTACAGATCAAACGCTCAGTAAGAGTAAGCAATACAGTGGAAGATAATATAAACATTAGACATGGTGAATTATTGAAAACACATGCCTTTAATAATAAACATGAACATATTATGGTAGGAATATGAGCTAAGTAAATATTAACATAATAAAACATAATCAAGGGTATTCTACTAGTCGAATATCCACATGAAATTTCAATTACTAGCTTCATAATGAGGGAAGAGCAAATGCCGGACATTCTGAATCATTTTTTCATGGCCTCGGCCAAGACATCTAGTGATTAAGGCCTCGGCCAAAATCTATATCACATTGGGAAAGGCCTCAGCCAATTCCACATCTATTTGTCTTATGAGACCTACTGATTAATAGAGGGGATATAGCGGGCCCCACCCCTCACATAATAAGTGCAATGCATTCCTCATATTAGTGGTGATCAACATAAACAACATATACATTCATATTGAAACTATCATATGAAATGTAACTAACTTTCCCCAATCATTAAATATAAAACACTAACCATTAAGAATAATATGATGAATGGTTTTAGGATAGATCATCCACAATAGATTTAGTCATAACCATTAAATCAAATATGTTAGATGACTTCATAAATTATTAAACCTAATAATACCATGGAATCAATAAGAGTGTTGAATTAGATGAAAACACTCTTATAAAATCATTAAGCAGTTCTGGAGATAAATACTCTTTTATTTTGAAAAGAAGAGTTCTTTTGGAAAAATATTTGTATAAAACCATAAGTTAAGTAAGATAGTATTTCCATAATAAAATGATTGATTTTATAAAGATAATGTTTTCCAAAAATAGATCATAGAGCGCCCTTGAAAATAGGAAAGAATTTGAGAAATTCCCTTAGACCAGGCTTGTATTTTGGAAACAACTTTGAAAGTTCCTTTAAAAATGTGTAACTATCCATAAAATAAGGAAGGGTTATGGTTTGTACACATATATATGATACTCAAACAGAATATATGATGAGTACATAACAATATATAATAATTTCATTGAGGTAATTAGACAATGAAAGTATCCCGAATGAAAATGGATGTTCGGGTGGAAAAACCCTTAACTTAACTCCAAACGTGTTCCTCTCTTATATTTAAGATCATGGAATATGAAATTATAATTTTTAATAACTTATTTCAGAACCTATTATACATTTATTTAGTTTCCCATAATTCTGGTTAGTTCATTTATGTCTTTATTAACAAGTTATTGTATTGAATTCCGTCGTTCTGGAGTGTTCGTTTCCTTTATTTTCATATTCGGTTCACTTGTTTTTATGTAAAGAAGTTCATGTGGAATGGTTATAAATCTTCAGGATTGGAATTATATATTATTAGTGAACATAAAGAATTGATAATGGTCATTTATATCATTTGGTTACATGGAATGAGGATTAATCATTAGATGACAACCACTTCGATTATTCGGCGGTATTTGGAATATTATGAACAATTTTGGTCGTATAACTTAATTATATGTACATATTCTGGTTCCTGAATATTAATTAGGTTATAACACATATATTATAGTCTTTTTCAACCATTAATATGGTTTCATGACCATTAATGAATAATAAATTGAAGAACTAAACTTCGTCGTCCATGAAGGTTATAAATCAGAACCTCATGGACGTCGATTTCGTTTATAAAAATAAAAGGGAGGGAGAAAGAATATTTATGATGGTTCTTCAATCCACATGATATAAATCCAGTATATACATGTTACTAGAGTTATCATGATCATTTGGACAGAGGAGGTGAGTAGAGGATAACAAAAGTAGATAAATTGAAATAAAACCAAATGAGAAAGAAGGGTGCTTTACGTCTTGAAATAACCTCCTTGAGAAACTCTTTAAGGGAAAGGGTTTTGATCTTTTGGAAATACTAAGAGCTTCCTGGTCATGGGGAGTGACTAGGGAAGGGTAATTGGGAAGAACTTTGAGGAGCTTCAAGGCTTAGTGGAGTGAAGAGAAGAGGTAATGGTGGAGGGTTTTTATAGTGGAGGAGAGGAGTAATTTTTGAATATTTAATTCATTATTTTATTATTTCCCTCAAGACAACCAATATTATTGTTTCATGTGACCCCTAATAGTAATAATGGCATGCGAGTTAGAACCAAGTGGGCTTACATCATCCTTGAATCACATATGATGCAGTAAATCAAGTATTTAGCATTTATCGTATTTTATCGTATTTTACTATTCATAAAAAATTCTAGAATTTTAGAAAAATCCCAAAAATTCACCCCTACCATTTTCAATGTGTAGAATAAGAAAGTGAAGACCATTTTTGAAAAATAATTTTATAAATATTATTAATTTAACTTTTAAATAAAAGCATACTTAATTCAAAAATTAATAGTTCTAATTCTACAACTACTTCTTTATCACAATGAAAAATTAACCAAGATGTTATTATCTTCTATATTTAAAAAATAATAATAATAATAAAATTTACTATTCATTAGGGTCATATTACTATTCATATTACTTTTAATAAGGTTATGTTACTATTCATCAAAAATCAAGTTTGTTCTATCGGACTCCAAATGACTTACTGAACACAAATCTATATGACCACTTCTTGAAATTCAAAACATAGAAGAGACAAAGTTGTGTTTAATGGTTAGATTATAAAATTGCACTCTATATTTATTTTCAAAATCTTGGGGTATTACATATACAACATTAATGCATTTTTGTATACAACACACACACACACACCAATATCTATGTAATTAATGAAATCTTATATAAAAACCCATACACCTAATATTCATGCAATTTATTCAAATTTTTATATTCATTTTAGAATTTTATTTAGTAACATGATATATTTAATATACTATGTTTTTAATTGGTAAATTTTATTTATTTATTTTTAAAATTATTACAGTTAGTATTTTTTTTGAATTTAATCATTTTCTAATATTTATTTTTATATATTTATTTACTATGTTTTAATATTTTCAATATGTATTCACCTTCATTTCAATATATATCCATATTTTTTTAATAATTTATTTAATTAATAAAACTTATCCATTTTTTCAATATTTTTAAATTGTACTCATTTTTAATTATTCAATTTCACTCATTTTTAATATGCATGAATTTAAGATCATTTTTTAAAATGTTGAGGTGCGAGGACCTCTTTAAATATAAAACAAAAAAAGTGTATGAAAACAACAGAGGGGGAACATCTAAAAAACAAAAAAGTTCAAGTCCCTTGAGAACGAGTGCTCATACTGTGATGATAGGATCGACCACCCCTACCCCAGGGGTGTATTCCTCTTCTTTATGACTTAGCACGCAACCAAGGGCCATCACCATCATCAGGAAGTCCATCATCAATTATAGTCATAATCTCCTTTGAACCATGCATCATATCACTTTGACTTTCCTCCTCGCTACATCTGGATGCTAGAAGGATAAAAGGGTTGAATGTCTTCACCTTCAAACCTGATTTAAAATTGTCAGAGGATACCAAATCAAGACCTACTGAGGAGTAGGCCTTCAATGGTTTTTCCAACTTTAGGGTCTCTATTTTTAACATACCTGGATCACCCATGTCTAGAGAATGAGAAAATCTAACATTCTGTAAGGAAGGAGAAACCAAGTGGCCTACCATTTCCCCTACAGCCATGTCCATGCACTTGGATTTGCCTTTATCAGTCTCTGAAACTAGAACGGGACACTTCCCATTGTTGGTCATACCTATTAATAAGCGACTAACAAATTTCTTATCATAACCCATAACATGTTCAACTCCCATTGTACCTTGAGACAAGTGAAGAGCATGGGCATCCAAGAGTGCCTTCCTTCCCTGTGTACACATAGAGGAAAGGTCAAACACCTTCAGAGGTGAAACATCATAGGTATTTATCTCATCAATGATAGGTATAACAGTAGGATTTCTAGAAATAGTGGTAGCTTCTACCCCTTCAGTATTCCATTTCCTTAGTACTGAGGAATTTTGAGGAGTATCATTTAAGATTTCCTTTTCTTGGCCAGCTTTAGGTACCAAACCAGGACCCTTAGAAACCAATGGTACAATACATATAGTTGCAGTCTTCATACCATTGTCAATAACAAATGGAACAACAATGCAATCAAATTTCAGATGAGTAGATGAATCATTCAGGTTATTGACCAATGAAGTTGAGTTAGATCCAGATATCTTTAAGGAACTGGTCTTTCTGGGAGGAGTATTATCCTTACCAGAAGATATAATAGGTGCAGAGCAAGCTCTCACCTTATGAAAAAGATCCTTTTTGTTTTTACAAGAGGCAGAATCCAATTTAGCCTTACCTTTGTGGTATTTAAAAGAGATCATTTTTTTCTCTTGCCACATGGAGTAATCCACATTAGCCTATGAAGAGTCCTCCAATGCAGCTTGTCTATCATCGAAGTCTTCACCATCATGATCATCCCTTAAATCTATAATTAAAACATCCTCGAAAGTAAAACCAACAAAATTCATAGGATTTTCTTCTACTATATCAGCCCATGAATTCTTCTA
This sequence comes from Viscum album, assembly GCA_963277665.1. Classification (NCBI taxonomy): domain Eukaryota; kingdom Viridiplantae; phylum Streptophyta; class Magnoliopsida; order Santalales; family Viscaceae; genus Viscum; species Viscum album. The sequence continues at coordinate 347,774,499 of OY728158.1, read as the reverse complement.
TTTATCAACCATTGGAGTTAGGGAAGCATCCAAAAAGACCTTATAAGAAGAAACATGCCTGATCTTAGAGTCATAAGCACATCCATTGTGATGAGGAGGACCATCAGGAACAATAATTTTGATTCCTTGAGAGGAACCTACAACAATATCTTGATTCTGTTCACTAGTGGATTTTATTTTCTTCTGGGTAGAGTCAAGATCATCAACTGCAAGAAGATTTTCTTCATGATTTTCAGTAGACTAGATGACCACATTACTGCCCTTACTTCTAAAATGCAGTATATCATGCCCATTTTATTAAAAATGGGTACAAAAGATTTCTCTTCTACAACTAGACAAAGAATGGCCAATAATTTGACACGGATCACAAAACAAAGGACGTTTTTCATACTCTATCCTGATGTTAATCTCGTCTTACAGAGTAGAGAGAATGAATATCAATCAAAGTTGATATTAAGTCATCTTTGACCAATACCCTTGCATAGTGACCATAGTTATCTATCTCTGTCATATTATACATCCTAATCGGGATTCCAATTGAAGAAGCAATATCAATTAAAATCTCTAGATGCCATACGACCAAATTTAAACTATGAATTTTGATCTAAATCTATTCACAGGTATCTTTAAAGTCATTAAGGTTGAAATTTAGATTCCATTCATTAAATCTTAGGGTTACTGGCCTAAGAATAACATAACCCAAACTCCAAGCATGAATTTTCAACTTTGTAGAAGGAAATAAAAGATAAAAGAACCCATGACCAAGAGAGACGCATTTAAAGACTGATAACCCCCAAATAGAAGTTAATCGTTCGACTAAATCAATAACTTTCCAGTGCTTTATACCTTTAGAGAGTGAGATGTGAGTAAGAAATGAGTGTTTGCAAAGGTCAATACGTGCTAAAATAGCTCCATACGAGGTCAAGACACGAGCAACCGAGCCTTTTCTGATGATGCGTTGCGAAACACAGTCCATGGGAAAGAAGAAGGAACCACTCGAGAAACCAGAAAACGACGAGTAACCCTTTAAAGCTTCATCTACACCTTCCTTAACCTTCCTTGAAGAAGAAGGTCCTTGTTGGTCAATGAGATGAATTGTGGTATAAGAGTGCAGATTGACGCCTCATGGGTGATCTGGGGTACCATATCTGTAGAGCTCTGAGTAAACCTTTTCCCATTGCTCCATATACATGAATTTAAGATCATATATTCATTAATAATGTAAAAAATATACTTGTAAATAAATATTTATAAATAAATATATTTATAAACGTATGTTTACTATATTTATAAAATTACATATTTATAATTATAAATAAATAAATATTATTTTTTAAAAAAGTATTTATATAATTAAAAATAAACAATTAAATATTTAAATAATTATAAAATTATAATAAATATATTTAAATAATGATTATATTTACTATATTTATATTTATATTTATTTATTAAATATATATATATATATAATGATATAAATATATATAATAATAATATATTTATAATTATAAAATTATAATAAATATATGTAAATAATGAATATATTTACTATTTTTATATTTATATTTATATTTATAAATATATATATTTATTAAATATATATAATTATATAATTATATATAGTTATATATATATAATTATATAAATATATTTATAATTATAAATAAATAAATAAATATAACTTTTTCAAAAGTATTTATATAATTATAAATAAATAATTATATATTTAAATAATTATAAAACTATAATAAATATATTTAAATAATGAATATTTTTTTATAACTATATATATATATTATATAATCATATAAATATATAATGATATAAATACATTTATAAGTATATAGAAATATTTATATATATATATATATTTAAAAATATATTTATTCATAATTATAATTATAAATCTTCATCACATCTTTATCAGTGCTTGTTTGAAAGCGCTGATAAAACCTAGTTGAATCTTTAAAAAAACCATAACTAAAGCTATTTTCATCATGCTGAACAAGCTCTCATAGAAGTCCATTGCCATAGTTGGGTTCATGTTTTAAATTTTTAATGTCTCAATCCATAGGGTGTTCAAGTTCTATATGTGGATATGTTTGATTGTTAGTTATTGGTATGTATTTTTTTATCAGTATTTATTTCGGTTTTATGGTTATAAATTATGGAATTAGGTTTCATTTTAATGGGATAGTTATGGATGTCCAAATTTTGTGCTATTTATTGATTTGGGTTAGTTCTAGGGGTTATTAATTAGAAATATGATGGATGACTTGTGGCATAATTCATAGGGTTATGAAATTGTTGTTCCATGGTTTTAGGGCTTATGATGATCATTTAGAATTTTAAAACATCTCTATTAATATTGGTAGGTGGTCTTAACTCACCATATGATTCTCAGACTATGCCTATAACATTTTCTCAAAATATTTTTATATAACTCATTTTATATTTTAAAAATAACAAAATATGGTTTCTAATCATATTTTTATATAAAGGATTAAATTTATTTGATGGTTCTATAGGATTGTATGTAGAGATCATTACTCTCTCTTACTTATTTGGGGTGAACCTTACTTTACAAATTTAACTTTAGTGACCCCCTACAAACCTATATCATAATTTTTTAGACTATTTCTTAAAATTCAAATATAGTACCTCATATTAGATCTTATCACACAACCCCGTACTCTTAAAGTGGAACACACTTTCTCGTGACTTATACTTGGGTATAAATAAAATTGTTGGGTATGTTTCTAAGTCAATATATTTAATAGAAAAACTATAGCTAAGGCCCTCCATTTGTCTTATCACCTTAGTTAATTTTTATATAACTAGAGTGAAATTATTTTAAACTCAAACAAATTATACCTTGATGGGATAAACTACTTTTTTTCTTACCTCCAACCAGACATCAATATTGGGAAACTCTCAAAGGATGTAAATGAAGGTGAAGACCCTACTTCTATAGGGGTTATCAGTTTAATTTTATATTTTTGTATTTTTATCGCTTCACTGTGATCCACTATTCTTCCTTGTTTTATAATTTTTAAAACTATTTTACTCTATATCTTTGTAAATTGGTAGATATTTTTATTCCCACAACCATTTTCACTACCATTTTGAGACACCGTTAGTGGTTTCCTACTATGTTTTTTTCTCAAACCCTACATGGAATCCTTTTTGGGAATACAACCTCTCTTATACTAATTTCCACACACTTATGGATAAGAGTAACCATAGGATCACCCGAGTGGGTCGTTTATGTCTCTTATAGAAGAAATATTAGTTCATACATTAGAGTATGTGCTACTGGAGGTTATCCGCGATCCTAATTGGATATTCTCTAATTCCTCTTAGTTTTACCTCAGTATTAGGACACATTTGGTTTTAATTCTATTCTAGAATGAATTTATACTATGAGTTCCATGTTTTTAGTTGTGTTTGTATTTATGTAGAGAGTTATGGTTGATTTACATACATTTTCTTTCCTCATATGGCCCTTTTGGTTAATGTTTTATTCTTGGAAGGTTTGACCTACTAATGAGTCATTCTGAATTTTATGTAAAGAATAACTATGAAATATCTCTATATAAAAATGGGTAAATAATTCCCCAACTATATGTCGAGACCCAGAACACTAGCCACCAGTTTTTGGGGATCAAGGAGAACTCTTTGGGTAGTAGTGAACATGAATCAAGTGTCACATAGATATTAAATTCATGGAAAATACATGAAGAGTCATTTTTTACTTCTATGAATGTTATTTTTTTACTTCAAGTAATTATCCTATATTTAATCACCTTTACAACACTTTTTCTATAACGTCCCAGATCTGGGTTCCACACAACAGGTGCCCCGAACCTGGTTGGTCACATGACCTCAAGCACATTTCCCCAAATGTCAGAGGCTGCTGACTAGCAGCGAGGGCCTCGGTATGATAGTGGGGAAACTATTCCCTCATTTGTCAAAGTACAGCGCAATGAAAAAAACAAACATACCAAAAGCGGAAGCAGTAAACAATACCAAGATGAAATAGAGAATGGTACTGAAATAAAAGATGACCAACAATCATATATATGATGATGCAATATGTCCCTAATTCTAAGAAAGTATCCAAAACACGATACACTAAAATATAAAACAATACACCACAAGGTAAAAGTATAAAAAATCAAAAAAAACATTGAAGCAAGAACTCAGCAGCATCGCAAGCTTAAGCTCGATCTCATGCTCTCCTACTCCTCTGCAACAATCAAGTACTTGAATATGGACTCTTTCCATTATCAACACCTAAAACAATATAATCTATTTGGCCCCAAGACATGACCCAAACAGGGTGTGAGAAATAAATCCCAGTAGGCAGCCACCAAAGGCCCGTGCCCAACTGTCAGTGAAAATGTGCAACAGTAGTGTGCAGTAATGAAATGCAGTAAACTAGGAAGCACTCAAAAGTAAACATTCCTACCAGTTATATTGCCATTTTAATTATTGTTTAACAAATCAATATAATTATATTATATTTTCCCGAGACTCAGCCTCAGAGGACAATCTCTCATACAGTGTCGCAGCAAAAACCACAACTGACTATCTAACAAGTAGAATTTAAAACCATACCAGGCCTGTTCTTTAGCTTGGCAGGTATAACATAAGAAATCACCACAGTGAATATTCAAAGTAAACAATGACCTCAGACATGCAAATACTTACCCTCAGGTAATTATAATCGAAACCCTCAGGTGATTTCCCTCAGGCATAACGAATATTGCCCTTAGGCGTAAGAGTTATTTCCCCCAGACACAGAAGCTACTGCCCACAGGTATAAGAAAAGTTTTCCTTAGGATAAACGGAACACTTCCCTTAGGCTAACAAAAACACTACACTCAGGCTAAGAGAAACACACCCTCAGGCTAAGAGAGTAATTAGGCCGAGACCAACACATAAGTAAGCATTTTATATTCATTTCTTCTCAAGAAAACTCAAAGCATGCTATAATCACGACATACGCATGGGTATCCTGTCCAAACGACTGAACAAGTGAAACGCACCCACGGGGTGGCCCTGGATCAAGGAAATGATCCCAAACAACAGTTTATACATATTCATTAAATTACCTATGAAATTCTAGGTATTTTATCAGTCAAGGCCTCAGCCATAAGACACCCCAAACATGGGCATGTAGCACAACAATACACAAAAACAACTTGACAGTTGGAAATAAACACCAGACCACCTACCTCGATCTCCTCTGATCGATATATGTGAACGAAGCCTCCTGAAACAACCACAGATGATGTAGATATGTGATAGAAGATTACCCATTCAAATATAAATAACTTCCCTTAGGGAAATAATTGGTAGGAAACTTTCACGAAGAGAGAAGAAATCACCCGCGCGGTTCAAACAAGATTGACGACGAAGGAATCAGAGTCCCGGTGTGCGGTCAGGAGCTCTTCCAAGATCCGGCCTTCTCTCCCATGGATCTTGGGCGTTCTAATATTCCTCTATCGAAAGAGGAGGCTACTGCCAATTTTAAGCGAAAAAAATAACTACACGGCATGTACTCTCAAGTACATGACGTGTACTTTCCGATTTTTAAACTGTTCCTCTGACGACCACTTTCCACCGCCTCACTGTTCATCATCCAACTTGGTTACACGACGTGTATTTCTGAGTACACAGTGTGTACTGTCATTATGCTGGTGGATACTCCCATCACCTTACTGTTCACCTACCGACTAATTACACGACGTGTATTACTAAGTACATGGCGTGTAGTCAGCTTTTACACCCTTCATCGCCGACAGGCCTACATGCCCTGTGTACTCATCCCACATGGCCAAAGTACACAGCGTGTGGAAAAGTACATGGCATGTACCCCCAAATTTTTTGATTCTTCCCCATTTTCCTTATTTTCTAAAAAACACTTAAGGAAAAAGGAAAAGAAGAAACCCGTACCTCAAGAATAAGAACCAGGTTCTTACATTTTATATCTTAATTTTCATCATAACCAATATTTTAACCACTATCTTTCCAACCACCACATTTTATATATTTTTGTGTTCTTTAATATAAAAATAACCATCCATAAGAGAAGTATAATTATTTTTAAAAATACCTGTAAAATTATTTTAAAATAACGAGAATGATAATATGTATGATTAAAGAAATAACTCAATTAACAATATAATTTCCTTTTATAAAACAAAAAAATATTTTTGAATTTTAATTAACATTGAAGAAAAAAATTTCCAAATAACATCTACTATAATCACTATTATAGAGATAACAAATTTAATAATAATAACCTTTAATCTCAACATAATTTATTGTCTGGTCAGAATTCTAACTTTTCATAGAATAAATATTTTAGAAATTTTTAATCAAAATAAAAACCATAGTTAGAATAAAAACCAAAAACAAATTCAAATTTCAAAATAACATCTACGCTAATCACTATTTTAGAGATAACAAATTTTATGACGTTGTTTTTTATCTAATGAGATATTTGAATGAGTTGTGAAGTGTTTATTAATTAAATGTATGGATACACTTATTTTTTGGGAATTTTTATTCAGAATCAAAAGGTTTTAAGTCTTTTGAAGCTAAAAATTTATTTGTTTATTTTGTTTCAAATATTTTCTTGGATATAAATGAGTTTCCTTATATTTGACTTAGTTTAAATGTTATCTAATTTTGTTGTCTTGAAATTATAATCATATATTTAAATCAAGGTATGTGATACCATGTGATCTGTTTTCCCCCTCAAACATCTTTGTTTGTAGTTAAGTTTCCCAAATGGTTTAAACAACATGTGAAAAACGATCTTATTTGTTCTTGATCTACCTCGCTTATTATCCACAAAATATCTCTTTCCTCAAGCCATTGTTGGTTAAACCTCTCCCACACCATCACTTCTTTCATTAATAATAGTTTCATCCATTGGTTTCATGAAATTTCAAGCTCCTTGACCCTATATCAAAATCTTGTGATTACATGACCTTGTATGTTAGGAGAAAAGATATTTTTACACAAATTTAGAAATCTAGGTCACAATTAAATGTAAAGAAAGATAAAAGATTCCATGGGATGTCTTCCTTCCAATAATAAATAAATTTTTTTTCCAATATATTTATTAGTGATGATTATATTAATATATGCCTGTAAGTGATTCAGTTGAGTAAGAAATCCATTTTATTAACACTGTTAATAAGATATTTTATAATTATACATGAAATAATGATTTGAAATCCCTAGATTTATGATGCAAAGTGTATTAGAACATGGTAAATGGAGATACATGATATAGGAAACATTTATTCTTGAATTGGATACCTATAATTGGTATGATGCCATAATTAAAGGAAAGAAGGATCAAGGGTTGACCGATACTTGTCAGTGGTCAAATTTCCTATATGATTTCAACTGCTCACTATTTTATTTAGATCTTCGAATTAGTCATACAGGAAATTTGTCCCCTAACAAGTGACGATCACCTAAACTTTATCACTTCTTTAAATATTTACTCAGACTATCAATGAAACACCACCTAACCTACCACATTCCAAGTGAAGAAATGAGTAAAAATCAACTCCTCCAACTTTTTGGACTCCCGCTTAATAAGGTTACAAAAACCATCCTAGAATTACCCTCTTATTTTCATGTGTATCTAAGTGCTTTTGAAATTCAGTCCTCAGACCAAAGGAATTTTCCTTTTGATGGATTAATTGAAGGCTTGGTTTGAATATTGAAACTACAATGGCCGTATTAGAATGAGTGTGTGTAAGACCATCCAGCTGAGCCTTCTCACAACCACACCAATCAAGGATCTTCTTGTAGGGATCAGATAGATGTTATAGATTTTTTCAACTTTAGGCAATCTAAGAAATGTTTCTCAGTGATTCACCAACTCCTATCCTGAGAATATTTAGATTTAAGGAGAAAACTATCATCCTCATCAGATTCATCTCCCAAAAAATTATTATTGCATTTTTTAGCTTAAGACTCATCCCCCATATCTTATGTAAATGCACCTATGTTGCTTGAAATACTCTGAGCAGTAGTCATCTTATACTAGGTACCAATGAACATTTGGATGAATTCACCAGTGGAGTAATTCTTTTAATAAATTTAATTACCCATTTCCTTCAAAGCATACTGTAATTCTTTGAAACAATAAAATATTGGGTTCCCCTTATTAGAATTATCTACAACTTTATTCTATGATTATGAATATCTTATGTGTATTTATTTATTTTTATAAAAAATGAATATTTTATGAACCAAATAGGATGGATGTGAATCGAAAATGTATGAATGCTAATCATATGACAAAATAGTATGAATATGGAGTTAAAGAGTTCATCAAGATTGTAATAGAGCATGCATACAGTCCTTCTCAAATACTTTGTCTGTGTTTTTATTATTGTCACTAATGAAAAAATAGCCTATGAAAATGGTTTGGAACTATTGGAATAGGTCCCCAAACCGTTGGTATACCCTATACCAATGGTTTGGGAAGCTGTTGGGTGATTTTACATTGGGATAGGTTAATCTAAAACAAAATTCACAGTAGAGGTTTGAACCCATGACCTGCACATTATATATCAAAGAGTTTACCAATATCCTAAAATTATATTTGCGAATATATTTGGATATATATATATATATATATATATATATATATATATAAGTAATTAAAATATTGATTTATTTGATGATATTCAACAAAATAATTCATAAAAAATAAGGGTACCTATCCCAACAATTTTGGAAAACCGTTGAGATACCCTTACCCTATCCCAATGGTTTTCTAAAACCACAGGGATATATGCTGTCAAAGTGCTCTATCCCAATGGTTTTCCAAAACCATTGGGATAGGTGTTGTCAAAGTGATCTATCCCAACAGTTTCGGAGAACTATTGGGATAAGTGTTGTTAAAGTGGTCTATCCCAATGATTTTGGAGAATCGTTGGGATAACCTTACCCTATCCCAATGGGTTTCTACAATTGTTGGGATAGGTTTTGTCAAAGTGGTCTATCCCAATAGTTTTCAGAAAAACATTGGGATAGCCTTACCTTATCCCAATGATTTTATAGAACCGTTGGGATAAGGGACCTATACCAATTATTTTTACAAACCATTGGTATAGGGGTGTTAGTATAGGTAGGATTTACAATAGTGTGTTGTTAAAGATAAATTAGTCTAGAAGAGTTGGATGAACATTTAATTTGTCATAGAATATATTAGATCTATAAATGTTGGACTAAAAATGGAGAAAAACTTAACATTCACACCAATTGGGATGATACTGAGATTTATAGATCATTTTATATGAATACTAGTGTAAATGATAATGGAGATCACATATAAGAAATGAAAATAGAAATTGAATATGAACTTATTAATTATCCAAAGTTGTTTGAGAAGTTAAACAATTGTGCTAAGATACCATTGTATATCAGTTGAACTAAATACACAACATTTTTAGCTATAACGAAGTTATATAATTTGAATGATGGAAATAGATGGAGAAGCCCCAGATTTACAAAACTACTTGGTCTCCCTAATGATATGCTACTAGAATAAAATGAACTTCCTAGTCAAATATATGATGAAAAATGAATGCTATGTTTAATAGGAATGATCTCTAAAATAATACATGCTTGTAAATATTATTTTATGTTGTTTTTAAATGACCATGAATCACTTATAAAATTCCATAAGTGTGGAACAGAACAATACAAGTGTAAAGACCAGTAAATTTCAAGGAATTTTTTTTCTTAATTTATTTGGAATTTTTCGAGTCTGTAGTTTCTGACGGCACCTGATTCCGAGGCCCGATGTGCCTGAAATAATTTTCCAAAGTTTAGCTGGGGTACGTTCAGTGAACAAATGAGTGAGTTTTTCTATCTTTTGAACCAGTGCTTGGAATTGAAATCCGTGGGCACCGATGAACTCGCAGCGCCGATAATTTCATAAGGGGACCATTACCGCAGTTCCGATTTATGAGGGTTGTAAATTATTAATTGGGGATTTAGTTTAAAATAAAAAAAATTGTTAGAAAAATTTTATTTATATCTAAGGTGGTTATATCCTACAAAGGGGAGTTAATGGTGGGACCCACAACCACCTAACTACCCATGTGTGGATATTTGTGAGGTGGGTCCCACCTAAGCCCCAACCTTTCACCTCCCCCTAAACTCCTTAAACTCCCTTCAATTAATTGGAAACCCCCTTAATTAATGTGACCTTTCAACTTCCTCTCTCTCCCACTTTAACTCTTTCCAACATACCTTAATTAATAAATTGAACCTCTTCAATTAATTAATTAAGTTTTTTTAATTTTAAATTTTAAATTTCTTGTGTTAATAAAATAATAGCATTAGCCTATTATTTTAGTTTAGCACATGTTGTGTTGGGAGAGATTGGTGAGAGAGCTCTTGAGTGAAAGGAGAAGGAAGTTCCTTCTTCGTTGAAGAACATCATCCTCCCGCAAAGGACGACGCCCCTTCAACAAAGAACGACTCGGCGAATAACGCTCCACATTCCTCCAATCTTCTACTTCCTCTGCCTCAAGGGAGGAAATAGAACTGCGGGGAACTCACCAACGATGACGGTTCTTTCCTGACGTTGACGGAGCGACAACGCTTTCTACGTCTACGAGGAACGAACCATAATCGAGGTAGGGGAATATTATATATTTCCCATTTAAGTGGTTTATACTCTCGAGCATGAGCGTTTATTTATAGGATGTTTGTATAATTTATTCTTGAATAAATTATACCCTTGTCGTAGTTGAAAGCAAGTGTTTGATTATTGCCAATTGATAACGCCTAACGCGGAGGGCGCAGGCCGAACAAACATGGCCCGACGACCCTCCGCTGGTTGTTCGTTTATGCGCAGGATGATAGGAAATGATGAAACAGGGCTGCAACAACAATTTGAAGCCGTCGCAGTGAAGAGCAGGTCCCGGGAGAGCCGCGGGTGCAGACGGTGGGCGAATCGGACCACCGAAGCGCGTCCGGTGGTCTGCAGAAGACGCTGCCGGCGCACCACGCTGGCACGGCGGCAGAGGCAGGCCACAGGAGCAGTCCACCGTGGCTGAGCTGCGGCGGCGGTTGAAGACCAGAACGGCTTTTCCGTTCTTGAGATGGAGGGGCGCGACATTAAGCCGCGCCGGCTAAGGGAGGCTGCACCTCTGCTCGGCTGGCTGGCCGAGCCAGCCTCCCCCGACCGGGCTGGGGCGGGCCATGTGGACTGGGCCGGGCTGCACCCAACCGGGCTAGACCCGGACCCAAGTTGGGTCGACCCGGTTCGGGCCTACCCAGGGTGGGTTGGGCCGGGTCGGACCGGGCACATACCCCCCTTTTTCGGACCATTTTCGGTTAAATGACTATAACATGAGCTAGGAACATCCGATTGAACCACCGTCAGTTGTGTAGGATTCCTTGGATCGAGATGGTCATTTCAGTATATTACACTTAAGGTTTTTGCGAAGTTTTGGTATGGCCGGGTTGGTTCGAACTCGAAACCAACCGGGCCCTCGGAGCGGAAACACTTATAACTTGAGGACCGGATGTCCGATTGACGTGCCGTCAACTATGTTGGATTCCTCTTGATGAGACAATTCTTTTGGCGTACTCCACTTGAGGTTTGGATGCAGTTGGAGTATGGTCTGGTTGGTTTAGCTTATAAACCAACTGCGCCCCTGGAACGGAAAAACCAATAACTCTAAGACCGGACGTCCCTTTGACGAACTGTCAGTGGTGTTGGTAATCTTATTGAGAAACGGTTCCTTTGAGTATACCCCATAGGATTTCGAGGTACAATTGAATTACAGTCAGGTTGGTTCGTACACGAAACCAACCGGGTCCCCGGGACTAAAAGGCAAATAACTCACAGACCGGGTGTCCGATTGACGCGCCGTCTGTTGCGTTGAGATCCCTATGACAAGACAGTCCTTTGTGATATTTTTTCATGGGACTTTGAGATACTTGAAGTATCTACCAGCAACTCATGGAGCAGATCCTCCCAGAGACGAGTGTTCGAAGTGTGGAGACCTAGTAGCTGTCTGAAACCTGATGACTGCTTGTCCGATTCGTTTCGGAGTGACTTGTATAGCCTAGTGGGGAGCACTACTATGTTGGGGTGGCATACCCATGGCGGAGGAGCACTACTTTGTGAGGTGGCAGACCCGCAATACTCGATAGGAGGAGTACCTCTATAGGCTATGAGGGGGAGCACTACTGTGTGAGGTGGCAGACCCATGGCGGGGGAGCACTACTTTGTGAGGTGGCCGACCTGCGGTACTTGATAGGAGGAGTAACTCAGTAGTCTAAGGTTAGTGAGTAGCACCTCAGAGTCACGACAAGATCACTGTACTCGACAGAGGAGGAGTTCTCCAACAACCGTGGTTTCAATAACGTGAATAAAAATCCTGGTTTGAGCTGAGTCAATGACCTTTGTGTTTTCCTCATGGTTGATATGGGTTACTTGATAACTTATGTATATGTATGGGCATATACCTAAGTACAGGTTATCTGTTGAGATCTATCTTTGTGGTTTATCCTTGTTGGATTTTAGTGAGACCTTGAGTGTCTCGGGGTCCCTATTGAGTATCGTTATACTCACCCCTGCACGGGCTATGCCCGCTCCTCGTTGTGTTTGATGAAGACGATGGACAACGCTAACCAAGGCAGAGTGTATGAGGACTGGATGGTACGCAGAGGTGGACACTCGGCGTAAGGACACACGGAGCGGACCGATAGACGCGGAGTGCTGAGGAAGACATATGTACCCACCCTTTAGGTAGGAACCCGGAGGATGATCAAGGAGCTGCTTCACTACTCAGTTGTTTGTCTTTTCAGTTGTAATTTCTTTCAGTTTTACCATGTACTTTACAGTTGGGCTTGTATTTACGGCCCCTTACTTTCAGCACTACTTTTATTTTCAGTTTTACGTAGTGTTTGCTTCCGCTTGTACTCTGGTTGTGTGTTTTTACGTTTCATAAAGGCAATGCCTTCCCTTTTTATCGGGATTTACTCCTTTGGTGATAGTAGCCAGCCCCTGGCCTTTGGAAGGTGGGCTTGGGGTAGTCACGACACGGGCCCTGAGGACGGGTCGTGACAAATTGGTATCAGAGGATTCGGTTCTACTGCAGAACTTATAACTCTGATCTTTCTTTTCTATGTAGAAATAGTGTTAAGGGTATTAAGTGTGGTTTTCAGTTCAGGGAGTCTAGTGTTGGTGTGGGAGGCCGACGTATCCATACACCAGGACCCTGACTTCTGATTTCTGACTCAGTGCATGAAAACACTGATTGTGTGTGTGTTTTCAAAAGTTTCTTTTAAATTAGCTCAAACTAGGTCAGCTCACCAGGTATAGTCTTTTGACCGTGTCACATCTGTCTCTTTCAGGATGCCTTCACCCAATCAGTCAGCATGGTTACTGAGTAGAGAGAATGATGATAGCCCACTGAGTAGTGAGGCCTCAGTATAGGTCCCTCTCCCAGTTGACACACCAGCAGAGAGTGCACGCGGCTTGAGCGCGTTGCATGAGTTCCAGCGACAGAGGCCTCTGAGGTTTCGAGGCGGGTCAGATTTTCAGACGGCTGGGCACTGGTTGGACTTTGTAGCACAAGCTTTCCACACAGTTGGGACACTAGTTGACTTGATGGTGTACCTAGATTTTAGTCTATTTCTAGGAGAAGCTGAGAGGTGTTAGAGCCAGATGCTCCAGTTTTGCGATGAGATGACCTTCACCTGTGGAAACTTCAAGACTTTTTGTCAGGATGGAGTTTATACCAGCGACTCTACACTCTGAGCATGCTCAGGAGCTTCTGCCCTTGCCATAGGGTTTTCCATCAGTAGAAGAGTCATCTGTAGGCAGTAGACAGATGATGTAGGGGTCTGAGAGGACCAAACCTACTGGTGGTCGACCGCACAACTCAGGATCGGTAGTGCGGGGCACCCAGGGTGGAGTCAGATCCAGGCATACCAGGAACGCATAGTGTTTCTCCTGCGGCGTGCTTGGTCACATGGCACGTGACTGTCCGACTCCCCACACTGTTGATCCGCAGGCATTGGAGGAGCCACCGAGACAGAAGCAGCGGTGGGAGCTTAAGCAACACCGAGTGGTGGACAAGGCAGTGGAGCTCCGGAAGCAGGTGTACAGGAGCGAGAGTAGTTCCAGTCATGGAGGCCATTGTTCTTGGTGCTTCTAAGATTCCTTGTTGTTGTTATTTGTGGTTGTTATGTGTCTTTGTACTTTGAGTTACAGTAATAAAAGACACTTGTCCTTTTGAAGTTTATTTCCTGTCCTTTTTGTTTGGTTGATACTGAGAGGTTCCGGTTAAACTGTTGACTTGACCCTCACTTTTGAGATTCCTATTAGAGGAGAGCCGGTGAACACACACTGATGCCGACAGTGTGACTCAACCCTTGGAGGGGAGAGTAACGGTTGGATCTCTTAGAAGTAGCGTTGATGCCTTACGACATCATTCAAGACATGAATTGTACCGTTCATGTCAGGATTTACTGTATTAGGCAAAGAACGTGGTTCATCCAGGGGATGGGACCAGATTTATCTTTTCATAAGAGGAGAAATCTCAGCAGCTCTTGTAGAACATAGATAAAGAACGGTGGAGATGAGTTCTTAAAATTGGCTAGTCTCACCCATTGTTCGTTGAGTGAACGGTTTATGGTTCTTTCGAACTCAATAGTCTCAGGTGTATCTTCCCTCAGAAGGACATGAACCTGAGACAGTGGTGAAGTCTTGAATTCCTCTAGGAGTATGACTTCGAGATAGTTTATACTCCTGGGGAGGGGAACATTGTAGCATATGCTCATAGTAGGAGATCAGGCATTCAACTGTTAGGAGTGGCGAGATAGCAGCTAGCCACATTTCAGATATCCTTTGTGGATAGTGATGGAGTCAGCACGTGTAGAACCATATATGGTTCTGGCTAAGATGGAGAAGGTTCAGATCATCCAGGAGCAGATGAAGACTTCACAGAGTAGACATAAGTCCTATGCTGATAGGAAATGGAGGTCCACAGAGATTTGGTCGGGGAGACAAGTTATCTCCACAATTATTCAAACCTTTCCAGGTCCTCAGCAGTGTAGGCGAGGTGGCTTACCGCCTGGCCCTTCCACCTTAATTGCACCGGGTGCACGACGTCATCCACATATCTCAGCTAAGGAGATACGTGCTGGGACATTCACACATCATCACCAACGGGGAGTTGGATATCAATGAAGGGGCGAATTTCACGGAGGTCCTGGTGGAGATCGAGGATTGACAGGAGTGGGTTCTACATGGATGGTCGATTCCTCTGGTTCGCATTCGTTGGCAGTACGGGAACCTCCAGGAGAGAACTTAGGAGCGGGAGGCTCAGATGCATGCTCGGTACCTCCTTTAGTTTCCCTAGTTAGTGTTGTAGCTTTACGGGGATTTAAAGCCCTGAGGTGGGAGTATTGTAAAGACCTGGAAATTTCAAGGAATTTTTTTCTTAATTTATTTGGAATTTAGGAGTCTGTAGTTTCTGACGGCACCTGATTCCGAGGCCCAATGTCCAGGAATAATTTTTCGAAGTTTAACTCAGGTACGTTTAGTGAACGAACGAGTGAGTTTTTCTATCTTTTGAACGAGTGCTCGAAATTGAAATCTGAGGGCACCGATAAACTCGCAGCGCCGATAACTGCTTAAGGGAACCTTTACCGCAGTTGCATTTTATGTGGGTTGTAAATTATTAATTGGAAATTTAGTTTAAAATAAATAAAATTGTTAGAATAATTTTATTTATATCTAAGGTGGTTATATCCTACAAAGGGGAGTTAATGGTGGGACCCACAACCACCTAACTACCCATGTGTGGATATTTGTGAGGTGGGTCCCACCCGAGCCCCAACCTTTCACCTCCCCCTAAACTCCTTAAACTCCCTCCAATTAGTTGGAAACCCCTTAATTAATGTGACCTTTCCACTTCCTCTCTCTCCCTCTTTAACTCTTGCCAACATACCTTAATTAATAAATTGAACCTCTTTAATTAATTAATTAAGTGTTTTGAATTTTAAATTGCTTGTGTTAATAAAATAATAGCATTAGCCTATTATTTTAGTTTAGCACATGTTGTGTTGGGAGAGATTGGAGAGAGAGCTCTTGTGTGAAAGTAGAATGAAGTTCCTTCTTCATTGAAGAACATCATCCTCCTGTGAAGGACAACGCCCCTTCAACAAAGAATGACTCTGCGAAGAACGCTCCACGTTCCTCCAATCTTCTACTTGCTCCGCCTCAAGGGAGGAAATACAACTGTGGGGAACTCACCAACGACGAAGGTTCTTTCCCAATGTTGACGGAGTGAAAATGATTTCCCTGTCTACGAGGAATGAACCACAATCGAGGTAGGGGAATATTATATATTTCTCATTTAAGTGGTTTATACTCTCGAGCATGAGCGTTTATTTATAGGATGTTTGTATAATTTATTCTTGAATAAATTATACCCTTGTCATAGTTGAAAGCAAGTGTTTGATTATTTCCAATTGATAACGCCTAATGCGGAGGGCGTGGGATGAACAAACATGGCCCGATGACCCTCTGCTGGTTGTTCGTTTGTGCGTGGGATGACGGGCGACGATGAAACGGGGCCGCAACGGCAATTTGAATCCATCGTAGTGAAGAGTAGGTCTCGGGAGAGCCGCGGGCACAAATGGTAGGCGAATCGGACCACCAGAGTGTGTCCGGTGGTCCGCGGAAGATGCTGTCGGCATGCCGTCAGAGCATTCTGCCATGGCTTTTCCACAGTGGTGGTTGAAAACCGGAACGACTTTGATATTCCTGAGATGGAGGGGCGCGACATTAAGCCGTGCTTGCTAAGGGAGGCCGCACCTCCGCTCGGCCGGCTGGTCGAGCCAGCCTCCCCAGGCCGGGCTGGGATGAGCCATGCGGGCCGGGCCGTGGAAGCCAGGCCGGGCCATACCCGGACTCGAGGCGGGTCACCCCGATTCGGGCCGACCCAGGGTGGGTTGGACCGGGTCGGACCGGGCCCATACCCCCTTTTTCAGATCATTTTCAGTTAAACAGATACAACTTGAGCTACAGACCTTTGATCGACGCACCATCAGTTGCGTAGGATTCCTTAGATTGAGACAGTCATTACATTATATTACACTCAAGGTTTTGGTGAATTTTGGGTATGGCCAGGTTTGTTCCAACTCAAAACCAACCGGGCCCTCGGAGTAGAAACTCTTATAACTTGAGGACCGAACGCCAGATTGACGTGCCGTCGACTACATTGGATTCCTCTTTATGAGAAAGTTCTTTTGGCATACTCCACTTGAGGTTTGGATGTAGTTGGAGTACGGTCGGGTTGGTTTAGCTTATAAACCAACCGGCCCCCTGGAACGGAAAAGCCAATAACTCTCAGACCAGACGTCCGTTTGACGAACCATCAGTAGTGTTGGTAATCTTGTTGAGAAATAGTTCCTTTGAGTATACACCATAGGAGTTCGGGGTACTGTTGAATTATGGTCGGGTTGGTTCGTACACGAAACCAACAGGGCCCCTGGGATTAAAAGGCTAATAACTCACAGATCGGGCGTCCGATTGACGTGCCGTCTGTTGCGTTGAGACCCCTATGATGAGGCATTCCTTTGTGATATTTCTTCATGGGAATTTTAGATACTTGGAGTATATACTAGGAGCTCGTGGAGCAGATCCTCCTGGAGACGAGCGTTCAGAGTGCAGAGACCTAGTAGCTGTCTGAAACCTATTGACTGCTTGTCCGATTCATTTCAGAGTGACTTGTATAGACCAGTGGGGAGCACTACTGTGTTGGGGTGGCAGACCAATGGAGGAGGATCACTACTTTGTGAGGTGGCAGACCCGCGGTACTCGACAGGAGGAGTACCTCTGTAGGCTATGAGGGGGAGTACTATTGTGTGAGGTGGAAGACCCATGGCGGGGGATCACTACTTTGTGAGGTGGTCGACCCGCTGTACTCGATAGGAGGAGTACCTCAGTAGTCTAAGGTCAGTGAGTAGCACCTCCGAGTCGTGACAGGATCACTGTACTCGATAGAGGAGGAGTTCTCCAGCAGCTGTGGTTTTGATAACGTGAATAAAAATCCTGGTTTGAGCTGAGTCAATGACCTTTGTGTTTTCCTCATGGTTGAGATGGGTTACTTGATAACTTAGGTATATGTATGGGCATATACCTAAGTACATGTTACCTGTTGAGATCTCTCTTTGTGGTTTATCCTTGTTGGATTTTAGTGATACCTTGAGGGTCTTGGGGTTCCTCCTTAGTATCGTTATACTCACCCCTGCATGGGCTATGCCCTCACCTCATTTGTGTTGGATGCAAACGACGGACAACACTAACCGAAGCAGAGTGTATGAGGACTGGATGGTACCCGAAGGTGGAAACTCGGCGTGATGACCCACAGAGTGGACCAATAGATGAGGAGTGCTGAGGAAGACATCTGTACCTACCCTTTAGGTAGGAACCCGAAGGATGATCCAGGAGCTGCTTCACTACTCAGCTGTTTGTCTTTTCAGTTTTACTTTCTTTTAGTTTTACCTTGTACTTTACAGTTGGGCTTGTATTTTTGGCCCCTTACTTTCAGCACTACTTTTTTTTTTCAGTTTTACTTAGTGTTTGCTTCCACTTATACTCTGGTTGTGTGTGTTTACGTTTCATAAAGGCAATGCCTTCCCTTTTTATGAGGATTTATGCCTTTGGTGCTAGTTTCCAACCCCTGGCCTTTGGAAGGCGGGCTTGGGGTAGTCAAGGCACGGGCCCCGAGGACGGGTTGTGAAAAATTGGTATCAGAGGAGTCGTTTCTACCATAGAACTTAGAATTTTGATCTTTCTTTTCTATAAATCAATAGTGTTAAGGGTACTAAGTGTGGTTTTTAGTTCAGGGAGTCCAGTGTTGGTGCGGGCGGCTGACGTATCCATACACTAGGACCGTGACTTATGTTTCCAACTCAGTGCACGAAAACACTGATTACGTGTGTGTTTTCAAAAGTTTCTTTAAATCATCTCAAACCAGGTCAGCTCACCAGGTATAGTCTTTTGACCATGTAGCATCTGTTTCTTTCAGTATGTCTTCACCCAGTCAGTCAGCATGGTTATCGAGTGGAGAGAGCGATGATAGCCCACCGAGCAGTGAGGCCTCAGTACAGGGCCATCTCCCAGTTGACACACCAGTAGAGAGTTCACATCACTAGAGCGTGTTGCATGAGTTCCAGCGACAGAGGCCTCTGAGGTTTCGAGGCGAGTCAGATTTTCAGACGGCTGGGCACTGGCTGGATTTTGTAGCACGAGCTTTCCACACAGCTGGGACACCTGCTGAATTGATGGTGTACCTAGCTGTTAGTCTCTTTTAGGGAGCATCTGAGAGGTGGTGGATCTAGATGCTCCAGTTTTGTGACGAGATGACCTTCACCTGGGGAAACTTTGAGACTTTTTTTCAGGTTGGAGTTTATATCAACAACTCTACACTCTGAGCGTGCTCAAGAGCTGCTGCCCTTACCGCAGGGTTTCCCGTCAGTGGCCGAGTCATCTGCAGGTAGTAGACAGATACTGCAGGGGTCCAAGAGGACTAGACCTATAGGTGGTCGACCACATGAATCCGGATCTGTAGTGCGGGGCACCCAGGGTGGAGTCAGAGCCAGGCATACCAGGAACGCACGGTGTTTCTCCTACAGCGGGCTTGGTCACATGGCACGTGACTGTCCTACTCCCTGCATAGTTGATCCGCAGGCGTTGGAGGAGCCACCGAGATAGAAGCAGTGGTGGGAGATTAGGCAACAGCTGAGCGGTGGACAAGGTAGTGGAGCTCTGGAAGTAGGTGGACAGGAGCGGGACTAGTTCCAGGCATATGGACCTTTGTTTTTGGTGCTTCTAAGCTTCCTTGTTGTTGTTGTTTGTGGTTGCTATGTGTTTTTTTTTTTACTTTGAGTTGTAGTAATAAAAGACACTTTTCCTTATGCCGTTGCTTTACTTTTCTTTTTGTTTGGTTGATACTGAGATGTTCCTGTTAAACTGTTGACTTGACCCTCACTTTCGAGATTTATACTGGAGGAGACCTAGTGACCACACACTAACGCCTACAGTGTGACTCAACCCTTGGAGGTGAGATTAATGGTTGGATCTCTTAGTAGTAGCGTCGAGGCCTTAAGATTTCATTCAAGACATGAATTGTACCGTTCATGTCAGGATTGACTGTATTAGGAAAAGAACATGGTTCATCAAGGGGATGAGACCAGATTTCTCTTTTCGTCAGAGGAGAAATCTTAGAAGATCTTGTAGAACGTAGATGAAGAAGGGTAGAGATGAGTTCTTACAATTGGATGGTCTCACCCATTGTTCGTTGAGTGAACGGTTTATGGTTCTCTCTAACTCAATAGTCTCAGGTGTATCTTCTCTCAGAAGGACATGAACCTGAGACAACGGTGATGGCTTGAATTTTTCCCGGACTATGACTTCGAGATAGTTTATACTCCTGGGGAGGGGAACATTGTAGCAGATGCTCATAGTTGGAGATAGGGCATTAAAATGTTAGGAGTGGCGAGACAACAGCTGGCCACATTTCAGATATCATTTGTGGATAGTGATGGAGTCAGCACGTGTAGAACCAGAGATCGTCCAGGCTACGATGGAGAAGGTGCAGATCATCCAGGAGTGGATGAAGACTGCACAGAGCAGACATAA
Organism: Viscum album; assembly: GCA_963277665.1. Taxonomy (NCBI): domain Eukaryota; kingdom Viridiplantae; phylum Streptophyta; class Magnoliopsida; order Santalales; family Viscaceae; genus Viscum; species Viscum album. The sequence continues at coordinate 347,753,771 of OY728158.1, read as the reverse complement.
GTCCTATGCTGATAAGAGACGGAGGTCCACAGAGATTTGGCCGGGGCGGCAAGTTATCTCCAGGATTCTTCAGACATTTCCAGGTCCTCAGTAGTGTAGGCGAGGTGGCTTACCGCCGGGCCCTTACACCTTAATTGCACCGGGTGCACAACGTTATCCATGTATCTCAGCTGAGGAGATATGTGCAGGGACCTTCACACATCATAGACCATGGGGAGCTGGACATCGATGACAAAGCGACTTTCATGGAGGTCCCGATGGAGATCGAGGATCGACAGGTGCAGGTTCTACATGGATGGTCGATTCCTCTGGTGCACATTCGTTGGCAGCACGAGAACCTCCAGGAGAGCACTTGGGAGTGGGAGGCTCAGATGCATGCTCGGTACCTCCTTTAGTTTCCCTAGATTGTGTTGTAGCTTTAAGGGGACGTAAATCCTTGAGGTGGGAGTAATGTAAAGACCCGAAAATTTCAAGGAATTTTTTTTCTTAATTTCTTTGGAATTTTACGAGTTTGTAGTTTCTGACGGCACCAGATTCCGAGGCCCGATGTGCCCAGAATAAGTTTCCAAAGTTTAACTTGGGTACATTTAGTGAATGAACGAGCGGGTTTTTCTATCTTTTGAACCAGTGCTCGAAATTGAAATCTGAGGGCACCGATGAATTCACAGCGCCAATATTTTCTTAAGGGGACCTTTACCGCAGTTGTGTTTTATGTGGGTTGTAAATTATTAATTGGGGATTTAGTTTAAAATAAATAAAATTGTTTGAACAATTTTATTTATATCTAAGGTGGTTATATCCTACAAAGTGGAGTTAATGGTAGGACCCACAACCACCTAACCGCGCATGTGTGGATATTTGTGAGGTGGGTCCCACCCAAGCCCCAACCTTTCTCCCCCCCTAAAATCCTTAAACTCCTTTCAATTAATTGTCACCCCCTTAATTAATGCGACCTTTCCACTTCCTCTCTCTCCCTCTTTAAATCTAGCCAACATACCTTAATTAATAAATTGAACCTCTTCAATTAATTAATTAAGTGTTTTGAATTTTGAATTTTAAATTTCTTATGTTAATAAAATAATAGCATTAGCCTATTATTTTAGTTTAGCACATGTTGTGTTGGGAGAGATTGGAGAGATAGATCTTGTGTGAAAGGAGAAGGAAGTTCCTTCTTCGTTGAAGAACATCATTCCCCCGCGAAGGACGACGCCCCTTCAACAAAGAACGACTCGGCGAAGAATGCCCCACGTTCCTCCAATCTTATACTTCCTCCGCATCATGGGAGGAAATACAACCATGGGGAACTCGCCAATGATGATGGTTCTTTCCTGACGTTGACAGAGAGACAACGCTTTCCACATCTACGACGAACGAACCATAATCAAGGTAGGGGAAAATTATATATTTCTCATTTAAGTGGTTTATACTCTCGAGCATGAGAATTTATTTATAGGATGTTTTTATAATTTATTCTTGAATAAATTATACCATTTTCTTAGTTGTAAGAAAGTGTTTTATTATTGCCAATTGATAACGCCTAACGCGGAGGGCGTGGGCCGAACAAACACGGCCCGATGACCCTCCGCTGATTGTTCGTTTGTGCACGAGATGACGGGCGATGATGAAACGGGGCCGCAATGGCAATTGAAAGCCGTCGCGGTGAAGAGCATGTCTTGGGAGAGCCGCGGGCACAGACGGTGGGCGAATCGGAACACCGGAGCACGTCCGGGGGTCCACAGAAGACGCTGCCGGCGCGCCGCCAGAGCAGTCTGCCGCGGCTGAACCACGGCGACGGTTGAAGACCGGAATGAATTTTCTGTTTCGAAGATATTGGGGCATGACATTAAGCTGTGCCAACTAAGGGAGGCCGCGCCTCCGCTCGGTTGGGTGGCCGAGCTAGCCTCCCCCGGCCGGGCCGGTGCGGGCTATGCGGACCGGGCCGGGCCGCGCCAGCCGGGCCGGGCCTTGCCCAACTGGGCCGGATCTAGACCCGAGTCAGGTCAAACCGGTTCAGGCTGACCCAGGGTGGGTTGGGCCGGGTCGGACAGGGCTCATACCCCCTTTTTCGGACCATTTTCGGTTAAACAGGTATAACTTGAGCTACGAACCTCCGATCGATGCACCGTCAGTTGCATAGAATTACTTGGATCGAGACGGTAGTTTTGGTATATTACAATCAAGGTTTTGGAAAAGTTTTTGTATGACCGAGTTGGTTCGAACTCAAAACCAACTGGGCCCTCGGAGCGGAAACAGTTGTAACTTGAGGACCGGACGTCCGATTGACGTGTCGTCGACTACGTTGGATTTCTCTTGATGAGACGGTTCTTCTGGCATACTCTACTTGAGTTTTGGATGCATTTGGAGTATGGTCAGGTTGGTTTAGCTTATAAACGAACCGGACCCCTGGAACGGAAAAGCTAATAACTCTCAGACCAGACGTCCATTTGACGAACCGTCAGTGGTGTTGGTAATCTCGTTGAGAAATAGTTCCTTTGAGTATACCCCATAGGAGTTCTGGTTACAGTTGAATTACGGTCTGGTTTGTTCGTACACGAAATCAACCAGGCCCCCGGAACTAAAAGGCTAATAACTCATAGACCGGGCGTCCGATTGACGTGCCGTCTGTTACATTGAGACCCCTATGACGAGACGGTCCTTTGTGATATTTATTCGTGGGAATTTGAGATACTTTGTGTATCGACCTATAGCTCATGGAGTGGATCCTTCCGGAGATGAGCGTTCAGAGTGCGGAGACCTAGTAGCTGTCTAAAACCTGATGACTGCTTGTCTGATTTGTTTCAGAGTGACTCGTATAGCCCAGTGGGGAGCACTACTGTGTTGGGGTGGCAGACCCATGGCAGAGGAGCACTACTTTGTGAGGTGGCAGACCCACGGTACTCGACAGGAGGAGTACCTCTGTAGGATATGAGGGGGAGCACTACTGTGTGAGGTGGTAGACCCATGGCAGGGGAGCACTACTTTGTGAGGTGTCCAACCCAAGGTACTCGATAGGAGGAGTACCTCAGTAGTCTATGGTTGGTGAGTAGAAACTCAGAGTCACGACAGGATCACTGTACTCGAAAGAGGAGGAGTTCTCCAGCAACTGTGGTTTCGATAACGTGAATAAAAATCCTGGTTTGAGCTGAGTCAATGACCTTTGTGTTTTCCTTATGGTTGAGATGAGTTACTTGATAACTTAGGTATATGTATGGGCATATACCTAAGTACAGGTTATCTGTTAAGATCCCTCTTTGTGATTTATCCTTGTTTGATCATTGTGAGACCTTGAGGGTCTCGGGGTCCCTACTGAGTATTGTTATACTCACCCCTACACGGGCTATGCCCGCACCTCGTTGTGTTGGATACAGATGATGAACAGCGCTGACCGAGGTAGAGTGTAGGAGGATTGGATGGTACCTAGAGGTGGACACTCGGAATGACGAAACACGAAGCGTACTGATAGACGCAGAGTGCTGAGGAAGATATCTGTACCTACCCTTCAGGTAAGAACCCGGAGGATGATCCAGGAGCTGCTTCAGTACTCAGCTGTTTTTCTTTTTAGTTGTACTTTCTTTCAGTTTTACCTTGTACTTTACAGTTGGGCTAGTATTTATGGCCCCCTTACTTTCATCACTACTTTTTTTTTCAATTTTACTTAGTGTTTGCTTCCGCTTTTACTCTGGTTGTGTGTGTTTACATTTCATAAAGGCAATACTTTCCCTTTTTATCAGGATTTACGCCTTTGGTACTAGTCGCCAGCCCCTGGCCTTTGGAAGGCGGGCTTAGGGTAGTCACGGCACGGGCCCTGAGGATGGGTCGTGACAAATTGGTATAAGAGGAGTCTATTCTACCATAGAACTTAGAACTCTGATCTTTCTTTTCTATGAAGCAATAGTGTTAAGGGTACTAAGTGTGGTGTTCAGTTCAGGGAGTCCAGTGTTGGTGCGGGTGGATGAAATATCCATACACCAAGACCCTGACTTCTAATTTCTAACTCAGTGCACGAAAACACTGATTACGTGTGTGTTTTCAAAAGTTTCTTTTAAATCAGCTCAAACCAGGTCTGCTCACCAGGTATAGTCTTTTGACCGTGTCATATCTGTTTCTTTTAGGATGTCTTCACCCAGCCAGTCCGCATGGTTACTGAGTGGAGAGCACGATGATAGCCCACCGAGCAGTGAGGCCTCAGTAAATGGCCCTCTCCCAGTTGACACACAAGTAGAGAGTGCACGCTTCTTGAGCGTGTTGCATGAGTTCCAGTGACAAAGGCCTCCAAGGTTTCGAGGCGAGTCCAATTTTTAGACGACTGGGCACTGGCTGTAGTTTGTAGCACAAGCTTTCCACACAGCTGGGACACCCACTGACTTGATGGTGTACCTAGATGTTAGTATCTTTTAGGGATCAGATGAGAGGTGGTGGAGCCATATGCTCCAGTTTTGCGATGAGATGACCTTCACCTGGGGAAACTTCGAGTCTTTTTTTCAGGGTGGAGTTTATACCAGCGACTCTACACTCTGAGCGTACTCAGGAGTTGCTCCACTTACCGTAGGGTTTTCCGTCAGTAGCCGAGTCATCTGTAGGCAGTAGACCGATTATGCAGGGGTCCAAGAGGGCCAGACCTATAGGTGGTCGACCGAACGACTCAGGATCGGTAGTGCGGGGCACCTGGGGTGGAGTTAGAGCTAGGTATACCAGGAACACACTGTGTTTCTCCTGCGGTGGGCTTGGTCACATGGCACGTGACTGTCTGAATCCCCACAAAGTTGATCCACAGGAATTGGAGGATCCAATGAGACAGAAGCAGTGGTGGTAGCTTAAGCAACAGCCGAGCGGTGGGAAATGCAGTGGAGCTCCAGAAGTAGGTGGATAGGAATGGGACTAGTTCTAGGGATGTAGGCCTTTGTTCTTGGTGCTTCTAAGCTTCCTTGTTATTGTTGTTGTTGTTGTTTATGGTTGTTATGTGTCTTTGTACTTTGAGCTGCAGTAATAAAAGACACCTGTCCTTGTGACGTTGCTTTCCTATCCGTTTTGTTTGGTTGATACTGAGAGGTTCTGGTTGAACTGTTGACTTGACCCTCACATTCGAGATTCCTACTGGAGGTGACCCAGTGACCACACAGTGATGCCGACAGTGTGACTCAACCCTTGGAGGTGATAGTAACGGTTGGATCTCTTAGTAGTAGCATCGAGGCCTTACGACATCATTCAAGACATGAATTGTACCATTCATTTTAGGATTGACTATATTAGGCAAAGAACGTGGTTCATCCAGGGGATGAGACTAGATTTCTTTTTTCGGCAGAGGAGAAATCTCAGAAGCTCTTGTAGAACGTAGACGAAGAAGGGTGGAGATGAGTTCTTACAATTGTCTAGTCTCACCCATTGTTCGTTGAGCGAACGATTTACGGTTCTCTCCAACTCAATAGTCTCAGGTGTATCTTCCCTCAGAAGGACATGAGCTTGAGACAACAGTGATGGCCTGAATTTCTCCAGGACTATGAGTTCGAGATAGTTTATACTCCTAGGGAGGGGAACGTTGTAGCCGATGCTCATAGTAGGAGATCAGGCATTCAGCTGTTAGGAGTGGCGAGAGAGCAACTGTCCACATTTCAGATATCCTTTGTGGATAGTGATGGAGTCAGCACGTGTAGAACCAGAGATGGTTCAGGATATGACAGAGAAGGTGCAGATCATCCAGGAGCGGATGAAGACTGCACAGAGCAGACATAAGTCCTATACTGAGAGGAGACAGAGGTCCATGGAGATTTGGCCAGGGCAGAAAGTTATCTTCATGATTCTTCGGACCTTTCCAGGTCCTCAGCAGTGTAAGCGAGGTGGCCTACCACCGGGCCCTTCCACCTTAATTTCAACGGGTGCACAACGTCATCCACGTATCTCAGCTGAGGAGATAAGTGTAGGCACCTTCACACATCATTGACCACAGGGAGCTGGACATCGATGATGGGGAGACTTTCACGAAGGTCCTGGTGGAGATCGAGGATCGACAGGAGTGAGTTCTACATGAATGGTATATTCCTCTGGTGCACATTCGTTGGCAGCACGGGAACCTCCAGGAGAGCACTTGGGAGTGGGAGGCTTAGATGCGTGCTCGGTACCTCCTTTAGTTTCCCTAGTTTGTGTTGTAGCTTTACAGGGACGTAAAACCCTGATGTGGGAGTAATGTAAAGACCCAAAAATTTCAAGGAATTTTTTTTATTAATTTCTTTAGAATTTTACGAGTCTATAGTTTCTAAAGGCAGCTGATTCCGAGGCCTGATGTGCCCGGAATAAGTTTCTGAAGTTTAGCTCAGTTACGTTCAGTAAATGAACGAGCGAGTTTTTCTATATTTTGAACCAGTGGTCAGAATTGAAATCCGAGGGCACCGATGAACTCGCAGCGTCGGTAATTGCTTAAGGGGACCTTTTTCGCAGTTGCGTTTTATGCGGGTTGTAAATTATTAATTGGGGATTTAGTTTAAAATAAAAAAATTGTTAGAACAATTTTATTTATATCTAATGTGGTTATATCCTACAAAGGGGAGTTAATGGTGGGACCCTAAACCACATAACTACCCATGTGTGGATATTTGTGAGGTGGGTCCCACCCGAGCCCCAACCTTTCACCTCCCCCTAAACTACTTAAACTCCCTTCAATTAATTGGAAAATCCCTTAATTAATGTGACCTTTCCACTTCCTCTCTCCCACTCTTTAACTCTTTCCAACATACCTTAATTAATAAATTGAACCTCTTCAATTGATTAATTAAGTGTTCTGAATTTTGAATTTTAAATTGCCTGTGTTAATAAAATAATAGCATTAGCCTATTATTTTAGTTTATCACATGTTATGTTGGGAGATATTGGAGAGAGAGCTCTTGTGTGAAAGGAGAAGGAAGTTCTTTATTCATTGAATAACATCATCCTCCCGCGAAGGACGACACCCCTTCAACAAAGAATGACTCGGCGAAGAACGCTCCACGTTCCTCCAATCTTCTACTTACTCCGCATCGAGGGAGGAAATACAACCACGGGGAAATCGCCAATAACGAAGGTTCTTTCCCAACATTGACGGAGCGACAACGCTTTCTGCATCTACGACGAATGAACTATAATCGAGGTAGGGGAATATTATATATTTCTCATTTAAGTGGTTTATACTCTCAAGCATGAGCGTTTATTTATAGGATGTTTGTATAATTTATTCTTGAATAAATTATACCCTTTTCATAGTTGAAAGTAATTGTTTGATTATTGCCAATTGATAATGCCTAACGCGGAGGGCGTGGGATGAACGAACACGACCCGACGACCCTCCGCTGGTTGTTCATTTGTGCGCGGGATGATGGGTGATGATGAAACGGGGCCGCAATGGCAATTGAAAGACGTCGCAGTGAAGAGCATGTCTCTGGAGAGCCGTGGGTGTAGACGGTGGGCGAATCGGACCACCAGAGTGCGTCCGGTGGTCCGCGGAAGACGCTGCCGGCGCGCCGCCAGAGCAGTCTACCGCGGCTGAACCGCGACGGCGGTTGAAGACCGGAACGACTTTTCCGTTTCGGAGATGGAGGGGCGCAGCATTAAGCCGCGCCAGCTAAGGGAGGCCGTGCCTCCGCTCGGCCGGCTGGCAGAGCCAGCCTCCCCCAGCCGGGCTGGGGTGGGTAAGCCGCGCCAGCTAAGGGAGGCCGCGCCTCCGCTCGGCCGGCTGGCCGAGCCAGCCTCCCCTGGCCACACCGGGCCGGGCCGCGCCGGCCGGGCCGGGCCATGACCAACTGGGCCGAACGTGGACCTGAGTCAGGTCAACCCAGTTCAGGCCGAACCAGGGTGGGTTGGGCCGGGTCAGGCCGACCCAGGGTGGGTTGGGCCGGGTCGGACAGGGCCCAGACCCCCTTTTTCAGACCGTTTTCGGTTAAATGGGTATAACTTGAGCTACAGACCTCCGATCAATGCACTGTTAGTTGTTTAGGATTACTTGGATCGAGACGGTAGTTTTTTATATTACACTCAAGGTTTTGGCAAAGTTTGGGTATGATGGAGTTGGTTCGAACTCAAAACCAACCGGGCCCTCAGAGCGGAAAAACTTATAACTTGAGGACTGGACGTCCGATTGATGTGCCGTCGACTACGTTGGATTTATCTTGATGAGAAGGTTCTTTTGGAATAATCCACTTGAGTTTTGGATGCATTTTGAGTACGGTCAGGTTGGTTTAGATTATAAACCAACCGGACCCCTGGAAAGGAAAAGCCAATAACTCTCAGACCGGACGTCCGTTTGACGAACCGTCAGTGGTGTTGGTAATCTCATTGAGAAATGGTTCCTTTGAGTATAACCCATAGTAGTTCTGGGTAAAGTTGAATTATGGTTGGGTTTGTTCGTACATGAAACCAACCGGGCCCCCGGAACTAAAAGGCTAATAACTCACAGACCGGGCGTCTGATTGACGCGCCTTCTGTTGCATTGAGACCCCTATGACGAGGTGGTACTTTGTGATATTTCTTAGTGGGACTTTGAGATACTTGGAGTATATACCTATGGCTTGTAGAGAGGATCCTTCTGGAGACGAGCGTTCGGAGTGCAGAGACCTAGTAGCTGTTTGAAACCTGATGTTGTCCGATTCGTTTCGGAGTGAATTGTATAGACCAGTGGGGAGCACTACTGTGTTGGGGTGGCATACCCATGGCGGAGGAGCACTAATTTGTGAGGTGGTAGAACCACAGTACTCGACAGGAGGAGTACCTCTGTAGGCTATGAGGGGGAGCACTACTGTGTGAGGTGGCATACCCATGGCGGGGGAGCACTACTTTGTGAGGTGGCCGACCCGCGATACTCGACAAGAGGAGTACCTCAGTAGTCTATGGTTGGTGAGTAGCACCTCAGAGTCACGAAATGATCACTGTACTCGACAACGGAGGAGTTTTACAGAAACCGTGGTTTCGATAACGTGAATAAAAATCCCGGTTTGAGCTGAGTCAATGACCTTTGTGTTTTCCTCATGGTTGAGATGGGTTACTTGATAACTTAGGTATATGTATGGGAATATACCTAAGTACAGGTTATCTTTTGAGATCTCTCTTTGTGGTTTATCCTTGTTGGATTTTTGTGAGACCTTGAGCGTCTCGGGGTCCCTACTGAGTATCATTATACTCACCCCTGCATGGGCTATGCCCGCACCTCGTTGTGTTGGATGCAGACGATGGACAGCGCTGACCGACGCAGAGTGTACGAGGACTGGATGGTACCCAGAGGTGGACACTCGGTGTGAGGACACACAGAGCCGACCGATAGATGTGGAGTGCTGAGGAAGATATCTGTACCTACCCTTCAGGTAGGAACTCGGAGGATGATCCAGGAGCTGCTTCACTACTCAGCTGTTTGTCATTTCAGTTGTACTTTCTTTTAGTTTTACCTTGTACTTTACAGTTGGGCTTGTATTTCCGGCCCCTTAATTTCATCACTACTTTTGTTTTCAATTTTACTTAGTGTTTGCTTCCGTTTGTACTCTGGTTGTGTGTGTTTACGTTTCATAAAGGCAATACCTTCCCTTTTTACCAGGATTTACGTCTTTGGTGCTAGTCACCAGCCCCTGGCCTTTGGATGGTGGGCTTGGGGTAGTCACGACATGGGCCCCGAGGATGGGTCGTGGCAACAAGAAATATGAGTCAAGTACTTTGAAATTGGTTTGGTACTTTCCTATAATTCCTTGAATTAGAAGACTATATGGATTCCAGGAAACCATGAGACAATTTAAATGGTACGAAAATACAAGAATTAATTATGGGAAACTACATCATCCAGTAGACTCTCCTCAGTGGAAGAAAATTGGTTACGAGTATCCTGAATTTGGAAATGAGTCATGAAACTTCTATCTTACATTATCTACAGATGGAATAAATCCTTTTGGTGTACAAAGTAGTACTCATAATAAATGACCCATCATGTTGGTAAATTATAACTTGCCACCATGGTTATGCATGAAACACAAAAACATTATGTTGTCTCTTCTTATATCTATACCAAAACAACTTGGTAATGAAATTGATGTCTACATGGATCCATATATTGAAGATCTAAAATTGATGTTGGATATAGTTGTTAAAATATATGATTCTCAAAAAAGTGAAGAACTCACATTTAGGGCCATGTGTACTGGGACGATAAATGAATTTCTTGGTTATGGAAAATTTTCAAGCTATAACATTAAAGGAATGTTGGGGTGTACCATTTATGAAGAATGCACACACTCAGTTCAGTTGAAACATTCCTTGAAGATTGTGTTTTTTGGACATTCTAAATTTTTACCACGATGACATAAACACCAATCTTAGAAGAAAACATTCGATGGGAATAACGAACTAGATATAACACAATCTCCACTAATGAGTAATCAAATGTTCAATAAAGTAAAATATATTGACACTATTTTCAGTAAACTATTTTTGAAAAACCAAACGAAATCAGGTTAGAAAAGGATATTAATTTTCTTTGAATTACAGTATTGGAATTTTTTATACATTAGACATTTTATTGATGTCATGCATATAAAAAAATGTATTCGATAGTGTTATTAACACATTACTAAATGTTACTGAAAAAAGACGACATTAAGACTAGTTTGGACATGATTGACATGGGGATAAGGGAAGAGTTGGAACCATTGAAGGGAAAAGGGAAGACTTTTCTTACTCCAGCAGATCCATATAGGAAAAATTGTAATTATAAATCTTCTTTAATGATGTAAAAGTTCTAGAGGGGTATTCATCAAATATAAAGAATGTTGTGTCAATGAATAATTGGAAGTTACAAGGATTAAAATCCCATGAATGTCATGTTTTGATGTAATATTTGATTCCCATCACTTTACTTTTCATTCTTCCTAAAAGTGTATGACATATATTAACCAGACTCCACTTATTTTTCAAATCCATGTACAGTAAAGTTATAGACCCAATGAAGTTGAAAATAATGAATAAGGAGGTTTTAATAATATTATGTGAATTAAATATGTTCTTCACACCATAATTCTTTAATATAATAGTCAACCTGATGGTTTAATTAGTTAGATAGTTTCAAATATGTTGTCTTATCCAATATATATGGATGTACCCCATTGAATGGTATATGAAGATTTTGAAAGGGTATGTCAAGAATCGAAGTTAGACATAAGGTTGTATTATAGAATGATATATTATTAAAGAAGCTATTGAATTATTTAACAATTACCAATGAAATGTTGATAGCATCAGTCTCCCAAAGTCTCATCACAGTGGATTCCTTATGGTTAAAGGAATTTTTAGAAGATATATTGTTACAATTACAACCACAAAGTGGGAGCAAAAATACCTTTACATTTTACATAATAATTAATATGTTGATCCATACATTGAATCCCACAAAGTAATTCATATAGATTTGAATCCATCAAGGGATGAATGATGGATATCAAATACACATAATCAATAGTTTATCAGTTGGTTTTGAGATCATATTTATAAGGAGTTATCTAAAAATCTGAATTCAATTGTTGAATGAATTCGATGGATAGCTCATGGAACAAATAAAAATGTTATATCCTACACTATTTTTGTAATAAATGGATATACATTTTATATAAAGGAACATAATGGATATAGTACGATGAAAAACAGTGGAGTTACACTTGTGGAAGAAGAGATGATCATATATGGTTATAAGGATAGGAATCTAATTTATATGAAAAATTTATATTTTTTTCATTATTAAACAAATATATGAGTTGAATTATACAACATTTCAAGATCCAATTTCCATTGAAAATGGGATGATAATAAGAGTGAAGTGTAAGGTGATGAAATTGGATTTGTGGAGGTAAATTTCAGTGTAGAAGGGGAAAATGATGAGTAGTTCATAATGGAATCACAAGCAGTGCAAGTATTTTATGTCTCAGATCCAAAAAACAATAATTGGTCGATTGTCCTACTGGAGAATAAAATAACTATAGAGTCAGATGAAAATTCAACTGAGGATGACCATTTAATTGGGAGACCATAATAAATTCATGGGGGTCCTAATATAGAAAATTTATTGTATGTTAGATGAGACCATAAAGAGGGGATTTGGATTCTTGATAGAGGATCCAAATCCCTTCAACCTTTAAATAAAGGAAGAGAGTTCAGTGTGTAGGTTAAAGTGTTTTTTAATATACTATGATTTTCCTCATAATATTATGTTTTCTTTACTATATTAACATAATCTAAATTAAATTTTTGAATCTCATGCAGACAATGTCTTCTGCACATGATGATGTTACTAATCTCAGAAAATAATACAAAATTGATACTGAAACTAAATTTTTTTAGGGGATCAACAACATGTTGATGGAAAAAAATAACAAAACAACATCAAAGTATTGACTAAAATTATCAATGAAAGAAGCAAGGGTATAAAATTTGAGGCTATATGGAATCAATGCGGCCGACTTGTTGACCCCAAAAATTCAATGTTCATTAGTTATGTTTGGGTCACAATGAGGATGAATATTCTGATTGATATAGATTCTTGGAACTATGTCCATAATTTAATAAAGGAAACCCTTTGGTAATATATAAAGGTAATGTTGCGATATACTTTTTCTATTTTACTGAAAAATTACATAATGAAACATTGATTTAATTTTCATTACTCCTTACAGAGTTTATTTATTTTAGAATTTTTTTGTAAGAAATATGTCTTAATAGCCACTAGAAAAACCCATAGAGGCATCCAAACTCTTCTTCCATGTTTCATATTAGGGATGATAAGGGTAAATTAAATACCCACCCACCAGTTACTTACACACACATTAGAAAGTAGGAAACATAGAATAATTTAATCAGTCATCGCGATGAGAAATAATTTCAGGTACATTATATTTGATAATATATTATTTTACATTATTTATTTTATCCAATTTGATTCAAAATTATTAATGTATAAAAAAATGAGTTCTAAAAATAAAGAACGTGCATTAAAACTAATGTACCACTATTGCAAAGCAAGGATGGAGTATGTTTCACTAGAGAAGAAATTGTTATATATTTTAAATCAAAAATAAAAGTTTTATATAATTTGAAAAAACATATGTTCCTTTTTTTATATATATATTGATGAATCAAAATTCAAATCCACTTCCATCCCACATTATGTGCTATGGAAGGAGGCCCACATAAATAGGAAGGGTAAAATAGTTGATGAAAACACAAAATCAATATGAGAAACATGTGCAAGTATGAGATAATAGTAATTAGTTATTAATTATAATAATATTAAATAAAAATATCTATTTATGTTCATATGTTTTTATATGGTTTATAAATAAGAGTTATTAGTGACCATATTGAATGAAAAACTACTTTTAGTAGCTTTGAAGTAGCTCAAACAATATGGCCGTGTTAGAGGTGTATGTTTTGGAGTGTTTCCTTGAACATATTTTAAGAAGAAAAAACGTCAAGAAGATGTATATAAGATTATAATAGGATTTCAAGCACAAAGATATGATTTTCAAGATATTATTGTCTAGTCTGGTTTGGCAGACCAATATATGAAAAGGGATCAAAGTGAACTAGTTGTGGAATAAAGACCAGCATATGGACAACAAAATTACCCAACTAGCTTTGAGGATAGTCATTCCCCTCAACCACATAACTTACCCGAGGTAATCAATTTTTTCATTACTCTTTATCCAAAATGTGAATCAAACAACTTCTGATAACTTCACATTACTACAATTTTGTAGGGTAAAGTTACATGTGATTTAAATCTATCAATACACATGCACCACCTTGTTGTGAGGGGTGTGGTGTATAATATCCTGAAAGATAAACTACACCACAAAGAACTCCCAAAAGATCATTTGAGAGTGTGGATTGAAGTAACTCATGATCCGAGTGTTGAGTTTTATATTACACTTGATGATTTAGATATTACAATAGTCAATGATGATATTGGAATGTTTGTATCATGGACATCTAATCTTATAAAGATACATGAGATACATCCTTAACAATTTTTTTCAAATGAAAAACCTATAACAGTTTATAAAAAAAGTCTAAAGTGAGGTATGGTATTATATATGGAAAAAAAATGGGGAAACAGAATGCTCGATCAAGAAAATCTAGTGAATTGAGTGGGAAGTGTACATGGTGTCAGAATGTTTTCTCACATCAAATTTAGGTGATTACCTACTGTGTTTGTGATCTAGTACAAGATATGACCTTAGAGATACACTTGGGATGTGGATCATTAGTATCAAAATTATTATATATTATTTTTGATATGTTTCTCAAGGATAAGTATAATGGAGGAAATTGATTTGTTTAGAAATGAATTAGAAGAATATATGGTGTCAGAATGTATACAAACATCATGAACATGTGACATCCTGATAGATATATTTCATACACACATTTTATTATATATTAATGTATTGATTTGTGTATTTAATAGATTAATCTTTACAATATTTGTAACATTTGAATTTTTTATTATTTATGGTAGGAAACAATGAATCATTTTAAAAAGAAAAAAGTTGATAATTTATGATCTAAAAGACACTTCACATCGCGAGAAAAGTGAAGAGGCATGAAAATAGATTTTTATGATATTGTAGGGTTGGAAACTAAAATCATAACATTTAAATGTTTTGTATTTCAATTACATAACATGAAATTCATTGAGGAAAATTTATGCTGAAATTCATGTAACCTCCTAACAGAATTAAAAATAAGAGATTACATGACATGTAAACCTTTAAAAGTCATGACACCATCAAAATTCAGAAAAAATAATGATATCAAAGTTTATGGTTTGATGGGATTTCATATAAAATTACCCCTCATCCACATAACCAAGGAATTTAGAATTAGAGGAGATGGAGATGAGCCCTGATGGGTGATTGTATAGATCGGAGTGACACCGTGGAGGCATGCTTTGCCACTATTCTTCACCACTATTCTTCTTCGGGTATCCATGATGATCGTTCTCATCATGCCTAGCATGAGAAATTAGTTTATTTTATGTTAGGTGACATTATTTTAGGGGGAAAATCTTCTTAGGGATTACTATGTCATCCCAACTTTTTATTATATAAACTTTTCATTACATTTTTCAAACAAAGGTTCTTTAAAGTTTAGTTTCTTGTAAAAAGGGTACATAATACATGAAAACATAAAAATTATTCTAATACACTTGAAAGGATTCATCATAGGCTCATTCTAGTACATTTAATGCATGGGTAAATATATCAATAGAAAGGGTGAGAATAAGGCCCAGTAAGGAAAATCAAGGGAAACAATTAAAAAGTGATCATGAAAATTATCGATAAGAACTTGAAGAATATCATAAAGGAATGAGAAAAGAAAAAAGAGACATATAATAATAAAAATAACTTGAAACATTACATGGAAATATGGCTAAAAATTTTTATTGAGTCAATTATAATCATATCACTAAGTTTTATCATCATGGTGTCATAAATATTACCAAGGTTATTCACCAAGGTATTGTAAAACATGTCATATCTAGAGATTAAATTATTTACCAATTAAATTGGAGTACAATCAGGATGAAACCTTAATATTTATTAATTAATGTGAGACACATATATCATAATAAAATATTTTATAAATAAACCTTGTAGAATAAAATAAATAGGTTTCAAATCAAAATCACGACCTTTAAAAAAATGCTTAAAGATAAGATCTTTATGTCATTATTAACCCACGAAAAAGGAAGGTGGGTTTCGTGTATGTTAATCACCATATAAAATATATCATTTTGAAATCTAGTTGAATACCACTATATAATAAAGAGTTTTTAGTATTCAAAAAATAAAATAAGATAATTTCTTGAGAAAAAGAGAGAAATTTTGAGAAGAAAATCTGGCAGCATAACGGGTATGAAACATGGTTTTAGAAAACATTAAAAAGAGAGGTTAAAGAGGTATACTATTCATAAAAAACTCTTAATATAGTAAAGGGATATAATAAAATGTACATAAGAACATATTATGGGAAATTTGAAGACATTCCACATAAAAAGGGAACTTGAAAGGAAAAGAGAAGTTGCGATTTCCCTTACCTTGAAAAGAAACTCCTAAAACATGAAGATTGAGACATTGGGGGCTTGAGGAAACCTTGGTAGGACTCCTTGGGAGGAATAATTAGAAGTTAAACTATCATATATTTTTGGAGGATGAATTGGAAGTGAAAGAAAATGAATAAATTGGTGGGTATTTATAGCAAAAGAGGAGGATTTGTTTATTAATTTCTTTAGACACCTAGGTAGTGGTAAATGAAAATCCATGAGATTTACCATTGTATTATACCATTTTATTGGACATTTAGGACACCTATTATGATATTTTAATCCAAAATAGTCAACTAGAATTTTATATTACTTATTTTGGAAAATAAAATTAAAGTTTTCATAAAATAACATTTTTAAAGTAAAAGTTCCCATTTTAAAATTTAGAAAGTAATTATATATTTGGAAATTGATTATAATATATTAAAATACTTGATAAAATAAAATATATTAAGTCTTGGATTGTTGTTAATTAGTTATTACATAATTATGATGTCATTAAACATACCAGAAAACTAAAACTATATTTTTACTATTCATGAAAAAATAAAGTATTTTAGAAAATTATCATAAATTCACCCTAAACTAATTTCATCATGTTTATTTCAAAAATAATATTTATTTTATCATTATAATTATCTAAATATTATAATTTTAAATTTTAAATATAAAAAATCCTTATTTATTAAATATAATTGCGGATATAAAATGCATAGTGAAATTTCTCACATTTGAAAAAATAAAATTATTTTATCTTTTATAGTTAAATAAGATTGTTTTAACCATAATATTTCATTAAAATAATTATTGATCATAATATATTAGTTTATTATAATATTTATATCTTTTCCTAAAAGTGCGATTTCTATTTGAAAAATCAATCTATCAAATTCTAGTTTTATTCTGTTAAGGAAAAGTATTCTTAAAAAGGAATTAATGGAGCAAAAATATTATTTATACAATGTAATTACACATTAAGTAACCAGGGCCTTAAAAAATAACCCATTATAAAACTCACATATTACTTATGGGTAAGGTGTTCGATGGTGATAAATTCATGGGGCAGCTCAGATAAAATTTCCTGAGTGGTAATTCCCACTAACCTAAACTTATCCCTATGAGATTTTGTTCAAGATTAACATGTTGAAGCCCATCTTGGTCTTGGTCAAGTGATAATCCTAGTGATGCTACCTCCATCCCAAGATTTGGCAAACGAGATTTGTATGAAATGAATCTACTGGTTGAGGTCATCGTTTCTCATTTCTAAATTAATTAACCATGATCATTTCTATTTATAACACTAATTATAATGTTAAAATTATTATTAAGAGTATTATTTACAATGGTCATATTGACCTATGGTCATATAATGGTCAAAGTCCAGTGGTCACATTTTAATTTATACTCACATAATTATTAAAGAGATATAGTTTTTTTGAGTACAATATAATACACATTTTCAAGAATCAATTATCATTAAAAAATTTTAGGTTGTCACTTTCTTCCCCCTTAAGAAATTTTGTTCCCAAAATTTCATTTCGCTCCATCTATTGAGAAAAGGTGTGGGTACTTTTACCTCATTGTTTCCTCTGTTTCCCACATGGATTCTTCATATTTTTGGTCCCTCCACAACATTTTAATGAGGTGGGTAGTCTTATTTCATAAAACCTTGTCTCCATGGTCCAAGATCTCAATCAGCTGATCCTCATAAGAGAGGTCATGTTCCAGTTGTACCACCTCCTAATTTAGTACATGTGAAGGGTTAGGTATGTAATTCCTCAAGATAGATATGCAGACAACATCATGAACATGATCTAGGTTTGGTGTAAGTGAAAGGTTATAGGTCACCACTCCTATGCGATCAAGAATTTCATAGGGGCCAATATACCTAGGGCTAAGCTTCTATTTATTCCCAAACCCCATGACTCTCTTCCAAGGTGAAATTAAAAGGAGGACTTTGTCACTAACATCAAACTCTAAGTCCCTTTGACAGTTGTCAACATAGATCTTCTGCCGACTCTGAGTAGCCTTTATGTGTTATTGGATGACATTAACCTTTTTTTTCATATCTTGCACAAGATCAGGTCTAATAATATTTCTGTCACCAAATTCATCCCAAAAAGTAGGATTTCTACAATTCTTCCTATATATAGCTTCTTAGGGCACCATTTGAATATTAGAATGGAAAATTTTATTGTATGAGAACTAAACTAATGGGAGATGTTGATCCCATCCAATTTTAAATTCCATTAATCATGTTCTCATCATTTCCTTAAGTTTTTGAATAGTCCTTTCAGATTGTCCATCAATTTGGTGGTGATAGGACATACTGAAATTTAATTCGGTACTTAGATCATGTTAAAGGATTCTCCAGAACTTTGATGTGAACCATGGATCATGATAATAAATGATAGAAAGTGCCACTCCATGCAACCTCAACACTTCCTTTATGTAAATCTTGGCAATCTGGTCAAGAGAGAAATATTCCCAAATAGAGATAAAATGGGCAGTCTTAGTGAGACGGTTCCCTATAACCCATATCATATTATTTCCTTTGGATGTTTTTAAGAGAACAATGATAAAGTTTATAGTGATATTTTCTCACTTTAATGTTGGTATGGGTAGTGGTTGTAATACCACTTTAGAAAGTTGCCACTTTTCCTTCACTTTTTAACATGCCAGGAACCTTGTAGTGTAGTCAGCAATCTCCCTTTTCATGTTATCCCATCAATAATGATCACAAAGGTCCCTATACATTTTCATGCTTCTAGTATGTATAGATTAAGTAGAGCTACGAGATTCATAAATAATATCCTTCTTTATTTCTGAAAAATATGGAACACATTGCCTTGTATGAAATTTTAGTACATCTTCTTGATCAATATTGAACTCAAGAAACTTCCCATTCTTTACAGCCTCTAAATTATTCTATAAAAAAAGATCTTCTCTTTGATATTTCTTGATCTTATCTAGTAATTATGGTTGAGAAATCATTTGGTATAGGGTTGAGGATGTCCCTTCCCTTAAGATTCCCATGTCTAGTTTTACTAGGTCTTTGATCAAAGGATCTCCTTGAATCCTTATCATTGCTAGAACAAAATTGTATTTCCCACTTAATGCATCAAGAAATTTTTTTTCTCTTTTGAGGTGACAATGAATTGAAAAATCATAGTGTTTAAGAAGTTCCAACCATCTCCTATATCTCATGTTCAATTCCTTTTGTGTGAAAATATACTTCAAACTTTGATGTTTTGTGTATATATAAAATTTATCCCTATAAATATTGTTCCTTAATATCTTTAGAAAAAAAACCATAGATAGCTTCAGGTCATGCGTAGGATAGTTCTGCTCATGAGGCTTTAACTGTCAATATGTATAAGCAATCACTATGTCATTTTTCATGAGGATTCACCCAATACCTTTTAGAGATGCATCACTTAAAATGATGAATCATTCTTTGATAGAGGGTAGAGTTAACATGGGTTCAATAACCAATATCTTCTTCAACTCTTGGAAAATTTTTTCACACTCCTTTTTCCATATAAACTTGACCCCTTTTCGAGTTAACTTGGTTACTACATTATAATGTTGTGAATTGTTTTCACAAACCTACTATAATATCTTTCTAATCTAAGGAAACTATGAATCTTAGTTACCATTTTAGGATGAGGCCACTCCTCCACAACCTTTGTCTTGGCAGGATCAACTGAGATTCCTTCATTGGTTACAATGTTCCCCAAGCAAGAAACTTATTGTAACCAAAATTAACATTTTATGAACTTTCCAAATAGCCTCACCATCCTCAGAGTTTGAAATATAACCCTTATATTATCCTCATAATCCTTGTGAATTTTGGAATATATAAGAATATCATCCATAAAAACTACCAAAAATTTATCAAGGTATTCCTTAAATACTCTATTTATCAAATTCATAAAAATAGTAGGTGAATTAGTCAAGCCGAAGGGCATAAAAAAACTCATAATTCCCATATCTTGATCAGAAGGTGATATTTGGAATATATTCTTTGTTCACCCTCAATTGATGATAACCAGATCAAAGATACATCTTGGAGAAGAATTGATCCCCCAAAAGTTGGTCAAATAAATCATCAATTCTTGGAATATGGTTCTTTTTTATCACTGTGATCCCGTTAAGATATATATAATCAATGCGTAACCGTATTGATCCACCCTTATTATTTACAAATAGAACAGGTGCTCCCCAAGGATACACACTTGGTCAAATAAAAACCTTCTCTAAAAGATCATGGAGTTTCTTCTTTAATTCTTCCATCTCCACATTTTCCATTCTATATGGGGTCTTTGAAATCAGCTTGCAATCAGGCATGAGATCAATGGATAACTCTACCTCTCTTTCTAGGGAAGGTCCTGGTAACTCCTCAGTCAATACATCAATGTATTCCTGAATGATGGGGACATTATCTATTCATACACTTTCATTTCCTTATTCATCTTCACTGATCATCTCCATAAATAAGGCTACGGGAGGTGCTTCTAGATAAATCTCAGGTTGAGATATCTATCCTTTGAAAACAAATTTAGGATATACATTCAAGACTACTGATATTTTCTTACTTTTATAGTTAATCATAGAATTATACTTTGAGATCTATTCCATCCCTAGTATAATATTGAATTCCAGCATGAGAATGACCACTAGATTTGCGATGATATTATGCTCACAAAAGTAAATACTAGAATTTCTATACAATATTAATTCTTGGACGATCCCCTAGGAGTCTTAACTGATAGTTCTACTTATATCAATTTAGGTATTGATTCTATATTCTTTTCAAACTTGGAGTAAATAAATGAATGCATAGAACCAGAATCAAAGAATATACTTAATAACTTTGAGAGAACAACGAGAGTAACTGCCACCACATCATTTGGAACTTTAACTTCAAATTTAGTGATAGAAAAATCATGACCTTTCTCCCATAGCCTATGCTAAGGTTGATGGTGATTCCCCTCCACTGTCTTTATATTTGGATAGAGATTGGAAAAGTGCCCAAGTTTTCCACACTTAAAGAATTGAACTTCAGACTGGGCCTACACCATCTTCCCTTTTTTTTAGTGTTGAGAATTTGATGCTTCACCTTACCACAATAGTTCTTATCATTATGGACATCTCTTCCACAATTGTAACATTTCATGCTCCCAAGCAAGCAGTTCCCAGAATGCTTCTTCCCACATTTGTTGCACGTGTGAATTTGAACTTTCTTTCCTCCTCTTCCTTGATAAAATATTCTCCAAAAGTTTGGCTCTAAATATATCTTCTTTTAATTTTATCTACGTGACCACTTCATCTCTCTGAACTCTAGTTCAACTTTGATATTACTCTTCATGATCTCCTCATAGTTTTCATAGTCTCAGTTGGCTAGATTCTTCTATAGATGGGGTCTTAGTCTACTGAAGAATTTATCAACCATCCCATTAGGATCCATGAAAAATCTAGAGGTGTAATGGGAATGTCTTGTAAAGTTCATCTCATAGCTTCCTATAGATTTATTTTTATTCTACTTTAATATTAGTAAATACTTCTCCATTTTCATTCACATTGAATAGGGGAAATATTTTTTGAAAAAGGTTCACATGAACTCTTCCCACTCCATTACATCAATCTCCCATCTTGGATTCATGTTTTTAACCACTATCCACCACAGATCAGATTCTCCCTCCAAGTGGTATATAACTAGGGTGATTTTCTCTTATTTCGAATCATGAAGTAAAAAAAGATCTTTTCTATAGAGATTATCCACTATTCAACAATCAATGGGTCGATAGATCCATTGAAAGAAGGTGGTCATTAACGTATAAAGGACTCAATAGAAAGTTGTTCCGTTCGAGGTGAATCCAGTATCTCATCTTGATTTAAGTTATTTCTCATAACTCGAGTTAGTTTATTCATCATTCTCATGAAGTGTTTCATTCTGGCTTCCATCAGAAGGTCGTCAGTTCCCAGTCCATTGCAATCACTATTTACACAATTTCTCCTATTTCCTACCATTTTTAAAAGAATAAAACCTTAGTGAGAAATTCATTTCATTTAATAATATTATAATTATAAAGTAATTTCATGTCTTAAAACATCATTATTAAATATGTTATTCTTTAAAAACAATTAAATTTTTTATTAATCCTTCATAATGGTTCATAATAAGATTGTGATTAACCAAACATATCTCTTGGGAGTGTCAAACCAAGTGTGGAGTAAGATCCATTGTCATGTACCAGGTAACAACAAGTTAGGGCTGATGCACCTTGTCAGATTTGTTACCTCTTAATCCATCTGTTTTCAAACCACGTCCACTTGTTCATATCCAGGAAGGGATTTATTTGCTTGAAAACCACTTAATACTTTAACAATATACCTGGATGTTTTCCTATATTTAAACTTTCCTATAAGGTTCTTAAAAAAGTTTTCAAATCTTAATTTCACAAAATAGCTAAACCTTCCTTTGATACCAACTATTACATCCCACCTTTTAATTACATAAACATTTCATTACATTGTATAAACAAAGGATCTTTTAAAGTTTAGTTTCTTGAAAAAGGGTACATAATACATGAAAAAATAAAAATTGTTCTTATCCACTTGAAAAGATTCATAATAGGTTTATTCTAGTACATTTAATTCATCTCATAACCTAGAAACATACATCAAAGGAATGTGTGAGCATAATGCCCAGTATGGGAAAGCAAGGGAAGCAGTTTACAAGTGATCGTGATAATTATCGATAAGAAATTGAAGAATATAATAAAGACATGAGAAAAGGAAAAAGAGACATATAATAATAAAAAAAACTTGAAAAATAACATTTAAATGTGTCTATAAAATTTAATTGAGTCATTCATAAGCATATCTCCAAGGTTTATCACCGAGGTGTCATAAAAATTACTAAGGTTATTCACTAAGTTACTGTAAAACATGTCATCTATGGACATTAGATTCTTTACCAAATGAATTAGAGTGATATAAGGTATCACCATTCATGTGTATTAATTAATTTTATCCACATATATCATAATAAAAAATTCATAAATAACCTATGGATAATAAAAGAAACGATTTTCATATCAAAATCACGACATTTAAAAAAATGCTTAAAGACAAGATCTTTATGCCATTATTAACCCATGAAAAATAAATACAGGATTAATGTATCTTAATAAAATAATAAAATATATAATTTTTATATCTAGGTTAATACTGTTAGAATATAAAGTTGTTTGGGTATTCACAAAAGAAAATAAGATAATTTCTTGAGAAAAAGAGTGAAATTTTGAGAAGAAAATTCCATAGCATAATAGGTATGAAAAATGGTTTAAAAAAAACATTAAAAAGAGAGGTTAAAAGACTATACAATCCATAAAATACTATTTATATAGTAAAGGGATATAATAAAATGAACATAAGAACATATTATGGAAATTTTAAATACACACCACATAAAAAAGGGAACTTGAAAGGAAAGGAGAAGTTGAAATTTCCCTTACCTTGATGTGTAAATCCTAAAACTTGAATATTGGGACCTTGGGAGATTGAAGAAACCTTGGGAGGACTCCTTGGGAGTTAAAAATATCATATATTCATGTATTATGTATTGTAAGTGAAAGTAAATGAAGAAATGGGTGGGTATTTATAGCAAAAGAGAAGGATTTGTCTATTAATTTCCTTGGACACCTTGGTAGTGGTAAATGAAAAACCATGGGATTTACCATTGTATTTTCCCATGTAATTGGACACTTGGGACACATATTATGATATTTTATTCCAAAATAGTCAACCAAAATTTTATATGACTTATTTTAGCAAAGAAAAATAAATTTTTCACTAAATAACATTTTTAAAGTTAAAGTTTCCATTTCAAAAATTGGAAAGTAAATTATATATTTGGAAATTGATTAAAATATATTAAAATACTTGATAAAATAAAATATATTAATTAATTTATTTTGGTTAATTTTTTATTACATAATTACGATGTCATTAAACATATTAAAAACTCAAACTATATTTTTACTATTCCTGAAAAGATAAAGTATTTTAGAAAATTCTCATAAATTCACCATGACCTAATTTATACATTCTTATTTAAAAAATGATATTTATTTTATCATTATAATTATCTAAATATGATAATTTTAACTTTTAAACATAAAAATACCCATTTATTAAAAATAATAGTGGATAAAAAATGCAATGAATTTGCATAGTGAAATTTCTGAGACTTGAAAAAATAAAATTATTTTATCATTTCTATTTAAATAAGAGTGTTTTAACTATACTATATCTTTAAAATAATTATTATTCATAATATCTTATTTTATTATAATATTTATATCTTCACTACAAGGTATAATTTCTGGCTGAAAAATATATTTATTAGATTCCAAATCAATTTTATTAAGAAAAACTATTATTAAAACATAATTGATGGAACAAAAATTTTATTTATACAATGTCATTACACTTTAAATAACTAGGGTCTCAAAAAATAACACCTTATAACACCCACATACAAACTAAGGGTAAGGTGTGTGATGGTGATAGATTATTGGGGCAACTCAGATAACATCGCCTGAGTGGTAATTTCCACTAACTTGAACTTCTCCCACATATGATTTCATTCAAGCTTAACATATTGAAGATCACACTATGTTTAGTGAAGAGAAAATCCTTGTGATGTTACCTCCTTACCATGATCCAAAAAATGGGCTTCATACGGTACAACTTTACTAGTTGAGGCAATCATTTATCCTTTCTACATTAATTAACCATTATCATTTCTATTTATAATACTAATTATAACATTAAAATTATTATTAAGATTATTGTTTCCAATGATCATATTGTTCAATGGTCATATAATGGTTGAAATCCAGTGGTCTAATTTCAATTTATACTCACATCATTATTAAATAGATATAGATTTATTGAGTATAATATACCACACATTTTCAAGAAACAATTATCATTCAAAAAGTTCGGGTCATTAAAATTATTTCTATTTCTTATTATTTTTTTGTATTGCTACAATACTATTAATCAATTCCAATTTATCTTTTTTTTTCGTCTTACATGACCATTACTGCGTTATGATGTTGTTTATTTAATTTCATAAATTAATTGATCTATTTTTTTATGACCATTATGCAATCTAGGTTAGTTATTTTTAAATACGGTTTTGGGTTTCATAGTTTTATGATTGAGTTTAGTAGACAATCATTTCAACAATGAAAATATAGGATTAGTGTAGGGTACCTAGACCAAGGAACCCAAATGACCCAATTCCAACACCAAATCTGAATAAATCTATTATCAATTGAATCCCTAGTGCACGAACTTGAAAATCACTAAACCTCACATGCCTCTCATCTTGATTTCAAAAACTAATCTATGCTAATATTTGTTTATTTTCACAAACCAATCAAATAATTACAATTTTAGTTTCTTTAATTAATTTAGAACATATGAATCACCCTTGTGGGTTCGATACTTGGCTTTCCAAGTACTGCATTTTTAGTTAGGTTGTTTGAGTTTACTAAATTATTAAATTTGTGTAGCCCCATTATAATAAATGATTCCCTAATGGCTATCACTTCATAATAATTATTTAGTTAATTTTATCATCATTTTATTTACTTTTTGTAGTTAATTTCCTTATTATTTTTATATGATACTTATTCTGTTAAATTTAGACATTACTTCAAAACAAACGTCCCATGATCAAAACCAAGAAAACAAATTCATATTGTCTTAATAATTTTGGAAAATTTTCCAAAATTTATTTTTTAGGTGTATGAATTTACCAAACATCAATCCGACACATAATGTGGCCGAAATGACTCCAAATGCATGTTTTCAATTTAAAATGGCATTCTAGTAAAAAAAAGTAACATAATCAAAACTGAGAAAACAAATTCAGATTATTTTTATACTTTATAAAAATTATCTATAAGTCATTTGTGATGCATAAGAATCATCCTCACCTCAATCTAACGCATGGTGTGACTAGTATTACTTAAATTGTGTGGTTTGAGATTAAAATTGACATTTTAGTAAAAAAGGCAAGTAAAATAATCAAAACCAAGAAAACACATTCATATTGTTTTTATACTTTATGAAATTGACCCCTCATTCATTTGTGACATGTAGGAATGAGCCATATCTTGATCTGATACACGGTCTTCCTGGAATGACTCAAAGTGTCCGTTATCATTTTAAAATTGACATTTTAGTTCGAAATGTGTTTCACTCACTGAAAACTGGGAAAACATTATCATATTGTCTTGATAATTTGGGAAAATGGTCCATAATTAATTTTTGACAGGTAGGAATAAGTCACACATAAAACTGACACACAATGTGATCGTTATAACTCAAAGTGCATTTTTTCAGTTTAAAATGACATTTTAGAAAAAAAAGTGTCATACTCAAAAAATGAGAAAAAAATTCATATTATTTTGGTACTTTATAAAAATGATTCATAAGTCATTTGTGACATGTAGGAATTAGTCGCACCTCAATATGACACATGGTGTGACCAATATTATTCAAATTGTGTGGTTTGAGTTTAAAATTGATATTTTAGTAAAAAAGACAAGTGACATACTCAAAACTAAGAAAACACATTCAGATTGTTTCAATAATTTAGGTAAATGATCACTCATTTTTTATAATGTGTATTAATCATCAACACCTCAATTTGATACACAATGAGCCCATTAAAACTCAAACTATCCGTTATGAGTTTAAAATTGAAATTTTAGTTCAGAACAGGTTTCACTCATTAAATCTTGAGAAAAAATGCTCAAATTATCTTTATAATTTAGGAAAATGATTTATATGTCATTTTTGACATGTATGAATTAGTCTCACATTAGACTAACACACGATGTGATAGGTATGACTCTAAGTGTGTGTTTTCAGTTTAAAATGATATTTTAGTAAAAAACAAGTGTTATACTCAAAACCGAGAAAACACATTCATATTATTTTGTTACTTCAGGAAAATTATCCATATGTCATTCGTGATGTGTAGGAATCATGTTCATGTCAATTTGATGCATGGTGTGATCAATATGACTTAAAGTTTGTGTTTTCAGTTTAAAATGAAATTTTATTAAAAAGCACAAGTGACATACTCAAAACTGAAAAAACACATTCAATTTTTTGATACTTTTTATAAATGATATATATGTAATTTGTGATTATAGGAATTAGTTTCACCTCAATTATATGCATGGTGTGACCAGTATGACTACAACCAATTCTTTTTATTTAAAATTTACATTTTAGTAAAAAAAACAAGTGACATAATCAAAATCGAGAAAAAAAATTGGATTGTTTTGATACTTTAATAAAATGATCCATATATCATTTATAACATATAAGAATTGGATTCACCTTAATATAATACATGGTGTTCCTAATATGATTCAAATTTTCCATTATTAGTTTAAAATTGACATTTTAGTTCAAAATGTGTGTCACTCAATGAAAACTAAGAAAAAATTCTCATATTATCTTTATAATTTAGAAAAATGGTCTATAATTTATTTTTGACATATAGGAATTAGTCTCACATCAACCCAACACACAATGTGATAAGTATGACTCAAAGTACGTCTTTTATTTTTAAAATGACATTTTAGTAAAACAAACAAGTAACATACTCAAAACCAAGAAAATTCATTTAGAATGTTTTGATACTTTAGTAGGGAAAAAATCCATAATTAATTTGTGATGTTTAGGAATCATCCTCACCTCAATCCGACCCACAGTGTGACCAGTATTACTAAAATTGTGTGGTTTGAGTTTAAAATTTACATTTTAGTAAAAGAGACAATTGACATACTCAAAACCAAGAAAACAGATTTTTATTGATTCGATACTTTAGTAAAATGATTCGTAAGTCATTTTTTATGTGTAGGAATTATCCACACCTCAATCAGATACACGGTGTTCCTGGTATGACTAAAACTGTCCATTATTAGTTTAACATTGACATTTTATTTCAAAACACTTGTCACTCACTAAAAACTGAGAAAATGAGCTCATATGGTATTGATAATTAAGGAAAACAATTCATAAGTCATTTGTTATGTGTATGAATAAATTTCATATAAAACTGAAACATAATGTGATTGATATGACTCCAAGTGCATGTTTTCAGTTTAAAATGACATTTTAGTAAAAATCAAGTGAAATAATCGAAACCAAGAAAACAAATTTAGATTATTATGATACTTTATGAAAATTATCCATTAGTCATTTTTGATGTGTAGGAATTATTTGAATGTTAATACGATGCATGGTGTGACCCCTATGACTCAAAGTGCATGTTTTCAGTTTAAATGATATTATAGTAAATACCACAAATGGCATACTCAAAACTGAGTGAATGCTTTCATATTGTTTTGATAATTTATAAAAATGATCCATAAGTAATTTTTTGTTGTTTAGGAAACATCTGTTCTTCAATTTGATGCATGGTGCGACCATTATGACCCCAAGTGTGTCTTTTTATTTAAAATTTACATTTCAGTAAAAAAGAAAAATGACGTACTCAAAACCGAGCAAACACATTTAGAATGTTTTGATACTTTAGGAAAATGATCCATAATTCATTGGTGATGCGTAGGAATCAATCACACCTCAATATTATAAACAGTTTTCCCAATATGACTAAAATTATATGATTTTAGCTTAAAATTGACACTTTGTGTTTAATTTATTTATTTTTAGTATTATTAGAATTAGAATTGTTTTCTTATACAGATGCATTATTTTTCTGGAGATGGGGTGGTTTGTTCAGAAACTAATAGCATGACTGGTTGCTAGAGGCTAAATACAATGGAACAGTAATGTTTTTGAATGTTTGTGCTACTTTGTAATTACTCATGTAACTGTACACACTAATGTTTGGAATTTCTATAATAAAATATTTTTTTCTTGTATTTTTTTTTGTAAATTTTATTTCAATTAAAGTATATATTTAATCATGTATTTTATTTATATTTATATTTTTTTGTTATATAATTGGGTTTAAATTTACAAGGATTCTGCAGCTATGTAGTAGCTAGAATGGCCTTTATCAATTCTAGATGAAGTACTGATAAAGGGAACCTTTATCAAAACTTAATTTAGCACTGATAAAGGGACCTTTTTTCATCACTTCATCTAGAACTGATAAATATAACCTTTATCATCACATTATCCAATGCTAATAATGATACTCTTTATCAGTGCTTCATCTAGCACTGATAAAGGTACTTGTTATTAGCGTTAGATAAAAAGCGTTGATAAAGATAGAATTCATCATCGCTTTTTCTAGCATTGATAAAGGATGAGGGGTTTTAATATTTATTAGGTAGTCATCATTTTTAAGTGCCGAAAAAATAATTTTTAGTGCTATTAAAAGCGAATTTTGTAGTAGTGATTGTTCTATTTTTATTTTTATTTTTTGTAAAAATATTTTAGTTTTACTTTTTTTATACATTTAATATATCTGAACCATTTGAATTGCTAGAATGCTGAGATTTTTTTAAGATCCCAGTTGATCAAAATCTCGAATCACACCACCACTACCAACAAATTCAGTGAATCCGAGTGATTCCTTTATACCTGAGAATTATAGCGAGCCAGCCATTTCCCCAAATGTTATTGGTATCCCACAGTATGAATCACCTTTAGTGATGGAGCAGTTGGTCACCCCTCTATCTAGGGTATATTGGCGAGTTACTGTTACTGGTATGTATGTCATTATACCAAAAAACAATATATTTTGTTAAAAGTTTAATGAATTTTTCAAATGGATAAAGATAAAAATAGAAGGGATATAAATATTCACACGATATATGTATGGGACCTAAAGAAATTATAGATTATTCTTCTATTCGATGAGTTTGGTGTTCCTACCAAGGACACTGCTAGAATATATGGACATATTCTTGGGAATATTGCTTATGAGACAATGATATTTCTCATTAATTATAAATATTAGATGCATATTCCCACAACTTGAAAAAATGAGGTCTTTTATAATCAAGTAAAGGTAATATTAATTTAATATCCATTGATAAATAATTTATAATACAGGAGTAAAATTTTGTAATATACTTATAAAGTGTTATGTTTATTTATTTCTAAATGTTTTTTAATTATGATATCACTGACTTCTTTTCATACCCATAGAATCTGAAAAAATTAGGGAAATAAATTGTGAGATTTTAATTGGAGATTATGGCATGAGTTTAATGACATATCTATGAGATCATGATAGATTTATGAGGAAGTGTTTGAAGGAATTTCTTGTGAACAATGGAATTTGTTTATCGATATTAATAGATATGTATCACATGAGGTAATTGCATATTTTACACTATCTTAATAATAGAAACATAATAAAATTTAAATTTTCATTAATGTTTCTATTTTTCATAGGAATTATGTAAAAAAAAATACCATGAACCATGAGAAAAAAGTCATTCCTCATATCACTAGGTCTCAGAGTTTTTCAAGAAAAGGAGCAATTTTGGTTTGTATTTTATCTATTATTATTTATATCATTTTCTTATAAGTAAAGGTTTTTTCAAAATTGTTTATATTTTTTATAAAGGCTAATGAATTATGTCATTCTATTATATGAATAGAGATGTGGTTTAAAGTTCATAGGAAACCCAATGGTAGTTTTGTAAATGACCCTACTTAATATGTTCGAGTAAGTAATTTTCATTACTATATCATGTTATTTCATTAATATAAAAACATAATAATGAAAAATATATTATAATAACAAACAATACTTAAAACTAATTAAATGGGTCTGGCTATATGGATTAAATGATTCCAATTTGGTTTAATTTGATCTATCTAGCCCACCCTAATTAATTGTGTTTAAGACTTGTTTGTTGTTATACTTTATTTTTCATTATTATGTTTTCATATTAATGAGATAATAATAAAATGTAATGAAAAATTTATTAATTAGATAATATTATGAAGTTTAAAAAATTTAAAAAATCATTGTTAATATTTTTTTATTAACTAGTTTAAATTCAAGAAGTTTTCAATGTTAAACCTTCACAATTATGATCAATTTACAAGAATGATGCAGTTGCAATTTTTTTTATGGAAGGAGCATCCCACATGTTTACAAGGGATGGGTTCTAGTCCTACTACCTCAGTTGTCTTTAATAGGTAATCTTCATCAATTATTTCTACCACTAATAGGGGTTTGAGTAGTGTCATTGATTAGGAATCACAAAGTTAAATTGCAATGTTGAAAGAAAAATTGCAAGAAAAAAAATTATATAGAAAAAATAGGATCAGTGGTGGTCAATGAAAAATTATTTAGTTTCTATATTTCAATAGATGATCAACATGATCCCCAAGGAAATTTACATCCTTATAGCTCATCTTGCTAAGGTAAATTCTAAATTCCATATACCATTTAACCATTTTAAAAGAACACAAAAAAAATTCCATAAATACAACTAAAATGAAACTTTTATATTTAAAACATACACTACAAGTCATACCGACCTCATTGTGTGCCATATTGATGTGTGGTTTATTCCTACATGTAAAAAATAAATTTTGGATCATTTTGATAAAGTTTGAATACAATATGAGTTTTTTTATTAGTTTTGACTTAGTAAACAAATTTTAAAGGTATCAAAGCCTTTAAAAATGTGTGTTTGGGGGTAAAAACTAGTAAAATGATGTCATATTACCATGAAACCAGTGGAAAATGACCGTAGAATGATTTTTGAAATGTAAAAACTGACATTATGTAATTACGAGTTATGATTTTCCCAGGATGCCCATAAATGCATTATCAGTGTTTTATATAAGATCCTTATTTTTAATATTAGGTGCGATCCATTAATTTTTTTTAAACCCTTGATGCATTGTATTTTGGCTTAGACCCAGTGGTCGAGCCTTTAGGTCTGTCAGTTGGCTAGTTTTTTTAAGGTAGTAGGGGGGATGGAGCTAGGCTACAGAGTAAATACACAATGTGAATTTTAAATTCAAGATGTGTATTTATTTGGCCAGATCTTATGAACCAAGTAATTTATGAAGTGAATTCAAAATACACAACATCAATTGGTTGGTACAGACCAAGTTCACATCATGTGTTGGTTTTTACCAAAGGGGGAAATCCTGATCATTACACGACATGTTAAAATTTACACGTCGTGTAAATTCAATGAGTTTTTAAGGGGAAAAACCCTTTCTTTTTCCCTCACTCCTCCCCTCTATTTTCTCTCACACAATAGAGCCTCTATTTTAGGATCTCTTTCAATGGCCTAACCTAGGCGTTGATCCCGTTATTCCATTCAGAATTAAAATCAAGACCCGTCTATCTCATTGGATAGCCACTGGTAATATTTCCATTCCTTTATCTCATTTCATCATTTGTCTTGTTGTCTAAGGACTTATTTTGGTGTAAGTTAATATGCCCTATTTTTAGATAATATGTCTATTTCTCTATTTTCTTCCAATCGAGACCCAATCAAAGGATGATACTATATAAGGACAGTATGATTGGATCAAGGTAGGTGTTCTATGACTTTTCCATTAAAGTCTCACCTTTTATGAAATTTTTTCATTGTTCATATGTTGTTTTCACTGGGTGTTACTTCTAAAATTATCATTCCATTAATTTAAATTGTTAAAAGTGTACTCTAAGTCCCTAATGTTTATTTTTTATTCCATTGATGGTTGATACCTCAATGTTGACCACCTATTTAGGGTGTGTACCTT
This sequence comes from Viscum album, assembly GCA_963277665.1. Classification (NCBI taxonomy): domain Eukaryota; kingdom Viridiplantae; phylum Streptophyta; class Magnoliopsida; order Santalales; family Viscaceae; genus Viscum; species Viscum album. Next base: position 347,720,878 of record OY728158.1, on the reverse strand, counting down.
GTTATGTACTTTCAAACCATGTGTAATTATTCATAACATTTTTCATGTGTGAACAATTGAATTTAAATAAATTAAGTTCTTTAATTCAGTAAATGAACTTTAAATTGTTAAATGGTAAGTGTATATGCATATGTATAGATATCACATGTCCCTTATCCTTTATAATTAATTTGATAGTTGCTTACATGTTCATATTTCACCTTGTCATGTGTGATGAAAGGTAATGGAATAAACCTATTGAAAATGTTATTATCATAAGTATTACATGGACTTAAATGACTTATGAAATATTTTAAATTTATAATATACCTATTTCATATTAAAATTTTTATTTTTTATAGGAATGGTTAGAATTGTGCCAGCCTTTTATTCCCTAGGGAATTCTTTGAGCACTCAGAGGACACCATTCCAATTCATTAAGATAATTTCCAAGGGATATACCCACCTTGGAACAAGGTATTTTTATATTAGTGGAAGACAAACATGATTCCTCATGATCCCTTAACTTTCTCTCTAGAAATTAGAATTCATAAAATAAAATCCTTGGATTTATATTGACGTCTACAGACATGTGATGCCTTGAATCATTCTCCTTGTGTCTAATCATGCTTAGCCTAGGATTTACTATGGATGTTCTCCATATATTTGGTTAGAAACTCTTCTAGTGGAATGCCTTGGGTTTACCCCTTGGATTACACTTAATCCCTTATTATAGGATGCTTGGTTATATATAATGAGATGGATTGACCTTCTAAGGTCATGGATTCCCTTAATTTCACCTTTTATCCTCTATTATTATCATCGTCTTTTACTATAATTCTGAAACTTCTATACATGCTTATTATTATAAAATGAACCTTAATTAATTAAATGAATGTATGTTTAGAGATACCAACTGAGGCTAAAGCATGTATGGGTTGTTTACATTCACACTACTTTAATTTTGATATTCCTATAAAATGTTACAATTAATATTCACAGACTGGATTTGTATAAACACCGTTGGTGGTGTCCTATTGAGTTTATCTCATACCCTATCTAGGTCTCCATTGGCTGCTAGGTAGATTATATGATCATAGGTGTAGACAAAGGGAAGCATCCTACTTTGGAAACATAACTTCTTACTTTAGGATGAGAGCATGGAAGAAGATGACTGAGCTAGTGCTCGAGATTCTTGGATAGTTGTTCTTTTTTTATTTTTTATATATCATGTATTATACTATCTGCCTGCTTCCATGTATACATGTTATCCATTTTTGTAAAGACATTCCATCATATTTTGTATATGATACAAGTTACAAATTTCGATGATTATTTATTGCTTGATGCTTATGCTTATTTTCACTTCCATATTCATTATTATTATGATTCTATTGTTTATTAATATTTTTCACCACTATGATCCACTTTGACTAGAGGGAATAGACTCCCCACATACACACCCTAGGCCTTCATTTATAGTCGATAGCCTTTATCATATGGGGAGGTGCGCGTGATACCATGTGGCTAATTAGATTTAGTTAACAAGGAGTGAAGAAGGTCTGGGACATCAAAATGTGGTATTAGAGGAGGTTTATTTTCATGTATTTTGTTTTTGGAAATATAGATAATAGATTATGAACGTTTCAGAACTTGGTCGTAATCCATGACTGAGAGTAGCTAACCCATGTTTGGGGTAAAAAACAAGTTTCCTGGGAATCAAATTTTTTTATTTTATATTCCTCTTGTTATAGTTGATATATTTTCAACATTGGGTGATGCAAATGAATTGTGGTATTTGTTATGCTTTATGGAGATTCTACCTTGGACCGGTATTACAAGGATAATTTCTGCATACATCATCATAGGCACCCAGGGACTCACATTCCATGCATATGATATTCCATATAGGTGCATTTTATTTCTTACATTTTTCATGTTGCTTGCGATTATTTAGTGCTCCTTGGTTATGATATATGCTTGTTCCACTAACATATTTTGTAGGAAAGATAAATTGGTTGTTTAAAATGTTAACATCAACTTAAATAGTGTTTTTATGTATTGTTTTATGGTGGCATCCTAAATAGCCAAATTCAATCCATGTAATCTATGTACCCTTGGTTGCATTATCTAAGATTTGGCTATGGTTATATGAATACTAATTGTGATTTATAAAGAGTATGGGACTTTATAAATTGTAAAGGTTAATTCATCAAATCAAGCCATCATATTTTACCCATTACATTCTAAGACCGAATATAGGGGGTATGGTTGTAATTACATGGGTGTGAATATCAGTTTATAGTGTACAAGAATTTATAAACCGGGGATGATAATCCATTTAATTGAACCTTGTATTATGTATATACAAACATATAGGCTTAAAATGTAAAATTTTGAATTATAAATAAAATGGTTCTAGTAAAATGGAAAGGTCAAGTGAAACTTAAGGGGTGTTTTCATCTTTAACTTGAAATTGATCCCTTCCATATATCAGATTCCTTATGGTTGAATACTTAAAGACTTACCAATACCCTAACATTAGACCTGGGTAGTTGGGATAATATGACTTAATTAGTGGGCCCCTATGTTTATCTTTCTGTTATAGTTTAAATTTGAATGTTGGGACTGGAGTATTTTGTCATTCCAATTGAGATATGTCCTTATACTTTTAGTGAATCTTGTTCTGAGGCATGTTCTTGGAATTTGTAGAGCTATACCACCATGAATTCACTGAGTTGTTTATTGGGAGGATGAAAATGATTATAATCTAGAGATGGTGGGACATGAACCACTTGTATTACCTCAAGGAGTTCCAGCAGCTGCACCACCTACTGTTACTGAATTGGGAACTCATTCCAAGCTTTGAGAGAGTTTCCTACACTTGATGCAATCTATACAGGGTGCTCTATGACCTACAGCTATGATTTCTGATCTTAATCACGAGTCCCAATAGTATAAACCTCCAATATTCTTGGGGTATGGTGGTCCTCAGGCTGCTGATTCATGGCCAAAATCCATTTTTTATATCTTTGAGTATCTGGAGATGCCTCTAGAGAGGAGAGAAATGATTTAAACCTACATGATACATGATTATACCAAGCATTATTTTGATGTAGTTACTCTAGATCTTCATCATTAGGGTATGGTTTGGGTGGACTTTCGAACCTCATTCTACAATTAATTTTTCCATAAGATGCTGAGAGGTGAACGATCTAAGGAATTCATGTAGCTAGAGTAGGGAATTATGTCCACCATGGACTATTCATAATGCTTCACCAAGCTTCAATGATTTGCACCAATTATTTTTGGTGATGAGCTATCACTAGTGATACACTTAGAGGATGGGATCAGGTATGCCATCCATTATTACGTGAATGTATTTTTCCTATTTACCATTTCCGAGATCGTGAAATAAGCTCTTATCACTGAGTACAAATTGAGGGAAGCTGGTGGTATAGGGAACAGAGGGTTAGTGACAAGAAAGGGTGGTAATTATTTCAGTGGAAGGAAGTGTCACTTTGAGTATTCTCATTATAATAATGGAGGATATATTATCTACACTGGTAGCTCTATTATATGCCATCAATGTGGAAGACAGGGTAATGTGAAGCCACAATCTGATAGAGACCCACTAGAGTGTCGTGCTTGTGGTTATATGGGTTATCTTCAAAGGGTTTTATAGACCTTTCCACCTATTTCTAGCAGAAAAGGACCCACACCAACTCCACCTTCAGGAGTAAGGTCAGTGACTCTACGACAAGTAGGAAGTTATAGAAGCACAAGCAAAATAGGCCAAGGAGGAGGTCATGGATGAGGTATCCAAACTTTTGATTTTTAATTCTAGCAGGGTGGACATACTCAGGATAGTCCAACTATAGCTCAAGTCTATGGATAAATCCAGTTTCATGCATTACAATAGATACCCAAGGAATAGAGTGCATGAATGACTACTGTATAAGGTACTATTCTAGTAGCCTCTACTATCATATCTTCTTTTTTCGATATTGGTGCATCACACTCCTTTATATTTGTATCAATCATAGAAAGTATTCATCTTTAAATTCAGTAATTTTGTGGGGTGGTGACTCTGGATACATCATTGGGTGCACACTCAGAGGGTATACACCAATGTAAGGACTATCATCTTGAGATTAGTGGTTATCACTTCTTATAGAATTTATTTTTCATTGAGATGAAAAGGTTTGGTGTCATACTTGGGATGTATTAGCTCATAACTTACCATAAAAACATTGGAATATATCGCCTAATTGTGAATTTCACATCACTAGAGGGTAATAGATATGTATATAATGGTTAGTGGGATTACCAGGCCAGTTAATCCAGAAAATAGCATCGTGGGATGGGAGGAGTGTCAACCCAGGTTTCCAAAATTTTATTGGATGATCAGTTGGTGCATATGATAGATTTTCCTTTAGTGGTGGATCATTTTATGGATGTTTTCCCAGATGACTTCTCTAGACTACCTCTCAAGAGAGGAGTAGAGTTTACAATCTAGCTCATTCTAGAAGCAGATCCAATATCTATTCCTCTGTACATGATGAAACCTATTGAGCTCTTGGAGCTCAAGAGATAGTTGGAGGATTTATAATATAATGGTTTTATCTAACCTAGTACTTCCACTTGGGGTTTTCCCATCATTTTCACCAAGAAGGTGGATCAAACCCTCCTTCTTTACATGAATTATTTATGGTTGAACTAGTTTATAGTTGATAACCAATATCCTTTTCCTTGAATAGATAATATCTTTGACCAAATCTGAGGATCTAGAGTGTTCTTGAATATTTAGATAAGATCAAGATATCATCAGGTGTGAGTGAGGCCTTCAAAAATACCATGTATGACCTTCCAAAGTCGGTATAATTTATATGATTACCTGGTTATTCATTTCGATATTATGAATGTGCCCACTATTTTCCTGACCTTGATAAACAAGGTTTTACACCACTACTTCGATTCCTTTATCGTGGTTTTTGTGGATGGAATTTTGGTGTATTCTCATATTCAAAGAAACCATGAAAAACATCATTATATCGCATTGAATACATTGAGATAATATCAGTTATATTCTAAGATCACAAAGTTCCAATTCTAAATCAACAAGGTTCACTTCTTGGGTCATATTATCTTGGAATTATGAGTATCAACTGATCTAGAGAAGGTGAGTGCTATTATTTCTTAGGATAATTCTAAAAGCATGTTTGATATACATAGTTTCTTAGGGATAGCTGGATATTACCATCATTTTATATAGGAATTCTCACACCTTGTGAAATCTATTACCACTTTTAATAAGAAGGGTGTGGAGTTCTTGTAGTCTAAATAATGTGAGAATACATTTTAGGAGTTGAAATGAACACCAAGTTAGCACCAATACTAATTATACCAGATCCTGGTAGATATTATACAATGTTTTGTGATCCATCGGGCATTGGGCTAGGTGTATTACTAGTATAGGAGGATCGAGTAATTATACATGGGTCTCTCTAGTTGAGACCTCATGAGCGTAATTATTCAATGCATAACCTCGAGCTTACAATGGCTATTCATGCCTTGCATTTTTGGAGACATTATATTCTAGGAGAGTGATTTTTGGTGTTTATAGACCACAAGATCCTCAAATATATATTTACACAACATTACAGGAATCTAAAACATAAAATATGGGTCACATATCTTCAGTATTTTGACTTTGAGCTTGCCTATATGTCTATAAAGGGAAATGTAGATGCTGATGGCCTAAGAGGAAAGACTTAGACACAATATATTCAAGAATCTAGTGATGGATAAGAGTTGATAGCCCTCATTTCAGATATTCATATGGAGTTTAAAGAGAGTAATGAGTGGCATTTCCTTATAGATTTAGTAGATATATCTTTAGTCTCCGATAGGGTGAAGAGAAGGAAATTTTCAGACCCTGAAGGTTTGGTTATATGAGAAAGTATTATAGGTGAGGACCCAACTTTGGATTGTTTGATCGATGAAGATGATATGTTGTATGGCTATGAATGTATCTGGGTTTCAACAGACTTGTGGGAGGAGATGATTCAAGAATCCCATGCTTCTTAGTGGTTAGTGAACCCAAGTATCTCTAAGATGTATTGTGATATGCACTACTAGTATTTTTGGTCTGGAATGAAACATTAGATCGTGGGTTTTATCAATATGTGTTCCACCTATTAGTAGGTGAAGGTAGAACACTATCATCCCACTAACTTACTACAACCCTTATCAATCCCAGAATGGAAATGGGATAATGTTATGATGGATCTTATGAATAGTTTATTTAGGTCACCTTAATGTAGTGACTCGGTTTGGATAGCTATCGATAGGATAATGAAGGTATCCCACTTCTTTCTTATTAGGGAGACCTTCTCAATAGACGATCTTAGCTAATTGTACGTCTACGAGATTATATCACTATATGGTGTAACACCCCAATGATTTACAAATAAGTTTAATATAGAACGTAATTCACACAATACTAAGTACCTACGAAATAACACTGGTATTATAGTTATTTAAATAAGATAGTTATAACATAGGCATTAAACAGAATTTTTCCACTTCCATGTTTTGAATTTTGAAAAATGGGCATACATGGTTGCGATCAGTAAGATATTTAGAGACTCTGGTAGGATCAACTTAATTTTTTTGATGAATAGTAACTCAAACCTTTGGAATAGAAATGCACTCTTATGAATAGTAATATGAACCTTATGAATAGTAAATCAGCCAAATTAATAGTAACCTCATCCATGAGAGTATAAATAAAATTTAGGCACCTTATAAATAAAAGTATGATATAATTATATCATAGTACAAGTAAGTGAATATTTTAAAAATTAATAATTAAGTGTTGGTATTTTTGTGAGTAATAAATATTTAATTATAATGTTATAATTAATAAATTGATTTAAAAAAAATTCTTTTTTTAAAATGTATTCATAAATAAATATTTTATTTTCTTATGATTTTAGGATAATCTAATAAGACCTCTTTTAATTTTTTAGGGTGTTATAAAATTAGTTTAAACTTTAAAAACTGTATTTTTTGAGTAAATGATGATTTAATTAAAAATTAAATTTATCATATTTATAAAATTGTTCCCATAAAATGGAGTTCATTTTTTAATTCTACATGTTGAAAAATCATTAGGGGGAATTTTTGGTATTTTTCTGAAATACTTGATTTTTTAGTGAATAGTAAAATATGGTAATTTACAATATAAATACATCATAAGCTAAATAAACTATTACTTCAGTCATGAATGATTAAATAACCCTTGTTTAGAATTAAAATGAACTTATTACTATATTTAGTCACAAGAATCAATACTATTGCTTGTCTTGATCAAAATAATAAAATAATGAGAAATTACCCCTCTCTTCCACTATAAAATCCACCCCTGACACCCTCTTCTCCTCACACATTAAAAGCTTTGAGCCTTGTCAAATTTCTTCCAAATAATCTTCCCAATATCCTACCCAAAATATAGAATCTCCTGGTCTCATAAAAATACCAAAATCAACCCCCTTAAGGAGATTCTCAAGGAGGATTATTAAAGAGGTAAAATCCTCTTCCTTTTCCTTTTATTTTCTTTTTAAGTTATTTCTTTTATTATTCTATCCTCACCTCCTATATCAAAATTAGATTGATAAATACAGTATAATTTATATACTATAATTATATAATGTTAATGGAATAACTATCATCAATCTTCTTACTCTTGCTCTTTTATTTTAAAAACGAAATCATCGTCCGAGAGATGCCATTTTACAACCATCATGGATGACGAACTTTCGTTCTTAAATTTATTCTTCAAGGCTTGTCATGATACCATTTTTATGGTTAAAAAAGACTATAATATATGTATTATAACCTATTTAATTTTCTGTAACTAGTATATATACATAGTAATAATTCATACGACAAAACTAGTTCGTGGTGATCAAAATACTAACGTAATAATCTAAACAATTTTCACTAAATATATTATCTAATTATTAATCCTAATATCATATAATAGTATGATATATATAAACATTTAAACTTATATATGATAATTAATAACATTTAATTACAATTTTTTATAATTATACCCATTTTACATGAAATCCATTACTTATAAACAAGTGAACTAATCATGAAAACCAAGAAAACGAATGCTCCCGAACAATGAAATTAAACTCTCTAGCTCATCAATAAGACCATAAATGAACTAAATAAAACTATAATGAATCAAATAATTATATAAAAGGTTATTAATTAATTAATTAATGTATTTAATTTTATTTCCTAGGATGTTAAGTTCAAGTATAGAACTCATTCAGACATAAGGTAAGAGTTTTCTACCAGAACCTCCAATTTCTTTCAGGTTAATATTTTTCTCTCTTTACCCCAATGAAATTATTAATTATTATTATTTAATCAGAATAAATTATGTGTTAATGTTCTATATATATGTACCAATCATAATCCTTATTTATTTTATGGAGAGTTACATGTTTTAAAAGGATCTTTCTGAAATTCTACCTGACAAACAAGCCCGATTCAAGGGATCTTATCAAATTATTACCTATTTTTTAAGTTCACTATATAATATGTTTTAATCCACCATTATTTTCATAAAATAACTAATTTTATTATGGAAAAAATATCTTAGTTAATTTCTAGATTTATGAAATGATTTTTCCAAAATAACTATTATTTTCAATGTAAAAGATTATTACTCTCAAGAATTCTTCGATGATTTTATTAGAGCATTTTCATATATTTAAACACCCCTATTGAATATTATGTTTGATTGGGATTAACAGCTTATTATTATAATATACTATATTTTATTAAATAGTTTATGATCAGTTTGACTGTGGATGTGCTATCTTGATACCATTCACTATACTACTAAGAATGTTTAGTGATTATGTATACAGACTAGGGAAAGTTATTTCATATGTTCATGTTGTTTATGTTTAGCCCCATTCATATTATGAATGAATTTTAATTATAAAGTGACGTATGGAGCCATCTATAGCTCCTCGATGCATCAGTAGGTCTCATGAGACAAAACAGAATTGGGTTTTGGTTGAGGCCTTACCCTAGTATTTTTAGACGTCTTGGCCGAGGCCTTGAAAATATGTTTTATATGTCTGACATTATGCATTCCCTAATTGTGGTAATAGTAATTGATAAACGATATGATTATTCCACTAGTATAATATCCATGGTTATGTTTATTTCTCTTATGATCATTTATATGGATTTATGTAATTAGCTGTCATTCCGGCCATATCATGCTCAAGTTTATTTTTAAAGGTTTGATTTTTTAGCTATTCATGATGCCTAATGTTTATGTTTATGATAAATTATGATATATTACTTAACCTTACTAATAATATGATATCTCCCATTTCTTATGTTTTATTTTTCTTTAGGATGTGAAGATGAATATTATTATGAATGATATGTAGGAATAATCTAAGAGTTTATGGGTGTTTCTAATGGAGTTGTAATATTGTTTTTGGTTTCAAGTTGTAATGTAAATATTATGTTTATATATGGTTTTCCAAAACTAATATACTATTTAGTTCTTCAGGATGCAATGTGCTTGTAAACATACCAATGTATTAATATAAGGCACCGGTTCTGGGCAATAGGGGTTGGGGTCCTTATAGTTGGTATCAAATTAATTTTAGTAGAAACCTTGAAATCTAAATATAGAAAACGTAGATTGGGGAACAAAACCATAATATAGACTTTGAGGATAATAATATAATAACATCATATAATTTTGGTAAGGTATAGATTATACAGATCTTTCTTGAAAATACATCCCTATCTATATACTACAAGTGGATGTGATTCTGGAATAGATGCAACTAGGAGTAACAACTCCAACAAGGTGTTCTGTGCCTGAATCGGGGTTACATGGTACACGACAATAGGCCTTACTACACACTTGGTTTGACTCTCATAGGGGATATTCTTAGGATAATTCACATTTTCCTTACAAACCATTATGAAGGATTTAATTTTAAATATGTCCCCAAAGAAAACATTCTTATGATTATGAGATTAGACATACATAAAATTATAGTTTATGCTATATGTTTTTCTAGTTTGATAGTATACATTATGATTCATAGCCTAATTTAGTGTATGACATTATTTAGAAATGGTACCTAGTGTAAGGAATTTAAACCACATGAACACACACATCCCATGTAGGGATTTACCTACTATACAAGATAATGATGTTGGTTCTAGAGCTGTGACTGGTGCTGAGAAAATTATAACTATACCAAGACAACTGACTCAAGTTATGAATAATAACTTTACCTATATAGAGCATACTCATCCACAATGCAGAGGAGTAATGTTAGACCACTTTATGCATCAATATACTCTATCATTAAATTGGACTAAAAACCCAATTATAGTAGAGTAGTGGATATGTTCTTTGGAGAATATATTTCTCACTTTGGGAAGTAATGAAAGGCATAAGGTTATAATGGAAGTTTATCATCTCTCGGGAGATTCGAATAATTGGTGGTCGTTAATTAAAAACATGAAAGAGGAGGAATAAATATAAGAAATGGAATGGAAAGATTTTAAGAAAATATTTTTAGAAAAATATTTTCCTAGTGAACATTGAGTAGATATGGAGAGCCAATTCTTGAGTCTAAGATATAAATAAGATGAAAACATTGCGAAGTATAAAGCCAATTTTACAAGGTTATAAAGGCATTCTATGAACTACATACGTAACCCAAGGAGAAATATTGATCAATTATTTGATGGTTTAAAATAATTCCTCTTTAGGGATATAGTCTCCCAAACATTCTCACCATACGAATATTGTCACACCCGGATTTTTGATTCCATGCTTTGTTTCAAATCCACTCTTGGTTATTAGCTTTCTCTTGGTTTCTAGGTGTTTCAGGTTTGAAATTTTGGTGTCACTTGTGTTCTTGATCTATGACCTTAGTCTTGGGGGTATTGTGTGATACTTTTCCTCCTCTTTTTTCAAAAGTATAGTAATAGATTTTGGTGTTTTGGAGTTGGTTTTGTGACAATCCTAGTGGCACCACTTGTGGGGTAAGTTGTTGAGGTGGATTGTACCCATGATTTGGATGAGTTTTGGGATGAGAAGAGTACTTTGTTTTGGGAATTTTTCTCCCATATTCTTGGAAAAAATTTCCCCCTTGGTTTCCCCTTTGGACCCCTCTGAATTTGGAGGATTATGGCATGGTTTTGGGTGGCCAGAATAGGCCACACGGTTTGGCCGAACAGTTTACTAAATCGTGTTGCCAAACCGTGCAAGGTGTCCATGTCAATAAAAATAATTTTTAAATTACAATTTTATGTCCTGAAAAAAAACCCAATATACCCCATTCTTTCCCCATTTTAACCTACTAGCCATGGGAGGCCTCCAAGCTCCCTCAATCTCCCATGGAACCCATCTTTGATGGTGTTTTTGGTGGGGAAACTCAAAAATTTCTTCAAGCAAGTGTTTCTTTCCTTGATTTATTCCCTTTACATAGGGTTTATTTCACCCTTTATTGAAGTTACTCATGTCCAGAAGTTATGGTTCGTACCTAGGGTTTTATTTGGTGTCTTTTTGGTCAAATATTTTGGTTTTAGGTTGGATTTAACATCCTTGAGTTGCGACGGTGTTGTGTTTGATGTTTCGCACCAAGACTTGAGGGTTTCGACACTTTCGGTAGGTGATTCCATGTGTAAGAAATTATTGATGTGTTAAATTTCCTGATTTATTAGTTTATAATGTTCCTAATATGTTTTTTGTGGTGATAAAAACATTTTTTGTTGCATTATTTAAGCATTTAACATTAAAGTTACATTGTTGCTTGAAGTTGTGTATTTTTCAAAGGTAACTCATGTGATATCTTTTGTGATAGTTTTATAAAATGTGAAAGAGATTTATTAGTTGTTCAAAGTAGCTTAAAATTCTAGTTTTTTAATTATTTAGTGCCATGTGGTCCTCAAAAGGGTGTTTTTGAATGGGTTATATGTGTAAAACCTTGTTATACTTCTTGAAAGTGTTTTATGAAAATGTGTGTTTTCATGTGTATATTTTGTGGTATTATTTGAGATAATTTTATATAATTTTAGAGTGGTTTAATAAATTTTTCTAGGTCTTAAAATCCTATTTTGCATTGGTATTGGTGTGATTTTGTCTTTAAAAGAGGGTTTTGAAAAGGGTTTGTATGTAAAACATGGTTATACCCCTTGGGTTGGTTTTATGAAAATTGTAAATAATTTAATGAGTTACAAAAAGTGTACAAAGGATGTTTATGTACTGATTTGGTGGGTTTATGTTCTTAAAATGAGTTTTTGAAAGATAAAGTGGCCAGTTGGGATGTCATAAATTTTTATAATGTTTTGTAATTTGTTAAGGTGATTTATGAAAATGTGATGTGGGTGCAAAAAATGTTTGTGGGCTGTTTTATGTGAGTGTGATGTGAAAAATGGATTTTATTTATGAAATAAGTACTATGTGATATGTTTTTGGGATGTTATGTGGATTGGAATATCTTTTAATGGTTTTATAAATTTTTTTAAAGGATTTGTTGAAGTGTTAAAGTGATGTGAAAAGTGTTGTGGGCTATTTTTGGTGTGAGTATGATTTAAAAATGAATTTGAATGAAAAAGGGGATTATGTGACTTGTGTGATATACATGTGGTATTTTTGGAGAATGTGTGATGATTAAGTGTTATTTTCTTGTGAAAATTATATTTCATGACTTTTTGAACTTTTTTGGGCACAAGTGGAAACCCAGGTACCTTGGTGGGTGGACGTGTACTAGTATGCCAATGATCCTGTGGGGTTTGGACCTAGCTTCACATAGCTAGTTTGACGATGAAAACACAAAATAAACTATGAAAATGATTATGTTGGGGGACCACTAGGTTATGAGTATACTCCCTACTAGTGGCTTGTGTGCATGAGAATGGATATTGTGATGGTTACTTTCACCGAGATATGAGGTACTTGGGACCCACAACAAGCTAGTGCCTAGGGATTATTTCTTGTTTCTAGTTCTAATTGGATGATTTATGTTTACCATCGACATATGGTATTTTGGGCCAGAAAATTCAGTAGATTTGGTATTTGATTTAAAAGTTTTTATTCTTTAAAATATCCCACCTTAGAACTATTTTTTTAAATTTGCATCTTTTAGAAATTGTAACTAGCATTTCTTGTTTACAAAACATACACGATTTTCCTCTATGAATGTTTATCACATGGAATCTCTTAGTGGTTGAATACTACTAGGATTTGGATCACACCCTACTTACACCTTTGGGTGTAAATAGACTTGGTTATTTTTGTCACAGGTTTGGGTACAAATATTGTGCCAATGGTTCGGGTTTTTAGCGGTCCATCGTAATGCGGTGTTGTGGAGATGGATTGAGGGCAGTGACACTTGCCATGTGGAGGTTATTGGGATGTAATTTTTGGTTTTATTCCTTTGTAATGGTATCTTAACATTGTTTTATGTTATGTAATTCAGTTCTGAAATTTTGTAAAATATGGTTTTGTTTGAAAAATCAGAATTGTTTTATTGGATTTGTTTGTCATTGTATGTTTATAAACTCAGGTAAACCATTCCCAATCATCTTTTTCTGATACCCAGAAACTTGTGCTTTCCCATGGGGATCAGGAATTTCCATTGGTCCTTGTCACGGGATGAGTTTGGTGTGGGTTTTCTTGGAGACCAGATTCAGTTCATGACAAAATGGTATTAGAGGAGGTTCACTCTCTTTGGGTCATGTTATTTGGGGAACAGTCGGGATAGTTTGGAGCTAGGATTGTCAGGACTTGAAATTATGGTTATGGGTAGTTTTCCTGGCCAGAACACCTCTTGATGGGATTTTAGTCGCTAGGGGAAGTTGAAATTTATCTAATTCCTTTGGTTTTCTTGGTTTGATGATGATTAGGAGAAATGAAAAGAGAGTTGAGTTAATGGTCTCAGTGAGCTCGTAGGGCCGGGAAATACATTTGAAGCTGGGGATATTTCCCTAGAACACTCTATATGATGGTGAAGTGATTGGAATATGGCTTCCAACCATATTTCTAAGTTACCCACCAAAACTAGTTTCCCATCACATTGTCTTGTGCCCTTTAGTTTTGAAATCTTGGAAGTTTGGTTTTAAAGAAAAAAATGACATGGTTTTAAGAAGCGTAAATTTTTTTTGAAATAATTTTATAATAAATAGGGAATGTTTTGATTTTTTAAATGGTCGAAATGAATTTTCAGAATTGTTTTGAAATGGAAAATGGTGTGTTTACACCTCTTTTGAAAGCAGGAACTATGTTAATTTTTTTTGAAAAAGTGTTCCCAATAGAGTTTTATAAACTATTGAAAGGTGTTTTAATGGGATGATATGTTTTGAAATTAATGTAAATGAATTCAAAGTGAGTTTTTATTTGAATTATTGTCCCTTTCTGAATTTTTTTATAAGCTATAAATTGGGATTTTGATTTCATGGTTAGCAGTCTTGAGAAAAAAGAAGTATTGGTTGATTATTTTGGTTTTGAAAAGTGGAAATAATTTTTGTTTTAACATTTGGTATTTCCATCAGTGACCACATGAATGAGGATTATATGGGATGATGTATGGTTAATTTCAGGACTGGATGAGTTCCGGGATGGATATGAGGAGGGTGCCCGGTATGGCACAAAAACATGCATGTGTAAGGCCCATGGGGTACCATTGGTGGATATGCTAACCACTGAACTATTTATTTTCAATGAGATAACTTTAAAGGAAAACATGATGTCTTGATGACTATTTTGGGATGGTGTGTATTATGTGTTTTTGGAAATGTTGTTGTTGCAGGATGTTTTGAGTCTAATAACCCCACTTCTTTGAATGGTGTTTTGGGTTCGTGTTTGGTCAGTAAGTTGAGTTGAATGATTAGTTAGTGTTCTTCTTATGAGAAATGACTCAAGATACCTTTACAGTGGTTCCCATCATGTGTTTGGTTTTTTTGAGGCACATTTTGACCAATGGACCATGTTGGTTGGTTCATTGTGTTCTCTCATTGGATAAGGTACGCCCCCATTAAGGGTTAATGCACAACTGAAGTGCAGCCCAGGTTGTTTCGCCATTGGAAGATACTCTTGTTGATCAATATAAAGAATTTTTTTCTAGAGATTTGTAGATTGATTTTACACCTTTTCCTTTCTTGGTTTTTCATATCCTCTTATAGTGGAAGAGTGATCATGGAATGTTGAAAGAGTCCTTAGTTTCTTAATCTACCTGATATGTCGAAGATGGAAGTAGTCTGGGGTTGTTAGTGTGGATGGTGTCTAAGAGGGCCTCCGGGTCCTTTGTAGTCTATTTGAAGTAGGAGTTCACGTTAAACCACCTGTTTGGGAAATCTGGTCATGAGAGGATATCATGGACACTTTTTGAAATTATGTGCTATTTGGGGACTTGGCATAAGGTCCCTTTCCATGTATTGTTTCTATCAATCACAATGGTCATGTTCAGTGACGCCTTGTGATTTCATGTGCTCATTTGAATGTAAAGGTGAAGGTCATGCAATCCTTTGAGAGTCTCTATTATGTTGGGAGTATGTCTCCCTTAGAAAAACTTAAAGATCCTTTGTTTTAGAGGAAGGTGTTTATATGTGTCCTTTCCTCTTGTTGTTTCTCACCCAAAGAAACAAGGTGTGATGTGTGTGCATCTTTTGAGCCCTTGTTTTAGTGAAATGTTGGGTTAGGGTAAAGAGAGTTTTGGAGTGTGTTATTTCATGGTAAAACCATTAGGGATTGTGGTATAGTTGTTTGTGGCACCAAAAGAAGAAGTTTCATTAGGGGGGTTCCAAATCCTAACTACGAGGCCGAAGATTCTTCAATCATTTGAGCTCCAGCCATAGGTCCCAAAGAGAAGCTGGCACGTATTCAGGGGAAATCCCAGGGTCATTCAAACCCTTGTACAAAGTATTATCCTTAGTATGAAATATGATAAGAGTTTAAGATGGTTGGTTCTTATGGTGTGTAAACCCACTATGAGTTTTATGTAATTTCTTTTGTAAAGGTCTAATGGAAGTCTACCCCTTGTAATGGGGAGTCCATTCAGGCCACCATTTTAGTGTCCTGATTATGTCTCTAGAGAATTTAAGTTTTATATTATAGTGGGGATCCCATTTGTATCTCCCCATAGTAGTAACTCAGATTTGTCTTTGGTATTGTCTTGGCGGTAGGTATTCTCATTCAGATCTATCTAACTACCAACATCTTCCTAGGGTAAATGTTGGAATTGGAGAGTGCCCAACGGTTTAGTTAAAGCAAGGTAAGTGTAACCTTGTTCATTATTGTTGTTCATTTGGGTAAATTGCTTGAGTCTTGTTCACTTAGTGTCTGAGGAGTTTTATTTTGGTATAAAATCCTAATGTGTTTGATTATTTCAGGAATGTGGTGTAAGTTTTGGGGTTGTGAGAGTATTCCTTCCTTAATTGATGTCTGGAGGTGTTTTGGACTTTGGGAGAAAAAATTTGCAAAGGAGTACATCTTGGTTTATCGTCCGGGTTCAGTTTTATCTTTTTAACTTGTTGTGGATTTCTGGGGATACAAATATTTATGGTGGGGAGAATTCTCACACCCAGATTTTCAATTCCATGCTTTGTTTGAAATCCACTTTTGTTCTTATCTTTCTCTTGGTTTTTGGGTGTTCTAGGTTTGAAATTTTGGTGTCTATTGTCTTCTTGATCTATAAACTTAGTCTTGGGTTTATTGTGTGATAATTGGCCTCCTCTTTTTTCAAAAGGATGGTATTAGGTTGTGGTGTTTTGGAGTTGGTTTTGTTCCACTTCTAGTGGCACCCCTTGTGGGTAAGTTGTTGAGTTGGTTTGTACCCATGAGTTGGATGAGAAGAGTAATTTGTTTTGGAAATTTTTCTCCCCTATTATTGGCCTACATATCCCACTTGGTTTTATACTTGGACCCCTCTGAATTTAGAAGATTATGGCATGGTTTTGGGTGGCTAGAATAGGCCGCACGGTTTACTAAACCGTGCATCCAAACCGTGCAAGGTCTCCAGGTCATTAAAAATCATTTTTAAATTCCAATTTTTCTCTCCCGAAAATAAACCTAATCCACCCCATTTTTCCTCCATTCAACCTCATTACCCATGGGAGGCCTCCAAGCTCCCTCAATATCCCATGGAAACCATCTATGATAGGGTTTTTGGTGGGGGAAACTCCAAGATTTCTTAAAGTAAGTGTTTCACTCCTTGATTTATTCCCTTACCTTAGGTTTTATTTTATCATTTATTTAAGTTCCTCTTGTCCAAAAGCTATGGATAATACCTAGGGTTATATTCGGTTTCGTTTTGGTCAAATATTTCGGTTTTAGGCTGAATTTCACTTCTTTGAGGTGAGGCGGTGGTGTGGTTGATGTTTTGCACCAAAACTTGAGGCTTTTGACACTTTCGATAGGTGATTACTTGTGTAAGAAATTATTGATGAGTTATATTTACTTATTTATTAGTTTATAATGTTTTTAATCTATTGTGTGTGGTGTGAAAACCATTTTTGGTTGATTTACTTAAGCATTTATCATTAAAATTATATTGTTGCTTGAAGTTGTGTATTTTTTAAAGGTAACGCATGTGATATCTTTTGTGATAGTATTATAAAATGTGATAGTGATTTATTATTAGTATAAAGGTGCTGAAAATTATGGTTTGTTAATGATTTAGTGCCATGTGGGCCTCAAAAGGGTGTTTTTGAATGGGTTATATGTGTAAAACCTTGTTATACTTCTTGAAAGTGTTTTATGAAAATGTGTGTTTTCATGTGTATATTTGGTGGTATTATTTGAGGTAATTTTATAGCACTTTAGAGTGATTTAATAAATGTTACTAGGGATTATAATTCCATTTTATATTGGTATTGGTGTGATTTTGGCCTTGAATGAGGGTTTTGAAATGGGTTTGTATGCAAAACATGGTTATACCCCTTGGGTTGGTTTTATGAAAATTGTAAATGATTTAATGAGTTACACAAAGTGTGAAAAGGATGTTTATGTACTGGTTTGGTGGGTTTATGTTCTTAAAATGAGTTTTTGAAAGATAAAGTGGGTAGTTATGATGTAAAATGTTTTTATAATGTTTTGTAATTTGCCGAGGTGATTTATAAAATTGTGATGTGGGTGAAAAACACGTTTGTGGGATATTTTGTGTGAGTGTGATGTGAAAAATGGATTTTATTTATGAAATAAGTACTATGTTATATGTGTGTGGGATGTTATGTGAATTTTAATATCTTGTAAAGGTTTTATAAAATTTTTTAAAGGATTTTTTGAAGTGTTAAAGAGATGTGAAAAGTGTTGTGGGATATTTTGGTGTGAGTGTGATTTACAAATGAATTTGAATGAAAAAGAATATTATGTTACTTGTGTGATATAAATGTGGGAAATTTGGTTAATGTGTGATGTTGAAGTATCATTTTCATGTGCCAATTATATTTCATGGCTTGTTGAACTTGTTTGAGCATAAGAGGGAATCCCGAGTATCTAGGTGAGTGGACGTGTACTAGTATGCTAGTGATCGCATGGGGTTTGGCCCCAGTTTCACGTATCAAGTTTGAAAATGACAAAAATAACTAAACTACGATGATGATGATGTTGGGGGACCACTAGTTTATGGTTATTCTCCATACTAGTGGCTTGTGTGCATGAGAATAGATATTGTGATTGTTACTTTCACCAAGATACGAGGTACCTGGGACCCACAGCGAGCTAGTGCGTAGGGGTTATTTCACGTCGCTTGTGCTCATTGGATGATTTATGTTTACCATCAGCATATGGTATGTTGGTATGGAAAGTTCAATAGCTTTGGTATTTTTTTTAAAAGTTTTTAGTCTTTAACATAGCCCACTTGAAAACTGTTTTTATTTAAAGTTGCATCTTTTAGAAATTGTAACTAGCATTTCTTATTTACAAAACTTGTGAGATTTTAGTCTATGAATGTTTATCACATGGAATATCTTAGTGGTGGTATCCTACTGTGATTTGGATCACATCCTACTTATAAATTTGGGTGTAAGTAGGATTGGTTATTTTTTTGGCAGGTTTGGGTATAGCTTTTGTGCCAATGGTTCGGGTTTTTAGCAGTCCATCGTGATGTAGTGTTGTGGAGATAGATTGAGGGTGGTAAATCTTGACATGTAGAGGTTATTGGGTAGTAATTTTTGGTTTTATTCCATTATAATGGTCTTCAAACATTGTTTTAAGTTATGTAATTCAGTTATGAAATTTTGTAAAAGATGGTTTTTTTTTGAAAAATCCAAAATTGTTTTATTGGATTTCTTTGTCATTTTTGTTTATAAACTCATGTAAATCATTCCCAATCCTCATTTTATGATACCCGAGAACTTGTGCCATCCCATGGGGATTGGGAACTCCCTTTGGGCCTTGTCATGGGACAAGTTTGGTGCCGGTTTTGTTGGCAACCAGATTCAGTTTGTGACAAAGATATAGTCTCATGTGCTATCAAGATAGAGAAATAATTATCTAAGTCTTATGAATTTAAGGGAAAGAAATAGAAGAAGAGGATGGTAGAAGAAAGAATATACAATAGGAAGAATAATAAAGATATTTTTCCAACATGTGATACTTGTGGAAGGAATCACCCCAAAGCCTGCTTAAAAGGAAAAGGAGTCTGTTAAAAATGTGAAGAAAGAGGCCAACAATATCGTGATTGTAAGGGAAAGAAAGTAGCTGCGAATGTTCAATGCTAAAATTGTAAATAGATGAGAAATTATAAAAATTATTGTCCTAATCATCAAGGAAACTTTCCCCAGAAAATTACAAGGGAGTAAGGACAATATTATGCAATCAAAACTGCAGAGGTTGAAGTTCCTAATGATATGGTGGTGGGAACTGTAATCTTTTCCTCAAACTTATCCAATGATTTATTTGATTTTGGATCATCGTATACTTTTATATCTTCCCAATTTTCTAAGAAAATTTTATATTTACAATTTGATTTAATAAATTAGTTTTCAGTACAAACTTTTAAGGTAAGCATCATTGCACTAAAGATGTGTCGATTAATCCCCCCTTATGACACATAAACATGCTTTAGTTGATGACCCTATCATCATAACTATGATTGATTTTTATATAATATAAATTATGAATTGGATTTAAAATTATTATTTAGAGATCTATTTCAAGAATAAAGAATTTACAATTTTTGAGAGTGATGTAGAGTCCCATATCTTTAGAGCAGAAACCTCACCATATGATTCTTATCTAGATCCACCCCCAGTAGCACTACTGAATTAAATTCTTGGGGAGGAAGATAACACAATATCTATGGGTGAGGAAATAAATCTTAAAATTGATTATATACCTATTGTGAAAGAATACATTGATTTGTTTCCATATAATTTACCAAGAAATCCTCTAGAGCGGGAAATTGAGTTTTCTATTGATTTAATTCCCAGTGAAAGGCCTATATCAAAGACTCCTTATAGCATGACCACAGTGGAATTATTAGAGATGAAGAAACAACTAGAAGAGTTTATTAGTAATGGGTTTATTCAACTTAGTTTTTATCCATGGGGATATTCTATTCGTTTTGTTAAGAAAAAATATGGATATATGAGACTGTGCATTGACTATAGGGAGATCAATGAAAATATGATAAAGAGCAAGTATACTATTACTCACATTGATGATTTATTTGATCAAATTCACATAGAACAATATTTTTTTGATGATTGAAATTCAATTTGGATATCATCAGTTTCATGTGAGGAAGGAAGATATTCCAAAGACAATATTTCAAAATAGGTATAGGCATTACGAGTTTAGAGTAATGCCTTTTGGACTGACTAGTGTACCCTTTGTTTTCATGGATCTAATGAATATAGTTTTCAAGGAATATCTTGATGAATTTGTTGTGGTATTTATTGATGATATCTTGGTACACTCTAAAATCTATTAAGATCATGAGAATCACTTGAACCTTATTCTGAATACTCTTAAAAGAAATGAGTTATTTAGTAATTTTAGAAACTGTAAATTCTGGCTTCAAAAAATTTCTTTTCTTGGCCATATTGTCTATAAGGATGGAATATTAGTTGATCATGTAAAGAAAAAGTTAGTTCAAGAATGTCCTACTACAATGAATATAACCAAGGTACGTATTTTTATTTGTCTAGTAGGTTATTATCAGCGTTTTGTTCTGAACATCACCCGATTAGCTAACCAATTAACCAAGATTACTCATAAAGGGGTTAAGTTCATATAAAATAAATAATGTGAAGAATGTTTTGAAAAATTGAATAGGAGATTAGTGAATGATCTGATTCTAACTCTACCATCAGGAAATAGTGGATTTGTGATTTATAGTGATGCATCAAAGAAAGGACTTGGTTGCATCCTTATATAGAATGATAGAGTTTTGACTATGCATCAAGACAGTTAAAAACTCATGAAAAAACTATCCAACTCATGATATTGAGTTAGAAGCTATAATATTTTCCCTAAAGATATGGATATTTTATCTTTATGGTGAAACATGTGAGATATATATAGATCACAAGAGGTTAAAATATGTCTTCTCATAGAAATAACTCAGCATGAGGAAAATGTGATGGCTCGAACTACTCAAGGATTATGATTGTTCTATACAATAACACCCATGGAAGGAAAATAAGGTGGAAAATGCATTGATCATGAAGGATCATGGAGTTCTAAAAAAATAAGGATTGAAAGGGATACTATGTTCATGGATATAGTAAAGATGGATATGGGAATTATCAAAGAAGGTGAAGCATCATTAAATTTTCAATTGGTTTCCCAACCGTATTTATTATAAAGGATTAAAAGTTATCAGCCTGATAATGAGAATATTTAAAAGAAAATTAATGTTGTGAATGATGGGAATTTGGAAGACTTTGTGTATGGAGATGGAATTCTAAAATATGGGAGGATACTATGTGTTCCCTCTATACCCGAGATAAAAAGAGAGTTATTGGATGATTCCCATGGATTGAATTTCTCTATACACGATATTATCACTAATATGTATAGAGATTTGAAGGAATATTTCTGGTGGGATAATATGATTCATGAAATTGCTGATTATGTATCAAGATGTTTAGTTTTTCAATAGGTGAAGGCTGAAGGGCAACATCATAGGGGAGTCTTGCAACCTCTTCCTATTCCTACATAGAAATGTGGTGACATTACTATGATTTTTTTCACTAGATTACCCAAAACTATATGAAAGAATGATGCAATATGGGTAATTGTTGATCGAATTACCAAATCTGCACATTTCCTTGCTATAAGGGTGGATTTTCCAAAAGAGTGCCTTGCACGACTCTATATTAATGATGTTTTAAGACTTCATAGAGAACCTATCTCATTTTTTTCGGATTCTGATCCATGATTTACATTGAAATTCTGGAAAAGTCTTTAGAAATCTTTGGATACTGATCTTTGTTTGAGTACTTCTTATCACCCTCAAAGTGATGGGAAGCCTAAAAGTACTATTCAAACATTAGAATATATATTGAGATCATAATCCCTAAACTTTAAAGGTATGTGGGATAAGTATTTTCCTTTGGTAGAGTTTTCCTACAATAATAGTTTTTATTCAAGTATTTAAATGACACCATATGAAGCATCATATGGAAATAGATATTGTACTCCAAAATATTGGGATAAAGTTAGTGAAAGGAAGCTTGTAGGCCTAGATATTGTAGAGAAAAAAATAGTGAAGGTAAAGACTATTCAAACTCATATAAAAGTTAATCAAACCATGAAAAAGAGCTATGCCAAAAATCAAAGGAAGTATTTGGAATTTCAAGTGGGAGATCATGTTTTCTTGAAAGTATCTCTATGGAAGGGTGTTATAAGATTTGGGAATAAAGATAAACTAATACCTCAGTAAATTGGTCTTTTTGAAACACTGGAGAGAATCAAAGTTGTGTATTATTGTTTGGTAATGCCACCTAGCCTTTCTAAGGCACACAATATGTTCAACATATCATTGTTCAGGAAGAACATGCCAAACCCAATGAATGTTCTCACTTATAAAGGAATATAATTGGAACCTTACTTATCTTATTTTGAAGAGCCTATCCAGATTCTTGCCATTAAAGAATAGGTTTTGAGTAAAATAATGACTCAGATGGTTAAAGTAATTTGAAAAAATCATAAAATTGATGAGGTGATGTGGGAGCCTGAGGAACTTATGATGAAGATCTACCCAAATCTTTTTATTAGGCAACATTATGGTAATTTTGAGGAAATAATTTTTTGAAGGATGGGAGAATATAACACCCCAAGTATTTTTAAATAAATTTAATATAGAATGTAATGCACACAACACTGATTATCTACAAAACAACACTTTTTTATTATAGTTATTTAAACAGGATAGCCATAACCTAGAAATTAAACATAATTTTTCCACTTCTTTGTTTTGAATTTCAAAAAACATACATACATGGTTGTGATCAGTAAGATATTTAGAGTATAGTAGAATCAACTTATTTTTTTGGAAAATAGTAATTTGACCCTTTGGAATAGTAATGTACCATTATGAATAGTAATATGACCCTTATGAATAGTAAATCAGAAAAATGAATAGTAACATCATCCATGAAAGTATAAATGAAATTCAGTCACCTTATAAATGAAAGTATGATATAATTATATCATAGTAAAATAAAGTAAATATTTTAAAAATTAATAATTAAGTGTTGGTATTTTTTTGAGTAATAAATATTTAATTAAAATTTTATAATTAATAAATTGATTTAATAGAAAATTAATTTTCAAAAACTTTATTTATTAATAAATATTTTATTTTTCGACGATTTTATGATAATCTAATAAGACCTTTGTTAAATTTCCAGGGTGTTATAAAATCAGTTTTAACTTTAAAAATTGTATTTTTCGAGTAAATGAAGATTTTAATTAAAAATTAAATTTATCATATTTAGAATATTATTTTCATAAAATGGAGTTCATTTTTCAATTCTAAAAATCAAAAAATGTTTAGGGTGAATTTTTGGGATTTTTTTGAAATACTCAATTTTTTAGTGAATAATAAAATACGGTAATTTACAGTATAAATACATTATAAGCTAAATACACTATTCCCTAAGTCATGGATGACATAATCACTCTTGGTTCGAAATCACATGAACTTATTAATTTATTTAGTCACAAGAATCAATACAATCGCCTGTATTGAGAAAAATAATAAAATAATGAATAAAATAATGAGAAATTACCCCTCTCTACTATAAAAACCACCCCTCACCCCCTCTTCTCCTCACAGCTTCCAAGAATTGAGACTTGTTAAATTTCCAACCAATCATCTTCCCAAGATCCTTCCCCATGTATATAATCTCATGGTCTCATAAAAAGACTAAAATCAATCCCATTAAGGAGATTCTCAAGGAGGAGTATTCAAGAGGTAAAATCCTATTTCGTTTCCCTTTATTTTCTTTCCAAGTTCTTTATTTTATTATTATATCCTCACCTACTTTGTAAAAATGATAATTATAACTCTATTATAATTTATGTACTAGAATTATATCATGTTAATGGAAGAACCATCTTCAATATCTTTACTCTCTCTCTTTTATTTTAAAAATGAAATCATCATCTAGGAGGTGTCGATTTACAACCTTCGTGGATGATGAACTTTCATTCTTAAATTTATTGTTCAAGGATGGTCATGATACCATTTTATAGTTAAACTAGACTATATTATATATATTATAACCTATTTAATTTTTTGTAACTATTATATATACATAATACTAATTCATACAAAAAAACCAGTTTGTGGTGATTGAAACACCGCTGTAATAATATAAACAATTATCACTAAATATCTTATCTAATGATTCATCCTCATACCATATAACCATATGATACATATAAAAATTTAAAATTATTTATTATCATTAATAACATGTAATTATAATTCTTTAGAATTATACCCATTTCACATGAACTCCATTACTTATAAACAAGTGAACCAATCATGAAAACCAAGAAAACAAATGCCCCTGAATGATGAAATTAAACTCTATAGCTAATAAGTAAGGCCATAAACGAACTTAATAAAACTATAATGAATAAAATAATTATATAAAAGGTTATTAATTAATTAATTAATGTATTTAATTTGATTATCTAGGACATTAAGGTCAAGTGAAAAACTCATTCAGACATAAGGAATGCGTTTTCTAGCCGAACCTCCAATTTCATTAGGGTTACTATTTTTATCTCTTTACCCTAATGAAAATTTTAATTATTATTATTTAAACCACATAAATTATGTTTTAATGTTATATATATATGTACCAATCATAATCCTTCTTTCTTTTATGAGGATTTACATGTTTTAAAAGGATCTTTCTCAAATTCTTCCTGATAAACAAGCCTTATTGAAGGGAACTTCTCAAATTCTTACATTTTTTCAAGTGTACTATATAATATTTTTTAATCCACTAGTATTTTTATAAAATCAATCATTTTATTATGAAAAAACTACCTTAGTTTATTTCTTTTTTTATGCAAAGATTTTTTTCAAAATAACTCTTCTTTTCAAAGTAAAAGAGTATTACTCTCAATGATTATTTGATGATTTTATTAGAGCATTTTCATCTATTTAAACATCCCTATTGAATATTATGTTTTATTGGGATTAAAATCTTCTGATTATCATATAACATATTTTATTATATGGTTTATGATTAGTTTGACTGCGGATGTGCTATCTTGATACCATTCACCATACTACTTAGAATGGTTAGTGATTATGTCCACATATTGTGGAAAGTTATTTCATATGTTCATGTTGATCATGTTTACCCCCATTCATACGAGGAATGAATTTGACTTATAAATTGATTGGTGGGGCCCTATATAGCCCCTAGATTCATTTTTAGGTCTCATGAGACAAAAAAAATTGGGTTTTGTCTGAGGCCTTACCCTAGTATTTTCAGACATCTTGGCTGAGGCCTTGACAATATATTTCAGATGTCCAACATTATGCATTCCCTCATTATGATAATAGTAATTGATAAACCATGTTATTATTAAAATAGTAGAATATAAATGTTTAAGTTTCACTCTCTTATGATAACTTATATGTATTTATGTAATCAGCTATTATTCCTGCCATATGATGCTCATGTTTATTTTCAAAGGCATGCGTTTTTAGTTATTCACGATGCCTAATGTTTATGATTATGATAACTTCCACTGTATTATTTACCCTTACTAATAATCTAATCTCACCACTTTATTATGTTTTATTTTTTTAGTATGTGAAGATGAATATTATTATGAATGACTTGAAGGAATAATCTAAGAGTTTATGGGTGTTTCCAATTGAGTTGCGATGTTGTTTTTGCTATCAAGTTATAATTTAAATCTTATGTTTGCATCTGGTTTACCAAAACTACTAAACCATTTAATATTTAGGGATTAGATTCCCTTGTAAACATACCAATGTATTAATATAAGTCAATGTCTCTAGTCAACTAGGTTTGGGGTCCATACACATAGGGTCCCTCATACTATCATTTTAGATATGGATGATCGCTTCATGCTGATGTTTTGGAAAGGGTTATAGAAATATTTAGGTACACAGGTGATTCTAAGCATAAATTTTCACCCTTAGACCAATGGACAGTCAGAATAGACTATACTGGTGTTTAAGTACATTCTATGAGCATTAAACCTTGATTTTAAGATATCTTGGGAGAAAAATATACCCCTCATCGATTTTTCTACAATAATAGTTTTTAAGAAACAATCCAGATGGCTCTAAATGAGGCCTTATATGGTAGGACATGTCATTCACCTTGATGCTAGAAAGTGGTAGGAGAGGAATAAATACTATAACTACTACAAAACTAGGTTTATCTAACACCTGGTCTTTAACAGTGCTAGCTAAAACTGCTGTTAAAGACCCTCTTTGCCAGCACTAAAAAAGGTGTTGTTAAAGGGGGTCTTTAACAGCGCTTTTAAAAAAGTGCTGATAAATGAGGTCTTTTATCAGTGTTTTTTTTACAATCACTAATAAAAGTATACTTTAAAAAAATATTTCATTAAAAATAATATATAAATATATAAATATATTTATATTGATATAAATATAATATATATTTTTTAAAATGTGTTTTAGATAAAGTAAATTGGCATTTACACTTAATATATAAGACATTTAGTGGAAATAACATATAAAATAATTTTATTTTTTTAATTAATAATATGTTTATGATTACTAATTATTATTCATTTAATATCAATTTGAATATAAAAAAATAAAAAAATAAAAAAATGTCTAAAATAAGTTAAAAATGTAACTCAAACTTCAAACAAACATAACTTTTGATCAGGGTGTCTGTTTAGGCTCTAAAATATATCAAATCGAAGCCTACAATGATATATATGACATAGATGGTCTAAAAATAAGTTCTAAGAGCTTTGTCTAGTTTTAATCCCCAAAAGGCCCAGAAGGCCTCCAAAACTGAGCTTTTTGTCGTCGACCTCAGTTTATTAAAATTCAAATGGCTATAACTTTTGATTTGGGTGCCTGTTCAGACTCTACCACATATTATATTGAATATAGTTTCATGATATTCTATTTGACTAGTTGTGGAGCTAAAAATACTCCTGGATCATAATTTATGGTTATTTCATGGTTTTTAGGGGTTTAGGGTTTTCAGAGTTTCTTGATTTTTTATGTGTTTTAAGAGTTTTTAGAGATAAAATCAATTTTAAAAAATATATAAATAAATATGGATTTAAAAAAAATTATTATATATATAAACACTCACATACATATATATAAATATGTGGATAACAAAATATAATGAAATATATATTAATATATAGATATATTGACAAATGTAAAACCATATAGTATAGTGTAGTGGAAAAGGAGCTGGTGTATAAGACGGAGGTATGAGGTTCAAAACTGACTGGAGTAAGGGGCACGCTATAAAACCCCAAGATTTCATAGTACTTTATTTTTTCAAAGTAATACAATAACTTGCACTACACGCAACACTGAGTTCAAGCGCATCACGACATACCAAACTGGCCGTTCATAAGAAGTTATGAATTGTTTTAACTGAATTTTGAATTTTATATAATCCTTATAATTTTATAATCTATATTATGAGTTTCTTAGACATAATATAAGAACCAATTTATTTTTTTTCGTAACAGAAGTATTTTTCAAAAAATGAAAATTCACCGCCTTTTAATGGAGAACACTTTTTAAATACAATATTTGAAACTTTTATATATTTAATTTGACAAAATAAAATTCTTCTTTAGAATCAAGACATCAAAATTTACTTTGGGTAAAATTTTGGTATTTTTCTGATAAAATTTATTTTTTGATGAATAGTGAAAAATACTGTATTTTAATTCAAAACTCCCTTTTAATATAATTTGATTATATGGTTAAATTGTCTTTTTAAATAGTTTAAAAGTGTAATTAGATTATATTTTTACAATTTAAACCAATTATGGTCATTGAAAGAAATTTCACTTTGAAATTGGGCATAAACAAGTGTCAATCTTTTGACAGATATTGTTTCTTAAAAACCCGCTATTTGTTTTGACAACGAGAATTAATTTTAAATTAATTAATGAAACTTCTATGTCTTTAATTTTTTAATATAGACATAATTTTTGAATTCAGAATATAAAATATAGCTTAGACTTAATTTTCGGTATTTTTCTGAAAAACTTCAATTTTTGATGAATAGTGAAACCACTGAGTAGTAGTTAAAAAACTGAATTTTTAATTAAAATGAAATTTTACCGCTTCTGTTAATTGAATTTCGAAAATCAGACATACATGGTTGTTATTAGTAAGTAAAATGTGGTTCAATAAGATAAAAATAATTTTTGGTGAATAATAACTTTTGACTTTTATTTACCGCTGTTAAAGGTAAATAAGGTAGTTTAAGGTTAAAAGAATATTATAATAATTCCAAATTACCTTAACACTTGTCCTAAACTTATTTGATGAGTCATATCCGACCATGGGAATCTTTGGGAGATTTGGGAACCCCATGGAGCCACTTAAGAGGGATAATGACACTTTATTTTAATTGATTTAAAGTAAAGGAAAAAATGAAATAAACCAATATCTTTTAGAAAATTAATTTTTACAAGGGGTTATATAAGTTATATTTTCGACTATAAATATTAACAGGAAATATAAAAAGATTTCCTATATCATGGTATTTTTTTATAATTTTTAGACACCATATAAATTAATTTATTTATAACACAATAAGGATGCAGTAATTATCTTAATAATGAAATATTAAAATAATTGATATTATAAATACCCAAATAAATATAATTTTATACTTTTTATAAATTTAAATAATTTTATAGGTTAATATGACATGTTAGGAGTTATTTAATTAACTTTTTTCGAAGTAATCATTCTTTTATGATTTTCAAAAAAATAAATTT
Organism: Viscum album; assembly: GCA_963277665.1. NCBI lineage: Eukaryota > Viridiplantae > Streptophyta > Magnoliopsida > Santalales > Viscaceae > Viscum > Viscum album. The sequence goes on along the minus strand of OY728158.1, from coordinate 347,691,348 downwards.
CCAAATAGTGTCAAAATTGACATAAAAGAGTTTTTAAAACAAATTTTATATTATTATTGATATTATATTCCTAAAAATATAAGGTTAGGACAAGAGACTTATATAATTATATGTGTATAATTAATTAACTACTTGGGGTTATCTTGGATGTTTATAGTAAGTTTATTAACCATATAATATAAAAATACAAAGAGACATGGTAAATGTGAAACTAATTAACTAAGAGTTAAAACTAAAAGATAAGGTTAATATAATGACCCAAACTTGTATAAAACCTATTGGTTGAGTAGATTTTGACCCATCCCAACCTTATACTCAAAATTATACACTTTGGATCCATTATAAACAGAAAATTATTTTATTATAAAATAATATTTTACTCTTTTCCTAAGGTTCCCCTCACCCCTCTTATAAAAGGGCACTCCCCCTTCTCTTTAATTCACACTTTCAAAGCCATTTGGATCGGCCATACCTTGCCTAAATACTCTCTCAAATATACTAAATTCAACCTAGAGTCCTTAGTTTGATCAGAAATCCAACCTAATGAGCCCTTTTGATCAAATCAAAATGAAGAACCCGAAGAAGAGGTAATGATTTCACCACCCTCTTTCAAGTTCCTTTATTCTTCCACTTCCTTTTTCTTTGTTGTTTCCATTATATAATAATAAATCCAGTATCTTATATATAATGTGATGTTATTATAATTTTTTGTATAACCAAATTCATTATTCTATCCACCCTTTGAATGACATGTCACCATATGTGCGTACGTACGACTTACCGTCTCCACGTCATAGTGTAATTGTTATTCAATGCATTATTATTTGGATGAGTATAATAATGATATGTATTTTATCTAAATAATAAATATAACATGATAAGTATTCTGTATATATGATATAACACCCAATTATGTATTATTTTCATATCAAAAGAATGATATTTTTGCTTGTGCGTACGTACGGATTACCGTCTCCACGACGTGATGAGATTCATTTCCAAGGTCACCGTTCATCGAAGATTATAAAAATATATATTACTAATAAGTATGTAATATATGACATAATAATGCTAATGGATACATATATATATATATATATAAGTATTTGTGTACTTACATATATCTTATTCACTTACTTCCGTTCAATACTATATGAAAAAGGAAACAAAGTTTATGCGTACATACGGACTACCATCTCCATAAATAGTGTTTTCCATTTCATATATACGTCTATTATACATATTTATATTCTAAATATATATGATATATAAATCATGTTTTATATTCTGGAAGTATTTAAATCACGATCTAAGTGATACAATCAAGAGTAACAAGTTAAAACACGTACGATAAAGAAAGCGATTATTTCCTGAAATATTAATATAACATGGAAATTATTATTAAATGGGTAGTATAAAGTCATAAATGAATAATGTATGATATAATAAATTTTAATATGGTTCTGGTATAATTTAATAACATACTATAGTCTACATACAGGAGGTTAAACGTACCGTTGACTAAAGGAAAGTGCAAGGTAAGGGGTTTTCATCTCACTCCTTATTCCCGTGAGATTCGTGCCATATTGCCACTATTACCTTTTGTGTGGTGTATGTACTGCCCATAATGGTATTCTTTGTGTAATAAAATTTAATTTATGTGTATTTACATATTCACTGTATGATACCTCTTTCATGGGGTGTATGTTTCGTAAGTTACCAAATTGGTAAGGGTTATTTTTTCAATCTCATTATTATCCGAGATTGATTATGTGTAAGTATTTTCTAGGGCATACTTATCATCTATACCCATATTTCATAAAGATGTTTTCAAAAGGGATATTTTAAGGTTTTATGGGAGGTTATATTTAACTAGATAATCATTTTAGATGTTTTAAATATTTATCTTTCTAAACCCTTTTAATCAATGTACATGTATTCAAAATGATTTTAAGGATTTATTTATATGGACATGAATGAATTGAAATGATAATTACTTTAAAAATTTTCAAAGTGGTATGGGACACTTTGATTAAAAAATGTCTTTAAATGTCTTCCTTTATAAATTATGTGACTTTTAAATGTTTTCATGAAAAATGGATATTTCCCTCAAAGAGTTTTACAAGCTTATAAGAATATTTTCCAAAATAAATGTTTTCTTTATAATTATGTGACTCCTAAATGATTTCAAAATAGAAAGAGAGATTTCTAAAAAAAATGATTTTATTTCATCCTTTGATGGATTTTATGTTTATTTAAAGTTGATTTATTATACAAAACTTCCATATTGTATTGAAGGTTTTGTGATATGTTTGACTGTGGATGTGCTATTTTTATACCATTCATGGTTTATGGTTAAAGTATTGACATCTCGTATGCTAGTTTTAATACGAATGCTTATGATATGTTTAAAACTTTTCATATGAGGAATGTATTGGACTTAGTAAGTGACGGTTGGAGCCCACTATAGCTCCTTGATGCATCGGTAGGTCTCATGAGACAACTAGACGTGGAATTGGCCGAGGCCTTTTCCCAATTTGATTTATGGTTTTGGCCGAGGCCTTAATAATTTTTAGACGTCTTGGCTGAGGCCTTGACAAATTGTTTTAGAATGTATGGCATTATACATTCCCTCATTATGGAAATAATATTGATGGTTCATGTGGTCATTTGACTAGTAGAATACCCATGATTATGTTTTATTATGGTATTATTTACTCATCTCATATTCTTTCCATAAAAGTATTCATGTTTATTATTGGTAAAGGCATGTGGTTCCAATTATTATCCATGCTTAATATTTATGTTATCTTCCGCTGTATTTCTTACCCTTACTGAGCGTTTGAGCTCACCCCTTTCTATCTTTTATTTTTCCCCAGGATTCCCAGAAGTGTATTATGATTGATGTGCAGGGTTAAGCTAAAGGGAATAATGGAATTCTCAAAGAACTATTTACACTGTGTTTTATGTTTGAAATTGTAATGTAATGTTAATGTATGTAATATATTTTCCAAGACTTCTAAACCGATCAGTCCTTTGCAACTTGATTCCTTGTAATCATGTCAATGTATTAAAATAATGCACCGACTCTGGATAACAGGGGTCAGGGCATTACAGTTGGTATTAGAAGATGTTCAGAAATAACATTGGAAGGTAGATTTAGATAAACTCTGATTAGAGCACATAGACCTAAGATATACTTTGAGGATTAGTATAGAAGAACTTTCTAAAATCTTGGTATTGTAGAGATTTTTTGAGTTTCCCGAGCAATACATCCCTGTCTGCATACGAGTAGGTAGAGGCGGATCTGGCACAAATGTACCTAGGGGTAAAACCCGAAAACACCACTTTGAGCTAGACTCAAATGAGAACTGGTGCATGACAATGGGCCTTGCTGCACTCTTGGTTATGACACTCCCAGAGGATATGCTTAGGACAATTCTCATTTTCTTTACAAACCACTATAAAGGGTTCATGAGTATATACCTCCTCAAAGAAAACATTTTTGTGATTATGGGTTATATCCATAAATTGTTCAATTTACTTTAGGTATTTTACATGTTTGGAATTATGAATTGTGATTCATAAACTGACCTAGTGTATGCCATTGTTTAGAAATGACGCCCAGTATAAGGAATGAGAACTCCAACAATACATATGATCCAAAGAGTAAGAAGGGTCATATCATTCATGGTATTAATCCAACATTTAGAAAGGAAATAGTATCCCACATATTATAATCATATGAATAAATAATGTCATGTGTTAATAAGATCAGTAAGGAATTATCTGAATCCTATGGCTTTGAAGGGAATCCAGAGAAGAAAAGGATGGTTGAAAGAATGATGGATAAAGGGAATAAGGGAAAGAAGGATTTTCCAATATGTGATAAATGTGGAATGAATCACCTTGATAAATGATTGAAGGGAATGATATTTTGTTATAAGTGTGGAGAAATAGGAAACCAATTATGTGATTGCAAGGGTAATAAAAAGTTTTCAAATGTAAAATGCTTCATCTGCAAGGCGTTGAGACACTACGCGAATCAATGTCCCATTCATAAGAGTATACCGAAAATGATGTTATTGGATAATAATCAAGTTATGATACTACCTCATATGAAGAGGAATGACTAGTGTTATTATGTTGTTATTATAGAATTATTTCATTTGAGTGTTGCATCAACAGTATACTGTTTACATTAATTATGGTGATAAATAAGGATTGTACTACATTACTATTTTATTGAGGATTTGAGATTATATGGTTCTAAGAAAAGTGACTTAATAGTAAGCTACACTTTTTGGAAAATAAATAGTTGAAGGAAAGGTAATCCTTAATATGGTCTTGATAATGAGGTAGTGATTTTGGAAGAATAGATGGTTTATTTTTTGTAATTTAGGATGTTGCGGTGTTGTAAAAGAATACACGATGAAGGCGTTCACATGTTATTACATGAAAAAAAGGATCCTCGTTATGTTTAAATTCCTTATAAACTTTGGAATGAGAGTTTGGATATAAGTATTTTGGATAATTCTAAAGGTTGTTATGGATTAAGTTTGAAACTGGATACTATTGTGAAGGTTATTTTTGGATTTCCATAAAAAGGACAACCCGGAGGTCGGGCGACAACCCGTCACATCCGGCAAGGCCGCGAAACATGAACCCGAAACTGAAGGGAGGTAAGGGTGTATGACCTATCACTGACCCACATGATGTCTTGAATTGAATAATATAGTTTTTTCTAAAGGGTCTGATATGTGAATTATAAAATTAATTATTTTTGGAACCCTATATGATTGGGATAAATAGAATATATATATATATATATATATATTGGAAATCTTTTAGAGTGAAAGATGAGTTTGTTGTAGAAATTAGTTGAAGGATGAAACTATACTTGTTAGGTAAATATATTTGTTTTATTATTCTATTATTAGAATTTAGGGAAGTAATCATAAAAACAAAAATGTGTTATCTTAATACCTTATGTTTAACCGATGATATTTTAAATCATCATAGATTGATGGCTTTGAGGCCTTCAATTTTACACTTTTTTGTGATTGATGACCTCAATCACTCCCTATAAATATTTACATTTTTTCTCCAATTATGTGTCTCTTATTTCCACCAATGTTATCCTAATCGAGATCATAATTTGGTGGTGACCCTTTTATTTCACTTTCCCTCTTATTATGACTAAATCTTATTAACCCAATTTCAGATGTGGGTTTTCCACAAAGGAATTTTCTATTTATTTTAGAAGAAAAATTTCAAATTGTGAGGATGAAATTTATTGAAGGAGGGGAGAATGTGACACCCCAAGATTTCATAGTACATTATTTCTTCAAAGTAATACAATAGCTTTCACTACAGGAAACACTGAGTTCAAGCGCATCACAACATACCAAACTGGCCGTTCATAAGAAGTTTTGAATAGTTTTAACTGAATTTTGAATTTTATATAATCCTTATAATTTTAGAATCTATATTATGAGTTTCTTAGACATAATATAAGAACAAATTCAATTTTTTCATAATAGAAGTATTTTTCAAAAAATGAAAATTTACAACCTTTTAATGGCGAACCCTTTTTAAATCCAATATTTGAATCTTTTATAAATTTAATTTGACAAAATAAAATTCTTCTTTATAATCGGGACATAAAAATTTACTTTGGGTAAAATTTTGGTATTTTTCTGATAAAATTTATTTTTTGATGAATAGTGAAAAATACTATATTATAATTCAAATCTCCCTTTTAATATAATTTAATTATATGGTTAGATTATCTTTTTAAATGGCTTAAAAATTTAATTAGATTATATTTTTACCATTTAAACCAATGCTGGTAATTGGAAGAAATTTCAATTTGAAATTGGGCATAAACAAGTGTCAATCTTTTGACAGATATTGTTTCTTAAAAACCCGTTATTTGTTTTGACAACGAGAATTAATTTTAAATTAATTAATGCAACTTCTATGTTTTGGATTTTTTAATATAGACATCATTTTTTAATTCAGAATATAAAATATAGCTTAGATTGAAGTTTTGGTATTTTTCTGAAAAACATCAATTTTTGATGAATAGTGAAACCACTAAGTAGTAGTTAAAAAATTGACTTTTTCATTAAAATGAAATTTTACCACTTCTGTGAATTGAATTTCAAAAATCTGACATAAATGGTTGTTATTAGTAAGTAAAATGTTGTTCAATAAGATGAAAATAATTTTTGGTGAATAGTAACTTTTGACTTTTATTTACCGCACTTAAAGGTAAATAAGGCAGTTTAAGGTTAAAAGAATATTATAATAATTCAAAATTACTTTAAAACTTGTCTTAACCTTATTGGATGAGTAATGACCTACAATGGACATCTTTGGGTCGATTTGGGGACCCCATGGAGCCACTTAAGAGGGATAATGACACTTTATTTTAATTAATTTAAAGTAAAGGCAAAAATGAAATAATCCAATATATTTTAGAAAATTAATTTTTACATGGGGTTATATAAGTTATATTTTAGACTATAAATATTCATAGGAAAGATAAAAATATTTACTTAATCATGGTATTTGTTTTATAATTTTTAGACACCATATAAATTAATTTATTTATAACACAATAATGATGGAGTAATTACCTTAATAATGAAATATTAAAATAATTGATATTATAAATACCCAAATAAATATAATTTGAGACTTTTTATGAATTAAACTAATTTTATAGGTTAATATGACATGTTAGTATTTATTTAATTAATGTTTTTCGAAGTAATAATTCTGTTATGATTTTCACAAAAATCAATTTCCAAATAGTGTCAAAATTAACATAAAAGAGTTTTTAAAACAAATATTATATTATTAATTGATATTATATTTCTAAAAATATATGGTTCGGACAAGAGACTTATATAATGATAGGTGTATCATTAATGAACCACTTGGGGTTCTCGTAGAAGTTTATAGTAAGTTTATTAACCATATAATATAAAAATACAAAGAGACATGGTAAATGTGAAACTAATTAACTAAGAGTTAAAACTAAAAGATACGGTCAATATAATGACCCAAACTTGTCTAAAACCTATTGTTTGAGTAGATTTAGACCCATCCCCACCTTATCCTCTAAATAATCCACTTTGGATCCATTATAAACAGAAAATTAATTTATTATAAAATAATATTTTACTCTTTTCCTAAGGTGCCCCTCACCCCTCTTATAAAAGGGGACCCTCCCTTCTCTTTAATTCACACCTTCAAAGCCATTTGTCTTGGCCAAAACCTAACCAAATACTCTCTCAAATATACTAAATTCAACCTAGAGGCATTAGTTTGATCAGAAATCCAACCTATGGAGCCCTTTTGATCAAATCAAAAGGAAGAACCCGAAGAAGAGGTAATGATTTCACCACCCTCTTTCAAGTTTCTTTCTTCTTCCACTTCCTTTTTCTTTGTTGTTTCCATTCTAAAATAATAACTGTAGTATATTATATATAATTTGATGTTATTATAATTGTGGTACAACCAAATTCATTAATCTATCCACCCTTTGAATGACATGTCACCATACGTGCGTACGTACGGCTTACCGTCTCCACGTCGTGCTGTAATTGTTATTTGATACATTATTATTTAGATGATTTTAATAATGATATGTATTTGATGTAAATAATAAATATAACATGATAAGTATTCTTTATATATTATATACCATCCAATTATATATTATTTTAATATCAAAATAATGATATTTTCGCTCATGCGTACGTACGGATTACCGTCTTCACGACGCGATAAGATTCATTTCGAAGTTCACCGTTCATCGACGATTATAAAAATATATATTACTAATAAGTATGTAATATATGACATAATAATGCTACTGGATATATATATATTTATATATATAAGTATTTATGTGCTTACATATATCTTATTCACTTACTTCCGTTCAATACTATATGAAAACGAAAACAACGTTTATGCGTACGTACGGACTACCGTTTCCATAAACGGTGTTTTCCATTTCATATATACGTCTATTATACATATTTATATTCTAAATATATATTATATATAAATCAGGTTTTATATTCTGGAAGTATTTAAATCATGATCTAAGTGATACAATCAAGAGTAACAAGTTAAAACACGTATGATAAAGAAAGCGATTATTACCCGAAATATTAATATAACATGGAAATTATTATTAAATGGGTAGTATAAAGTCATAAATGAAAAATTTATTATATAATAAATATTAATATGGTTCTGGTATAATTTAATAACATACTATAGTCTTCATATAGGAGATTAAACATACCGTCGACTAAAGGAAAGTGCAAGGTAAGGGGTTTTCATCTCACTCCTTATTCCCTTGAGATTCATGCCATATTGCCACTATTACCTTTTGTGTGGTGTATGTACTACCCATAATTTTATTCTTTGTGTAATGAACTTTAATTTATGTGTATTTACATATTCATTGTATGATACCTCTTTCATGGGGGTGTATGTTTCGTAAGTTACTAAATTGGTAAGAGTTATTTCCTCAATCTCATTATTATCCGAGATTGATTATGTGTAAGTATTTTCTAGGGCATACTTATCATATATACCAATATTTCATAAAACTATTTTTAAAAGTGATATTTTATGGTTTTATGGGAGGTTCTATTTAACTAGATCATCATTTTAAATGTCTTAAATATTTATCTCTCTAAACCCTTTTAATCAATGTCCATGTTTTCAAAATGATTTTAAGGATTTATTTATATGGACATGAATGTTTTTAAATGATAATTCCTTTAAAAAGTTTCAATGTGGTATGGGACACTTTGTTTCAAAAATGTCTTTAAATTTCTTCCTTTATAAATTATGTGACTTTTAAATGTTTTCATGAAAAATGGATATTTCTCTCAAAGAGTTTTACAAGATTATAATAATATTTTCCAAAATAAATGTTTTCTTTATAATTATGTGACTCCTAAATGATTTCAAAATAGAAATAGATATTTCTCAAAAAAAATTATTTGATTTCATCCTTTGATGGATTTTATTTTTATTTGAAGTTTATTTATTATACAAAACATCCATATTGTATTGAAGGTTTTGTGATATGTTTGACTGTGGATGTGCTATTTTTATACCATTCATGGTTTATGGCTAAAGTGTTGACATTTCTTATGCTAGTTTTAATATGAATGTTTATGATATGTTTAAAACTTTTCATATGAGGAATGTATTGGACTTAGTAAGTGACGAGTGGAGCCTGCTACAGCTCCTAGATGCATCAGTAGGTCTCATGAGACAACTAGATGTGGAATTCGCAGAGGCCTTTTCCCAATTTGATTTATAGTTTTCGCCAAGACCTTAATAATTTTTAGACTTCTTGGCCAAGGCCTTGAAAAAATGTTTTAGAATGTATGGCATTATACATTCCCTCATTATGGAAATAATATTTATGGTTCATGTGGTCATTCTACTAGTAGAATACCCATGATTATGTTTTATTACGGTATTATTTACTCAGCTCATATTCTTTCCATAAAAGTATTCATGTTTATTATTGGTAAAGGCATGTGGTTTCAATTATTATCCGTGCTTAATATTTTTGTTATCTTTCATTGTATTTCTTACCCTTACTGAGCATTTGAGCTCACCCCTTTCTATATTTTATTTTTCTCCAGGATTCCAAGAAGTGTATTATGATTAATGTTCTGGGTTTAGCTAAAGGGAATAATAGTGTTCTCAAAGAACTATTTACACTGTGTTTTATGTTTTAAATTGTAATGTAATGTTAATGTATGTAATCTATTTTCCAATACTTCTAAACTGATTGGTCCTTCGGGACTTGATTCCTTGTAATCATTCCAATGTATTAAAATAATGCACCGACTCTGGGTAACTGGGGTCGGGGTGTTACACACGCACTGGGGGTGGTATTATCTAAAGTTATGATAAAGAGGTTGGTGAAGCACTGATAAAAGGGTGGGGGGGGGGGGGAGAACTGATAAATGGGGGGAGGGGGCATGAAAAAAAATTATACCCTTTATTAGTGGGGAATTTATTAGCACTTTTTACGAGCGCTGTTAAAGAAAACCCTTTAACTTCACTTACATTATCATTGCTTCTATAGTGCTGATAAAGCTTGATTTGCAGTAGTGTAGGTTCTCATATCATGCAAGAGAATTCAAAGTATGTGTCGTTGATAAAAAAGTGTATGGATTATTCTAGAGAAAAATCATATGTTGATCACCATCGACGACCTCTAGAGTTTGAGGTTAGGTATCATTTTATATTGCAAGTATCACCCAATCTTGGTCATATAAGGTCATATAGGAAATGGAAGCTATCAACATGATTTTTTGGGCCTTTTGAGATCTTGGAGAGAGTTTGTCTTGTAGCCTATCAATTATTGTTACCTCGAAGGTATCATTCAATGCATGTATTCTTCCATGTTTGACAGCTTATCCATTACCATGTTGACCCATTTCATACTTTTGATCTTGAGGATATTGAATTGTATTATAATAATTCTTTTTAGGAGTATCCCATTCACATCATTGACTGTAGCATGAAGTCTCTTCAACGAATTTCTATTCCTCTGGTATGAGTACTATGGAAGCATGACCATAAATCAAATAATACTTGGGAGAGAGAGGTTGATATATGTTCTCAATGTCCAAAGTTGTTCTTAGATGAAGTATTACCACCGTTGGAAGGGAAAATCGGGGATGAGTTTCTTTAAAGGGAGAAGAATATAAGATCCTTGTTTTTATATCAGTTTTGATCCTTTAAATTTTTGTTAAGCCCTTATTGCATTGTATTTTGTCTTAGAACTAGAAACCATGCCATTAGGTCGATTGGTCGGTTAGTTTTTGTTAAGGTAGTAGGAGGGCTCAAGCCAAGATATAGAGAAAATACACGACGCGTATTCATCTAGCCAGATCTTTTAACTAAAGGAATTCATAATTTGAATTCCAAATACATGACGTGAATTGGTTGGGCTAGGCCAAGTTCACATCGTACATTGGTTTTTCCCAGAGGGGAAAAACTATAACATTACATGACGCATAAAAATTTATATGTTATGTAAATGATGTGAGTTTTTAAGGGGGAAATCCCCTTTCTTTTTCCTTACTCATCCCCAATCTTTTCTATTATACAGTGGAGCCTCCATTGTAAGATCTCTTTCCATGACCTAACCTAGGATTTGATCTTGTTATTTCATCCGAAATCTGAATTACAATTTATCTCTCATGTAAGATATCCACCAATAAGCTATCCTTTCCTTTAGATCCTTTTTTATTAATCCTATTATTGAAAGAGTTATTTTGGTGCAAGATAATATGACCTATTTTTATGGAATTTTTCTACTCCTCCATTTTCTTCCAATATGGACCAAATCAAATACCTATACTGAATGAGGAGATTACTACAGGCTTAATCTATATGGTCTATGAATTTTTGCTGAAACTATCATCTTTTATGAACTGTTTCCATTGTGTGCATGTTGATTTCACCGAGCATTTATTCTAAAATTATTATTCCTTTAATTTAAATTCTTAAAAGTGTATTATAAGGACTTAATGATTATTTTTTATGTCATTGGAGGTTGATACCTCAATTGAAACCACCCATTTAGGGTGTGTAACATGTTTTAATCTTTTAAACTATGTGTTATTATTCATAACACCTTTTGGGTGTGATCAATTGAACTTTAATAAATTAAGTGATTTAATTCAATGAGTGAAACTTAAATTGCTAAATTGAAAGTGTATATGAATATTTATAGATATCACTTGGACCTTATCCTTTATAATTAATTTGATAGTCAGTTGTATGTACTTAGTTCACCTTGTCATGTATGATGAAAGATAATGGACTGAACATAATGAAAATGTAATTATAATAAGTATTACATGGACTTAAATGAATTATGATATATACTAAATTTATAAGGTGCCTATTTAATATGGACCATTATCTTATTTATAGGAATGGACAAACTTGAGCATGCCTTGGATTCTTGAGGGAATGCCTTGAGCAATCAGAGGACACCATTCTGATTCACTAATCTAGTTTCTAAGTGGATGCCCACCATGATGTTGTAGGATCCCATCACTCTATCTCTAGAAATTAGAATGCCTCAAATAAAATCCGTGGATTCAATTTTACATTTATGGACATGAGATTCCTTGGATCATTCTCTTTTTGTCAAGTTATGTGTAGCCTAATATTTACTATAAACCCACTCCATAGGCTTAGTTGGAAACTCTTTGAGTGGAATGCCTTGGGGGTACCCATTGGATTACACTAAGTCACTTATGTTAGGCTTCTTGGTTGTATACTATGAGCTGGGTCGACCTTATAAAGTCAAGTATGCCCTTGGTTTCACCTTAGACCCTCTAATATTATCTCTATCTTTTAAGCTATTGTTGACAGCTCTATATACTCTTCTTATTATAAAATAAACCTCAATTAATTAAATGAATTCATGTTCAGAGATACCAGCTAAGGATGAATAAAGTATGGGTTATTTATATTTTCACTGATTTTCTTTTGATAGACCTTCACACTATTATAGTTTATATCCACAAACTTTATTTTCATAGACACCACTGGTGTTGGCCTACTGAGTTTATCTCACACCCTATCTAGGCCAGCATTGACACCTTATTAGATTATATGATCATAGGTGTGGACAAATGGAAGTTTCCTACTTTAGACACATAACTTCTATCTTTAGTATGGGAGCATGGTAATAGATGACTGAGACACTACTTGGGATGCTTGGATAGTTTTTATCTTTTTGATTCTTTTTATATCATGTATTGTATTGTCTTCTTGCTTCTATGTATGCATGTTATCCATTTTTTTAGAGACATGCCATTATATTTTGTATATGATATAGTTTACATATTTTTATGATTATTTATTTCCTTGATTATTATGCTTATTTTCACTTCCTTATTGATTATTATTATGCTTCCATTGTTTATTCAACTTTTTCACCTTTGTGATCTACTCTGACTAGAGGGAATAGTCTTCCGATGGAAACATACTTGACCCTAACTTCTAGTCAAAATCCTTTATCATATAGGGAGACATGCTTGAGGACATGTGTCAAACAAGGTTTGGTTACTCAGGAGTGAATAGGGTCTAGGGTGTCACATTTTAAAACACTAAAATGTGTATTTAATGGTAAAAAATATAGTAAGCAACCTCATATTGATGCTAAATCATGTAACAACCACCTTTGAGTTATTTTTGACATGTACACATAGAAAATATTTCAATATAACGTGTGGAATGGTCAAAATAACTTAATAATCTATTTTAAAGGAACCATAGCCTTTAAAAACGTGTTGGGGGGGGGGGGGGGGTTCAAAACCTGAAAAATAATGTCAAATTGCTATAAAATTATAGTAAACAGATTGTATATTGTTTTTCAAAATGTAAAAACTGATGAAACATCATTCTAAGTTATGGTTTTCTCAAGATTCTTGTAAAATTTTTAGCATTTTAAAACACCAAAACATGCATGTAATGGTTAAAACCATAGAAATGACTTCATATTGATTTGAAATAATGGTACAACCATTTTGAGTTATTTTTGATGTGTATGCGCAAAAAACACATCAATATAGCATGTGGTGTAGTCGAAATGACTTGGTAAATAGTTTTTAAAGATACTAAATCCTTTAAAAATGTGTGTTGGGGAGGGGGTGGGGGGATAAAACTAGAAAAAACTTTGGATTTCCATGAAATTATAAGAAAATGATTATAGATTGATTTTCAAAATACAGGTACCAACAACACATTATTATAAGTTATGGTTTTCCTAGGATGCCCATAAATGCATTTTTAGTATTTTAAAACACTAAAACATGCATGTAACGATCAAAACCTTAGAAAATGACCTAAAATTGATGTGAAATTATGGTAAAACCACCTTTGAGTTATTTTTTTTATGTGTAAGTGTGAAAAAAAATCAATTCGATGTGCGGTGTGGTCAGAATGACTCGATAAACAATTTTTAAAGGTACCAAAGCCTTTTAAAATGTGTGTCGGGGGGGGGGGGGTCAAAACTAGGTAAATAGTGTCAGATGGTCATTAAATCAGAGGAAAATGACCATATATTTATTTTTGAAATGTAGGAATTGGTAGAATGTCATTTCAAGTTATAGTTTTCCTAGGATTCTCATAAACATGTTTTTAGCATTTTGACTTGAAAGTTAATTTTTTATTATAAAACACTTTTATGGAAAAAGTGTGAAACTTAATGTATAACCAAGAGCATAAAATATCATAAATGATTAAAAAGTTGTTAAAGGATAACTTAAACCGAGTAGATGTGTCCTCCATATATAATTTCTAGGAAATATCTAATACCTGTTTAACCGGATCTTCCTTGATGACATCTTCAAATTGGTCGGCCACTTTGTCCCATGTCCGTAGGAACTCTTCCACTATTATCTTCTTATAATTGAAGCCTCTGGTCAAGATTAAATGTTTATCAATGATCCAATATTCTCTCTCCATGGTAAACTTCACTTGAAATGGTCTCCCATTTAACCTCTTCGCATCCTCTTTAGACGCTTAAATGATAATGGTCTCCTCTAACACCTCTTCCTCAAAGTGCATGAGAAGATCCCATGGGTTTTCAAAAATTTTGTCTCAACATCCTGTTGTGATCCATCCATATTAATTAATGGAGCTTCCCCAACATCAACCTCATTTTCTAACGATCCTTGATCCATAGTTAGAGGGCCATCCGGAGACTTAACATCTTCCTGGAGCTGAGAAACTTTGGCCATACCAGCCTTCTTCCCTATGGCTTGATCTTTAGATAAGTAGATTTAAAAACATGTTTCTATCATTTTAAAACACTAAAACATGTGTGTAATGTTCAAAAACATATAAATTGACCTTATATTAATGTTAAATAATGGGATAACCACCATTGAGTTATTATTAATTTGAAAAAGTAGACAACACATCAATATGATGTGTGGTGTGTTCAGATTGGCTTGGTAAATAATTTATAAAGGTACCAAATCCTTTAAAAAAAATGTGATGTGGGGTCAAAACACAAAAAATGTTTTCATATTTCCATGAAATCATAGGACAATGGCCATAGATTTCATTTGAAATGTAGGAACCACTTAAATTTTATTTTGAGATACGGTTTGCTCGGGATGCCTATAAACACATTTTCAATGTTTTAAAAACACTAAAATGTGTGTGTAATGGTCAAAACCATAGAAAATGGAATCACATTGATGTGAAATCATGGGAAAACCACTGTTGGGTTATATTTGATGTTTAAAATATAAAAAAATTAATCCAATGTGTGGTGTGGTCAGAATGAAGTGGTAAATAGTTTTTAAAGGTATCGAAGTCTTTAAAACATGTTTCAGAGGGTCAAAACTAAGAAAACAATTTCGGATGATCATGAAATCCCTGAAAAATTACCATAGATTTAGTTTTGAAATTTTGGAACTAATGAAACATCATTTGGAGTTACAATTTTCTCGAGATGCCTGTAAATGCATTTTAGTGTTTTAAAACAATAAAACATGCATGTAATGGTCAAAACCATAAAAATGAACTCATATTGACATGAAATCACTGGAAAACCACTGCTGAGTAATTTTTTATGTGTATGCACAGACATCACATCAATTCGATGTGCAGTGGGGTAATAATGACTTAGTAAATAATTTTTAAAGGTACCAAAGCCTTTAAAAACACATGTTGGGGGGGGGGGGTCAAAACTAGAAAAATACATCATATTTCCATAAAATTAGAGACAAATTGCCAATTTTTTTTTGAAATTTAGGAACTCATTACATGTCATTATGAGTTATAGCTTTCTTGGGATGCCTATAAAAACATTTTTAGTGTTTTAAAACACTAAAACGTGTGTGTAATGGTAAAAACCATAGAAAATGACCTCACACTAATGTTAAATCATGGGAAAACACTCTTGAGTTATTTTTATGTGTAAATATAGAAAACATATCAATATGATGTGTCGTGTGGTTAAAATAACTCAGTAAACAGTTTTTAAAGGTACCAAAGCCTTTAAAAACATGTATCGGGGGGGGGGGGGGGTGGTGGTGGTGGTCAAAACTAGACAAATGATATTAAATTTCTATGAAATCAGAGTAAAATGATCATAGATTTATTTTGGAAGTGTAAGAATCAATAGTAATCCATTCAGAGTGATGGTTTTCCGAGGATGTTTGTAAACACATTTTTAGTGTTTTAAAACACTAAAACATGCGTGTAATGGTCAAAAAACCTAGAAATGACCTCAAATTGATTTAAAATCATGGGAAAACTTCCATTGAGTTATTTTGGTAATATATGAAGTGATTCTATATCAAATTTTTTAAAATTTGTTTATTAAGTAAATTTCAACCACACCGTGCGTTTAAAAATTAATTCGATTGTTATATACTTATCTCTTTTTAGTTTCAAGTGTTGAATCATATATTAAATAGACATATTAATGTTTTAAAAGTTTTTTTCATCATATATTATTTGTTTTATAAAAATTTTTATGTGAAACATGATGAATATATTCTTTGTTTTTACTCTTTCACATTTATTTTCTTAAATTTTCTTCTTTTTATTATAGGTCATAGATTTTGGTAGTTGGAAAGAGGTTGAATATTGTGATCCAAAAAATTATTTAGAATACAGTTGTGATTGTTCTTAGTTCATATGGTGTGTTTAAATTTTATCAATAATTCTACTATTATTCTGATTTATTATGTTTAGTTTTAATTTCTATCTTCTTTTTTTTACAGTTTATAAGATGACGTGGTCAATTCCATTTGATGAGATTATGTGGAGGTAGATAGATACAGTGGAGGCCATGAGATGGATGTATATTGACCATGGGTCTTTGTTGTTGGACATATATTATATGTATATATTAGTAATTGAGGTATGGTTTTATTGAGGTCATGAGTTGGATGTGGTTATTTTGTCTGAGGTTGTATGTATATATGACTGTGGATGTGTGGTGTATGTATTATGGGTTTACTATGAATTTATGTTTATTTTATTTCATGTCAGAGTTTATATTTATATTTTTTTATTAAATATTTTTAAAAAAATTAAATTTTAAGAAAAATATTTAGAGGTAGTTTATATTAACCACTTATAAATAAATTTATTATAATTTTAATTAGTGGTGGTTTATATAAACTGTTACTAAACATAACCACTACAAATATATTTTTAATTAGTTAGGTTCATTTTATCTATTTTATTTTTGGGTTAATTATTTTTTTAAAACCACTGCTAAATAAAATTGAAACCATCGGTAAATGATCAAAAAATGAAACATACAAAAACTAGTTCTATAAAATAATAACCATCGCTAAGTGATTCTCAGCTATGAAATACACTGTAGTTTTCATAACCACTTCTAAAAAATTTAGCAGTAGTTTAAACCACCACAAGTAGAAAAAAACCATCGCTAATACCTCTTTTTTTATAGTGTTTTCAATTTTGATAAGATGACCATGGTTGCCAACATAGATATCAATGTGGTGGATGATCTTGGTTCTGTAGACACTACTATAGAAATGGATTTTAAAAACACCAGATAAACCCTTTAATAGTTCTAAAAAATAACTATTGATATAAGCACCATTAAAAGGAGGTGAACTCTATTGGTGCTATAAAAGTGGTGATAAAGGCGATCCTTTATCAGCACTAATTTAGCAGTGATAAAGGGATACCTTTATCGGTTATTTTCTAGAACTGATAATGGCCGACCTTCTATAGTGTGTTGTTAAAATTACAGCATACTGCAATAGGTAAAACATTGCGCACATTCCAAACATTATTTTATAAAAATTTATAATTTAATTGAAATAGAAATTATATCACAAATACAAGAAAAAAACATTATATTATACACAAGTAAAACATTATTTTGTTCAATTATATTAGAAATTACTATCATAATCATTCAAAAACACAAATGGTTTCATTGTCTTTATCACCTAAAACCCTCTCAAAAAATCCCAATCAAGGTATCAATTTCCAACAAACCACCCCAACTTAAGAAAAATAATCCACCTATACAAGAAAATAATTATTATGTTAGTATTACTATAAATAAATAAATTAAACATAAATATGAAATAATAAATTAATAAAATGTTAATTTTAAATAACAGAACACACTTGGAGGCATACTGGTCACACCATGTGTTATATTGGAATGAAGTTGATTTATACATGTCACAAATTACTTAAGGATCATTTTCTAAAAGTATCAAAATAATACCAATGCATTTTCTTGGTTTTGAGTATTTCATATATCTTTTTTACTAAAATGTCAATTTTAATTGTAAACACACACTTTGAGCCTTACCGGTCACATCATATGTCGGTTTGACACAAGATAGATTACTATATATAAAAAATGACTTAAGAATAATTTTCCCAAAGTATCAAGACAATCCAAGTGCCTTTTCTCAGTTTTTAGTGAGTGAGGCATGTTTTTAACTAAATTGTAAATTTTAAACTGCTAACAAACACTTTGAGACTTAACGGGAACACTATGTATCAAAATGAGGTGCGGATAATTCATACACATCAAAAATTATTTATGGAGTATTATCCTAAAGTATCAAAAAAATCATAATGTGTTTTCTTATTTTTGAGTATGTGATGTGTGTTTTGAACTAAAATGTAAATTTTAAATAGAAGGGCACACTTGGAGTCATACTGGTCACACTATACATTGGATTGATGTGAAGTTGAATCCAACATATCAAAATTGACTTAAGGATAATTTTACTAAATAATCATAACAATCTGAATGCGATTTCTTAGTTTTGAGTATGTCATATGACTTTTTTTTACTAAAATGTCAATTTAAATTGAAAACATGCACTTTGAGTCATACGATTCACATCATGTTTTCGTTTGAAATGATACTTATTCCTACACATCACAAATGAATTATGAATTATTTTTCTAAAGTATCAAGATAATCCGAGCATGTTTTCTTGGTTTTTAGTGAGTGACACATGTTTTCATCAAAATTTTCATTTTTAAATTGATAACGAACACTTTGAGTCATATCGGGAACATCGTGTATCGTATTGAGGTGCGTCTGATTCCTACATGTAAAAAATGACTTATGGATTTTTTTACTAAAGTATTGAAATAATAAAAATGTGTTTTCTTGGTTTTGAGTATGTGACATGTATTTTGAACTAAAATGTCAATTTTAATTAAAAGGTAACACTTGGTGTCATACCATTCACACCGTGCATTGTATTGATGTTCGGTTTATTCTGACATATTGAAAATGACTTACGTATCATTTTTCTAAATTATAAAAATAATCCAAACATGTTTACTTAGTTTTGAGTATGTCATATGTCTTTTTTACTAAAATGTGAATTTAAAATGAAAACACACACTTTGATTCATACGGGTTATATCATGTGTCAGTTTTATGTGATACTGATTCCTATATGTCAAAAATGACTTATGAATAATTTTACTAAAGTATCAAGATAATATGGGTATGTTTTCTTAGTTTTTTTGTGAGTAACACTTGTTTTTAACTAAATTATCAATTTAAAACTGATAATAGACACTTTGAGTCATACTGGGCATGCTGAGTATCAGATTGAGGTAAGGCTAATTTCTACATGTCATAAATGAGTTATGAATAATTTTTCTAAAGTATCAAAACAATCAAAAATATTTTCTCAATTATGAGTGTGTGATGTGTATTTTCAACAAAAATATCAATTTTAAATTAATGGATACACTTATAGTCATACTAGTCACACCGTGCATCAGATTGATGTGTGGTTGATTCCTATATGTCAAAAACGACATAAGGGTAATTTTCACAAAGTATCAAAAACAATTGAAATGTGTTTTCTTGGTTTTTTGTATGTCAGATTTATTTTTTACAAAAATTACAATTTAAACTGAAGACCTTCACTTTGAGTCATAATGATCACTTGTGTTTCAGTTTGACATGATACTAATTCATAAACTTCCCAAATGAATTAAAAATCATTTTTATATAGTTTAAATACACTCTAAGAACGTTTTATATGTTTTCAGTGAGTGAAGAATGTTGTAACTAAATTGTTAATTTTAAATTGATAACAAAAACTTTGAGTCATACTGGGTAACCCGTGTATTGGATTGAGGTGAGGCTGATTCCTATATGTCATACTGGGAACACTGTGTTTCAGATTGAGGTGCGGCTGATTCCTATATGTCAAAAATGACTTATGGATAATTTTATTAAATTATCAAAACAATATTAATGTTTTTATCGGTTTTGAGTATGTGACATTTGTTTTGAACTAATATGTTAATTTTAAATAAAATAAAACACTTAGTGTCATACCGGTCACAACATGCATTAGATTGATGTGTGGTTGACTCCTACATGTCATAAATTCCATAATGATAATTTTCTTAAAGTATCAAAACATTTTGAATGCATTATCTTGGTTTTGAGTATGTCATGTGTATTTTTTTTACCAAAATGTCAATTTAAATTGAAAACATGCACTTTGAGTCATACTAGTCAGATCATGTGTCAATTTTACATAATAATGATTCCTAAACATCAAAAATGACTTAAAATTTATTTTTTAATATATCAAGATAGTACTAGAATGTTTTATTAGTTTTTAGTGAGTGACACACATTTTTAACTAAATTGTAAATTTTAAACCGATAACAGACACTTTGAGTCATACTGAGGACACCGTGATTAGTTTGAGGTGTGGTTGATTCCTACACACTGAAAATGACTTATGGATCATTTTTATAAATTAACAAAACAATTGAAATTCATTTCCTTTATTTTGAGTATGTGACATGTGTTTTGAACTAAAATGTTAGTTTTAAATAAAAGGACACACTTGGAGTCATATCGGTCACACCGCGCATCTAATTGATGTGAAGTTTATTAATACATATAAAAAAAATGATTTAAGGATCTTTTTATTATTGTATCAAAAAAATAAAAATTAATTTTATATGTTTTGAGTATGTTATGTGGAATTTTTACTAAAATATCAATTTAAACTGAAAATATGCACTTTGAGTCATACCGATCAGATTGTGTGTCAGTTTGAAGTGAGAATGATTTATACATTTCAAAAATGACTTATGAATCTTTTTACTAAATTATTAAGACAATACAAGCATGTTATATTAGTTTTTAGTGAGTGGCTCACTTTTTTAACTACATTATAAATTTTAAACTGACAATGGGCATTTAGAGTCATACTGGGCACATCATGTTTCATATTGAGGTGAATATTATTTCTACACATCAAAAATGACTTATGAATCATTTTAATAAAGTATCAAAAAAATTAGAATTTATTTTCTTGGTTTTGAGTATGTGATATGTGTTGTGAACTAAAATGTCAATTTTAAATAAAAAGACACAATTGGATTCATATCGGTCACATCATACATCAGATTGACATTCAGTTGATACTTATAATTCAAAAATGACTTAAATATAATTTTCTAATGTATCCAAAAAATATAAATCAATTTTCACTTTTTTATTATGTTAGGTATATTTTTTACTAAAATGTCAATTTAAACTAAAAATAAGAATTTAATTCATACCAGTCACATCGTGTGTCAGTTTCAAATGATATTTATTCATATATATCAAAAATGACTTATGAATCCTTTTAATAATGTATCAAGACCATCCAAGTGTGTTTTCTTAGTTTTGAGTGAGTGACAATTGTTTTTAAATAAATTGTCAATTTTAAACTGATAATGGACACTTTGAGTCACACTGGGCACACCATGTATCAAATTGAGGTACAACTAATCCCTACACATCATAAATGAATTTTGGATCAATTTTACTAAATCATATAGAAAATCCTAACATGTTTTCTTAGTTTTGAGTATATGATGTGTGTTTTGAACTAAAATATCAATTTTAAACTCAAAACGCACACTTTGAGTCATACTGGACACATCGTGTATCAGATTGAGTAGTGGTTGATTAATATATGTCAAAAATGACTTATGGAACATTTTACTAAAGTATCAAAACAATATGAATGTGTATTCTTAGTTTTGAGTATACAATGTGTGTTTTGAACTAAAATTTCAATTTTAAACCGAAAACACACACTTTGAGTCATACCAAACACACCATTTAATGGATTAAGGTGTGGTTGATTCCTACATGTCACAAATTACTTATGGATTGTTTTACAAAAGTATTAGATAAAAATGATTTGTAAATTAACTAAAAAAGTAGATAAAATGATGGGAAAATAAACTAAATAAGTAGTAGGAAAACACCTCTTAATGATATCTATACACATTTTGACACCAGTTATGATTCCCATTTTATTATTGAAAAATATATTTCCTATTTTAAATATGAGAACCTAAAAAATTCATAGTATTTCTATAAAAATATAAATAAACAAAGTATTAAAAAATATTTTAAATGAAATTGTAATTATCATAAAAAATACCTCTTTGGGGATGCTAGTTTTTGGATGTTATATGATATATTTCATAAAATTGCAAACATAATAACCACAATATTTGATATTAGTTTTTTTATACACTGTAGAAACATTTAGAAAAATAATTAATTTTTTTGATATATGTTTTGATATTGAAATATTATTATATATACCCTAATACTTATCTACTTGTAGAAGTTTATAGGTTCCTTATTCTCATAGACTGTCCTCATGCCATGATTTTTATGATATTTAAATGCCACCCTATAATAATAGAATTTTCATTAAAATATAATATAAAATGTATAACTTGAAGTTTCATTGTAAAATGTTGCATGTAGTGTATTAAAAATTGAAAAAATTTATCACATCTGGTTGGTTTGTTGGGTATCCATGCATTGAATCCAAAAAATAAATCTTTGGAGTATCTAAATTGACTGTAATGATTAAACAATGCTTATTAAAAAAGAATAAGTATTGTAATGAATGAAAATATATTTTATATAATTAAATTGTAGAGTTTTACCCCTGCATCATGGGTATTAAGAAGAGTATTTTTTCTGTATGTTTTATTTCAAACATTGTGGCTAGTTTGTCCACTATTCCTTCAAATTTATTTATTTCTAATAATAATTCTTGTGGTGATGATTCTAAAATATGGCGCTGGTATGGATTTCAGTTTTTTAAGAAGGTGATTCAATGATGGTATGTATATTGGTGTCTTCGGTGTTTATAGTCTGTAGCTTCAGTAGGATTATTTCTAGTGATCTTTATTAGTAGTGGTGATTTTTTATTGAAGATAGTGAATTTTCTGTCAAGGGTGTGTCTAGAGGAAGACCACTGCTCGAGATTTAGTGACTCGAGGTGGTTCAGTGATGATTGGTCCAAGGCGTCTCATTTTGAATTTCAAATGTGATTTTTGTGGCTCTCTTTTGAATTTAAAATTTGGGATATGAGGGTATGATGTATGAATATATTGAATGTGAGGTTTCCACTTACCCATAAAGTGGATTCTTAGAAAATAGAAAAAAATGGATTTATAGGAATAATAATTATTGTATAGAAGTGATGTGATGACTAATTATTCTAAATTTCTATTCACAAGTATTTACCTTTAAAATAGTTTTGATATATATGTCTACAAAAATTATGAATAGAATTTTGTCATAATTAACATAGTAGGTTATCTATTGGAAAAAAAATCATGAAAACACACCACATGTATTGATTTAAAACTAAGACTCCTAGACCTTAATGCATGAGGATTTCATTTACATTCTCAAGATCAATATAGTCTATAATGGCCTCTCCATACATCTGTTCTTCAAAATCAATTACGGTCATATAACCACTTGCTAATGTTATATCAACATGAAACTTTAATGTTCATAAATGTAGAAGTTGAACGGATGAGGTAAAGGTACTTTGTGAATATATTTTCAATTAGTTGGTTGATCCATTAGATCATTTTGATTCAACCTTTTATTTCACCCCTTCCCTTTGTCCATTTTTAATAACATTCATCAGTTCATTCCTTTTTTCATTAATTGTTAATGTTTTTTCATGACAAATAAATTTTAAATGAATACCTCCTTATCAACATGTATTTTTACGAGATCTAAAAACCATGAAAAAAATTCCAATAACTTTATCGACTATAGGAATGTCCACATCATGAGGTGGAATAGACAGCTTGACACTTGAATCACGAGTTACTTGAATCCACACTCTCACATGACCTATTAGAAGTTTATTTTTATGTATAATATCTCCATGAATATTGTATACAATACCCATCACATCGAAGAGATATGAAGATGTTGATAGATATAAATAATAATAATTTTCACCCTGTATAATATCATTACAAAAAAGCTATCAGTGTTTTCATGATTGAAATTTCACAGAAAAAATTATTGAAATATTCATTACCTATTCTAAGACATCTCTTTGAGGGGAATACATCACCTCACATCTGGGGGTGGGGTGGGGGTGGGGGGTTGGGGGTGGGGGTGGTGTTGGGGATCTTTACACAGTGGTTATTATTTTATTGTTTTTTTCTCTTTAATTCATTCCAATAACTTTTTATAACAACCCTGACTTCTAATTATGTTTTTCTTATAGAGTAGATAATCATGCCTACAAGTCTTCCATTCTCTTATCTTTATCCCCTATTCATTTCTATTATCAAAATATGTTCAGGGTGACACCCACACCTCTGACATAGCCATACTATTCTAGATGATTCAAGGCCACTAATAGTATTTTTTCATCAGGTATAATTGATAATGATTATTGTTTTTATATTAGATAAGAAATATAGGAAAATAAGTAATCATTATTATGTAATAATGATTTAAATTAATTTTTTTATTATGTCATGATAACACATTCTTCCCACAATTTTTGTGTGTTTTCAACTATTAATATCCATTATTTATTTACATGTGCCTCCTTCCCTAAAATAATATGTGGGGTGGAAGTGGATTTGGATTCAAATTCATCAATCTATATTTAAATAGAAGAACATAATTATGTTTTTGTTTCATGTCACATAAAATTATTATGATGAATTTAAAATATGTACCATTTTTATTAAGTGAAGCATACCCCATAATTTCTTTATGGTAAGGGTACATTGGTTTTTATCCTAGTTGATTATTTTCAACACCTAGTTACAGTTTCATAAATTAACAATTCATAAAAAAATAAATTAATACAAGTATTTTCAAGAAATGTATTACAAGTCACAATATACCTGAAAATCTATCTCCTCACGATGAAAAATAAACACATCCCACGATTGTTGGTTTATTAGGTGTGTATTTACCTATGGTGGGTGTGGGTTTATTTTCCCTTATGAATATTTGAGATGATACATCGTAATAATTTTGAGAAAGCCTCTATGGGTCACCTTATAGGTCAGAAGTATGCCTTAATTGAGTCTAGGTTTATCTATTTTGGGGTCTGGGACGTTTTGGGGGATTGTAGGCTGAAAACAAGGGTTTTTGGAGAAAATTGGAAAGGATATCAATTATGTTGCATTATTAGTTTAACTACGTGGTAGTCATACAATGTTTCTCTATGAATTTCCAGTGGCAGTTTTCACAGTTTTCACACAGTTAGAGAATCCATGCAACCTTTAGTGCAAACTATGCACCCTTTGGATAGAGGGGGTTTCATGGTTAGTTCATGGTTAAACTAACCATGTGTCCAAATCATTCACCCATATATAATGGATAATAAGGGTTCACATTTAAGTTACATAGTTAATTTAACTCTGTGGACTCCTATAGAAAACCTTGTGACCTTCTTTTGATCTATTAAATAAAATGGAATTTTACCCTTTTTTCCCTTGGAAATTTTTAATACTAAACACTCCCTAATATCATTTTAGATCTTCAAAACCCTTACCCATTTCTTTGGAGGTCTCTAGCCTTGGATACATAGAGGGAATCCTTCATTCTTGATGGATCTCATTAAGGTATATTTATATTTTGATCCATTTTATCCTCCTCTTTGTAGATCCTTATTAGATCGCTTATCCTCTCATATTATGGAACCCAAATGGGATGTGTATTATAGATCTAATGGGGTTGTAAAAGCTTTTATATTTTTTCTTATAGATCTATGATTTTGAGGACTCGATCTATCCTTCCCCAGTCTCTATTTTCAAGGGGCATTTGTGGTTCTTCAATTTGAAGTGGGTGTTTCTATAAAAAGGGTTAATTATATGAATTTATTATTGTTATTATAAAATTTATTTGGTTTTTTCATTAAATTTAAGTTATTTTTGGTTTCAATGGATTTATTATAAAGATAGTTGTTTTTAAGTGGGTTTTATTTAAAAATGATTTTTTGTACACCAAGTGTTTGATTAAATTATTGAATGGTGGTTTTGACTCAGAAGTGGGTTTTTAAACATTAAAGAGATTGGATTGGCTTTGAAAATGTTTTACAAAATTTTTATAATGGTTTTGAAAAGGATTTTTGACCATTGTAACTTTTAGAATCTTTGGTGCATCGGGAAATGGGCATGGGTAAACTTAGAGAGTGTGGCACTACAAGGGGTTACATTGTGATATCTACTAGCATG
Source organism: Viscum album (assembly GCA_963277665.1). Lineage (NCBI taxonomy): Eukaryota > Viridiplantae > Streptophyta > Magnoliopsida > Santalales > Viscaceae > Viscum > Viscum album. Next base: position 347,664,708 of record OY728158.1, on the reverse strand, counting down.
ACTTGATATCGGTTGGAACCAACTTATGCTTGGTTTAGGATAAAATATGTATAGTACGTATTCCCATAGTCTATGCACACAAATAAAAATTGTTTTTCATTTTTTTATTTATCACATGATTGTTTTTATCATGGATATTTTCTCACATTTTTATTCACATGAGATTATATCACATAGTTTCACATGATGGATTATTTTATGAATATGTGTTCACTTACTTACCTTATGGTGTGTAGATATGCATCCCTATTTTATTCCTTATACTTGTCATTATCTTGATTTATTTAAATGAATATATATTATGAAAACTAAGGGAAAATGATTTACAAGTGGGTTTGGATTTATGAAAATGCTTTGAAATTTTTTTTTTGTTTTAAAAACTAGAACTGATACATTCATGATATTAGACCTTGTATAGGCTCTATGGTTGGATCCTGTTGGGATTTATGCTCACACACTATTTTTTCCTTTTAGAAATTTCAGATGTTATATTGTACGATCTAGATAAATTGAAGGAAATATTGTAGCATATTTGATTGTATTATTGTCGCTGCCTTCGATAAAATATGGTTTGGAGGTGACAATTGGTCACATGGAGACTTGTGGTCTTTTCCGATTCAATCTTTTCTAGTTTAGCCAGTTTGAATTGGTTTGTATAGATATTGGATGTATCTATTTTATTCTTATTCTTGTACTCTGGTTGTATGTATTGTTTTGGTTATATTCAAGACTTGTTATTGTTTTCCTATTTCCCTCTTTGTTTATAATCACCATGTGATGGACCGACTTGAATGACTTGTCTAGTTAACATGGGATGGTCTATTACAATTTGGTGTCAAATGGATGCTCATCCTAATGTTCATTAACACTACTTGATTTTTCTTCTGTGTCTTTGGTAGAAAAGAGTTAGTACTATCATAATTTTGGTAGTAAGTGTGGGAGGGTGCCTAGATAGCTCACTTAAATTTCCGAACTTTAGTTTCCATGGGTGGTCGAGAAACTTTTACTATGTTTTAGACTTAGAGTTTGAGGTAATTTGAATGAACTATATTAGATGTTTTTTTAAATGTACTATTTACTTTTTAAAGCATTGATTTATGTTCATGGAATTCACAATTGCTTTTAATTTTTATTGTTTTAAAGAGTGAATGTAAATTTTTGAAGTTGGTCCTAGGATTTTGGAATATGCTCTAAAGATGATTGATTATTGTCTTGTGATTAATAGAAAATGTCTCTATGAATAGATCTTACAAATATGAGAGAGAAAAATGTGAGATAGGATCCATAGGATATCCTCCAATGGACCCTTCTTTGGTTAAAGTTTTTATCTGTACAATTCAGACTCTAAGTTAAGTGGGTGTCAGGAACCCAAGGCATGCGGTGGATGATGGATCTGAATTTACTAAGAAACATCCACCCATATTCTATGGTGATAAATGACCCCATGAATTTAAGGAGTTTAATGAGTAGATTGAGAGGATCTTCAACTTATTTAAGGCTCCTGAATATTCTATGGTGGGTTTTTCCACATACATTCTCAAGGGACTGGGAAGGAGATGGTTAGATTCTATTGTGAAAGATAAGTTGCATGAGGATCTTACCTGGAGTTATTTCAATAAAATGTTTAATTATCAATTTTAACCTAAAACGTTATGTGTGGTGAAAAAACCTAGAGTTTTTGACCTTGGATAAAGGGGTGCAAACCATTTTGGATTATTCTACTCACTTTTCTAAGTTTGTTCATTTGGAACTAGATCTTGTGACCAATGAGTTCCTAAAGGCTCAGAGTCTTGAGTTGGGACTGAGGATGGATATTCGATTGATATTGATTCTCATGTAACTTCCAACATTCATAAATTTATTTGAAAAAGAATATTTGGATGAGGTAGACATAGTTGTGAAGATAGGTTTGGGTGGAACTTCAGTTGGTGTAGTTGCGAGCTAGGGTGTGTCATCTGGCTAGAAAAGAAAGAAAAAGGGTGGTTAGTTTTCTTCATGACCAATTTTAGGGGATTCATCAGAATAATAATAGATTGTATACTATCAGTGTGGAAGGTGTGTTCATACCAATAATAACTATAAATAGTATCATAATACTTTGCATCATTGTTTTTTATCAGGCCATCTACAACGTTTGTTTGAAAAGATATCCCAGGTCAGTGAGGTAGGATCCACCCTCACCAAGGGTTCACATGTTCGTACTGATTCCTCCAAGGGTGGTGGGTTTAATACTTAGGAAAAGGGGGATGTTCATGTGGCTAAGACCAGAAATATTTATGTGACGGAGTATGTTATAGAGGAATCTAAAACAGGGATAGCTACTGTTAGAGTTATGGTGTTTATTTTGGCTTATATGGTGTAATCATTGTTTGATTTTAGTGATAATCATTATTTTATATAATAAAAGTTAGTTTAAATGTTTGGATTACATTTGGACCTTATATCATACTTATTGGATCTTTCCACACCTTCAGGAAATAGGTCCGAACAAGGTTTCAAGTGTCCCATATGTCGGGTGATGATAAATGACTATGAGGTGATTTGAAACTTTTCAATTCTTAATATCAACATGTTTGACCAGATACTTAACATGGACTATATGATCAAAGTTAAGGCCCATATATACTGATATCATCATTAGGTTCATTATTTATCTTACGATGGGGTCACTCATGTTTTTTTGGGTGAGTGGGACTCTAGATTAGGAAGGGAAAATCTTGTTGTTCCTTATGATGGGGTAATCTGATACCATTTTTCAATGATTTTTCTTGATTTTTTGACCATTTTTTGGGTAGTCTGCTTCCTATGGCAGTGTGCGTGTAACCTTAGGTCTATTTAAATTATTTTTCTATTTTTATACCACAGATAGAGGTAGAGTTTACCATTGACTAACTCCCTGGTATGATGACCATTTCTATTCCATCTTGTCGAATGGAAAATACTAAGTTAGTAGAACTTAAATTCTAGCTTGAGTATTTTGAGGATAAAGGATTTATTCATCCTATAATTTCATTATGGGATTTGTATATTCTCTTTAATAAGAAGGCATAGGGATGTCACATAGTTTGTGTGGATTATTGAATGTTGAATCAGGTGACTGTTTAGAAAAAATACCCTTTTCCTAGGATTGATGACATCTTTGTCTAGCTTAGAGGGACATGTTGGTTTTTAAATATTGACGTTCAGTTAGGGTACCACCATTTTATAGTATGACAAGAGGATATACATAAGAAAATATTTAGGAGATGGTATGGGAATTTCAAGTTTATATTTATTCCCTTAAGTCTCACCATTTATCTTGTGGTATTTATGGATTTGACGAACTGAATCTTTCATCGGTACTTGGAATATTTTATTTTTGTGTCCATGGATGATATTTTGGTGTACTACAAGATATAGGAGGAGAATATGAATCATTTTAATATCATAATTTTAACCATGAATGGACATTGTTAATATGGTAATTTTTACAAATGTGATTTTTGGATTTGGGACATGAAATTTTTGGGTCATGTGATATTTGATAGGGGAATCTCACTGGGTAATAAAAATATACAAGATATTATGTCTTGGGAGCAGTCTAGAAATGTGTTTTAAATCAAGATATTCTTTGGTTTGGCTGGTTACTATAGACGCTTTGTTCAGTATGTCTCTAGGCTCACATATTCGATGAAAACTTTAACTCGTAAGGGTGTAAATTTCAAATGGAATAAAAAATGTTAGAGATATTTTGAGGAGATGAAGGTGTGGTTGGATTTTGTACCAGTTTTTATTATTTTGAAATTGGGTTCTGGTATGATGTTTTCTGTGATGCATCTGGTATGGGTTTGGGATATGTCTAAATATAGGGGAAATATGTGGTGGCCTATGGCTCTCTCCGGTTACACCCTCATGAGAAGAACTATCCTACCCATGATCTTGAGTTAGTAGTAGTCGTTAATGCGATCAAAACATGGTTTCACTATCTTTTTAGGGATTTATTTATAGTGTATTCATATTATAATAGCTTGAAATATATTTTTTAATCCAAGGGATATGAATTTATGATAGAGAAACTAGGTGGTGTATCTTATGACTTTCAATTTTAATATTGTTTACACTCCTAGAAAATTGAATCCAGTTTCTGATGAGTTGATAAGAAAATTACCAAAATATTCCAGGAAGGAATTAGTTGAAGAGTGGTCTCTAATGAGTTTTCTTGCTAATATGAGCTTGGGAGTGGAAGAGGTTGGTGGATAGGTGTTCATGGATTTGATAAAATTTGAATCATCTTTTTATGAGTGAGTTTGGAATGATTAGGGGAAAAAATATAGTTTTAATTCATTATTTAGAGACCTTATGGTGAAGAGATGTTGAGTGAGTGGTCTTGGTATCCCAGTGGGGATTTTTTATTTCAAAATAGGTTGGTTGTTCCATTTTCCCTAAGGCAGGAGTTAATGGATAGTGGGAACCGGTCATGTTGGTCTGTACACCCTGGGGTGACCAATATGTATCATAACTTATGATATCAGTATTGGTGTCTAGGGATGAGGTAGTCAATTGCATTTTTTGTTTTGTGCTGTCTCACTTTTTAATAAATTAAGGTAAAACGCTAGATACCAATTAGTTTTTTGCAACCTTTTCCCATTATAATATTGAAGTGGCATGATATTTCCATAGAATTCATCATTTATTTTCTAAAGTCTCCTAGTGGGAAGGATAAAATTTGAGTGATCATTGACCAAATTAGTAAATTGTATAATTTCTTACCTATCAAGGAGATGAAAAATGTGAAATAGTTTGGGGACTTATATGTTTGAGAAATTGTTAGCCTTCATGGGGTTCCCTCTATAGTTGTTTCTAATAGGGACATGAGGTTCACATCCAGGTTCTGGAAAGGTTTACATGTGGTGATGGGTTCCCAGTTGAAATTGATCATGGAATATCATCCATAGATGAATAGACATACAAATAGATCTATCCAAGTTCTTAAGGATATGATCTAGGCTTGCATGCTTGATTATAGTGATACTTGGAAAAAAATTTCCATTGGTTAAAATTTTCTATAATAATAGTTATCTGGATTTAGAAAATATGGTTCCATTTGAAGTGTTCTATATATGATCATGTATATCTACCTTGTTTAGAAGAGTTGGGAGAGAGGTCATTATTTAAGTCAAGTCTCATTCAAGAGATGATGAAAAATGTACACTTGATCTCAAAGACGTTGGTGGCAACACAAAGCCATTAGAAATATTATACAGACCATTTTTGTTGGACGTTAGAGTTTGAGGTTAGTGATTGGGTTTTTCTCATAGTTTCACCTCTCTTGGGAAATCATTAGTTGAGTTAGTATGGTAAGATGGCACCAAGGTTTTTTGACTCCTTTGAGATCATGGAGTGACTTAAAAAGGTGGAATATTGGTTGTACTTACAATCTTGTTTGACTTTGATCCATGAAATGTTTCATATTTCCCAACTAAGGAGGTATAAACCAGATCTTTCCCATGTGATTTTGTGGGAGGATGTTGATATTGAGCCTAATACCACCGTTGTCGAGCTACTTTTATAGATTATGTATCACTAGGATAAGGTATTGCATGGTAAAATGATTACCTTAGTCTAGGTACTATGGTAGTGAAGATAGGATAACCATGAAACATGGGAGAATGAATCATTGATGAGGTAGTAGTGGCCATCTCTCTTTAGATAACCAAGATCATCAAAACTTTTTGGGGACACAAGATGCTTATGGTGTGATGAATTATGACGACCTCTGGATCACATGTATGCCTTAATTGAGCATGAGTTTTTCTCTTTTGGGGTCTGAGAATTTTTGGGGAATTAAAGGCTGAAAACAAGGGGTTTTAGAGAAAATTGGATATTTTAATGGTTAGTTTAACCATTCAGTAACCATATGGTATGCCTCTATGAGGTTCTAGTGGCACTTTTCATAGTTTGTGCATAATTAGAGAAACCATGTAGCCTCTAAAAAAACATGAACCCTTTGGACAGAGGGGGTTGCACAATTGGAACATGGTTAAAATAACAATGTAGCCAAACCATGAATCAATCTAGAATAGAGATTATGGAATCATGTTTGAGTTTCATGGTTAGTTTAACCACGTAGCCTCCTCCAAGAAACTGTGTAACCCTATTCTGAACTGTTAAAAAAATGGGAATTTACCCCTTTTTCCTTGGTCAGTTTTAATCTTAAAAACCCCTTAATCTCATTTTGGATCGTCCAAAACATTCCCCCAGTGATTTTTAGGTCTCTCCCATTTTATTCTAGGTGTAAATACTTTGTTCTTGATGATTATCATGGAGTATGTTGTGATTTTTATATGGTTTATCCCCCTATTTGTAGATCCTTGTTAGACATCTTCTCATCTCATATTATAGAACCCAAAGGGGCTATGTATACTAGATATAAGGGGTTTGATAGAGGTTTTATGTTGTTTCTTATGGATCTAGGATCATGAGGACCCTATCTATCCTTCCCTGGTCTCGTTTTTAGGGCAGTTTATAATTTATCCATTTCAAGGTAGGTGTTTCTATATAAAGGGTTAATTATATTAATTTCATATTATTATTGTAAAATTACCTTATTTTGTTCATTGAATTGAAGAGATTTCTATTTTTAAGTTATTTCTTTTAAAGATAAATTTTTGAAGGGTTTTTCTTTAAAAAAAGATTTTTGCACACCAAATGTTTTATTAAATACTTGGATGGTGGTTTTAATTTAGAAATGGGTTTTCCAACACTAAATTGGATTATATTGGATTTGAAAATGTTTTGATCATGGTTTTGAAAATTATTTTTGACAATTAGAAACTTTTAAAACTTGGGTGGGTCGGGGAAATGGACATGGGTAACCATAGTGAGTATAGCTCTACTAGGGGTTACTTTGGGATATCAACTAGAAGGAAACAATATCAGGTGGAACCAACTTATACCGTGTTTAGGATATAATATGTATAGTACATACTCCCATATTCTATGATCCCAAATACAACATGCTTTGTCATTTCTATTTATTTATCACATAATTATTTTTATCATAGATAGTTGATCACCTTTTGTATTCATAGGAGACTGTATCACATAGCTTCACATGATGTATTATATCATAGATATGTGATTAATTTATTACCTTATTGTGTGTGGATATGAATACCTATTTTATTCTATATACTTGTCATATTATTATTTTATGAATATGAAATTCTCTTATGAAAACCAAAGGAAAATGATTTATAAGTGGTTTTGGATTTAAGAAAATACTTTGTAAAATTATTTTTATTTTAAAAACTAAAACTACTACATTCATGATATTAGACCATATATATACATTGTGGTCAAATCCTATTGGGATTTGTTCTTACACCCTAATTTTTCCTTTGGGTTGTTATTGATGTTGTATTGTAGGATCCAGATAAAGGGAAGGGAATCTTGTAGCATGCTGGATTCTCTTATTGTCACTACCATCAGTTTGGGATAGTTTGGAGGTGATAGTTGGTCACATGGAGACTTGTGGTCATATCAAATCCATAACTTTCTGATTTATCCTTATTGGATTCATTTGTATGGATCTTTGATGTATCTATTTTATTATTCTACTTGTACTTTGGTAGTGTGTCTTGTTTTGGTTATATTCAGTACTTTTTACTTTTTTCATGTTTTCCTCTTTGTTATACCTCACCATGTGATAGGTTGACTTGGGTTTCTTTTCTAGTTAACCTTGGTTTGTCAGTTACACTCTAAGATCCTTTCTAGTGAGAATTCATAAAAATTTAATTTGGGATTCATCTACTATAAATGCACTCTACAAGGTATAATGAAGAGTAAGTCAACATTTCATTATTTTTTAGTAAAATAAAGTATATCATAATGTCACCCTAATATCATCCAAAATTAGTCTCTTAAGCATGAGAACAAAATTGTTCCATGATTATACATCAATATGAATGAATATTCAAGTGGTGAGACCAATGTAAATACAGAACATGTACTTGTTGGGGTTAATTTTATGGCCATGTGCATTCCATCAAATCTCGAATTTGATGCCTCTGTTTCTCACCATATTAATTTTTACTAACACCATCATACTATAATTCTCATATTTTTTATGGGACATAGGTTATTCACTTTATACTATTTACTATAATTCAACATCATAAATATGATGTTCCTCTAGATTGGTAGAATCAGTATGTGTAGAAGGCTGTAGTTCCTCTGCATTGGGATCACCAACATGTTGAGAAACCTATTATTCCTCGAGATTGGGAGACTCAACATGTAAAGAATTCCTTATCTATATAAGTGGTTGAACATTTAATTTATATTATATAAATAAAGTAGTGAAAAAATAATAATATGAGGTAATGTAATGTATATTACAAAAAATATATAACCTGGTTATTGAAATCTCTTTTCTTATAAAATTTTAAGGGATTTGACCCCTCTATCTAGTATCCGAATCCCTTTATTGTGGTCTCCAATGACATAAAAGACCCATTAAACATTGTGAACACTGTGAAATGATTTCAATATCCCAATGAAAGGTTTATACTCAGTTGAATTAACATATAACCCTTTAGTGGTTTTGGTCAATAATAGAATAATTGACCACTTTCAGTTTGCAGGATATGGAATATAAAATACTTGTACTGCCTATGATTCCATTATAAATAGTTCATCTTTTTGCCCTTCCATACTAAAATCTACTTTCATTAATCTTAATTAATCTATTTTAACATCACTCCTGTTATCAACCTACTTGCATTGAAAAATTAGTACTTATAATGTTATATAATACAACTCAAATATTTGTTTGATGGTTGAAAAGTATGACATATTCACATAAACTGTATTTCATTCCTTAGTACCAGATACATGCATCGGTTCAACCACAAGTGTAACTCCACTATTTTTAATGGTACTATGTTCATCATGTTCATTTTTATAGAACATATAAATATTAATTACATAACCATTATAATTTAATATATGCACACTTGGACCTTTGTCCTACCATCAAAGTCATTCTAAAATTGAATCTGGATTTTAAGTTGACTCCTTAAAAATATGGTCTTGAAACTATTATATAAACTATTTATTATGTGTAGTTGATATCCATACTTCAATAATTTATTGATTAAAATTTCAAATAATTACTTTATGGGTTTCAACATATGGGGAAACCTCTAAAATTTTATGAAAAATGTAAAGGTGGGACTACTCACGATCTGTAATAGTAATTGTGACAATATATTTTCTAGAAATTCCTTCACCCAAAATCCTCCCAGTGTGACGAGATATCAGTAGACTGACGATTTCCACATCATATAGGTAGTTGGTATATAATTAAATGAATTCCTCAATAATATATCTCTCTACAATACAACCTTATATCCAAATTCATTTTTTGACATACCCTTTCAAAATATTCATATATCGTTCAATGGGGCACATCCATATATAATTTACAAGACTACATAATTGGACCACTCCTACCAAGTAAAACATCATATCAAAGAATTCTAATGGGAAGAACATCTCCAATTGATATAATATGAAAATAATTTCCTTTTACATAGTTTTAATTTTACTACCTTTATAACTTTACTGCATATAGATTTTAAAAAGGAATAGGTCTTGGTTAATATATGATGAGAATTCTTCAGAAAAATGAAACTTAGATACACAAGCATTAGATCTTGCATCAAAACATGACAATCATGTGATTTCAAGTCCTTTAACTTTAAATTATTCATTGACATGATATTCTTGATATTTTATGAATACCCCTCAATATCTTTTATATAATTTAGTAAGTTTAAAAACTAATATCTCTCTTGTTTGGAAAGATTTAATGCAATTAGTGGAATAAATTTTATTTTTCACTCTTCACTAGTGCTAACTCTTTCTATATTCCCATGTCAATCATGTCTATACAAGATTTAATTCTATCCTTTTTTTCTAGGTGAATTTAGTAACATGCCAATGAAACTATCACAAACATTTTTTTTCAACATGTATAACATCAAGAAAATTCCTGATGTACAAATAATTCAAGTATGGTAATTCAAAAAAAAACTGATCTTGTTTTCCAACAGGTTTTGTATGGTTTTTCAAAATTTTTTTACCAAAATAAGTGTTCATATATTTTAATTCTCAAACAGACGATCACCTATTAGTGGAGATGATGTTGTACATTCATCTAAACTCCCATCTAATGATATCGTCCATGATTGGTACTTATGTCAATGAGGTAGAAATCTACAATGTCCTAAAAATATTGAATTCAATGAATATTTCAACCTAATTGACCATGTACCTTATTCAAAAATGGGACACCCTTGATTTATTTTAATTTTATATCCTAAACAAATTTACCGAAGTTGGAAATCAATTTTTCATCTCATAAAACATGGTTCTCAAGGTTAAATATTCATTTCTATTAGCATCATACAATGTAACACCTGAATCCTATAATAATTTCAAATATTTGATCAATAGAGCCAAATAAACATCAATATCATTACCTGGCTATTTTAGTCATTATATAATTAGAGATAACATAATTTATTTTCATTTCTTACATAACCACAATGTCATGTTATTATTTACCAACATAATTATCCATGTACTATGAGTGATTATTTGAAAGCAAAAAGGATTCACTCTATATATTGATAGATCAATATAATGGTTTATCAGTTTTTTTCTAAATTCATGATACTCATGATAGATTATATTATACTGAAGAGAGTCAGTTGTGTGATAAAGTTTAAAATATTTAGTTCTTGTATCTATGTGCCATTTTAATTATCTTATTGGCTCATCACTTATTTATAGGTGCCTAAAACTCGGAATGATTTGAAATTACTATAAAAAAATTTTAGGACTTGATTCATCTTTCTAGATACAAGAAGCACCAAAATTTGGGAATTTTAAGTGATTTTTGGTCCTTGAAAAATAGTATATAGTCATTTGTACATGCACGTGTTCTATCATAGATCATACCCATTAAAAATATAATACATTTAATATCATATGTTTGTAATGGAAGCTCATTATATTATAGGAGCATATCATTAAAGAGAGCTAGTAGTTAGTAAATCTGGCGTCACTCCATCTATTTCCTGCTTTTAAATTATACAACTTCAGTATATCTGACAATGCTGTATATTTAGTATAACTATCATACAATGTCATCTTTTAATAACTCTTTAAATTATCAAACAATTTTGGACAATCATGAAGTTCATCTTTAACTATCATTTTCATTTCCTAAATATGATATTTATCATCGTTCACACCTGTAATCATATCCTTGATATGGGATTTATCATTGTACACACTTGTAATCCTATCACATGATCCATAAAATGAAGTCTTATCCTAGTCACTAGCCATATTCACTTTTCCTCATGTTTAGTTCAACATTTATAACTTTGATATATTCTGTGATAGACCAAGTGTTCTTCCAAATCCTCTAGACTAATTAGTCTTGAATATTTTTTTTGTATATATGGATAAAGTATTTGAGAAGGCTCATAAGCATTATATTTTGAAAACTTGAAGAACTCTTTAACCCCATCCCCATAATATTTTTTCATACGATTGGAATCTATCCATTTTCAATTCATATCCATCCTATTTGATTCTGTGATATTAATATTTAGAAAGAGAAATAAATACACAAAAATTATGACCCTGAAACCCATAAAATGTCATTCTTCAAGAATCATTTAATCTATATAAAGACATTGTTCTAAGATAATAAGAGTCAAATTATGTGTATTGAGATTGTTTTGTAGTGGTGAAAATCATTGAAGTAAAGGAATGTGTGATATCTACAATTAAAAAGAATATAATTAAATTATCATCTATTACAAAACACTGAGATCAAGGATGGCATCTGTAATATTTTTAGGTGGGAGTAAAACATGAGGTAGGAGTTTATGTTTTCTAATTTTTTCACTTGTTACGCTGCGGTTCAGGTAGTGTTTCAGTGATAGGATTCCTAGGAGCAGAAGTTAAACCTTATACACCTCTTTAGTTGTAAATTTGGATGCTTCTATGTGGGAAAATCATGGGAAATTTTTAATTTGTGTTGTTCCCATTTTAATTAGAAAATATCTACTATCTTTCCCCTTTTTTATTACATATTTTCATTTATTATTTTTTCTTATCTATTATTATTATTATCACTAAGAAAATTATTATATATAATAATTATATATACTAATCATGTATACAAATTGGACACCAACCTAAATCCCAAACCATTTGTTTAAAACTTTTCCATATTTAAGTATAATCCTCATATCACACACACACACATATAGCTATATAAATGTACTGATATATATATACACATATATGCATACATATATTTATATGTATATACATTAATTTACTAATAATTTACTTCTATTTAATTTAATTTTCCTTTTATTTTTATTCTGAAATTATTTGAAACATACTCTAACATTTATTTACTTAAATAGATAATATTTTACTATTAAATTCTATAATTATAATTATTTACATTTTTCTTTCAATTATCATTATCTTATAGGCATTCATTTATACATTTAAGTTGTATTTATATTAGCATTTATATGTAAATATTAATTAATAATTTTACTTAACATTATACAATAAATACAAAATTATTCATTAGTATTTGTTAAATAGTTTCATTTTATTAAAAATGAAAATTTAACTCACATGTTATTAAAATATTTTTCAAAGAAATAATTATGATATTATAAGATATTAAATATGATTTTATTCTTAATAATATATTTTCAAATTATTTTAAGGTTAATATAATTATCTTATACATTATATTCGCATATCCAAAATAACGTGTGAAGATAAATGTTATATTATTAACAACATATTATCTCATAATGTCTAATATTATAAAAATATAAAATTTTAATATATAAGACTAGTTTTAATTATAACATTTATATTATGTCTTTAATGTCCAAAAATTAATATATATATATATAATTATTTATTTAAAACGTAGGTTTCACTAGATGTTCATGGAAATGTTGTAGAAGGAGTGGTAAAGTTTGAGTGACTGACAATTGTCAGTGGAAAAATATCACGTATGAAAAGTATCAGTCACTCAAACTTTCAAACTCCTTCCAAATGCGTGAGAGAGGTGACACAACATTCAAATCCTTTAGAAAAATTATAAAATCTCAAATAAAAACTAAAAATGTTGAAACCTTTAATGGTATATTTCAATTCTTCCAAGAGATACTGAGAAAGAGAAAGGGAGAGTGCACAATGACAAGGGAGAGTGACAGCGTGTGTAGAGGAATGACGAGAGAGTGGTGGTGATGGTGGTAGGGAGGGAGAGGTATAAAGATGGTGAAAATCAGTGATGGTGAAAAGGACAGAGGGAATCAGAGAATGAGTGTGGTGGTAGGTAGGTAGAGTGGAAGTGAGGTAGAGTGGTAGTGAGGGAGGAAGAACGATAAAGAGGGAGGGAGAGCAGTGACAGAGTTTCACTTTTGTGAGAGCATGAAAGTCATGACTGAATCAGTTAGTTAGGGTTAAATTTAAATTGCAGCGAAGGGTTTTTGGGATACAAGAAAAGTGCATCTCACTATATCAAAGGGTTCTACTTCTATTTCAAATGATGCGATTGAGGAAAATGAATCCGATGTTAGGGTTAAGGACACCCGATCAATAACTTCTTTTAGAGACTTAGATAAGGGAAGAATCATCAAGAATGAATTGACAGCATAGTTGGCGGTGAACCTTGATTCTATTTTATAATGGCTGAACATGTGTAATTTCATCATTATTTCTCATCTCTTCCTTCCAAGGGGAACTAAACCCTATCGATAGGAGGATTAGGTAAGCCACGTTTCTTCGATCAAGGGTTTTTATAATAGTAAATTCATTTCAATAGGTCGTGGTTACTTTCAATGTATGTTACCATCATAGGATTTATTGAAAAAGGCATGGGGCTTTGGGTATTTATATCTGAATCCATGTACACATCACATTCTTGAATTATTGGTTGATTTTGACCCCTTTTCTATAAAAATTCATTTTCTATGTTATGGATAAGTATCTATATAATATATTGTATTATTTAGCATCTAAAAATCCTATATGATATTACCGTTACAGTAGGAGTTCCCATCCGAATGGATAGGGAAACCAAATTAACCAGGTATGAGAATTATGCTAGGATCTTAGTAGAGGTGAATCTATGCATTACACTGATTAACAAATTTGTTTTATCTACATAAAATGACAATATCAATATGAGAATTTATATTGAGAGGAGACATTTTTTCTACAAATTATATCTTTTAATAATCCATTCCAAGGATAATTGAATAAAAAATGTAACTTGTGATGTTTTCTCCTGGAAGGGGAATTGGAATAGGATTGTAGATGGAAGGCTATGAATGATGATGTTCTGCAGAAGGTTGATGTTTTGAAGAAGGCCAAAACCTTTGTTGGGGGATTACAAGTACACGATATTTAGGGGTGTAGTTATTTTGGGGATCCTCCTAATATGGAATGGGTGAATGATTGGGAGAATCAAGTATAGGATGAATATGATGCACTTGAAGGTGCTCAGGTGGATAGTGCCTTTTCTATGGTACAATATTAGTTCCATACTAAAAAGGAGCCACATGATGACTCAGTGTAGCCAAGAAAGTAATCAACATACTTTGGAATACTTTTGTGAAGATATCATGGTTATTGGGATGATGAATTTGATGGTGCATCAATGGATAAGAAAGTCACTGATGTGGAAAATTATGAACAATCTGGTTTTAACGATGTTGTGAAAAAAAATATTGATTAACAATTATGGATAGAACAAAGGATTGTCTTCTATAGGTCTTAAAAAAGAAAAAAAAAGTGTATGTGGTGGTTCTCGTAAGGTATAAACCCATGATATGATCTCCATAGAAAGTTGTAAGTATCTCTAATAATGGTTCCGAGGTAATGAAATGTGCAGGATCTAAGAGCAGTGTGAATAAGGAGTTTTCAATTCTAATTGATAAAGATGTTGCTGATAGTTCTAGGAATTCTAAAATGCTACAAGAGGACACCATGAGTTATTTTAAAAGAGTGAGGAATGTTGTATCTTCATTGAACCAAAATCCCATGAACTATAAGGGTGTCTTATATAGAGTCCACATCGACACAATTACTAAAGAGAATGCCCTTGGAACAATGTTGGGAACTTCTGGCTCAATTGTCTAGTCTAAAACCCTTCCATTGTGTAGTATGGTTGAGAGTTAGGTTACACCGAAGATGAATTATACTGATCATCCAAGGGCTATGGGTCATACTTATATCTATGAAGTGGGATAAGGAAAAGAAGTTTTTAATAGCACAATAAACAACATAGTAGAAAATACCGTTGTTGAAGGTTGAGCTACTGAGTCGAAAATTGAAGTGGAAATATAAAAAAATATTAGTAGCAGCATAGTCAAAAGAGGTGATCCTCCTAGATACATGTCCACAATATTTGATGAAGGATAATATTGTGATACAAAGTAAAAGGTTAGTGGTCAAATATACACTCAAAATTATTTTGAACATCTTTCCTATGAAAGTAGCAAAGATGATGAGAAAAAAAGTGAAGATGTACCTAAATTTGTTAGGGATGAATTTGGTGATGATTTTATAGATAAGGAAGGTGGACCATGGAAGTGGGTCAAGACATAGAGGAGGGGTCAGAATCCACACGATCACAGTCATGAATATGATCAATTAGATTAGAGAGTCTGATAAAACATGAGAATCCATGAATGGACTATTGGTTTTAATCCAGATTAGTTCAATGAAACCCATGTGAAGGTATGGGTGAAGACATTTTACTTGAATTGGGTTTTTTGGCACCCAAACATTTTTTTGATATTTCATCCTCAATTGGGTTGCCAATAAAGTTATACAATGGCATAAGGCATTCTTCCTTTGGTCGTTATGAAAGGGTTATGGTTGAGGTAGACCCCATCTTTACCTTAACGAAGAAATTGATCCTTTCTACCCCCCGGATGAGGTTTCTATTAATATTAAATATGAAAAGGTACCCTTGTACTGTCCATCCTATGAAATTATTAGAAATTCATGGTCAAAATTTCAGGAAATTTTTTTGTGTTTGAATTTCTACAAGAAAGGACATGACCTGGACCATTATAGAGAAATAAATTATGTAAGGAATCATGTTACTGCCACTGTTGGAACTAGCTAGAGAGATGAGCCACTGGTTTCTCTACTAGAGAAATGGAACAAATACTAGAGAAGTTGAAAGATATGGTTGATATTGGTGATAGGGGGAAACCCTCTAATGATAAGGAAATAGTGTTTGGATCAGATATTTTGGCTGCTGTTACTGAACATTTTAATTCCAAGTCTCATGTATTATGCATGTGATCATGGGAAGACATCACGTTAGGGGTAGAAGACTTAGAGAATCTTATTCCCACTGATACTAATATGGTGAATGCTGATCTCAGAAATGATCAGTTTAATCATGAGACTATTTTACAAGATGAAGTGGATTTGGAATTGTGATAGGAACATCACTTAGCCACTTCCAGAGGAAAAAAAATCTAATATTTTGGCAGATTCTTCTAAAATTCATAAGATGAATCAAGTGATAATTGATGGTCATTTTAGCATTTCTCACTCCTCTACTGATCCCCCGATAGTATGAAACACTCTAACTCTGGAAGTCAGGAATTCATCATCATCAATGGGAAATAATATTTCAATGGATTTAGATAATTTTGAATTGATTTCTCATAAGAAACTTAGACCACATGAATATAAGTTATAATATGGACATGTTTCATCTCCTAACACCCCCACTAATCTTTATATGACTTATAAAGCAATGTTTACTGGGACAATATTGGTTAGGATATATACCTTGGCTTGTACATTGCCTTTGCAGGCATTTCCTTCATGCAAGATTCAACCTAAGGTATTGGAAAATATAGAATGGTCTTACCCATCTCAATTTTATGATATTATGAAAACCACTTATGACACTTTTGGAAAGGCCTTGGTCAAAGAATGTGAACTTTCAAGGGAAAAAAACTTCAAAAATACCTTAGAGGATTATGAGGGTGAAAGGCTTCCTCAAGGTCTTAATGAAGAAATGGAAAAATGGTTCGATTTAAAAATTGAATTTAACTTCTCCAAAATAGAACTAGACATTATTAGTAATAGGGACTACCTTATAGTCTAGAAATTATTATAAAAAAATATTGAAGATAGCTATTGAGATAATCCCAAGATGGATTTTTGAGATCACTATAGGAAACATAGGAGTAGAATCATTCTAGAAGACTCCTCTGACTCATCATTGAATGATGATCTTGAGCTGCCTCAAATGAACAAATCATGTTGGAGTGGTCGACATCCAAATGGTAGAGGTAGACATCCCATGAATTTGTATTATAGAGGGAGTGGAAGAATTTGATCTCTTTCTTTCTTTGCTTTAAGCATTTTGTCATATGTTAGGATACACATTCCCCTATTTTTTCTTTTTTGATTCCTCTTTTAATAAATTTTCAGGTAATGGATTTGGAGCTTCAAATCCATGGCTGAACCATATTGATTATATAAATATAATTATATAATTATACATACATATATTTATTAATATATAAATATATATAATTATAAATATAATAAATACATTTATTATTTAAATATATTTATTATAACTTTATAATTATTTAAACATATATAAATATATTTATTTATAATTATAATTATAATTTAATATACTAAATTTTATTGTATATAATTATATATATAATTATATAATTATATATATATTTATTAATATATAAATATATATAATTATAAATATAATAAATATATTTATTATAATTTTATAATTATTTAAATATAAATTTATTTATTTATATTTATAATTATAAATAAATATACTCAAAAAATTTTGTATATAATTATTAATATCTATATATAATTATATATGTTAATATAATTCTATATACTTATATAATTATAAATATAATAAATATATTTATTATTTAAATATATATTTTTTTAAAATTAAATATATATAATTATAATTATAATAAATATATTAATTATTTAAATATATTTATTATAATTTTATAATTATTTAAATATATATTTCTTAATAATTATAATTTAAATTAGTATATTGATTAATATTTTCATATAATTATATATATACATATATAATTATATATATTAATATAATTATATATATATATATATATATATTTATTAATAAATTAATATATATAATTATAAAATTATAATAAATTGGCCATGCCTAAAAAAATCAGGTCTTCTAATGTATCTGAGCACATAACAGATTGACCCTCTATCGAGGGGAATGTTCAGATATATGCAGTGGAGGATGTCCCTGCTGCTGGTGCTAGTGTGGATGATAGCAAGCAGTCTGCCCATGTGGAGGCAGGCATCGAGGTTGGAGGGAGTGGTGAACAACCTATTCTGTAGGGGATTCTTCAACCTCCTAATCATATGGCCACTCATGCTATTTATGATTAACAATATTTGTTAGCTTTGTAACCTTTAACAAATGTTGAGGTAAGATCTTATTATGTCAAAACTTATAGCATGGATGTTATAAGTTGAGGAAGGGGCTTTAGGCAGACAAGATCGAATGAAAATACAGATTGGTCTTATCCATCTCAATTTTATGAGCTCATGAAAACTACCTATGACTCTTTTAGTAAGGCTTCACTCTTGGAATGTGAAGCCGCAATGATGAAAAATTTTAAGGCTCCTCAGTGGATTATGAGGGTGATAGGTACCCCTAGGGTCTTAAAGATTAACTAAAAAAATGGTTCAATCTATAGTTTAAAGTAACCTTCGACAAAATGGAACTAGATGTTTTTGGATATAGAGATTATTTGACAGTCTAAAAATTATTATCAAAGAACATTGAAGATGACTATCAGTATAATTCGAGTTTTAACTTTCAGGATAATTCATGGAAATACTTGAGAAATACCATTCCAAAGGACTCCTCGAATTCGTTGTCGAGTGATAAGCCTATGCTGCCCCAATGGGCCAAGTCATAGTAGAGAGGGAGACACCCAAAAGACAGAGGTCGGTATCCCAGGAATTTGGGATCCACAGGGAATGGCATGAGTAGATCTCTTATTTTCCTTGTTTATGGACTTTTATAACAATGTTGTGTCTTGCTGTCCTTTCTTTGTTGTACTTTACTATTTTTCTAATAAATTTGGTGGGTGTGGGTTGTCTTGCCAACTCGTACTTGGACCTTTTTGAGTGTATATATATAATTATATAATTATATATATTTATTAATATATAATTATATATAATTATAAATATAATACATATATTAATTATTTAAATATATTTATTATAATTTTATAATTATTTATATATATATATGTATATATATATATATATTTAATTATAATTTTAAATATTATATATATATATATATAATTATATGCCCCTAGCAGGCGACTGGGGTGGCAGGGGGGTTGGGGTGTGGGGTGCCGGTTACGGGGTCAAGTCCCCAGTCCTCCTTTTATATATATATAATTATATATAGAATTTTAAATATAATAAATGTATTTATGATTTATATATATTTAATATAAATTTATAATTATTTAAATATATATCCTTTTAATTATAATTTTATACATATATTTTTTTTAAAATTATATATATATTTTTAATTTTATAATTAACAATTTAAATTAAAAAATTATTAAAAATTCATTTAAATAGATTAATTATATTAATTTCAAAAATATTTTAAATGTTAACACTAAATTAAAAAATCAATAAATATTTTTTATATAAATTATAAACATATTGAAAATATTACATATATAGTAAATAAATATATGTTTAAATAAATATTACAAAATGATTAAAAATGGTTTTAACATTATTAATGAATATATAATAAATAAATAAATAAATAAATAAAATTAAATAAATTATGACAATATTATAAAGTTAATTCGTAACATTTACACATACATGTACACATGACATGCATACATATGTACACATACACATCTACACACACACATACATACACACATATACACACATACACAAACATACAAACAATTATACATGTACATATATTTTAAATTATTTAATATCAATATAAATATATATTTAAATAAATATATTCATTTTTATATTATATAAATGTTTAAATAACATATTAATATATAGTATTTATTTTAACTATATACACATTTTGTAATTAATATATATAAATAAACTGTTAAACATTTTGACTAATATAAATTTTATAATTTTTTATATAAAAAATCATGAAAATAAGATTCATTTTTTAAATTTTATATAAATCATATTTATATATTATATGTATATATTTATACTTATTGTAATATAAATATTATTGAAAAATATATAAATATTTATATATAAATTACATTACTCACTACGACCTTTATCAGCACTAGAGAAAAGCACAGATAAAAGTGTCACTTTTACGAGCACTAAAAAAAAGCACTGATAAATTGAGGTATTTTATCAGCACTAGAAAAAAGAGCTGACAAAGGGTACCCTTTTATCAGTTCTTTTTTTAGCACTGATAAAAATTAACACTATCATCTCTTTTTGTGGGCACTGCTAAAAGTCCCCCTTTTATCAATGTTTTTTGTCTAGTGTCGTTAAAGGTCAACATTGGATAAAGCATGATATGTGGTAGTGGGACTTTTTCATTCGTTGTGAAAATAGGATTTCATTTTTTTTTCATATTGAAATTTCATTTTTTTAATTATGCCATTTTAATTTGTTATTCCTATAATTTTAGTTTTATTTTTCTGGATTTATTATTTTCTAGGCCACTATTTCACTGAAGGATCTGAGCGCAGTAGAAGTGTAGTGGTTGGAAGGTCCCAACTTTGATTTTTCTGTAGTTGATGAGAAATACAGGATCAATACGTCGATAAAATCTTGTATCCTCAGATTAAGGTCAAATATCTATAAAAATAAGAAAAGGGCGATGGATCCTGGATCTTCAGTACTTTATTCATTGATTATGTTGATTGTATGTAATGACCCTTTTGGATTGTTTTGTTATGCTTGCGAGGATCCAAACCAAAATCCCTCTAGTGGTGATCCACACGTGCTCCGATGGCATTCGATTGACACCACTCATTCTTCGGGCGCTAGCGTGGAGAAGTGAGTGTCTTGCGTCGATCGTTCTTGATCGCCTGTTGTTTGGTATTGAAGAACTTCTCTCATTCTTCAGAGGGGAGAGGAGGGGATTTGAGAGAGAAATATTTTTTTCTCAACAATTATCTCAGAACCGGTAATTTGGTTCACCTGTCATGATGACACAATAGAAATACCTATCTATTTAACAACATGGGGTTTTAGTTACAATATTTAATTTCATAACAACAATTAAATACATTCATAACCATAGAGAAAACCCATACTACATAATAACAAAAACATCATCATTATTCATGGTGCACCAACTTGCAAAAAAAAGAATCATAAATAAAATACCATGCCACATAATGATAAAAATGTTATTATTATTTTTTATTGTGCCAACTAGTTTAATAATTATTTATCATCTTGAAAATAATTATTTTACTACTAGACCGGCCTTAGCCCACTCGAACTCCACTTCCATTTATTGAACACCCGAATAAATAAATAATTTATTCTCTTAAATAAATATTTTATTTAAAAACTAGTCAATAAATATTTATTAAATATTCAATAAAATATATATGTTTTATTTAATTTATGAGATCATTTTAACTTGAATAAAATTATTTCATGGTCTTGAGAATAATATTTATTCCATTAATTAAATTCAAATATAATTTAATCGAGACCATAAGAAACTCTTAGTGTGTGATCCTCTAGGATTATTTCTCATTGGCATTAGGATGTCTTGCTTAAAGTCCAAAAGTACTATCTAGAAACGGGTAAATGCACCCAAGAGAAAGAAATTAAAGTCACAACAACAACATCCACATATAAACGCTCACTGTGTAATATAACCCCTTTGTCTCAATATCTCATCAAGAAGGTTTCAGGAAAGTGTCATCAACCTATTTGCTTGATACATATTTCTTTGAATTCCTAAAATAAACTCGTCGATACACCATGACCATGGAATTTAGGGTGACTGTTCTATTTCAATCAAAGATTTGAGATATCAACTTCCATAAATGGAAGGTATACATCATTCCTTGACTTATCCATTAATAACATGTTATTCATTATGCACCCAATGTACCTTACTTCTGACCCACATATTACATGATAGTTTTCGTTAGTAAATCAAAGTTCTCAATTCATGACACACATTTATGATAATATTAATGTCTAAGGACCATTACACATGCCCACAGATAGGAATATCCAGTGACACCAAAACCTGTGGAATTCCTACCGGTAGGTCTGTTCTCATAATCCCTTATCTTGGAGATTACCAAGTGAAAAATTCATGATAAGAAGTCTCATATTCTTATGAGTACTCACACCTAAAAGTCTATATACTATGCGTCCCATCATAGTATGTCATCCAATCGCAGAACTATATTTAAGAATATTGTCATATCACTTTATGGTTCTCATCACAGTGACAAACTGCTATGACCTTATTAATGCGACAAATACTTTAGGACATTGTAACATTATAGTCATGAAGAACAATGAACAATATGTAATAATATTTTAATATTTAATTACATTACATATTCATGTAATCAATGTACAAACAGTAGGTTCTAGGACACCAAATACAACATTTACCACATGTGCCTCTAACTTGGGGCCTTGGCTGGCCTATTCCATGGGCCTCTACACACAAAACATGTTTCTTTAGTGTTACCACCATGGAAATACATGACAAATGGATTCTTGGTCATTGATCATCTTTTCTTCCCATGTGATTCTCACTGCCACTTATTTCACCGCATTGATTTGTTCTGTTCATTTTTTGTTTAGTGTGGACTCATGGCACATGATGGTGTGGAGTATGTTTTTGAGGAGAAGTGATTTTCAGAGGAATTGATGAACCCTTCACCCCATCCATTTGTATGTTACTTGCATTATTCTCATTACTTTGGGTTTGTTCTCACCTCTTTCCTGGAAACCCTTGCTCCCGACATGTTCTTATACTTCTACGATCCAACTAAGTGACTGCTGGTCTCCCAAGCAGATTGCTGGTGTGTTGTTCCTAGTTGAGGTCTTCACAATTTCCATGCTCCAAAGAGGTGTGGTTTTAGTTCTTGATCTGGGAACCCTGGATCCCTTTTAGGTGAGACTTATTCTTCTGAAAAGCATAATGATCTACAATATTTTCTGAAATCTTGAAGAGAACAGGATAACTAGACTTATGCAACCAGTGTTATTAGACTTTTGAATCTTCTTCTCAATATTTTATAGCTTTATCATTTCAAATGTACCTTTTATATATCTATTTAATTTATCATTTATTCTATAATATTATTGTTTTAGAATTAATAAAATGTGAGAGACTAGTTTGAGTTCTTTCTATGCATGTTGGTTCAAACTAGACCAAATCCCATAGATACTTGTGTTGTTTTACTGTTTTCTTACTTATTTCATCTTGTATGTTCATTTTTTGTTCTATTTGACATCTATGTGTAAAATACCTAGTTATTTCCTTTATGGTTTTTGTGTTATGTTCGGGTCAGTGCACCCTCACCCCTCACAAAGTGGTATCAGAGCCTCACTAGTTCTCATTTGATGTTGATTTTTTTTCTTGCATTCAATTTTGGTTTCTATTTTAATTTCCACATTTTTTTCTCCTCTCAATTATCCCATTTTATTTGCTATTTATGATTAAATCCATTATAAATTCTATAATTCCTCTTTATTTAGAATCTAGTTGGATAATCATAGTTTACCCATTGAGATCAGCCGGTTGTTGGGGGTGTATGCTTAACGTTATCCATAAGAACTTGGTATCAACTTATTTGGGTAGACATATCAATAACTAGTTTTATAATAGAGAAGTTTGATGGAGACAGTTAATTTAATCTTTTTAGAATTAATATGAGATCCATGATAGTATAGAAAGGCTTAATTGATTTTCTCTATAGGCCTAAGAAACCAATTCTAACTGGAATTTTTTTTGGATATACTACTACTGGATATCAAGATGCCCCCCTAATGTTATATCTAAAGACCATATTTCTCTGTTTCTATATTTAGAAGATAAATTTCTTAGGTAAGTTTATTAGGAATGTACTGCTGCTTGTATATGTCTTAAACTTGAAAAGTGATACATGTTATCTTCCTTAGTTGGTAGGATTTATAAAAAACACCTAATGTTCACATTTAAAATGAAACTTAGTCATTCAATTAAGGCACATTTAGAAGATTTTATCAAAGTCAGGCCATATTTAGCCAACATAGATATAACTATTTGTGATAAAGATCAAGAAATTATCCTTCTATTTTTTAGATAATGCATTCGACACCTTAGTAGAAACTATGATGTATGGTCATGACTCCTTAACCCTTGAAGAGGTTATGTCTGACCATCTATCCAAATAATTACATTCTATACCTTGAATAAAAGGTGAGGTGGAGAGCTTGTTTTGTATGGGTAGACCATAGTCTAAAGGTAAAAATAAATAGTTTAATAAGGATAAAAGAAATAAGAATAAGAAACCAAAACCTATCTCTAATTATAGGGAAATAAAAGTTGTTTTCTTTCATTTTGGTAAGTATGGGAACACCAAGCCCATGTGTAGGAAGCATAAACAAGAACATGAAAAAAAATACACTAACTAGTCCCTTCTAGTGGAATATGGATATGAAACAACTATAATGTTAAATGTGTCCATCCATGCTCTAAATAATGAGTGGGTCCTTGACTCAGGATGCTCATTCCACATGTGTCCTTTTAGAGATTCATTCCTTGAACTGGTAGAGTGAGTAGAAAGAGATGTTATCTTAGAGAATAATAAGAGGTGTAAGGTAGAAGGAAGAGGTTCCCTTTTAATATAACTCTATAACCACTCCATCATCACATTTCATGAAGTTATATGGATTCCCAATCTCTATAGAAACCAAATTTCTTTATGGATTCTAGAACAAAAGGTATTCACTTTTAGGTATGAAATAGGATGTTTAAAAATCTCCAAAGGATCTATAACTATTATAAAGGGTTATACCATTAATGGGACATATGTGTTTAATGGAAAGACCCATTTAAAATAGTTGTGTAATTTCCATACCACTAAAAATGATAATACTCTGCTATGGAATAAGATATTGGGGCATGTAAGCTCCAATGGTCTAGAAGAACTCAACAAGAAAGGGCCGTTGAGTGACATCACACCAATAAACCTTCTATTTTGTGAATATTGTGTGATAAGAAAGGCTAAGAGTGTCACCAATAATAGGTCCAACTTTAAAGCTTCCAGCCCATTATAATACATACATTTTGACCTATGGGGTCCATCTCGGACTACCTCCCATGGTGGATGCTATTATCATATCACTTTTATAGATGAATTCTAAAGAAATGTCTGTATATATATATATCCTAAAATTTAAATATATTGGTTTTCAAACCTTTAAAACCAGGTAGGTTTTCATTGAAAATTAGATTTGGAGGAAAATTAAAACCATGAGAAAAGATAATGGATTAGAGTAACTATCCACTAAATTTTTTCTATTCTGTGAATATGAGAGAATTAAAAGACACCAAAATATCTGGGACCCACCCCCAAAAAATGGTATGTTATAAATAATGAATAGAACTCCTTTATAAAGAGTCCAAATCATTCTATAATTCCTGGGTCTCCCTAAATCCTTTTGGGAAAAGGCTTCTAGCTAGATAGTCTAACTTATAAATAATTTTCATTCTTCTTCCATTTATTTTAAAACCCTATAAGAAATATGGATAGTAAGAAACCTTCTTATAGCTACTTAAAAGTCTTGGGTTGCACTAATCATGCTTATCGGTCAGAGTGGATACTCAAGAGGGGGGCTGAATTGAGTTCCAATTAAAAATTTCTGTATAACAGATTCGTATCAGAATCCCCCAATTCATAAAACAAGATATACTGTAGTGAATTTATAAATATTGTAAATGGTTAATTAGTTTCTCCAAGATCGATTAGTTCTCAGTTAACTTAATCTTAATATTAATTTAGCTTTTGAAACTAACTTACTGATTCATAATGAGTATAAACACTTTCTAGTTAAACTATCAGAGTTACTCTAAAACAGATTTATATTTAAAGTAATTAGCAGCGGAATATTCAAAATAGTTTTAACAAAGGTAAAAATTACAATAGTTTAAAAAAAGAGGCTCAGTCTCAAGATGAGACTTATTCCTCTCAAACAGTTTGTATAAAATATTATCCCCACCCTCGATCGAGGGTTTTACAACAGTACTCAGACTGTTCAGGTCCTCAAACCTCTACCATAGTTCTACGTGGTAAAACTAAACTACAACACACAGGCTGTCCAGGTCACACTTGAACTCTACCATAATTCACAGTGGGATACAATAAGGAGTAAAGAGTTTGGTGTTAAGATTTATTATCCTCCAGTTCAGCCCAGGAGTCAGTGTGTGTCTAGATAGACAGATGCAAACCCACTTCTCAAAATGTTAAACAAAGGTTCACAATAGTGAAAATAAATGTATAATGAGTTTTGAATGCTCTGAGTGATTGCATATGTGCTCTGGACTTATTTGGGTGTGGCAGATGGTATTTGAGTCCTTTCTGATGAGGATGACACAAAACAGAGTGTCGTTGTTCTTCTCTACTACAGTTATTCAGGCTTGTGCATATGTTTTTTAGTGGGAACAACAACTTGGATTCAGTGTTTGTTCTAGGTGAATGATCTTCTTGAAGCTCTCTGTTTTTCACAGGTGTTCTTCGGGTTCTTCTTTTGTTTCATGGTGCTTCATACACACGTACTCCCTCGTCTTCTTATGTGTCACTGTCTGTGTATTTTTGTGTGTCACTAATTTTGTCTGCAGATCGATCTTCCATTTTATTCCTTGAGATCTGGTAAAAGGAATGATTAATTTTTGACAGTTCCAAGGTATGGTTCCCTAACGTCCAACAACCAATATTAATTAATATCAGGTGCATTAAATTTAGAAAATATGACCGTTAGAATTAAATAAGAGTTAATAGAAATTCAAAACAGTTTTCATGACTGTCAGTGAGTCATGATATCGGTAGGTCATTTGAATTTTCATCAGTATCGGTATTTCATGTGATCAGCATCAGCTTTGGTAGGGCATTTGATCAGCATCAGTATCGGTAGGTCATTTGATCAACACTGGCTTCGGTAGGTCATTTGATCAGCATCGATTTCAGTAGGTCATTTGATCAGCATTAGTTTCGGTAGGTCATTTGATTAGCATCAGTTTCGGTAGGTCATTTGATCAGCATTCGTTTCAGTAGGTCATGTGATCAGCATCAGTATTGGT
The DNA here is from genome assembly GCA_963277665.1 of Viscum album. Classification (NCBI taxonomy): domain Eukaryota; kingdom Viridiplantae; phylum Streptophyta; class Magnoliopsida; order Santalales; family Viscaceae; genus Viscum; species Viscum album. Next base: position 347,637,203 of record OY728158.1, on the reverse strand, counting down.
AGGTCATTTGATCAGCATCAGTTTTAGTAGGTCATTTGATCAGCATCAGTTTTGGTAGGTCATGTGATCAGCATCAGTATCGGTAGGTCATTTGATCTTCATCGGTTTCAGTTGTTCAATTGATCAGCATCAGTTTCAATAGGTCATTTGATCAACATCAGTTTTGGTAGGTCATTTTATCAGAATCAGTTTCGGTAGGTCATTTGATCAACATCGGTTTCGGTAGGTCATTTGATCAGAATCAGTTTAGGTAGGGCATTTGATAATCAATAGTTTTGGTAGGTCATTTGATCAGCATCGACTTCGGTCATTCATGTGATCAACATCGATATCGGTGTGACCGTTCTCATCGGTGTGACCGTTGTCATCGGTGCGACCGTTGTCATCAGTGCGACCGTTGTCATCGATGCGACCGTTGTCATCGGTGCGACCGTTGTCATCGGTGCGACCATTTTCATCGGTGCGACCGTTGTCATCGGTGCGACCGTTGTCATCGGTGCGACCGTTGTCATCGGTGTCTTATTCCTTTAACTATCGGTGACTCAAGAAAATAACTAACGGTGAGTCAAAAATAAGAAATTCTCACAAAGTGTTTGTTTAATCTAGAATACTTCCAGGTCAATAGTAGACCATAAATAATCATAGATAATCATATGTGGACATGATTAGACATATATAAACACATTTAGAACAAATTGAATAAATGACTAAATTGACATATATAAAACAAGGATTTGTGATTATTAAAATAACTATCGCACAAAGAGTTCAATAATCTTTCCCTTTTTGATAATCAAAAATCTATGGCATAAAAGAATAGGAAAGATGGTATAACATTCAGTATGCTCCCCTTATGTAAAAAAGAATATATAAACGATATCATGACATTAAAGCCTAAAGCTTATTTAGAGCTTATATACTGGTCTCTCCTTTAGATATTGCTTAGACTTATATATACTGTTCTCTCCCTTTGATATATATTGATACTATTCTCCCCCTTTGGGTTATATGCATAGAATTTCTCCCCCTTTGGGTTATATGCATACAATTTCTCCCCCTTTGGGTTATATGCATACAATTTCTCCCCCTTTGGGATTATCAAAAAAAGAGAGCAGAGAGAAAGAGAGCAGAGAGAAAGAGAGAAAGAAAAAAAATATTTCATTGAAATAACATTTGAAAAGATTCAAGGAAAACTTCACCCTATCGAAAACAACAGACACAACTATTTCTTGGGGTGCAGAGGAGCTTTCCCATTATTAGAGGGAGGAATGGATAGCCCAAAAGGTGGTTTGGTGGAATGTTGATCTGGACAGATGGAGAGAGGAGGTAGCACAGCTCGGGCTGGTAGCATAGTGGGTGCTAAGGTCATTTGATGATGAGGATAAGATCTTCCAAAAGGTGGCTGCTGAATGACTGGACAACTGTTGGATAGAGCTTGAGAGACTGATATCTGACCAGGAGCAACACTGGATGGACTGAGGGGCTCCATAGTAGGAAGAACAATTGCCTTTTCTTGTACATAAAGGTTTGGTTTGAGCATATTGATAAAATACTGAATTACTTCACCACCATATTTCATGGCCTCCTCAAAGTCATCTTTGTTTTGCATGAAACTCTCCAGAGTGGGAGTAAAATCCTTCAACTCTTGGACTTGAGCCTTAAAGGGTTGAGTGACAAGAGGAAGCCTTAAATTCTCAGCCAAGATTTAAAACTGATGGTTCAACTCATGCTTGGTATAAATTTTAGAAAAATTGTGATCCACTTTCTCTTTGATCTCTTTTTGATCCTTAGTAGCATCATCCGAATACAGCTTCACCATCTTGTGATTATGATCACCATTTTCTTTCATCTTTTTCAAAGAGTCCAAGTCCACAATCTGTCTAAAAGCTGCCAACTCTTCTTTTATAACATCTTTTAAGGCATTAATCTCATGACCAGTGATCTTGGTCACTTTGGAGGAACTAGCCTGACCAAGAATCTGAGTTATCTCAGCATTCAATTTTCTCAAATAATATTTCTTCTGGTATTCTATAAAATTTCTCAAAACTTCTATAATACCAGTGATGGTTGATCTAAATTAACCTAACAGATATATTAAGACACTGCTCAAATCCTTGAGAGCTTAATTCAGAGAGGAAATGTGTCTACCAATCATCTCACCAGTATTTCATAGGTTTGGCTTAATAATACTTACCACTATTTGAGTTATAGCATCCATAGCAGCCTCAGATAGATTCATAGAAATAGGAGCATTAGATAATTACTCTTTCATTGTCTCTCTAACTGTGTGGAGCAACTCATCTTTAAATCGGTCAAAATCAGATCTAGAAACAGAAGAACCAAATATTTCTACAGTCACTAGCACTTCCTCAGCAACTGGTTCAGCCTCAACTGGATGACTTGTTCTTGCAATATTCACTTCTTCTTCTTCTTCCTCTGAATAATCCAAACCTAGAACTGAAAAACCTGGATGTTCTTCTCATGCAGCTTTACAAGAGGTATACTGAGGCTTTACAAAATCATCTTTTCCAGAATTTTCATGTGAGTCTTCCCCATCTACATAAATCACAGTTTGTACTGTCCTTTCAGCCTCAGGAACAGTTTCTTGCTCATCTAATTGAGGTTTTGGATCAACTTGGATCACATTTTGACCATCCACTAGTCGAGAATATGCATCATCATTATCATCATCATCACCACCATCATCACCATCATCACCATCATCACCGTCATCATCATCATCACCATTACCATCATCACCATTACCATGTCCATTATTGTTTACCGATGTTTCGTTGGTACTATCTTTGCTACTGGATTCATACTGCTCAGAATTTGATACTTCAGTGTCAGCTTCTTCTTCATCACCTAGAAGGGGTTCTGACTTAGGTAACTTAAGAGGTGGACTATGTGGTCCAAATTCCATTTTTATTTTCTTAGGACTTACTGTATTAGGGCCACTCTTGTCATCAGGAGGTGACTCAGGTTGCTTTTCAGTATCGACATCATCATTATCTTCAGCTTCTCCTGTTTCCTTCCTGATGGACTCTCTAGTGTCCTTAGGAATTTCTATCTCTTCTTCCTCATCTGAATAAACAACTTCCTCACCAGGTTTTAAACCAGGATCTCTCATCCCCTTTGGTCTCTTAGAGTGGTCAGAAGGATTAAAGGAATCATACAACCAATCTTCATCAGCAACCCATGTCTTCTTCCATGGATTCCATTAGATTTTCATTCTTTTGAAGATATCCTTTCTAATAAAAAACAACTACTAGATGAGATACACTCATCTCCATCTTCAATACAGCCCATAAAATTTAGCATGGCATAGATTTGCTTAGAATAGAACAAGGTTGTGGCCTTCTTGGATGGATTTACCTTCTCAGCAATATGAACAATAATATATCTAAACAAGTTTATATTCTCACCATTTAGCAATAAAAATATCAATAAAACATATTGATACTTTACAGAAGTAAAATCACCTTTTTTGGGACAGATTTGGTACTGAATAAACTTAAACAAGATTCTAATTTGTCCATCTAACTCAGTAGATGTTATTCTTATGGATTCATAATTTCCAGTCAACATCTCCAGAGAAAGCTCATGAGAAAAATATTCAGCGGTAGGAGGAATGTTACCAGTGTAATCCTCATATATACCATTATGTGGTACCCCCAAACATTCATTCCATTTCTTCGATGAAAAAGTTATCTTCTTCCCTTTGATCACTGAAGCTAATCTTGCAGTTTCTACTCCATCCAACGTAATACTCAAATTCAGTTAAAACTCATGCACTAGATTTGGATAGTAGACTCAGTTATTATTACAGAACCAGTATTTCCATCATTGAATCTCCAACACTTTTAAAATTAAATACTTACTCGATAACATCCATTCGAAACATACTTCCTTTTTTACGGTGACGACCCGAGTCTCCAGCTCTGGGTTAATAGACCTTTGATTTGTGATGCTTTATTCTCCTCGAGCAGGTTTTACAGGAGAGGAACCTTCAGATTCCTTATTTTTTCACTTCTGATTTTCCATTTTGAGGTTCAAGAGGTTTGAGAGGTTTGAAAGGTTCAAAAGGTTCGGGATTCAGAAAAAGTAGAGTTTGGTGGGAGATGGAGGGTCAACAGTTTTTAGGAAATGAAATAGCCGCTGGTCATTAATTTTGTCATTTAGGGTTACAATATTAAATATAATATCAATTAAGCAAAACAATGCTGTTTTGATAAACACTAATGGTTTTAGATACTATAAAACTCAAACGGTAGCAAAGATTGGTTTCACATATCAGTTTCACTGATCGGTTTCACTGATCGGTTTCACTAATCGGTTTCACTGATTGGTTTCACAGATCAGTTTCACTGATCAATTTTACTAATCGGGTTCACTGATCGATCATAACTAACTCCTGTTTAATAATGTCTAACCTTTTAGATCTTAAGGGCTAGGTGAAAATATCATCCAATTGATGTTCAGAGTCAATAAATTCTAGATAAATATCACCCTTCTTATAATGATCTCTTAAAAAGTGATGTCTGACATCAATGTGCATAGTCCTAGAGTGAGACATAGGATTCTTGGAGATGTTAATTGCACTAGTGTTATCACAATTTATAGACACATGTCTAAATTGATATCCATAGTCTAACAAAGTGTTTTTCATCCACATAATCTATGCACATCAACTACCAGCAGCAATGTATTATGTTTCAGCCGTAGACAATGCAACGGAGTTCTGTTTCTTTCTAAACCAAGATACCAGGGACTTTCCCCAAAGATGACATGTTCCAGATGTGATCTTCTAATCTAACTTGAAACCAGAAAATTCAGAATCTGAATAACTCATTAAGTCAAAGGATTTTCCTTTTGGATAAAACAAACCTAAATTGGTAGTATGTTTAAGATATTTGAAAATCCTTTTAACAAAAAGTAAATGAGATTATTTAGGATTATCTTGAAATCTTGCACATATGCATACACTAAACATGATATCTGCTCGACTAGCAGTATGGTAAAGTAAGCTTCCAATCATACCTCTATAATTGGTTTGATCAACTGCTTTCCCAGTTTCATCATCATCTAACTTACAGGTGGTACTCATAGGTGTATCACTTCCCTTATTACTATCCAAACCAAAAGGTTTTAAAAGATCCTTTGTATATTTACTTTGATTTAGAATAATACCATCTTTCTTTTGAAAAATTTGAAAACCAAGAAAATACTTGAGTTCTCCCATTAAACTCATTTTAAATTCATTTTGCATAATCTTTGAAAAATCAGTACATAAAGAATTTTTAGAAGATCCAAAGATAATATCATCAATATAGATTTTTACAATCAAAATATCTTTAGAAATTCTTTTAATGAAAAGAGTGGAATCTGCAATTCCTTTAGTAAAACCCTTAGAGATAAGAAAATTTGTTAGTCTATCATACCAAACTCTTGGAGCCTGTTTTAAACCATATAATGCTTTAGAAAGTTTAAAAACATGATTTTGAAAATGGGGGTTTGTAAATCCAGGTGGTTTTTCAACAAAAACATCTTCAATTATAAAACCATTTAGAAATGAACTTTTGAAATCCATTTGATACAACTAGAAGTTCAGATGAGATGCATAAGAAAGTAAGATCCTAATGGATTCTAATATAGCTACAGGTGAAAAGGTTTCTTCATAGTATATTCCTTCTTCTTGATTGTATCCTTGTGCAAATAGTCTAGCTTTGTTTCTAATGATGTTTCTAGATTCATAAAATTTATTCCTAAACACCCATTTAGTACCTATGGTTAAGGTGTTCTTAGGTCTTTCTACTAATTCCCATACTTTGTTTCTTTCAAATTGATTTAACTCTTCTTGCATCGCCATTACCCAAAATTCATCATTGATTGCGTCATTGATATTTTTAGGTTTTAGTTGTGAAAGAAAAGCTTGATGTTCAACCTAATTTCACAGAGAAGCTCTAGTTTGTGTTCCTCTATCCAGGTTACCTACTATTTCATCTAGAGGATGGTTCTTTAGAATACTGGTTGATCTAGTAAAGGTAGGACTAGAAATTTATGGTTCTTCTCTAGGTTTGGGTTCATCAAAAGTAGGTTCTGGTGTATTTCTAGAACTAGTTGTCTTTACAACAGGACCAATATCTTTATCATTAAGATTTAAAATAGACAGGTCTTGTTTAGTATCTTCAACAACAGGTTTAGATTCATGTGGATCAGTTTCATCAAATTTTATGTGAAAATATTCTTCCACACATTTGGTTCTATTATTAAAAACTCTATAGGATTTTCTAGTAATTGAATATCCTAAAAAGATTCCTTCATCACTCTTTGATACAAACTTGTCTAGATTATATTTAGTGTTCAGAATAAATATTTTGCAACCAAAAACTCTGAAGTAACTAACTTTAGGTTTTCTATTATTACATAATTCATATGGGGTCTTTTTAAGAACAGGTCTAATAAAGACTCTATTTATAATATAACAAGCTGTATTGACAACTTCAGCCCAAAAATAAACAGGTACATCATATTCAATTAGCATAGTTCTTGCAATTTCTTGAAGGGTTCTATTTCTTCTTTCTACAACACCATTCTGTTGAGGTGTCCTAGGGGCATAGAAGTTGTGATTATATCCATTATGTGAGTAGTAAGATTCAATCACATGATTTTTAAACTCATGACCATGATCACTTTTCAAGGTCTTAATCTTAATCCCACTATGTTTTTCTAAAGACTTGGAGTATTTAATAAAGTAAGAGAAAGCTTCACTTTTGTGAGCTAAAAAGTATACCAAAGTATATCTAGAAAAGTCATCTACTAGAACATAAAAATAGTGCTTCCCATTTAAACTAGAAACTCTAGAAGGTCTAAACAAGTCCATGTGAACAAACTCGAGAGGTTGAGAAGTTGAAACTTCTTTATTTTGTTTAAAAGAAACTTTATGTTTATTTACCTTTTGACAGAGATTAAAAACTTTATCAGCTGAGAATTCATGTTTAGGTAGGTCTCTAACTAAGTTCCTCCTAGTCAGTTTTCTAATAGAATGTATATTGCAGTGTCCTAATCTTCTGTGCCAAATCCACGATTCTTTATGAAAATCATTTAAACAATTAATATTCTGCTTAGCTAAAGAATTCAAATCCACAACATACACATTTTTATTTATTAAGGCAGAAAATACTAAAGCATTTTTAGAATTAAAAACATTACAAGAATCATTTTCAAATTTAAAATTAAAACCATCATCACATGACTGAGAAATACTTAACAAGTTATATTTTAATCCATATACAAATAAGACTTTAGAAATTACAATTGAATCAGTGTAACCAATCTGGCCCAGACCGATGATTTTCCCTTTAGATTTATCACTAAAGGTGACATATCCTCCATCAACATTGATTATGATTTTGAAGCATGAAAAATCTCATGTCATGTGTCTTTAACATCCACTATCCAAATACCATGTCTTCCTACATAAAATTTTCATGCAAGTTTCCTACAAAACAATTTTAGATAGAAAATGATTTTGGTACCCATATTTTCTTAGGTCTAGACAGGTTAGCAAGAAAAACTTTTGGTACCCATATTTTCATAATGGGTCTCATATGATTAACTGAATCAAGAGATCTTGAAAGATAAACTTTGTTTGATCTATAACTATGTGAGTAGCCAGTTGAGACATAAGAATTTTCAGAATTAGAACTAGCAGCATACTGTCCAGATTTAGAAATAAATCTATTGATAGAGATAATATTTTCATTATTTTTCATATGTGTTTCAATGATTTATCCCCCTCCAATTAATCAATTTGAGCTGCTTTGTATCATTTTAGTGTCTTTGTGAATTATGGGCTTAATTGTGGAAATTGGTTAATTCTGGAAATTTAGCAGTTTTGTGGAGCTTCTGTATTTTGGGAAAATCTTTTACATTTTTTATCCAAATTGTGTGATTATTTTTTTAGGATTTTTATGCTTGTGGGATTCAAATTTTTCTTTTGGACCTGGGTCTAATTCAGCACACTATGGCCCAGACAAATTCATCAAGGGGAAAAAGTTTTCTGGCCGATAGAATGGACCCTAGCATAATTAATGAGGCATAACTCAGCCTAAACATGTACAAATTAGGTGATTCTAGTTGGAGAAGAAAGAGGACTCCTAGAATCATGCTTTTATTTAATGTTATAAAGAAATTAAGTCATTAAGGCATCCATTTAATGCGGAAAAAGAGAGGGAGTTGAAGAGTCACCTCGAGCAGAAAAAGATGTCAGTGGTAATTTGAGAATAACTCTTGTGACACTTGTCCAAATTCACTGATATTTTAAGGACGCATTAATAATACATAGGGGAAAACAATTTATGAAAAAAACTTCCCATGATTCAACAATTTAATATTACAACTGGACTCAAACATTCAGTAGAGTAATTTTGGAGGGAAATTTTCTACTCCAAAAGCCTATAAATAAGAGTGTTCAATTCCATTCAAAGGAGTTGAAGATGGTTCAAGAGGGGATATGCTGGAGGATTTACTTCCTGAAGTTATTTATATTTTTTATTTTCACTTTTCTTGGTTTCATTATGCTCTCTTACTTCCCTTTAAACTCTAATACCCTTCACATGGAGGGGTAAAACCTTTGAGTGATCGGGGAAGGGGGAGTTTCTCTTTTGTAATGTCGGAGTTTTGTGCTTAAATTTAAAACCCTATTTTTTCTTTTGAATGAATTATATTATCATTTTTCCCAATTCTCTTAATGTGATCATGTTTTGGGTTTGGTGTATTCATTTTTAATATCTTTGGTTAAGGACTTTAAATCTCCCTCCGCCTAGTGCAATTTGTCTCGATTGAGCATATTGTGTTAGGTGGAGAGTGTACATCGATCGTTGGCACATGTGTGGAACTAGTAAACTTTTTATAGAGTTATAAGGATAAAAAATTCCTGATTGGGACTTGCCTTAGTTGTTCAGGAATTGTTTATGAACTTCTATGCACATAGGAGTGAGTTCAAATTCTTTCTTCAACCAAAGGTGATTGATAACTCGAGCGAGGAGTCTCTCATTTGTTATTCAAAAGGAAGAGAGGTAAGATGATATTTGTGACAATGATGACATTAGAAAAGGTGATACTACCATAACCCTATCACTCTATTCATCCATTAGTGTTCAACCTTTATTTTGAATTGCTTTATTTATTATTCAACTTAAACATTTTAAAAAACAACCTCTTCTTATATCATTAATTTAAGTGACAAACATAATTGTTGTGAACTCCTCTCTGGAGACAACCTAGGTTACCCAATTTACTATATTTTAACTTTGGTTTCATTTGTTATTGTCACACCCCATGATTGGCTCATGTCAAAACTTGGCGTCGTTTCTGAGGAGGTGGTTCCAACATTTTTTTCTCCTCTCTTTCTTTTCTCTTTTCGTATTTTCATTCCAAGTTGCATGACTAGAACCTAAAACACTGAACCTTGCCCCATTGATCCTAAAATTGAAAGAACTTTGTTGAATAGGCTAAGAAACCTTAATTTAAAATCTTAATTTGAGGAAATTTCTCTTACATACTCAAGTGAAACTTCAAGTTTTCACTCTGAGCCTGTCATAATGGCTGGAAATCAAAACCCAACTCTCAGAGACATTTGTGCCCCACAATTCCTTAATCAGAATAATTAACTTGTCATGCCAGTGTTACAAAATGATTTTGAGATGAAACCTAATATGATACCATTGCTTCCAAAGTTTCATGTCTTGGTAGGTGAAGATCCCAACAAGCATATTAAAGAGTTCACACATGTCTTCTCAACCTTCAGACCATGTGGAGTAGCTGAGGAACAAGTAAAGTGGAAGGAGTTCAAATATTTATTGGAAGGAGCTGCTAAAGAATGGTTGTATGGTCCACAACCTAGAGATGTGGATGATTGGAATGACCTGGTGAGATGCTTCATGCAAAGATTCTTCCCTGCCTCCAGAATCACAACCATCAAAAAGAAGATCTATTCCATCAAACAATCATCTAGAGAAACCCATTACGAGTACTGGGGAAGATTTAAAAAGCTATGTGCCAACTTCCCACATCAGGCCATTGAGGATCATAACTTTCTTTTCTTCTTCTATAAAGTATTACTAGACAATTATAGGAACCATATTGATACAACCTCTAGAGGTGCATTGATTGAAAAGTCACCATAAGAAGCAAAATGTTTGATTGAGAAGATTTCTCAGAACTCGCAACAGTTTGGTAAACGAGGTACTGGAACAAGAGGTATTCATGTGGTACAAATGTCTCATCCATCACCCTTACTAGAAACTAAGATTGAAGAGCTAAATAGTTTGGTAAGACAGTTAGCCTTGAAACAAGTGGGCGACCAACAAGCACCAGCTAAGGTATGTGGTTGATGCGCATCACCTCATCATTTCACTGACCAATGTGCTGAGATACAGGGAATGGAAACTTGTGCCAAAACCTTTCAACCAAGTCTGTACTAACAGAATCAAGGATGGAGAGAGCCTAACCATGTTCAGTATGGGTTTGGAAATAAACAAAATCAAGCAAGACCTCCGAACCAAAACAAATTCCAAAACCCACCACCATTTCAACAGAAGCAACCTTATAACCAGCCTCCACACCACCAACCACCCACTTTCCCAAGAAACTATGATCAACCATCTACCAGCACAAAATCTTCTGTGGAGTAGCTAAAATCCAGGTTTTATGACCTAGTAGATAAGGTTGAAAAGATGGAAAACACGGTGGAAAGTTTTGTTGAAATCATGACAAAACATCCCAGGAAACAAACTTCCCAAACAATCCCAAACCCAAAGGGGAATGTTAGCATGATAACGAAAAGAAGTGGAAAAGAGATCTCACCACCAGAATCCCATGAAACTGATATAATACCACTTGAGTTTAGGGAGAATGAAGTTGAAAAATTTGAAAATTATGTGAAGATTCATTGTAGAGAAGAGAAGAAAGAGGAGGAAGAGAAGGATAGGCCAAGGAAGAAGAGACCAGAACACCATTTCAAATGCAAAAAAGGGAGAAGAAAGTCTTACCCCCTCCATTTCCATCAAGGATGATTGAATCAAATAAATTGCAGGAGGAAGCATTTCAAAAATAAATTCTGGACACCTTCTAGAAAGTGGAAATCAATATCCCCTTACTTGAAGCAGTCAAAAAAAGTCCCAAGTATGCTAAATTTTTGAAGGATATTTGCACAAAGAAGAGGATACTTCAAGGGAATGAAATGATCAACTTGGGAAGAAGTGTCTCAGCCCTTATCAGACCACAATTTCCAACCAAATTTCAATATCCAATGACTTTTTCCATTACATGATCCATTAGTTCTTTAAATTTTTCTAATGCATTCTGTGATCTAGGTGCTTCAATTAATGTATTGCCTCACTTAGAATACAATTCTTTGCAGATGGGAGACTTGAAGCCCACAAGAGTGGTGGTCCAACTTGCAAACAGATCCATATTTTTTCCTACAGAAGTTTTGGAGGATGTCCTAGTGAAAGTCAAAGATCTCTTATTCCCAGCTGACGTCTATGTGCTAAATATAGAAGAATATAGGAGCCCGTCACATTCACCCATCATTTTGGGGAGAACTTTCTTGAAAATAGCTAAAACCATCATCAATGTCCATGATGGGACACTCACCATGGAGTTTGGAGAGAGCACGATACCCTTCAATATTTTTGAATCCATGAGGCACCCATCAGATGATCAATCCCTCTTTTCACTTTCTCATGAAGTTGGTGCAGAACCCATTGAAGAATCAGGTATGCTCTATGAATTCTTAGACTTAGGAGATACTTCTTCCATTGAAAATATCATTGAACATGTAGATTCCCAATATGCTGGAGATTATGACTTCATGTGGGAGGAAGAGGTAAAATCTGATTTCTTTGATGACTTATTAACTGATGAGGAAGATGATATGGTTTCTTGTGTGCAGGAGGTCCAAAGTTTGGAAGTGGGAAATGTCAATTTAGTTTCATCCCTTGAGCAAACCCCTGATTTTGAACTCAAACCACTCCCTACTGATTTTAAATATGTGTACCTTAGGGAGGGAGAGAAACTACCAGTGATAATTGCTAATAATCTCTCTGAAATCCAAGATAAATCATTGATAGATCTTTTGAGAGAGAATATCCAAGCAATAGGGTGGATTTTAGGTGATATTCCAGGAATAAACCCAAATATATTCTCAAATAGAATTTTCCTTGAGGGATATTCCAAACCTGTTATGCAACCCCAAAGGAGGTTGAATCCCACTTTAATGGAGGTTGTGAAGAAGGAGATTGAGAAGCTATTGGAACCTAGGATCATCTATCCCATCTTAGATTCACAGTGGCTTAGCCCAATTCATTTAGTTCCAAACAAACTGGCCTAACCACTATGAGGAATGAAAAGAATGAATTAATCCCTGTGAGAATTCAAAATAGCTGGGGAGTGTGCATTGATTTTAGGAAGTTGAATCAGGTTACTCGGAAAGATCATTTCCCCGTTCCCTTCATTGATCATATGTTAGAGAGATTGGATGGGAGAACTCATTATTGTTTTTTGGATGGATTTTCAGGTTATTTCCAGGTACCCATTGCTCCTAAGGATCAAGAGAAGACAACCTTTACATGTCCCTTTGGCACTTTTTCATATAAAAGTATGCCATTTGGATTATGTAATGATCCAGGTACATTTCAGAGGTTCATTGTAAGTATATTTTTTGATCACATTGAATATTTCTTGAAGGTTTTCCTGGATGATTACATGGTTTTTTGGAAACTCTTTTGACCATTTTTTGAAAAATCTGGAATTTTTTTTGAAAACCTGCATTGAAAAGAATCTTGTTTTAAATTATGAAAACTGCCATTTCATGGTTGATAGAGGGATTGTTCTAGGGTATGTCATTTCCAAAAAGGGCATTTAAGTTGATAAGTCAAAAATTGAAGTGATAAATTCTTTGCCTTACCCAACTTGTGCGGAGCATGTTAGATCTTTTTTAGGACATGCAGGATTCTACATGAGGTTTATTAAATATTTTAGTAAGATTTCTCTCCCTCTCTCTATATTTCTTTTAAAAGATTCTGATTTTGATATCAATGGTTTATGTAGGGAATCTTTTAATTAGATGAAGAGGAAATTGATTGAACCATATGTGATGCATCCACCAAATTGGGAAGAACTATTTGAGCTACTTTGTGATGCTTCCAACCAAGTAGTTGGAGCAGTCCTTTCTCACCAAATTGAGGGTAGGACACAAGTCATTTCATATGCTGCAAGAACCTTGGATGAGGATCAATTCAATTACAAAACAATATAAAAGGAGTTTTTAGCAATTGTTTTTGCTTTGGAAAAATTTAGATCATATCTTTTTGGAACTAAAGTCACTGTATTTTCTGATCATACAGCTCTCAGGTACTTGATGAAGAAGACTAAAGATAAACCGAGGATGGTAAGATGGATGTTACTACTACATGAGTTCAACATAAAAATCAAGGACAAAAAGGTATCATAGTTCCAAGTGGCTTATCATGTAAGCCGACTTCCCAACACTACTGAAGCTGAAATTCCAGAAAAAGAACCATTGAATGATCACCTTCCAGGAGAGCAGCTGTACTTGGTTAAAGAAGAAGTGCCTTGTTATACTGACATGATAAATTATCTAGTAACATCTCAGGTCCCATCTCATTTCAATTCTCATAAAATTCACAAACTAAAAGCTGAATCTAGATATTACATTTGGGATGATCCGTTTCTTTGGAATATTTTCAATGAACAAGTGATAAGAATATGTTTTCGTGAGAGTGAAATTGGTTATGTCTATAAGTTTTGTCACACATTATCTTGTGGAGGCCACTTTGGACCTCAAAGGACAGCAAGGAAGGTTTTAGAATCTGGAATTTATTGGCCAACCATTTTTAAAGATTCTCATGAATTTTGAAAAAGGTGTCCAAAATGTCAGTTTTCTAGAAACATTTTAAAGAGACAAAAAATGCCCCAAAAACCACTTAATTTTTGTAAGATTTTTGAATTCTGGGGGATAGATTTTATGGGCCCTTTACCAATTTCATTTGGAAATTCTTATATCTTGCTTGTGGTTGATTATGTTTCCAAATGGGTGGAAGAAAAATCTACCAGGACTCATGATGCTAAAGTTGTTTGTGATTTTGTCAGGACTAACATATTGTGTAGGTTTGGAGTGCCTAGAGTGATCATCAGTGATCAATGGACTCACTTTTGCAATAGGATAATGGAGGCTTTGCTGAAGAAGTATGGTGTGCATCATAAAACATCAACTCCCTATCACCCAAAAAAAAATAGTCAAGATGAAGTGTCCAACAGGGAAATCAAAGGAATTTTAGAGAAGACTGTTAAACCAAACAGGAAGGATTAGAGCCATAAGCTGGAAGAAACATTTTGGGATTATAGGACAGCCTAAAAGACCCCGATTGGAATGAGTTCATATAGGCTGATTTATGGAAAAAGGTGTCACCTACCTGTGGAAATAGAGCATAAGGTGTATTGGGCTGTGAAGTTGATGAATTTGGATATTAAAAGTGCTGGGAAAGACAGAAGGTTGCATTTGTAGGATATCAATAAAATTAGAAGAGAAGCATTTAAAAATTCCAAGATTTACAAAGAGAGAACAAGAGTGGCTCATGAAAAGCTGATCCAATCTAAAGAATTCCATCCTAGAGATGAAGTGTTGTTATTCAACTCAAGACTCAAGATGATTCCAAGTAAACTTAATTCTAGATGGGAGGGTCCATTTATAGTTACTCATGTATATCATTTCGGTTCTGTGAATATTGTGAAGGATGGAGAGCAGGAGCCATTTACTATTAATGGGCACAAGCTGAAGAAACTCCATGGGACCATTCCATCAGATCCACTAGAGGAGATCCCGCTCCTCCAACCTGTCTATCAATAAGAGCCATCAGGTTGTAACTCTCCTTTACACTTGCTTGCTGCTGTGATTCATTCTAAAATCTGCTTACATGTTAAATCCACTTGAATGCATTGAGGACATTGCATCATTTAAGTGTGGGGGAGGGAACCTTCATAGTTTAGGATTTTTATTTGTTATTTGTTTAAAAAAATAGCGTGTTTTCAAATTTTTGTGTTTATTTTTCTGTTTTTGGTGTGTTTTTGAAATTTTTTGAGCAGAAATGATTATCATTTCCATTTTTGAAACCCATGTCATTGAGTGTACTAATTTATTCCATGAAACTGAGCTTAAATGAATACTGAAAATGATTTTTTTCAAGTTTAATTGTTTGGGAATTTTATGAAAATTACTCAGATTTTTGAATCCCATTCCACATTTCACTGTCTTTATCTTTGAAATCACTTTCCTGTGAGGCTTCTGAACCATTTTTTTCATATTCTTTTCATTCACCTCACTTCTTGAGAGAACCAAACTGTGCTTGTCTTAACCATAATTTGATTTATTCCTTTCAAAACTTGAGGGTTTGGGGTACATGTGTTTTAAATGATTGAGGAATTTCTTTGGTTTGATAGCCCTCTTTTCAAGATAATCCCTTTCATTCTGGCCTGCCTTGTAAATTTAATCCCTGTAGCCCTTAGAAGCCCGGAACAGCCTGTTTGGTTAGCCACATTACATGACAATTTTCCCTATCCAACCTGCTCTTGAAGTAAAATTACATGATCTAGTTGAACTTAAGTGTGGGGGAAGCTGTCTTGTGTTGTGAAAACTCATTTGGTGAAACTTTGGGTAGAAATGCAAATGCTTACGAGATGTGTGTGTTGATGAAAAATCATTCTATTGAAAGATGTTCCTTTTCTGGAGCTTTCTAGAAAAATCATGTTTGAGAAGATTGAATTTTTTTCTATTCGAATGCTGGGATGTTTGAAAATTTCTAGATATTTCATGTTGATGAAGCTGAATTTCTACTAAGGGGAGTGGGGAGGATACCATACTTAAGTGAAAATTAGAATTGTGCAATTTTGCTTCAAAAAGAGTCAAGCCCTCCTCATTCGGCCTCAGAATATTTCACATAAAAATCCTACTAACCGAAAGCCATAGAACAACCCTAAAAATTCATCATGATAAACATATGTCCTTGACTCACATCGGGTAAAGAAGTAGGAGTTTTTCAAACCTATGGTTACCCTTGCATTGGTTTGGATGAGAAAAACTCTGTTGAAAATTGATATTTGTGAGATGAGAGAAAATTCATGTGACGTAGGTGTCTTGTGTGCATGGGAGGATTAATGAAGAGGAAAAATATTGAATGATCTAATATGAGAACATGTAATAATGGTTTTCAATGAGGTATGATATCTTTTATTTCTTGGTGTGGAATTGGTGGATCTTAATGGCATGTGTTTTGAATTTGGTTTGATTTGATTTTGATTTTGACTTGTCTGGGAGTCCAAGTTCTAAGTGTGGGGGAATTGATAGAGATAATATTTTCATTATTTTTCATATGTGTTTTAATGATTTATACCCTTCCAATTAATCAATTTGAACTGATTTGTATCATTTTAGTGTCTTCGTGAATTATGGGCTTAATTGTGAAAATTGGTTAATTCTGGAAATTTATCAGTTTTGTGGAGCTTCTGTATTTCTGGAATATCTTTGACATTTTTTATCCAAATTTTGTGATTATGTTTTTTAGGCTTTTTATGCTTTTCATATTCAACTTTCTATTTTGGACCTGGGTCTAATTCGGTACACTATGGCCTAGACAAATTCAGCAACTGGAAAAAGTTTTATATCTGACAGAATGGACCCTACCATAATTAGTGAGGAATATCTTGGCTACACATTTCCAAATTAAGTGATTCCAGCTGGAGAAGAAAGAGGACTCCGAGACTCATGATTATGTTTTTTTTAGGAAGAAATTAAGTCATTAAGACATCCATTTAAGGTGGATAATTAGAGGGAGTTGAAGAGTCACCTCGGGCAGAAAATGACGTGAGTGGTAATGTGAGCATAACTTTTGTGACACTTGTCCACATTCACTGATCTTTTGAAGAAGCATTAATAAGACATAGGGGGACAACATTTATTAATACACCATTCTTATATGCGGCCATTTAATATTCCAACCGAACTCAAACATTCGGTGGAGTAATTTTGGAGGGAATTTTTTTACTCCAAAAGCCTATAAATAAGAGTGTTCACTTCCATTAAAATGAGTTGAATAAGGTGAAGGAGGGGATGTACTGGAGGATTGACTTCTTTAAGTTCTTTCTATTTTCTATTTTTACTTTTCTTGGTTCATTATGCTCTCTTCTTTCCCTTTCAACTCTAATACCCTTCACATGGAGGGGTAAAACCTTTGAGTGATCGGGGATGGGGAGTTTTTCTTTTGTAATGTCGGAGTTTTGTGCTTAAATGTAAAACCCTAATTTTCTTTTTAATGACTTCTATTATCATTTTCTACTAATTATCTTAATGTGATCATGTTTTGGGTTTGGTGTATTCATTTTTAATAGCTTTGGTTAAGGACATTTAATCTCCCTCCGCCTAGTGCAATTTGTCTCGATCGAGCATATTGTGTTAGGTGGTGAGTGTCCATCGATCGTTGGCATGTGTGTGGAACTATTAAAATTTTTCTAGAGTTATAAGGATCAACAATTCCCGATTGGGACTTGCCTTAGTTGTTTAGGAATTGTTTATGAACTTCCATGCACATAAGAGTGAGTTCCATTTCTTTCTTCAACCAAAGGTTATTGATAACTCGAGAGAGGAGTCTCTCATTTTTCATTCAAAAGGAAGAGAGGAAAGATGATATTTGTGAAAATGATGTCATTAAAAAAGGTGATCTTACCTTGACCCTATCACTCTCTTCATCCATTAGTGTTCAGAATTTCTTTTGAATTACTTTCTTTATTATTCAATTTAAACATTTTTAAAAACAATGTCTTCTTCTTTCATTAATTTAAGTGACAAACATAATTGTTGTGCACTCCTCACTAGAGACAACTTAGGTTAACCACTTTACTACATTTTAACTTAGGTTTTATTTGTTTTTGTCATACCCCACGATAGTCATGTGTCATCTATTCTTTGCAATCTGTCTTTCTCCAGGATGATAGCCCAAACCAGTAGTATAATTTGGTGCCACTTGTTTTTCTAGAATTTGTGTAAGTATGTCCTTTTGATTTTTAAAATTTTCCAAATATTTCTTGAGTTTCTCATTATAAAATTTCAGTTCAGTATTCTATTTGAGTAGTTGAGCATTATTTTACCTTTCTACTTCTAGTGCAGATTTGACAGTGCTAGTTAATGCATACTGATTCTTTACTGACTTGTACTTATCTTTCAGCTCATTGCAGGTATCCTCTAGCATGTTACAATATTCAAATAATTATTCACTAGACATGTTTTCAGAATCAGAATCATCTTCAAAATATTAAGAGTTTGAAGCAGGAGTACCCAATGTTACCTCAGATGTGTTTTTCATGAAACACATATTAGATTTTTGAGATTTTTCATCCTGAGTGGAATCATAATCACATGAACTATCTTCTGAAACACTCCAGGTTGCTTTCATAGCTTTCTTGTATTTTCTATCCTTATATTCATATTTCCTCTTGAACTTTAATTTAGGACAATCAGCTTTCACATGTCCTTTTCTCTTGCATCCCTAGCAGACTATGTCAGCACCCTTGTCAGTCCTTTTACAATCTTTCTTCCAATGGAATTTGTTGTCATATTTTCCCTTGTAATTTGATTTTCTGAAAATTTTCTTCTTCCTATAAAACTTCTTAAATCATATGGATATCTGAGCCATTTCAGCATCGCTGTCTGATGCACTTTCCTCACAGCTTGAGCTATCACTTTCACTTTGAAGTTTCCCTTTGTCCTTAAGTTTATAAGTAGAAGTCTTGAAAGCTACAAATTCTTCCTTGGTTCATCATCTTCTTCATTTTTTACTTTCAGTTCTTTTTCACACATCATTAGCTTACCAATAAGTTCCTTGACAGGCAGGGCACCAATTTCATAAGATTCTCTAATTGAAACTGATGTGCCTCTCCATCTTTCTGGCAAGTATCTGAGTATTTTCATAATCTGCTCCTTTGATGGAACAACCTTTCCAAGTGATCTAATTGTATTAACTATCTCATTGAACCTGAGATACATGTCAGAGATAGGTTCATCAGGTTTCATTTTAAAATTATCATACTTAATGGTGTATGTGTGTAGTCTCATTTCTTTAACATTGGTTGTTCCCTCATGAGAAACACCCAAAGAATCCCAAATTTCATAAGCAGTTTTACAAGCAGATATTTGATTAAATTCCTCATCACCAAAAGCACAATATAGGGCATTCATTACTTTGAAATTATTATTGTAAGCAGCTTTAGTAGGTTCATCCCAAGTAGTTATTTCAGTTTCTGGAATCTTATACTGAGTCTCTATGGCAGTCCAAATGTCACATCCCATAATTTTTAAATGAATTTTCATTTTCAGTTTCCATTGGGCATAATTAACACCATTAAAGAAGGGTGGCCTGTTAGTAGCTACACCTTCTAATCTGTTATCCATAATACCTATGTTTTAGAAAGATATATAAAGATGTAAAAATTTAGAATTAATAGAAATTTTGAGATCTTTAAGACACAACTAAACTCAAAGTTGAAACATTTTCACAAATAGAGTAGTTTTGAAAACTGAAACTCTGATACCAAATATTGGTCGGAGTGGATACTCAAGAGGGGGGGGGGGTGAATTGAGTTCCAATTAAAAATTTATGTTTAACAGATTTGTATTAAAATACCCTAATTCATAAAACAAGTTAAACTGTAGTGAATTTATAAAGATTATAAATGTTCAATTAGTTTCTCCAAGATTGATTTCTTCTTAGTTAACTTAATCTGAAGATTAAGTTAGCTTTTTAAACTAACTTACTATTCACAATGAGTACAAAAACTTTATAGTTCAACTATCAGAGTTAATCTAAAACAAATTTATATTTAAAGTACTTAGCAGCAGAATATTAAAAATAGTTTTAACAAAGGTAAAAAGCACAGAAGTTTAAAACAAGAGGTTCAGTCTCAAGCTGAGACTTTGTACTCTCAAACAGTTTGTATAAACTATGATCCACACCCTAGATCGAGGGTTTTACAACAGTACTCAGACTGTTCAGGTCCTCAGACCTCTACCATAGTTCTACGTGGGAAAAATAAACAACAGCACAGAGGATGTCCAGGTCACACATGACCTATTCAACAATTCACAGTGGGATACAATAAGGAGTAAAGAGTTTGGTGTGAGGATTTAGTATCCTCCAGTTCAGCCCAGGAGTCAGTGTGTGTCTAGATAGAAAAGTTCTCACCCACTTCTCGAAATGATAAATAAAGGTTCACAACAGAGAAAATAAATGGATAATGAGTTTAGAATGCTCTGAGTGATTTCATATGTGATCTAGACTCTTTTGGGAGTGGAAGATGGTATTTGAGTCCTTTCTGATGAGGATGACACAAAACAGAGTGTCGTTGTTCTTCTCAGCTGCAGTTATTCAGCCTTGTGCATATGATGTTCAGTGGGAACAACAACTTGGCTTCAGTGTTTGTTCTAGGTGAATGATCTTCTTGAATCTCTCTGGTTTTCACACGTGTTCTTCGGGTTCTTCTTTTGTTTCGTTGTGCTTCATACACACGTACGCCCTCGTCTTCTTATGTGTCACTGTTTGTGTATTTTTGTGTGTCACTAATTTTGTCTGCAGATCGATCTTCCTTTTTATTCCTTGAGATCTGATAAAAGGAATGATTACTTTTTTAAAGGTACGAGGTACGGTTCCCTGACATCCAATAACAAACATTAATTAATATCAGGTGCATTAAATTTAGAAAATATTACTGTTGGAATTAAATAAGGGTTAATATAAATATAAACAGTTTTCATGACTGTAGGTGAGTCATGAGATCGGTATGTCATTTGAATTTCCATCAGTATCAGTATGTCATGTGATTAGCATCGGCTTTCGTAGGTCATTTGATCGGCATCAGCATCAGTAGGTCATTTGATCAGCATCATCTTCGGTAGGTCATTTGATTAGCATCGTTTTTAGTAGGTCATTTGATCAGCATTGGTTTTGGTAGGTCATTTGATCAGTATCGGTTTCGGTAGGTCATTTTATCAGCATCGGTTTCGGTATGTCATGTGATCAGCATCGGTATCAGTAGGTCATTTGATCAGCATCGGTTTCGGTATGTCATTTGATCAACATCAGTTTCAGTAGGTCATGCAATCAACATCGGTATCATTAGGTCATTTGATCAGCATCGGTTTCGGTAGGTCATTTGATCAACATCAGTTTCGGTAGGTCATTTCATCAGCATCAGTTTTAGTAGTTCATTTGATCAGCATTGGTTTCAGTAGGTCATTTGATCAGCATCGGTTTCGGTAGGTCATTTGATCAGCATCGGTTTCAGTAGGACATGATCAGCAATAGTTTTGGTAGGTCATTTGATCAGCATCTGCTTCGGTCATTCATGTGATCAGCATTGGTATCCGTACGACTGTTCTCATTGGTACGACCGTTCTCATCGGTGCGACCGTTCTCATCGGTGCGACCGTTGTCATCGGTGCGACCGTTGTCATCGGTGCGACCGTTGTCATCGGTGCGACCGTTGTCATCAGTGCGACCGTTGTCATCGGTGCGACCGTTGTCATCGGTGCTACCATTGTCATCGGTGCGACCGTTGTCATCAGTGCGACCGTCGTCATCGGTGTCTTATTCCTTTAACTATCAGTGACTCAAGAAATTAACTAATGGTGAGTCAAAAATAAGAAATTCTCATAATGAGTCTTTTTAATCCAGAATACTTCCATGTAAATAGTAGACCATAAATAATAATATATAATCATATGTGGACATGATTAGACATATATAAACACATTTATAACAAATTGAATAAATGACTAAATTTACATATATAAAACAATGATTTATGATTATTTTAATAACTATCGCACAGAGAGTTCAACAATTCTCTTGTTAATACTGATGATATTTATCTTAGAGACCTTAAATATATCTTCGTATGGTATCTTGAGGGTGTAAAAGGTTATAAACATTGGGTTGATAAACCCACTTCCAAAAAAGAATCATAAGTAGGGATGTGGTGTCTATGAGTCATGTTCTCCCAAATCTAAGTCTTTCACTCATGAGAGTAGTGATATATCCTTAATGAGGCTAAAGAAATCGATCCTATAGCTCATTTTGAGGCTTCTATCTATCTCACTCCACCTGATCCACTGCCTATCACCTAGGTCGATTCTATCTCCAGACATGGTTTAGATTTAGAAATAGAATCTCCTTCTAATAGTAGAGACTGTCAATTTACTAGAGATAGAGTTAGGATAGTGCCCAGACCATCTAATCGATTAATGAAATATTATAAGGATTCTTATGACTTTCACGTATCCTTGGATCTAGTTGATAATGATCCTTATAACTTTAAGAAATCCCTTAATGACAAAGACTTTAAATAATGGTTCTTTTCCATGGATAAAGAAATGCATTTATTAAGAAAAAAATTATACTCGGTTTATTTTGAATAAATCACCCAATGCTAAAGTAATTGGATCAAAGTGGATTTATAAAAGGAAAGAAGACAACGCTACTAAATATAAGATTAAATTCAATTCAAGACTAGTTGCTAAGGAATTATTTCAAATATAAGGAATATATTTTTCTAAAATATTTTCCCCATTTCTTAATTATTCATCAATTAGGTTGTTACTTTCTTTTGTAACCTATAGTGATCTACACATTGAAAAACTTGATATAAAAATTGCCTTCCTTCATGGTGATTTAAATGAGAAACTTTATATGAAGCCTCCTAATGGTTACTATAAAGAATTCAAATCAAGTCAAGTTTTAATTTTGAATAAATCATTATATAGTTTAAAACAAGAATCAAGTTAATTATATAATAAATTTGACTCTTTTATGATTGATAACTGATTTAAAAGGATCCAATATAATGACTGTGTATATTTTAAATCAATTAAAAACTACATGATTTATTTTCTGATGTATGTTGATGATATTTTCATTATTTACAAAAAAATGAGTATAGTTACTACTGTAAAATATTTATTAAAATTCATATTTGAAATGAAAGACTTAAGTACATGTAAGAAAATTTAAGGTGTTTAAATAATTAAGGACATGCATAATAAACTACTTTATTTATAACAACATGCCTATATTGTAAAGATTATCAAGTGATATTTGTTTGAATCTATAAAACTAGTTAGTATAACTCTTACATATAATTTTACATTATATTTGACACAATCACCTACTACTGCTATTGATATTCATTTTATGTCTAAAATATCTTATGCTAATATAGTGGGTATCATCATGTATTCCATGATTTTATCTAAGAATAACTTTTCCTTTGCAATATTAACCCATAGAAAGTTTATGGATACTTTAGGGAATCCACATTATAATGACCTAAAATGGATTATTTGGTATTTTTCCTATAGCTCTAATTTGTCTTTGTGTTATGATATAAGTGTGGATACTTCTGGATCAATAGTTGGTTATGTAGATGCCAACTATGTTGGTAATATTGATACTAGAAAACACTTGACTGGTTATGTTTTCACGGCTTATGGAGGCCCTATTTCCTTGAAGTGTAACATATAATCCTTGGTTTTCATTTTAACCATGGAATCAGAGTATATATCCTTAACCGAGGCTGTTAAGAAAGTCTTATAACTAAAAGGTTTGTCTGCTGAACTTATCGTTTACAATTATGCTTTAATGTTTATTTAGACAGTCAATATGCCTTGAATTTATCCAAAAATTTAGTATTCCATGGTAAATATAAACACATAGATATTATAATACATTTTATTAGAGATATTGTAAAATCTGGAACCATGTATGTCAATAAGGTACATAATGATGATAACTCGTCTGATAGTTTGAATAAAGCCACAATATTATATAGATTCAATTATTATTTAGATAGGTTGAATTTGGTTCCAATTTTATAAATATAGGTGTAATAAAATTTCCAATTTCAATTGAAAATTGTGGATATTTCTAAAAATAGGATTTCTTTTTCTTTCATACTGAAATTTCCTTTTATTAATTCGGTCATTCTAATTAGTTATTCACATGCATGAAAAATTATACAATTTTCGTTTTATTTTGCTAAAATTATTTTTCTAGTTTTATTATTTATTAAACCACTATTTTTACATGGTCTTATGAGGGCCTTGGAATTCAGCCAGACTATTCCTTGGGACTATATGCACAACCCATGTTCCCTTTGCATTGTTACTATAGAAATCCATGCCACATGGATTCCTGTATGTTGATCATCTTTTCTTGTCATGTGATCCTCTTCTTCCACTAGTTTATCCACACTGATTTATATCATTCTATTTTTTATTTCAATGTGTAATAATGGTGCTTGATGTATGGGAATGTGTTTTTAGGATAGGGGGTGTTAGGGGAATTGATGAACCCTTCACCCCATCCATTCCACTTGTAATCACATCATTCTCATCACTTTAGGTTTGTTCTAACCTTTTGATTTAGAACCCTTTCTCCCAACATGTTCATATTATTCTATGATCCAACTGGGTGCATGTTGGCCTCCTAAGAACATTGTTGGTTTTCTATTCCTAGTGAAGTTTTTCACAACTTCCTTACTCTGAAGAAGTGTGGCTTTAGTCCTTGATCCGTATACCCCAGAGACCTTCTAGGTGAGAATTATTATTCCAGTAAGCATAGATACATTCATTGACTTCTAACAACTTGAATAGAATAGGATAGTTTGACCCATGTGTCTAGATTTTTATGTCTTTCAACTTTTCTTCTTAGTTTTTTTAGATTTAGTATTTCAAATCTTCCTTCTTTATCTCTATTTCATTTATCCTATGTGTTGTAATCTTATTCTTTGAGCATTAATAAAATTCGTGATGTTGGGTGGTGTTATTGTTGTGCATGTAGGTCCAAACTAGATCAAAGAACATAGTGAATTGTGTTATTTTATATCTTTCTTACTTCTTACATATTTTATGTTAAATTTCTATTCTATTTTAATTCTATGTGCAAAAACCCATTTTGGTCCTTTAGAGTTCGTGTGTTCTATTCCGGTCTGCGCACCCTTACCCCTTACAATCACCTTTATTATACCCTACACTATAAGTCTCTCACGGTAATTTAACCTTTTCATTTACATCCATTTCTTTGATACAATACTACTTGTTTCCTTATGCTACGAATCATGTTTATCGCTTCATGATGCAATGGACTATTCATGAAATTCTTCTTTATTTGCACTGTGATTTGGACATTGTCCTCTTGTATTACAAGCATTCATATTCATAGTCTATTTTTTATATAAAAATTTCATTCTTATTTTTTATTTTAGGATATAATTATGATGGACCTACATTCATAGGGGAAAGCTATACATGATATCATAGGGGTTCTGAGATGTATTCCAATCCATCATAGAATCATTCCTGTGATGAAATATGTCATTTCACAAGGGTATGTTCCCTTTATTTAGGTTTGTTTGTTCTCATATTTATGCATATTCTCTTGAAATTGAAAAAATCTATTCATGAATATTACATACAACATGAATATAGTCAGTCATACGAACGCCTTCTTCCTAGATATATTCTAGGAACACCATGGGTTACAAGATTACTTCTTCAAAATCTACATGAACCCTAGATTTTTTGAAGATGGTGGGAGGTTTATGACTCTACCTCTCTATGATTTCATGACTTCACATCATGGATATTCTAATCCCACTCATGTGACCCTCATCATCCACTTATTTAGCCATACTGGTTTATGTTGTTCTATTTCTGTTTGGTGTGGACTCATGGTGCTCGATGGTTGGGTGTGCATTTTCAAGGAGTAGTGGGTGTTAGGGGAATTTATGACCACTGAACCCCAACCATCATATTGGTAATCACATCATTATCTTAACGTTGGGTTTGGTGTCACCACTTTCTCTAGAAACCTTGCTCCCAACATGTTTTCCTTCTTCAACGATCCAACTAGGTGCTTGATGGCCTCCCAAGAACACTGATGGTGTGTTGTTTATAGTGGAGGTTTTTATACCATTCTGACTCCAAATAATTTTAGTCATAGTTATTGATCCATGAACCCTAGAGCCATTCTAAGTGAGACTTATTATTTTATATATCATAAATATAAGCATCAACTTCCAACAACTTAAAGATAATAGGATAAACAAACCCTTACATCCGACATTGTAAGTTTATTAACCCTACTTCTCAGTTTTTTGTAGCTTTAGTATGTAAAATATTCTTTATCTATATATATTCTATTAGCCTATATGTTGTAATTTTCTTCTTTGAGCATTAATAAAATGGGATGAGACTAGGTTGTGTTATTTCCATGCATGTTGGTCCAAACTAGACAGAAGCATGTAAATACTTATGTCCTTTTACTGATTTCTTATTTATTTCATCTTGTATATTCAATTTCTATTATATTCTAGTTCTTTACATAAAATCCTCAGTTCATTACTTTAGGTTTCATGTGTTATATTTCATCCAGTTCACCCTTACACCCCCAAAAAGTGATATCATACCCTCACTGGTTCTCCTTTGATGCCAAATTGTGTTTCTTGAATATATTTCTAGTTTATATTTTAATTTCAAAACATTTATCTCTCATCAATTAACCCATTATATATACTATTTGTGATTAAATAAAATGTAACTTCTTCAATTCACTTGTATTTCAAATCTAGTTGGATAATAATTTTTTACCCATTGAGATCAGTCAGTTTTTGGGGGTGTATGATTAACATTTTCCATAAGAACTAAAAATCAACTCATTTGGGTAAACCTATCAAAAGCTAGGTTTGAAATCCAGAAGTTAAATAGTGACAATGACTTTAATCATGGGTGAATTAAGATGAGAGATCTACTAGTCTAGAAAGTATTAATTGATTCCCTCCTTAGGCTTAAGAAGCCTATTGTAATATTAAATGAAACTGGACATAATACTACTGAATATCAAGATGCCCCCTGATGTTTTAGTTAAATCCCATAGTTCTCTACTTCTTTCTTTTGGAGATAAAGTTCTTGGGGATTTTTACTATGAATATAATGGTTTTGGAATATAGATTAAACTTTAAATGTTATATATGAAAACTTATTCAGTTGGTAGGATTTATAAAAAACATTGAATTCTCACATTTAAAATGAAACCAAGTAGTTCAATTAAGGTCCATTTAGATGAATTTAACAAATTCATGTTAAATTTAGCCAACATAAATGTAACTATTGATGATGAAGATCAAGAAATTATCCCTCTAATTTCTTTATATAATACCCACAACACCTTAGTAGAAACCATGATGTATGGTCGTGACTCATTAACCCTTTAAGAGGTTTAGTTTTCCCTTATCCCCAAAGAATTACATTCAAAACCAAGAATAAAAGGTGAGGTAGAGTTCCTGTTTACCATGGGTAGTCCATAGTGTAAAGATAAAATAAAAGAGTTTACTATAGATAAAAGGAATAATAATAAGAAATTGAAACCTAGGTTTGAATATAGGGAAAGAAAAGTTGTTTTCTTCCATTATGGTTATCCTAAGCACACATTATAAGTCTGATTGTAAGAAGCTAAAATAAGAACATGAAAACCAACATACCACTAACAAATCCCTTCTAGTGGACTCTAGATATGGCATAGCTATGGTTTCAAATGTGTTCAACCATGATGTCAATCATGAGTGGGTCCTTGACTTAGGAAGCTCATTTTGTATGTGTCCTTTTAGAGATTCATTCCTTGAACTTATAAATAGAGTAGAAGGATATATCTTCTTAGGGAATAATAAGAGGTGTAAGGTAGAGGGGAGATGTTATGTTTTAGTATAACTCGATGAACAATCCATCATCCCATTGCTTGATGTTAGGTGGGTTCCCAAACTCCATATAAACCTGATTTCCTATAAGATTCTAGACAAAATTGTTTTCAATTTTGGGTTTGAAATAGGTTGTCTAAAAATATCCAAAAGATATAGAACTATCATAGGGGTTATATAATTAATGGGTTGTATATTTTGACTGGAAATACCTATTCAAGATAGTTGGGAAGTGTCTATAATGCTAATAATAATAATACTCCCCTATGGTATAAGAGATTGGGGCATGTGAACTCCAAGGGCCAAGAAGAACTCAACAAGAAAGGGATATTGAGTTACATCACACCAAGAAAACTTCTATTTTATAAAGATTGTGTAATGGGATAGGCCATGAGAGTCACCTTTAATAGGTCCAACTTTAAAGCTTCCAAACCCTTATAATACATACATTCTAACCTTTGAGGATCAACTAGGACTACCGCCCATGGTGGATGCTCTTATTTTTTCACTTTTATAGATCAATTCTCAATAAATATCTGGATATATATCCTAAAAATTAAATCTGATATTTTTTAGACCTTTAAAACCTAGAAGGTTTTATTTTAAAATCTAGTTGGGAGGGAAAATAAAAACCACAAGAACATATAATGTCTTAGAGTACCTGTCCATTTAATTTATTCAATTATCTGAATCTAAGTGTATTAATTGACATTGAACTATTAGGAAAACCCCCCAAAAAATGGGTTTTTAGAAAGAATAAATTGAACTATTTTAGAAATAGTCTTATGCGTGCTGGCATGCTCAGGGCTCCCTAAATCCTTTTGGGATGAGGCTACCAGTATGGAAGTCTACCTTATAAATAGGCACCCTTATTCTTCCATTCAATTTAAAACCCCATAATAATTATGGAATGGTAAGCAACCTTCATATATCTACTTAATAGTCTTCTACTGTAATGATTATACTCTTGTTAAGAATGATAATCTTGAACCAAGATCCCTTAAATATAGCTTTCTAGGGTATCTCGAGGGTGTAAAATGTAATAAACTTTGGTTTGATAAACCTGGTTATCAAAAATACATCATAAGTAGGGATGTGGTATTCCATGAGTCATGTTCTCCCAAATCCATGTATTTCAAACCTAATAGTAGTGATATAGCCTTAGAACAGGCTGAAGAAACCAAGCCTCTAGCTCATTTTAAGGTTTTTGACTAGCCCAATCCACTTGATCCACAATCTATCAACCAGGACAATTCCATCTTTAGCTCTGGTTCAAATTTTGAAACATACCCTCCTGAAAATAATATAGACTATCAATTGACCTGATATTGAGTTAGGAGAGCGTCCATTCCTCCTAGTCAATTCTTCCTATATGATTTGGATTCTTATTATTTTTATGTTTCCCATGATCGAGTTGATAATGATCCTCATACCTACAAGAAATCCCATAATGAAAAGGACTCTAAAAAGTGGGTTTTTCCATGGATGAAGAAATGCATTCCTTAAGAAAAAATCACACTTGGTCTATTGTGAATAAACCACCCAATTCTAAATTAATTGGTTCTAAGTATATTTAAAAAATTAAAGAGGAAAATACTACTAGAATTAAGATTAAATTGATAGTAAAACTCATTTCCAGGGGATTCCTACAAAGATAAGGAATATTCTATTCTGATTTCCCCCCATTTGTTAAGAATTATTCAATTAGGTTGTTACTTACTTTTCTAACCTATAGTGATATACACATTAAACAACTTGATGTAAAAAATTCATTCCTTCATAGAGAGTTAAATGAGATACTGTACATGAATACTTTTGATGGTTATTATAAAGAATTAAAATCAAGTCAAGTTTTCCTTTTGAATAAATAATTATATGGTTTAAAAAAAGACATAAGGAAATGGAAATAGAAATTTGACTCTTATGCTTGATACCCAATTTACTTGGAGAAAATATGATTCTTGTGTTTATTTTAAATCAATTAAAAACTGTATGCTTTTTTTGGGTTGGTCTGGTCTTGGGATGGGATCCTTGGCCACTCCACTTTTTCTTTATTTTGTGATGGTTCTACATTTCCTTTAAAATGGATTCTTCAAAATTAAAAAAAAGTTGATTGGTGTATGTTGATGATATGATAATTTTTTGAAAAAGCATGAATCTTATTATAGCTATAATATCTCAATTAAAAGGAATATTTGAAATGAAAGATGTAGGTTCATTTAAGAAAATTCTCGGTGTTGAAATAATTAGGTACAAGACTAATAAACTACTTTGTTTATCACAACATGATAATATTTTAAATATTCTCAAGAGATAAATGTTTTAAACTCTCAAACATTTTAGTGAAACTCTTGTAAAATAATTTAAATCATCTTTTAAATAAGAGCCTACTATTTTTGATGATATTAATTTTATGTCTAAAATACCTTATGATAATATAGTGGGCAACATAATGTATTCCATGATTTTCACTAGGCTTGACATCACCAATATACACCTTTAGTATGCATATGACCACTCTAGGAAATCCGCATTGGCATGACCTTAAATGTATTCTTTAGTATTTTTCTTGTTGCTCTAATTTTTATTTTTTGTTATGGTAAATGTGTGAATACTTCTAAATTAATAATTGTATAGGTAGATGATGACTATGAAGGGAATATTGATACTAGAAAATGATTGACTGGTTATGTTTTCACTACTTTTGGAGGAACTATTTCCTGGAAGTGTAACATGATGTTTGTGGTTTCCCTTTCAACAATGAAATCAGAATATATATATCCTTAACTATGGCTATTAAGGAATCCATATGGATGAAAGGTTTTTCTGGTGAAATTAACCTTTACAATTCTGCTATTAATGTTTATTCTGATAGTCATTATTCCTTAACGTTATCCAAAAAATTTAGTATTCCAATGTAAATACAAATAAATAGAAATTATACTAAATTTTAGTAGAGATATAGTAGAATATGGAACTATGTGTGTCGATAAGATACATACTGACGATAAACTGAATGATAGTTTTACTAAAGTTGTCGTATTTTATAAATTCAATTATTATTTAGATATGATGAATTTGGTTCTAATTATATAACTATAAGTAAAATAAAATCACCAATTTTATTTGAAAACAATGAATATTTGTGAAAATAGGATTTCATTTGTTTTCATATTGAAAATTTCTTTTATTAATTTTTTCATTTTAATCATTTATTCACATGCCTAAAAAATTATGCAATTTTAGTTTTATTTTGATCAAATTATTTTGATGGATTTATTATTTGATGGGCGACTATTGTTCTACATGGGCCTTTGACCTCAGTCCTTAGCCTTCATCCGAACCATTCCTTGGTACTTTATGTGAAACCCATGTTCCTTTAGTATTTCCACTATGGAAATACATGACACATTGATTCCTGGTCATTGATCATATTGGTTTCCCATGCGATCATCACTTTCCACTTATTTAGACACACTAATTTGTGTCATTCTGTTTCTATTCGATGTGGAATCATGTAGTTCGATGGATGGGTGTGAATTTTTGAGGAGAAGTGTGTGTTAGGTTAATTGATGACTTATACACCCATCCATTTGGCTGGTACTTGCATCATTTTCATGACTTTGGGTTTGTTATCATCTCTTGCTCTAGAACCCTTTCTCCCAGTGTGTTAGTCTTCTTCGATGATCCAACTAGGTGTCTTCTAGCCTCCCAAGCACAATGTTGGTGTGCTATTCCTGGTGGTGGTTTTGACAACATCATTCCTCTAAATAAGTGTGGTTGTAGCTCTTGATATGTGAACCCCAGATCCCTTACAAGAGAGACTTATTCTTGCAGTGAGCATAAAGATCTTCAACGACTTCCAAAAGCTTGAAGAGAATAGGATATCCAGACACATGCATTTGGTGTTGTAAGTCTCTCAACTATATTTCTTGGTTTTTATAGCTTTAGTCTTTTAATTATTCCGTCACTGTCTCTATTTCATGTATCTTTTATTGTGTAATCTTCTTCTTTGAGAATTAATAGAATGCGCGAGACTGGGTGGTGTTCTTTCCTTGCTTGTAGGTCCAAATTGGATTAAAGCTTGTAAATACTTGTGTTCTTTTACTCGTTTTTGTTAATTTTCCATGACATGATATGTTGTGTTTCAATGAAATCAATTATTTTATTACAAAAATCATTTACTACATGTTTTTCATGGGCTGCATGGGACTTTTTTTGTTCAGAATTTTAATTTCCAAATTTTATACAATTTCGATATATTTTCTTTTCCCGGTTTTCCATACTATCAGAGAAAAGAACCTAGACCATTGATCACACTTGATCCAACAGTTGTGCGATCTCCTGAATGTGTTTCTTTGCTTCTGGCTCGATCCATGTCCTCACCACACTTCCAATGGGATGCCTCTTCATGTACCTACCAGCTGTTCTAATCATGGTTACTCGAAATGCATGTTTCATCTGGGCCATCCACACGACGTTCATCTTTGGTACTCTGCAGTCACCACCTAATGCTTCTTGAAATTCCATTAGTCTACCCATGGGGTTTATTAGATTCCCTCCATATTCCTATCATTTTTGAATTCATCTAGCTGGTGTTCCGAGAGAGTTGAGAGGTGGAAACCCCTTGGTTTTCAGGATATCTCAAGAGAAATATAGAGAGTTTTGGTACCAGTTCTTACTTCATATTCCCTCATGATCAGAGTTCCATTCTTCTAAAACTAGAAATATTTCCTGGTGGAGACTCAATGGATATGTCAGCTGGGAACTAAATATGTATAGCCCCCACATGAGGCATGGTTACTATGGACTTACATCTTCAATTGTAGCTAGTTTTTAGTATAGAAATATGATTCTATAAGTGATTTTCTTTTCATTTTCACTACTGTATCCTTTATACTGGGTGCATACGTGGGTTCATCCATGAGTGGGTGGTGATAACTCTATATGATAGATTTCATCACCACCACCTAGTTTTTCAAATCCATCATCTTCATATATCTTCTCTGGTTCCTTTAATTTCTTACATCGAGTCTATAATTTAATTTATTTATTCTCTAATAATAATCTTGCTTGGGTGGTGTTCTCGTCATTCACATTAGATCACATCATTTTGAAGCATGTTATACATTGGTGTTGTTTCCTATTTTTATTTTCTATTCCAATATGATAACTCACCTTGTTAATCTATTCACATTTTTTTAATAAAATGATTTTTATAAATCACTCTATAACCATATAAAATGCCTTATTGGATCTTGGCCATTATTTAGGACAAATGCTTCAAAACTTCCACTAAAAGTTGGTATCATAACCTTTATAAAGCATTTAAAATGTTTTTTAAAAAGTTTGACATAGAAAAAACTGATAGGGAAAATGATTTTAATCTATGGATAATTAAAATGAATGATTTTATTGGAAAAATGAGTTTATTGATGCTCTCAGTGGTTCCAAGAAAAGATGTTACACCACTCTATCCCCATATGGATAAGCTGATACTACTTACGTTGATATTTTTGATGATGTTCTTAGGAAATCCCATAGCCTTATTTTTCTATCTTTAGGTGATAATGTTCTTAGGGAAGTAGATTACAAGTCTTCCGCTACCAGTATCGAGTCCATGTTGTAAGCCCTATACATGACTAAATATTTAGTTTTAAGGTTATATAAAATTTTAAGACTTTATACTTTTAAAATGCACCTTGGAATTGTAGTCATGAAACATCTTGATGATTTTAATAGAATTATATTAGAAAAATCATATATAGATGT
Source organism: Viscum album (assembly GCA_963277665.1). Classification (NCBI taxonomy): domain Eukaryota; kingdom Viridiplantae; phylum Streptophyta; class Magnoliopsida; order Santalales; family Viscaceae; genus Viscum; species Viscum album. The sequence continues at coordinate 347,603,552 of OY728158.1, read as the reverse complement.
CGAAATATGGGATGAGGATCAAGAAATAACACTTTTAACTTCATTGTATGAGTCTTACACTTCTATTAAAGAATCATTGATGTTTATCAAGGATTCTTTGTCTCTTAAATAGGTTAAGTTTTCTCTGTCATCCAAATAAATTCAAAATAAATTCACTATTAAGAATGAGGCTGAAGGTTTAAACATTAGTGTAGAAATGAACATAGAGATAAGAGTCAAGTTATGAGTCATTCTTGAAAAAAGAGGTCTAACTCCATGAATAGAGAATCTAAGAATAATGTGTTTAAATGTTTTCATTATAAAAAACCTAGACATATGAAAAAATACTGTCTAATAAAAGGAATGAATATAATGAGAGTAATAATGACCATTCTTTATTAGTTGAACAAGACTTCCACACTGCTAATGTGTTGAATTTCAGTGATCATCCTAACTCTAAGGAATGTATCATGGATGCTCATTCCATATGTGTCTAAATAGGGAGTCATTTACTAAACTAAGAGAGATTGAATCAGGTGATGTTTACCTAGTGAATAATAAGACTTTTCACGTTATAGGTATAGGTTTTTTTTCTTTAAAACATCATGATGGGATGGTTAAAACTCTTGGATAGGTTAGGTGGGTATCTGAAATTAAAATAAACCATATTTCCTTATGAATTTTGGACCACAAGGGTTATACTTTTAAATATAGCTCTAGTTGTCTCATAATTTCCCATGGATCTCTCACTATAATGAAAGTAACCCTTAGAAATGGTCTGTATGTTTTAGTAGGTATGAATCACATAAAACAATTAAATGTTTATAATGTTATAACATTTGAAAATACCACATCATTGAACAAAATTCTAGGGAATATTAGTGCCAAGGGTCTTGATGAACATATAAAACAAGTTCTGTTGACTGGTGTTAATATTAGTTGTTTACCTCTCTATAAGAATTGTGTGTATGGTAAGTCTAAGTGTGTTAGTTTTACTAAGTCATCTTAAAAATCTAGAAACACTTCAAAATGCATTCATTATGATATTTGGGGTTCTTCTAGACTGGTTCCCATGGTGGAGGCTATTACTTTGTCACTTTTATAGGTTACTACTGTAGGAATGTTTGGATTTACATACTAAAACACAAATATGATACATTTCATACCTTTAATAACTAGAAGGATAATGTAGAAATTAAATCTAGTAAGAAAATAAAATACTTAAGAAATAATAATGGTTTGGAATATCTATCCACTGAGTTTATTGAGTTTTGTATCATTGAGGGTGAGCATAGTTATAGGACCATTGTGGAAACATCACAAAAAAATTGGTTAGCTGATATAATGAATATGACCATCCTAGAAAGCATTAGGTGCATGCTGTTTTATTCCTCCATTTCCAAGTCCTTTTGGGATGAGGTTGTAACTATAAGAGTATAGCAAATTAATAGATGCCCATCCTATGCTAATGTCTTTGAAACATGTGTTGAAATCTATATGGGAATTCCACCAAGCCTTGATCACCTTATAGTGTTTGGATCCATAAATTATGAACATTATAAGAATGATAAGTTAGAACCAAGGGATATCAAGTGTGTTTTTTAATTTATCCAGAGGATGTTAAGGGGTAAAAACCATTGGAAGAAAAACAAGGATATCAAAGATGCATCATCAGTCATGATTTTATATTCCATTAGGCATGTCATCCAAGAATGAATACTATTGAATTTAGAGAGGCCCCAAACCTTGGGTGTTGAAGTAGAGTTTGACCCTAATACTCCTATGGAACCTGAACCTACCAGTCCTATTCACCCCCACAACCTGATGGTGAATCATAATCAGATTATAGTTCTAAAATTTAAATACAGTAGGGTGACCTTAGGGGATACCAGTTTACCTGAGACCAAGTTAGGAGGATTATTAAACCCCATTCTCAATTTATCTATGATGATATGGCTGCATATGACTTTAATTTCACTCAATAAATGTATAATGATGAACCAAAAAATTTCAATCTAGTCATAAAGTCTAAATAATTCTAACAATGGTTGGATTCTATGAATGATGAAATGAATTACCTTATTATGAATAAGACCTAGACTCTGGTAACCAAACACTTAAATGAAAAGGTTATAGGGTGTATATGGATCTTTAATAAGAAATAGGATAATATTAGGTAATTAAAAATCAAATATAAGGCTTGATTAGTCTCCAATGGATACCTTCAACATAAAGGGTTCAACAATGGTGAGATTTCCCCCCTATTGTTAAACATTCATCCATCAGTGTTATACTTGATTTTTCTGCTAATAATGATTTCCATATAGAACAATTAGATGTGAAGACTATATTTTTTCATGGAAAATTGGATGAAACCATTTATATGATACCATCTAAAGGGTTCTCAAAGAATTTTAAAATGAATCAAGTTTTCCTTTTACAAAAGTTTTTTTATGATTTGAAATAATCTTGAAGGAATTGTTACAAACATTTTATTTATTTTATGACTAAAAATGATTTTAGTAGAAGAGAATTTGATGCTTGTTTTTATTACAAGTATGTTAAGAATGATATGATTTACCTACTTTTATATGTTGTTGACATGATATTTATTTGTAAAAACATAACGTTAATTTGACCTATGAAAACTTGATTAAATTCTGATTTCAAAATTAAAAATATAGGAAATGAATAATAAATATTAGGAATAGAAATCATTAGGCATAGAAGAGATAAAACTATGTTTTTATCTTATCATACTTATGTTAAAAATATTTGAAGAAATACTTATTTAAGTACATTAAACCAGTTAGCATACCCCTAGAATAACACTTTAAGTTTACCCTAAACCAGTCCCCAGTAAGTGATAATAATATTGATTTCATGAGAAAGATCCCTTATTCTAATGTAGTTGGGACTCTTATTTATGAAATGGTATTTTTCTAGACCCAGTATTGCATTTGTTGTGTGTACTCTGATAAGGTTCATAATAAAACCTAGGAAATAAAAATGGAACACTATGAATTGGATTTTTTAGGTATGTTTCAATGTCTTATGGCTTATGTATTCATTTTGAAAAAAATGAAACTTTGATGATGACATTATAGGATTTATAGATTATGAATATGCTTCTAATGTTGACACTCATAAATCAATTACTAGTTTTCCCTTTATTATGGTGGTTTGATTTTCTAGAAATGTAACATGTAATCGGTAGATGCTCATTCCACCATAGAGGTTGAGTATATTTCATTAAATAAATTCATTAAAGAGGATATTTGGTTGAAAATTATTATTCATGAGTTGTCTTTATCTGATTCTAGTGTAGTTGTACACTGTGATAGTCAATATACATTACATTTTTCAAAAAACTACCTTTTCCATGGTAGATTGAAGAAAATTGACATTAGACTCCATTTTTTAGGGACATAATTGAATATGGGATACTGTGTGTCAGTAAGATACACACCAGGGATAATCCAGCAAATAGTTTAACTAAAGTTGTACCCCTTTCTAAGTTTTCATCTGCACTTTTTATACATATAGCGATCATCTAATTTACACAGTAATATTTATTCAAGTTTCTTATAAAGCCATGTTCTTCATTTTAGGCTGATTTCAGACAACATATACTTTCTACCTTTGATATTCCATTTTATTTGAGTATTAATTTTGAGATCCGTTTCATTTTTGGGAGCCTCTACTGTGTACATGCATATTGTAGTGGATCTGCTTTCTGGACTAGGTCTTTTGGTTTTTCCCTCATTAGGTTTTCCATGTTAAAATTTCCTATGTCAATATTTATTTTCTAAATAAATTTATTTGTGCACTGTGTATCCACTTTAAATTTTTAGGCTTGTTTGATTGGAAAGAAACTTATTTTCATTACGTATTCACTTTTTTTGTTTACACCTTTTTCACTTGATGTCTTTCCCCCCAAAAAGTTGGTGTGTTCTATTTTAGTTAGTGCACTCTTACCCATCAAAATATCCTTCATGCTACCCTTTCATGGAACCCTATCATAATAATTTTACCTTTCCATTTCCATCCACTTCTCAAACGCAATAATACTCATCAGCTCATTCTATGAATCGTGTTTAACACTTCATGATGAAGTGTCTTGTTCCCGAAATTCTTATTCTTTTACACTGAAATTTTGACATTGTCCTCTTGTATTACAAGAATTCATAATAATTATCTAATTTCACTAATTATTTTGTTATTATTTTTAACTTCAATATATAAATATGATGAAGCTCCATTCATAAGGTAAAACTATAAATAACATTGCAAGGGTTCTAAGATTGATTTTGATCCACGCTCGAATCATTTATGCGATGAAATTTTTCATTTCCCTAGGGTGTGTTCTTTTTTTAGGTATATTTTTTTCCTGTATTACTTGAATATTCTCTTGAAATTGACAAACAATATTCCTGAATTTTCAATATAACTTGAAGACAGTCAGTGATGTAAACAACTTCTTCATCAAGATAATCTTGGAACACCATGAGCTGTGAGATTACTTATATGAAATCCACACAGACCCTATTTTTATCAAAGATGAAGGGAGGATAAGAATTCTACTTCTCCATGATTTCATGTACTTATTGGATAGGAGTAGTGACTACTATGCCATGTTGAATCTTAGCGATAGAGACCATGCAATAATGAGGAGTAATTTTCCATTGTGGGAATTGATACATGGTGATGATCCAAAGGTGAAGGTGGAGGTACACGAGTGGAGTGACAAACAAGATCTGGAGAACCTCCTACTCTGCCTTCTTAGTGCTGTCAACATACAACCTCCATCCGCTTACACCTTCGACCAAATCATTGACTGCATCCACTTCCTCGAAATTCTAGCTCACTTGATAGTGGAATGTGAAGCTCTCCCACTAGTTCTCCTCCTAGTCTATAATAAGTAGGCATCAGTCATATTAGGGCATCACTAAAAAATATCATCTCTGGTTTAGCACTAAGAAAAAATCTTAGGTTTTTTGTTGGACGTTTTCCACATGGGTAATGTGTTTTATGGCCCTTTGATTAGTCATGGGGTTTGAAAATAAAATCATGAATCCATTCAAAAATTATTAGTAGCCCTTCGAACTCCTCCATGATTCCATCAAGAAACCCATCATGGACCCCCTCAGTGATTCCTTCAATGAACTCCTCCGCAATTCTATCAATGACCCACTCAGTGAATCCCTCAGTGAACTCCTTGGTGAATGCCTCAGTAAACCCTCTACGATTTTCCGGTGACCCACTCAGTGAATCCATTATTGTACCCCTTAGTGAATCTCTCATACAAACCTTCAATTAACCTTTTGGTGTACCCATTACCATCTACTATTATAAAAATTCAGTCTATGTTTTTTACCACAAAATACCAAAGGTGATAGGTGGTTTATCTGATTTATATTATTCATTTTTTTCATAATTAATCAGAGTCACTGAGATAGAGTCATATTTGGTTGTTTATAAATGTTTGGATCTATGGAAATAGAGAGTTTAATATTGTTTTAGTTTGTATTGGTGTGTCTGGGTTTCTACAAGGATGTGATTGTTTATGTATGTGGGTTTATTTACCAAATATAGGTTTTTATATCATGCATCTTAGTATATAAAACACTATGAATGTGATGATTTTTTTCAAGTAGGTTGTTTAACTACCAATTTTCAGTTCAAGTTTCCTTAATTCTCTAGTAGTTTAAAGTATGAGAAATTTCACTTAAACTTACAATTGTGTTTCACTATGAATTTAGACTGGACCTTTCCACTGTTATAAAAATGATTTACAGTGTGAATTTCAGCTTCTATTTTTTTGGGCCAATTACCAATAGCTATGTCTATTTATAGTCATAATTGTCCATTAGTTATTAACAATTATTTTTCGTTTTTCTTTAAATAACTGGCAGTTTATGTTGGGATTTTCTAATTAGTTGTAAATGTTAAATTTATAAGGGCCTGAGTTCCTTTTAGATTATTTGGAAAATATTAAAGTTTGATTTAGAATTTTTATAGCAATTTTGTACTGGTATTTTTCATTTTCATTAGTTTTCCAGTCGAATGTTTCTTACAATATTTATTTTGAGTTTTCGCTTGGAATTTCTTGTGGTAATTTTCACTGTGAATTTCTAGCTGGTATTTTTAGTATAAATTTTCAATGTCAATTTCCATTGGTAATTTGGATTTCATTCAATATATCTGAATTCAAATTTCTAATTGATTGTAATTGTAACTATATACTAGAAATTTGCAGTTCGATTTGCAAGTTGAATACAATTTGTAACTTCCTCTATCATTTTTTCCATAGATTATAAATGGGTATTTAGTATAGGTATTGAAAATAGGAATTTTTATTCACTAATATTTACTACTAGGAATTTATAGTGGGAATTATGATAGGGAATTCCAAATTGGAATTTCCCACTAGTGTAGCCCAGTGGAATTTCTAAGTAGACATTTTGACTTGGAATTTTTATGCACCAATAATTCATATTTCATATTTGAACTGGGAATACCAAATCGAATTCCCAATTTATTATTGCTTGAAATTACCATTAACAAATTTAAAATGATTCCAAAACCTATTTTTTAATTTTAATTTATTGGTTATCAGATTTCAACTTCCATATGATGTTTTCAATGCACTATAACTCAAAATTTCAGCAGTCGGATTTTCCACTGGATATTTTACTAGTTGAAATTCCCACTATAATTTCCTACTGGATATTATAGAGTGGAAAGTGACACTTGAAATCACATGGTTTGGATTCCCATGGTAAAATCTACTGGAAAGTCCAAGAGGAAATTCCCAATGGAAATTCCCTCTTATCTTCAGTAATAATATAAGGCCCCAACCTTAAAACATTACTTAATCTTGAGTTAAATCAATAAATTCACATTGAGGATCTTTTCAGGTTTAGAGTTTTAGAGAATTAGGCCATAACTATTACATTACATCTCAAATATTACAAATTATACACTTCTAATGTAACAAATTTTTTCAAAAAAAATAAAACTCCTTAAATAAAATGAGAACTATTTTCTTGATATAAATATTCTTGAATTATTTCTTTCTCTTACCCTTCTTTATACCCTATGAAAAAAATTTCAAAAACTTGAGATGAGGATAAAAATTTCAGTAAGGGATATAAAATAAGGAAAGAAAACATTAGTCCATCAATTCATAAAAATCAATGAAATCATACTTTTCACTCATATAACATAAGCTATTTAACATAACTCATGAAATAATAAGATTGATGAATAAAACAAAGAAATAATAAATCATAAAGGTAACTTGTGGAATCCATAACATACTTACATTGTAGCTTTCATAGCTACATAGGGAGTAATGTTTGGAATACCCATCACTGTATATTCCCTAAATCTATGAGGAGAAATGTTAATGTTTACCTCCATCACGTTACCCAATTCATTGTAAAGCTATATCAGGATCACCCACCCTTGTTTTATCATGGAACCACTCGTATACATAAACAATTCCCAAGAACCATAATAAATTCATAACACATAAAAAAATCATAAAGGAAATATAACATTTCCACATTACAATCACAATATACAATTTCAAGATATTGAAACAATCAATAATTTCTCAAAACCATTTCCAATACCAAAATACAAAAAATGGTAAATTATATTAATTTTCCTTTTAAAAACACTACGACTTATAGAGTAAGCCAAATATCAAATAATTCTCATGACGACGGAAAGGTTTTTGTCATCAAAAACGTTAAAAATAAACATTATTTTTGTCATTTAGTAAAAAAATTCATAGAAAAAGATTCCCTTTGAATAAAATTAAAAGATAAAGGGGTTTATACACTATATAAAAGAAAGTTGTGTATAAATCAAAATATGCCTCAATGAAAGGAGATTGAGATGAAGTCCATTACCTTGAATCCGACTCGTCATGTATGTTCCATGTTATTCCTGAATAATAAAATTAAGTTAATTTATACATTCTTAAGAACCTTTTTCAAGTTTATTATTCCTTTTATATAACTTATTACCACATTATAAGCATTACATAATTATTTAAGTTAATATCAGTCATTTTTTCAATATTTGGTACTTGAGTCAAAAATGAACTTGTTATAATTACAAATTTTCCATGTGGTCAAATGTCCATTATCTCCAAAATGATATTAATGATTTAAATATTATATAAATACAATATATATATATTTATAATATTACATAACATCTAGAGATAAGAAAGGAAATGCACTGTTCATAGAGAAGGTATGTCGTACGTACGCATGAACGCTACTTTAATTTTTTTTTCATATTTAAAGGAATGGAAAATAAATGATACATAGGTATATTATAATTCCAGTATAATATTATATATAATTTCATTAACTCCATCCTTTATATGTTCTATTTATGTCATGAACGAGTCGTATCACTTTGAGGGGGCAGTAGTCGACACTTCCCTAAATGAAATTGTCATATTTACCCATTATGGAAACCGTAAGGGTATGCTATAAATGAAAAATACAGAATCATAGAGACAATACAAGTATAATATATATCACATATAAATATAGTTCCATAATAATGGACACCATGAGAGGCAATAGGATATAATTGAACAATCATCATTTCGTGAGGCAGTAGTTCGCTGTCTACAGAAATAGTATGTTCTAAATGCATTAGATGGAGGTGTGTAGAAGTGTAGTTCGAATTATTCTCATAAAAACATTCTAGTATATTTAATATACTGGTGTTGTTATAAAATAATGGAATAAATAAAGATACAGAGTTAGAGAAAACAATTAAATGGAAGAATCCTGAGAGAAGACATTACCTCAAATCGGGTAACTCCTTGTGATTTAAGCTAAATGGCCTTCTTGAATTGCCTTATTCTCAAGGTATGGATTATAGGAGGAATATAGGGATGTTGGGAGATTATTTGGGAAGATTTTTTATGAGACAAGGGGGATTGAGAGGCGTGAGCAAGGGTTAGAGGTGATTCCCTTTTATAAGAGGGAGGAGGGGTACTTTAGGAAGGCTTTGAAATATTATTTTATTATAATATTATTTTCAGTTTCAAAATGTCCAAAACTCATTTAATTAAAATATAAGTTGATTATCGTTCAAAATAATCTCAAATATTATATTTTAGACAAGTTTTGGTTTCAAATTTAACCTTATCATTTAGCTTTAACCCTTAGTTAACTTATTTGACTCTTACCATGTCTTTTTGTATATTCATACTATATGGTTAATATAGTTACTATGAAATTAAAATATGACCTCAAGTGGTTAATTAATTACATGGTAAACCTTATATAAGTCATTTGGCCGAATCTTAGATATTTAGGACTATTAAATCATTTAATAAAAAATTATTTTTTTAAAAAACTCATTTATGACATTTTATATACTATTCATATCATGAATTTTTTAAAAAATATATAACAACATTATTATTTAGAAAAAACTTCATTAATTAAAAGATAAAAAGTAATAATAATCCATAAAATTAGTAGATGGCATAAAAAGTTTTAAAATTAATTTATTTTAATTTATATAATCCCATTTATATAAAACATTCATTAATAAATTAATCACTACATCATCATTGTGTCATAAATATATTCATTTATATGGTGTCTAAAAATTATAAATAAAATACTATGATGTGTTAATTTTTTTTATCTTTCTAATGAATATTTATAGTCAAATAGATAACTTATATAACCCCATATAAATTTTTTTTTACTAAAAAATACTTGTTTAGGTTATAATTTCCTTAACTTTAAATTAAAAGTAACTAGTACTCCGCCCGTGCAAATGCACGGGACTATCAATTTTTTTTCAAATCATCTCGTTATAAATCATTCAAAAAAATGGTCAACATAATGCTTAAAACAAAATGATGATGATGAAGTGAGTGGACTTAATGTGACAAATGGAAATGTAGTGAAGAATATTGCTGGAAGAGATGGAACATGATGGAATGGGAGAGGCGGGTATCAAAGACAGAGATGAAACAAAAGATGAAGGTGGAGTTGAGTCCATATGATCCTCAAATGAAATACTAAATGAATAACCTATAAAATAAATGATTCCCACACAAAATGTAATATAGTATAGTAAACACATAATACATCACTCATAGATAATGTTGAGAAAATAAAAAAGGGAAATAATAACCCAAAAAAAATTCAAGTAAACTCACATTTAATGAAATAAAAAATAAATAATAGATCAAATAAAAATAAAATATATATTGCTCCAAAATACACCAAATGATCCCCTCTTCCATGATGTATTATTTCCCAAAATTGTAGTGTGACTCCACCCAATCACCATGTAGAATAGAGACCCCAACCCTGGAATTGTTCACTGATTTCCTGGCATTGACATCAACTATAGTATAATTATGTGCAATAGTTTGATGTAAAATGCATGATGACCAAACTAAAAAAACTTCAAGTAAATATTGCTGCTATTATACATGGGTTTTTATTTTTGACTTTAAATATAGGGGAATTATGGATGAAATTTATTGGTTTTCCAATTTCACATGAATGGGAAAGATTCATTCCCAATAAATCTTATTAAGCATTGGATCCTGACCATAGTAGGGGAAAATGTTTAAGTGGTTAACATATGAACCCATGAAGAAGTAAAGTTAATTCAAATCATATAAGCATTTGAAAGTCATGTTTATATTAAGAGGCTAAAATAAAATAAATAAACAATAAAAACTAATATAAAAGGAAATAGTAATACAAATCCATATTTACCATACATGTTATGGCATGAAATCAAAAAGTGAATCAACTTAAAATAAATAGTAGCAAAAGAAGTGGTAGTGTCACGACCCCCTCCCAGGAAAGATGCCCCTCCTGAGCTGGCAATGGTGAAAGGGAGATAATGACCCCGAGTCCCGCCTCCAGTAGGACCCAGGGTGGTGAATAACACCAAGGGTATGAATTTTCACAACTATGGGAGGCATTACCCGTTTTATTTATTTATGATTGGGAAATAGGACAAGTCAACCACCAAAAAGGAAAAAGAACAAGTGTATAGAAATAATCCCAAACCAATCCCACATGCATGTTTAAATAATTTTTAACAAGGTGCATGTACAAGAAAGCTCAAAGTACAATACCAAAAGAAAACAAGAGTACAATAACAACTCCAACTCCAACTGTCCGACTAGTTGGGTCCCACACGACCCTGGTAGTCCTCCTGGAAACCTGAAAGTAAATGTAGGGTTAGCATACAAGTATACTCAGTAGGGAAACCTAAAGCTCTCATGCACAAGTGTGGAGACATCCTAATGTACCGTGAGAACAACAAAAGAAACCTAGTAAGGAATTCTATCCACCCAACCTCACCATCCACACTCACCAAAACACAAGCACAACAGGTAGTAGTATATAAGAAACAAGAGTATTGGGTACCCACACCATTTCACTTTAATTAGCTGCTCTTCCTAACGGCGAATGTCCTGATGCTGCCACACTCTCCCCGCCCGCACACACCTGGGCCTCACAACCACTGATCCCGCCCGCACACACCTGGTCCTCACAACCACGTATCCCGACCGCACACACCAGGGCCTCACAACCACGTATCCCACCCGCAGACACCTAGGCCTCATCCCGAAGTTTCTTGGGAAACAGTAGAACCTGCCCGAAGAGTCTTGGGATAAAGCCACCCCAATCGAAACCTACCTGAAGGGTCTTAGGTGTAAGTTCACCTCAAGCCATCACAGCCTAGGGGAGAAGGAGAAGGAAGAAGCTTGTAACTAAGGGAAAAACACCCTCTCTCATAAAATGATAGTGTTCGACACTAAGTGGTCAACGTGGGTGGGGTGCGATAAAACACAAAAGATACAGATATATATATATATATCTATACACCAACCACACAACCCAACCTATGACTTCTAAACAGAGAAACTGAGCACGTGCCTCGACACTGCTACTATGAAGCATGCATACAACAAACAACCCCAACCCCATTTAGGTTTTCACATTTAAGTAGAATTAGTTTATTTAGTTCTTTAACTACTGTGAAACTATCCACAACCTACCACATCGATCATTCGTAAAACATAACCCTGCCATCCACAAATCAAGTTAGGAAAACACAAGCAACACAACCAAGTCCCTTATTATCATCCAACCAACCCATTGATTATTAACTCCATTTCATTACCACACACCACCATTCATTAACTCTTCCACTTTTTATTTACAACCCAAAGTCCATTCACATTCAACCCATCCCTGCAGCCCCGCTACCAACCAATAACACAAAAACCCACAAAACACCCCCATCACATGTCACATATCCAAGACAACACCCACACGTTTATTATTCCATTTTTGTTTAACTGGGGTGATCACACAAGGGTTCCAGATTTTAAACAGCCAACTTTATATGATTAACCAATTCTACATTCCACAATGTTTCCATCCATAAGAAAATCCAAAAGGAGAGGGAAACATTTAATTGCGTAAGAAAAGCCCCCCAACGACCATGATTTTCAGTAGGTAGAAGCTCATTCAATTCACAACATAATATCACAGGATATAAAGTAACAACAATCACAAACTTCCCAACCCCATTCCTTAACCAGTTATTATCTTTATTTAATGGTTCAACTATTTCTCATGAAAACAAGAGGATACCCACCCTGCATGATGCACAAATTAGAGAGATGAAAGTAAGATCCCTACCTCAATAGGTTCCGATCGCAACGCACCCCCGGATCAACCTTAGAAGACGTTCGTCGGTGTTCGTCACTTCTGTCAGGTCCCGAAAAAACCTACTCAGTTTGAAGTCGGAAAGGAAAGGCCTAAGGAAAGACAAAGGATCCAAGCTCAGAAGTTCCGCCTCGTCGTTACGATCCTGTGGCCACTAATGGATCGTAAATCGGAGCTCAGACGAAGAAGTTATGGAAGAAAAGGAGCCTTTGAGTCTCTTGGGAGAGCTCTGCTCAGAGGAAAGGGGAGGAGAGGAGTGAATTGAAAGGAGGAGGGGACCCCTACTTTTATAGGCAAGAAAAGGAAAAGTACACGGCGTGTACTTTATGGTACAAGGTGTGTACTCGGTTATTTTACACGGTCTCCATGCGGCTTCCAACACGGCTCCACGACCGTTGACTGGTCAACACATAGTTTGAGGGTAAAGCATACGCGGGGAAAGACTGCAGGACGTGTAGTTTAGACACACGACATGTACTCATTTATTGCACACGGAAAGGACACAACTCCAACACAGTACACGAACGTTGACTGGAAACGCGTATATGGGGAAGGACTACACGGCGTGTAGAACTGGGAACACGGCGTGCACACATTATTTCACACAGCAAGGGCACGGCCTGCAACATGGGGTATACCTGGAGAGGGGGTACACGTTGTGTACTCAAACTACACGGTGTGTAGTTTCAAAATTCTGGAAAGTGTGGGAAAAGTCTATTTTACCCTCCAGAACACTTCGTGACCTTCTTTCTGACATAGGAATGGGCTGAAGAGGTCCGGGCCATTACAGGTAGTGAACTGTTAATTACAATTTTTCAGTCATGATGTGGTCATTGAGAAGAATTTACATACATAAATCAACATTTGAGTTATAGTGATGTAATAAGAGGAAATAAGGTTGAAGATCCTCAGCTAAAACTGAAATTTTGGATGGAACGTGCACCCGGTTCACTTAGCATGCTGCACAACTATCATGAAAATGAGAAATTCCAGCCTGAACAGAAAAAGAGAATAGTGAATCTATAATTTAATGGTTATGTTGACTTTATTTATTATTACCCCATAAAAAAAATTCATATGATAATGATCACATGCATATGTAGGATACCCATTCTCAAATTTTCTTTCAAAAATGGGGTGACAGTTCACACGCTCCTGATAGGTTGAATAAGCTTACAAATAAATAAGTATGAAATTCTAATGTACTAAATTCATCTGAACTAACAAATTCACATAGAAATACTTGTTATTATATGAGAACACAACTCTTGAAATAAAATGAATCGAAGTATCAAAAATCTAAAAAAAAATCACAGTAAAATTCTAGCAGAGAATAATTGAATTGAAAAATCCAGCATGAAGTTACACCTAAAACCAGGAACAAAGAGAAGTGAGGTTTCTACCAGAAAATTATCAAACAAATAATGAGGGTTCCGTCCCACTTTCTCAGACAAGAATAACATGATTGAATCCAACATATAGAGAAAACATTTGATATTAATATATTGTCACAGATGACCATAATTGGATAGAGATCAAGCAATGGGATCTATCATAGTTCGATAAATATGTCATATATGATATCATTATTGGAAACCTAAAGTTTATATTAAAAATTATTGAAAATGAAAAATAAGTTCAATAAAAGACATCATAAAAATTATCAGATGAAGATAAAAATGCAATAGAATATGAAAGTTAATTTTCTAAAAACTGTTCAAGAACTGCAAACAGTTATTGGAGTACGAGAAAATTTTGTAATTGTAATAGATGAATTTACAAGAGAGGTTGAAGCTGTAATATCACCTCTAGAGAACTCATAATAAAAAAGAAGTGGTCTCTACCTTAGGAACTATCTGGAAGTGAAATATTTAACTGAAAAAAGAAGCATGAAAAAGGAAAATAACATTAAAGGAATCCCGACTTCTATATTAGTTTATTCATTATACAGTAATATATGGACCAAATAAAATTTCATCCATGCAAAAAACTAAAATAGGATTTCAAGTAAATACCTTTAAACTGTCAGAGTCACCACATGACATCTAGAGATTTATAACACCACCTTCCTCCTAGAATATAATGAACTCCATTTTTTCTAAAGAAATATCATCCCTCCAACATTATAGAAAACATTATTCTTTTTTAATGTAGAATAATAAAATAAAAAATCAAATTTTCAAGATTCATTAAAAAGGATGGAGGTTGTGACATACCACATGTAAACATTATCAAATTTAAAAGGAAAGTTTAATCTGATTAAGGAATGGTTGTAAGTGATGAAATTTGAAGATTGGTTCTTTTAAAATGAAAAAAATAAGTTAATGAAAGTATCTGGATGACCCTAAAATGGAATGTCCAACTGAAAATTTGAAATTCATATTCTCATCGCAAGTTTCAATAGGCTTCTTCAACTGAAAAAATCAACTAAATATAATTAACATATATATGTTTTACAAAAAATTGGCATAAGAAGTTACATATGCATGGTATATAAGAACATATAAAAAACTATAGAGAATCTACATGAATTAAACTATAAAAATTTTGTATTAAATTAAATCATGTAGGCATACCAAAACTACATGATGCTCTGATTCAGTAGTGGAAATCTATTAAAACCTTGGAAAAAATATAAATGAAGTAACATTGTTTGTGCAGAATAAGGACAAGACGTGATTAGAGAATCATAATAGGAGACGTATCGTACTAATGTTTGAAAATATCATGTGTAATTGGAAATAATAATTCATTGAATGAAGGAAATTTTTTTACAGAAATTTAGAATAACCCACCTTTTCTGGAGCTCAGTATCTTTAGGGTCTAAAGAAGAAAGTAAGTCTTACAAATTAGGTTTCTGACTGAAAAGAGTGTATCCCAAATTACTGATTCATGAAAGTAGAGGTTCTTAAATACAATATGGATATTATGTATGAATAGAGTTAATTGGAAGACATAAAACCAGATGAACCATGCCCAATATCCATGGGATACACATATCAAAATAGTAAAAGTACATGATTAAGCATTGTTCTCATGAAACTCATCGAGCATAACCTTATAGAAAAACTCACCAAAAACCTACACCAAAGAACAAAAAGAATATTTCATCACCACCAGAGTGGAGAACCAGATAAACCATAAAAAATAATCCATAATCATAGATACACATTTGATTATCATCCAGTTAAAACTTTATAAGTGTGTCTATCCCCCTGGTATATTATTATTGAGTTAGAGACTATACCTGTACATGAGAAAACCATCGATTAACCCTAACTCACAGTTTTTATATAAGACCAGAAACCCAGAACAGATGAAACTGCATAGGGTGAAATAGGGAAAATATATGAGGACAACCACCGGTACAGAGAGTCCATGGAAAGGATCCATGAGACATCCATATGAAGTGTTGCAGTGAAGGGAACACATAAAACATAACAATAATAGGAAACCCCAAAAAACTCCATAAAAGTAACAAAAAATTAATGAAACAACTTACCTCATCCCACTGCCCTAAAGGATGGCATTTCCTCTGTTAAAAAAGGATGAAAATTTTACTAACCTACAGAGGGAGGGAGAAAATAATCCTGTAAGATGTGAATAAAGCACATATTGTTTTGTATCCACCTCTCAACCACCAAGGATATTGTTTGTACCCTATCATACGCTTCAAGAGAAGACCCATCAGCAAAAGAAACGTTGAACCCCAGTACCACCAAACCATAGCTGTACTACCACCATGCATATGCCCTGGTAAGTAACAGAAGTCCAATTTTAAAATGAAACATTAAATGGGTGCATTCCATCAAAGTCATATCCCATGTTTTACATTCCTTAACTTACTCCCAATGCAAGCTCTTGGTTGCAACATTTTGAAGGCCACAACCAAGTCTCCCCCTTCTGCAAGAATCTCATGTTATGTAACCTTTAATTTTAGATGTAACTGAAAAAATAAATGTCAAACAGGTCTACCCTCCCTTGACCGATTGCGTCATTCCCATAAAATCCAACATACAGTGGAAAAGATAATAGCACGAACCTTTCTTTCCATGTACAACATCTGAAATTATATAGTTCAATATCTCCTACTGCAACGAGTTTCCATCCCGAATGATGTTAAGCTGTGAATAAAAAGAAATTCCTGGACTCCATCGCCCAATCTCTAGAGAATAATAGATGGTATGAGAATTCATGATGATGACAATTATTTAATTGAATCGGTTTATGCATGGTTAAGATCCAAGCGCTACACTGTAAAATTAAAATAGAACCTCAAGTGGTTAATTAATTACATGGTAAACCTTATATAAGTCATTTGGTTGAATATTAGATATTTAGGACTATTAAATCATTTAATAAAAAGTGTTTGTTTTGAAAACTCATTTATGCCATTTTATATACTATTCATATCATGAATTTTTAAAAAAATACATAACAAATTTATTATTTAGAAAAAAATTCATTAATTCAAAGATAAAAAGTAATAATAATCCATAAAATTAGTATATGGCATAAATTTTTTTAAAATAAATTTATTTTAATTTATATAATCCCATTTATATAAAACATTCATTAATAAGTTAATCAAAAATAATCATTGTGTCATAAATATATACATTTATATGGTGTCAAAAAATTATAAATAAAATACCATGATATATTAAATTTATTTATCCTTCTAATGAATATTTATAGTCGAGTAGATAACTTATATAACCACATATAAATTTTTTTACTAAAAAATACTTGTTTAGGTTATATTTTCCTTAACTTTAAATTAAAAGTAATTAAATGTCATTTTAACATCCGAGTGGCTCTATGGGGTCCTAAAATCGACCCTAGGATTTAAATGGTCGGAAATATCTCATTCAATAGGTTTAAGAAACGTGTTTGGGTAATTTAATATTATTATAATATTATTTTTTTACCCTTATTTACCAGATTTACTCATTAACCATGGTAAATAAAATATTTACTGAAGTTACTATTCATAATATCTAAAAATAAAAGGTACCTATTTACATAATTTGGACCTAATGATTCCAAATATGGAATCCATTTTTTGAAATTCAAAACACAGAAGTTGCAGAAATAAATTTAGAATTAATTCTAGTCGTCAAAACCAAAAAGTGTGTTTTTAAGAAGTAAAAACTACCAAAAGATTGACATGTGTTTATATCCAATTTCAAAGTGAAACTACTTCCAATGACCCAAATTGGATTAAATGATAAAAATATAATCCAATTACACTTTATAACCAATTAAAAGGAAAACCTTACAATATAAATAAATTATATGAAAAGACAGTTTTGACTTAAAATGCAGTATTTTTCACTATTCATTAAAAATTAAACTTTATCAGAAAAATACAAAAAATTTACCTAAAGTAAATATTGATATATCTCTTATAAATAATAAGTTTATATTTTCAAATGTAAAATATAAAAGTGAAAAAAACTATATTTAAATAGGGTTCGCCGTCAAAAAGCGGTAAAACGACCTTTTAAAGACTATTAGAGTATTTTATGCTTAAAATTAGATTAATTATTATTTTAAATCTGTAAAATTTATTGAAAAAATGAATTGACATATAAATAACATGTATAATAATATTCGAGTTAGTTCTGTTCATTTCTTCTAATACAATGGCTAGGAATTAACTACCATTTAAAATAATAATAATATTATTTTATTTTTCAGTATAACTCAACATTGTGTGCAACGTAACATTTCAGAGAAATCCATTGTTTCATGTTGAGTACACTATCAAACATAGCATCACATTTAAAGTAAAATTAATATTTAATTCAAAAATATTAATAAATATGAAAATGTTATATTCTTTATTTACCTGGGATGCTACATCCTTCCCCCTTTTGGAAATTGCGTCCTTAGAATTATATTCACTTATCAAATAAGTGGGGGGTATTTATCCCTCATATCATTTTTAGATTCACATGTTGCCTCTTAAACCATATTGTTTTTATATAAAACCTTTAGCTAATAGATTAACTTATTCCATAACACTTGGTCTTTGCGGTCAAGAATATGGACTGTTTGTTCCTCATAAGAAATATTCTCTTCCAACTGAAATACCTATGGACTCAAAACATGATATGGATTCGGAAAATAATTTCTCAACATAAAAACATGAAAAACATTGTGTACCTAGGATAAACTTGAGGGTAAAGCCACTCTGTAGGCAACAAATCCAACTTTCTCTAGGATTCCATAGGGTTCAATGAACCTCAGAATCAGCTTTCCATTCATACCAAAACACATCACACTTTTCCATGGAGAAAAATTAAGAAAGACATGATCACCTACCTTGAAAGAAAGATCCTTCCTCCGATTATCCACATAACTTTTCTGCCTCCTCTGAGCTATTCTCATGTGTTTCTAAATCAAATGAACTTTTTATACCATCTCTTCTACCAATTATTGTCCCATAAACTTCCTTTCACCTACTTCATCCCAAAAAGATGGAGTTTGACATTGATTTCTATATAATTCCACAAATGGATCCATCTGTATACTGGACTGAAAACTGTTATTATAAGAAAACTCAACCAAAGAATGATGTTGGTCCCAAATTCCCTAGTAATCCATTGAACATGCACGTGGCATATCCTCCAATGAATTCTGAAGGCCTTTCCAAAAGTCAGATGTGAAACTGAGATCATGATCAGATATAATAGAGAGGGTAACTCCATATAACTCGACTATCTCTTTAATATACAATCTAGAAAGTTGATATAGAGAAAAAATATCTCTAATAGGAAGGAAAAAAGTAGATTAAGTTAATAAATCTATAATAACCCAGATCACATTATTACCTTGAGATGTCTTTGGTAATCCCACAATTAAGTCCATGGATATATTTTCCCATTTCCACTCTAACACCAATAAAGGATTAAGTATCCTTTTCAGTAACTGAAATTCTTATTTAACCTGTTGACAAGTTAAAAACTTCAATGTAAAGTCAGAAATACTTATTTTCATTCTATCCCACCAGTAATACTCCTTAAGATCTCTGTACATCTTAGTACTACTAGGCTGAACTGAAAACAGAGAACTGTGAGCTTCACATGACAACCCTTTCTTCAACTGTGAATCACAAGGCACACATAAACTCCTTCCAAACCTCAAAACAAAATTTTTATCATTGTTAAATTTAGGTTACTTACCCTTCTGAACCAATTCTACCTTTTTCTGTAACTCACTGTATTCTTTCTGTACATGCTTAATTCTGTCTTCTAGAGACTATTTCACTACCACCCAAAACATAAAAGAGGAATTCAAGGCACCAAAAACCTTCAATACAAAATTTATCAAATCAAAAAACAAATGATCTTATTCAAAACATAGTAGCATTAATGTAGCATTACTCTTTTGGATCAAAGTGTTAGACACTTTATTTTCTTGTCTCAGATGGTAATGGATCGTGAAATTATAATCCTTAATTAATTCTATCAATTTTCTCTATCTCATGTTTAATTCTTTCTGAGTGAATATATAATTCAAACCTTTGTGATCAATATATATTTCACACTTTACTCTATAAAAATGATACCTCCAAATTTTTAATGAAAAGAAAACAACAGCTAATTCCAAATCATGTGTAGGGTAATTTAACTCACAGGGTTTCAACTATCATAAAGCATAATAAATTACCTAATCATTATTCATAAGGAAATGGACAATTCCTTTTAACAAAGAATCACTATAGATAAAAAATTCACCATTTCTGAAAGGCAGTTCCAAAACTAGATCATTCACCAATCTTCTTTTCAATTCCCAAACACATTCATCATATTCTTTTGTCTAGATGAACTTAACACCTTTTCAAGTTAACTTAGTCAGTGGGCAAGATAACCGTGAAACATTTTCAACAAAACTCCAGTAATAACTTTTTAAACAAAGAAAACTAAGAAACTAAGTTATATTTTGTGTCTTGGCCATTCTTTGACAACTTTTATTTTATCATGATCGACTTTTATTCCATCTTTAGAAATAATGTGACCAATGAATGAAATTTGATGTAACTAAAATTCACACTTACTAAATTTCCCATACAGTTTCAATAATTATAAGGTTTGTAAGAAAACCTTAAAATGAATTTCATGCTCCTCTTTAATTTTATAATAAACTAAAATATCATCTATAAACACAACCACCACTTATCACCAGAGTCAAATGAGCCATCATTTCAACAAACTGTTGAATTATGATTCCGACTATCTTAGGATGCTGATTTGGATGGCCATTTACCTCTGTATGACTTCCTAGCACAACTTCCATATTTCCTCTATGAAAAACCATTATTAAAAAATATATATTAGATGATGCAACATGGTAATCTTAAGATTATTTATCATTTCAATCATTCCATAATGTAAAAATAATTTATGGATATTAATTTAACAATATCCTAACTCCTAAAGTTGTCTAAACTGACCTATGATACCAAATATAAGTCCATAGCCTTAAAACATTACTTATTTTTGAGTTACATAAAGAAATTCACATTGAGTGTCTTTTCAGGTTTAGAGTTTTAGATAATTAGGCCATAACTATTACATTACATCTCAAATATTACACTATAGACACTTCTACTCTAAACAATTTTTTCAAAACAATAAAACTCTTTAAATAAAACAAGAATTATATTATTTATATAAACATTTTTGAATTATTCCTTTCCCTTACCCTTTCATATACCCTGTGAAAAACATTTCAAAAACATGGGATGAGCATAAAAAGATTAGTAAGGGTTAACTAATAAGGAAAGAAAACATTATTTAATCAATTCACAAAAATCAATAAAATCATACCTTTCACTCATATAATGTAATATATTTAACATAACTTGTGAAATAATAAGATTTATAAATAACACATATAAATAACAAATCATAAAGGTAACTTGTGGCATTCATAACATACTTACATTATAACTTTCACAGATAGATAGAGAGTTATGTTTGGAATACCCATCACAGTATATTCTCTAAATCTCTAAGGAAAAATGTTAATGATTACCTCCGTCAAATTACCCATTGCATTGGATAGATATATTAGGCTCACCCACCCTTTTTTTATCACGGAATGACCCGTATATGTAAACAATTCCCAAGAACCATAACATATTCATAACACATAAAAAAATCATAAAGGAAAGATAACATTTCCACCTTGAAATCACAATATATCATTTCAAGATATTGAAAGAATACATGCTTTCTCAAAACCATTTCCAATACCAAAATATGTAAAAAGGGTGTGTGGTATTTATTTTCCTTTTAAAAACACTACGACTTGTAGAGGAATCCAAATATTAAATAATGCTCGCGACGACAAAAAGTTTGTTGTCACCGCGATTGTTAAAAATAAAAATTATTTTTTTCATTTAGTAAAATTATATGTAGAAAAATATTACATTTTAATGAAGTTAAAATTAAAAGGGGTTTACACACCTTATAAAAGCAAGTCATGTATACATAAAAATACGCCTCAATGAAAGGAGATTGAGATGAAGTCCATTACCTTGAATCTGACTCTCATGTATATTCTTTATTCTTACATAATAATAAACTTAAGTTAATTTATACTTGATTAAAAACATTTTTAAAGTTTATTATTCTTTTTTTATCACTTATTACCATGTTATAAGAATTACATAATTATTTAAGTTAATATCGGTTGTTTTGTCGATATTTGGTACTTGAGTCAAAAAATGAACTTGTTATAATTACAAATTGTTCATGTGGTCAAATTTCCATTATATATAGAATAATATTTATGATTTAAATATCATTTAAATTGAATATATATATGTATTTATAATATTAAATAATATTTGGAGATAAGAAATGAAATGCACCGTTCATGGAGATGGTAAGCCGTACGTACGCATGAACACTGCTTTCATTTCTTTTTCATATTTAAAGGAATGGAAACTAAATGATACAAAGGTATATTATAATTCCAGCATAATATAATATATAATTTCATTAACACATTTTTTATGTGTTCCATGTATGTCATGAATGATTCATATCACTTTGAGGTGACTGTAGTCCACACTTCCTTAAATGAAATTATTGTATTTACCCATTATGGAAACTATAAAGGTATGCTATAAATAAAAAATACCTAATAATAGGGACAATATAAATATACTATATATCACATATAAATACATTTCCATCATAATTTCCACCGTGAGAGGCGGTAGGAGATAATTGAACAATCATCATTTCATGAGGCAGTAGTTTGCTGTCTATAGAAACAGTATGTTCTAAATGAATTAGATAGAAGAGTGTGGATGTTTACTTAGAATCATTATAATAACAACATCCTAGTATATTTAATATACTGATTTTGTTATAAAATAATGTAATAAAGAGAGTTTAGGGGGTTTTAGAAGGAAAATAAATGGAAGAAACTTGAGAGTAAACAGAACCTCAAATCAGGTAACTCCTTTTGATTTAAACTAAATGTCCTTATTGAATTTAATTATGCCTAAGGTAAGGATTCTAGGATTATTAGAGGGATGATGGCAGATTATTTGGGAAGAGGTTGTATGAGACAAGGTGTATTTAGAGGTGTGAGTAAGGGTTAGAGGTGATTCCCTTTTATAAGAGGGAGGAGTGGTACTTTAGGAAGGATTTGAAATATTATTTTATTATAAAATTATTTTCGGTTTCAAAATGTCCAAAACTAATTTAATTCAAAGTTAAATTGATTATTTTTCTAAATCCTCTCAACCAATAGGTGTTAGACAAGTTTTTTTTCATATGTAACCTTATCATTTAGCTTTAACCCTTAGTTAACTTATTTGACTGTTACCATGTCTTCTTTTATATTCATACTATATGGTTAATATAGTTAATATAAAATGCCAATAGAACCTCAAGTGGTTAATTAATGAAATTTTAAACCATATATAATTCACTTGGATGAATCATATATTTTTAAGACTATTAAATAATTTAATAAAATAGTATTTTAAAAAAACTTATTTATGTCAATTTATATACTATTCATATCATGACTTTTAAAAAAATCAACAACTAATTTATTATTTTGGTAAACCTTAATTAATTAAAATATAAAAAGTCACATTCATCACTAAAATTCATTTATGACATTAAAAGTTTCAAAATAAATTTATTTTAATTTTTATAAGCTCATTTATATAAAACATTCATCAATAAGGTAATCACTACATCATCATTGTGTCATAAATATATTCATTTATTTGGTGTCTAAAAATTATAAATAAAATACAATAATATTGGAATGATTTTTATATTTATAATTGTTATTTATAGTTTAAGATATCACTTATATAACCCCATATAAATGTTTTACTAAAAGATACATGTTTAGGTTATATTTTTCTTAACTTTAAATTTAAAGTAATTAAATTTCATTTTCAAATCCAAGTAGCTCCATGGGGTCCTAAAATTGACCCAAGGATGCCCATGGTTGGACATATCTCATCCAATGGGATCAGGACATGTGTTAGGGTAATTATTATTATTATAATATTATTTTTTACCCTTATTTACCATATTTACCCTTCAACCATGGTAAATAAAATATTTACTAAAGTTACTATTCATAATGCTTAAAAATAAAAGTTACATATTTAAAAAATTTGGAACTCCTAATTCTAAATATATAATCTGTTTTTCCAAATTCAAAACACAGAATTTATAGAAATTAATTTAAAATTAATTCCTCCTATCATTACCAAAACGCGTGTTTTTAAGAATTAAAAACCTCCAAAATATTGACATGTGTTTATGTCCAATTTCAATGTGACATTAATTAAAATGACCAAAATTGTATTAAATTATAAAAATATAATCCAATTACACTTAAAAACCAATTAAATTGAAAATATAACTCTATAAATAAATTAGATGAAAAGACAGTTTTGACTTAAAATACAATATTTTTCACTATTAATTAAAAAATGAACTTTATCAGAAAAAAACAAAACTTTTTCCAAAGTAAATATTTATTTACCTCTTATAAAGAATAATTTTATATTGTGAAACAGAAAATATAAAAGTCACAAAAACTAGATTTAAAAAGGGTTCACCATCAAAAGGCGGTAAAACAACCTTTTAAAGAATACTAAAGTATTTCATGCTTAAAATTAGATTCATTCTTATTTTAAGCCTCTTATATTTATTGGATAAATCTAAAGACATTTAAAAAACATGGATAATCATATTTTAGTTATTTCTGTTCATTCCTGCCAATACAACGACTAGGTGTTAACTACCATTTAAAATAACAATATTATTATATGATTTTTCGGCATAACTCAACATTGTGTGTCATGTATGATTTTAGAGAAATCGGTTTTTACATGCTGATTATGAAATCAGATATAATATACCATTTAAATTTAAATTAAAATTTAATTCAAAAATATTAATAAATATGAAAATGTAATATTCTTTATTTATATGGGATGTTACAAATAAATTCCAACTCGTAAACTATTATTTATAATCAATTGAAAATTTCCACCAGAAATGACCAATGAAAATTACCAGTGGACATATATAGGGGAAATTCCTAGTGGAAATTCCTAATGTAAATTCCCTATGGACATTCGCAGTGGCAATTCCCAGTTGCAATTCCCATTGGCAATTCCCCGTGGAAATTCCTAATGGAAATTCCCAACAGAAACTCATAGTGGAAATTCCCAGTGGTAATTCCAAGTTGAAATTCTCATTGAAAATTCCCAGTGATAATTTTAAATAGAAATTTACAGTATCAATTATCTATAGAAATTCCCATGAAAAATTTCTTTCAAAAATTTTCAATGGAAATTCCTAGTGTAAATTTCCTAAGGAAGTTCCCAATAGGGATTTCTAGTGAAAATTACCTCTGTAACCCCTAGTGGTCATTCGAAATTAAATTAAATTATAATTTATAACTAAAAAATAAATTTTAGTTCAATTAGTTAAAAATATTCAATGATAATTCCTAGTGGAAATTTTCATGTGGTCATTCCCCTATAGAAATTCCAAGTAGACATTCTTTTGAGCATTTTTATGAACTTGTAATTTCAATTTCATGTTTCAACTGGGAACACCAAATGTAATTCCAAATTAATTACCAATAAAAACTTCTATTAACAATTTACAAATGATTCCAAAACATATTTTTAAATTTTAATTTATTTTTGGTCAGCTGTCTACTTCCTAATGATATTTTCAATGCACTCTAACTTGAAATTTGACTAGTTAGATTCCGCCCTGATGATTTTTATAGTTTAAATTACCGCTACCATTCCCTAATCGAAATTATAAAGTGTAAAGTACCACTAGAAAATTATATAGTTTTAATTCCTAGTGTAAAATTGTCTATAAGGTACAAGTGGAAATTATCGGTGGAAATTCCCAATTATATTCAATTAAAATATTCCGACTGGTAAAAAATTATTTCTAATCAATTTAAAATTTCCACCAACAATTCCCAATGGAATTTCTAGTGGAAATTTTCAGTGTAAATTTCCAATGGCAATCTCAGTCAAAATTTCTGGTTGAAATTCCCATTTCAAAATTCTAGGGGTAATTTATAGTGTACTCCCTAGTGGTCATTCCCAATTTTATTCAATTATAATTTCCAATGAAAAAATAAATTATACTTCAATGAGTTGAAAATTTACAACAATAATTTCCATTGGAAATTCCCATGTGGACATTCCCTTATGGAAATCCTATTGGTAAATCTAACTAGTCATTCATAGTAGAAATTCCCACTAGACATTCACAATAGAAACCCTAAATGGGAATTCCCACTGGTCTTTCTTAATGGAAATTCCCACTGGAAATTCCTAGTGTAAACCCCACTAGAAATTTACTATGGAAATTACCAGTGGCGTTTCATAGTGGAATTTTCTAGCAGAAATTACCAATGTTAATTCCTATTCAAATTCAATTTTAATTTCCAACTTGAGAAAAATTGATAGAATAATTTGAAAATATGTAATGATAATTCCTAGTGGGAATTCCAAAATAGAGATCAATTTATAGAATCATTTGGAATTTTTATAGTTGTAATTTTAAACTTCTATTTTTTGTTGACACTTATTTTCCATAAAATATCCTAATTTTTAGGTATACTATTTTTTAATAATAAAATAAGAATCTGTATAAACTACTGACCATTACAGGTCTTTGATGACTAGTATGTGGAAAATATTTAATGAGATCAGGAGAAAGATTACTGAAAATCACATCAAATTTCTTCAAAGGATTCCATTTTGACAGTTGTTTAAAGTTTTTCTTGATAAAACACCACCATTCGATGATCGTGAAAAAACTAATGGTTCTATTTTATTTTTTATGCTGTGGTACAATGTCAATTTACAAATGTTTAATATAGCAGGAAGGATGATGGAGTTAACAACTACTGAAATATTCCATATATATAGAATTAAGGATGGTTATATACCATGGTCAGATTCTTATACATTATGTCCAAATAACTAAGCACTATTTAGGAGGTGGTTTGGAAAATATGGTCAGCTATTATCATAAGGTGTGTAATAGAGATACATAATTGGAATTATTAAAGGAAGTGAAGTGTACTATTTTTTTCTGTGGAATATTGGTTTCACTTTTTACATGCATGAAAATTTTTCCCCACTTTTGGTTCCTATATGGGTTGGAATTTCGTCACATATTTTGAAGACATATCAAAAGTGAAGAGATATTCTTGGGATGCTGGTATTTATCACTAGTTTATGACATTATTGAAAACAATTTCACCACTCCTTTAAAAGTTGTAGGTTCTGTTGTTAGTTATTGGTATGGTCTTAATGGTTTTTCAACTGTATTTATTTTTTCTAAGTTACATGAGTTATTCATAACAATATTAACTATTATAGTATTGGTATGTTGAGAAGTTTGGGAATGTTCCCCTAAAAATAGAGGATGTGCCATTATTTTTTAGGTTGAGTTTTCAAGATTTTGATGTTTTTATACAAGAAAGTCCAAAGTTAATTTTACTAGAATATGTTTCCTAATTGTCTTTTATTTTCGAATTTATTTCTAATGTTTTCAATTATGTTTCAACTAATATATATTGTCTCAAATAACTCCAAGGATGAAAAAAAGTCCTTATAATGGTAAACAACCTATTTAGATGGTTGTTGATGAAAAAAACCTGGGCAGCCTTCTATTGTTGATGAATAAAACAACCCGTTCAGGTGGTTGTAGATGAAAAAACTTGAAATTCATATCAAAGGACATGTGAGAGAAGTTTCAACTGAGGAAACTATTATCTATTATATAAAGAATGTAAAACATAATAAAAATATAAAGAGACTAGAGGCCCAATTAAAGTTTAAGAATTTACAATTTATGTATTCGAGATCAAGACTATAGAAGAAAAAATTGTAAAACTAGTTCCCAATGAGAATAAAGGTATCTTTTTAGAGGATATTGGGATTCCAGAATTTCAAAAGAAAAAAACACAACTTAATCCACTGATATGGAGGGGATAACACATGAAATTTTAGGAGTTTACTTGAGGGAAACTACTAGTGTAGTGGTAAGAAATTGATTTGAAGAAATAAATGAATATTTAATAACATAAGAAGTAGAAGGTCCTTATCAGTCCACTACAGCCTCTTCTACATTAAAAAAAACCTCATTGACCAGAGGTGTTAAGAGTAGGAAAAGGAAACCAAAGAGTCAATATCTTTATATATATCTTGAGATGACTGAAAATAAGATATATGAAATTCCCCATAAGCTATCCCAGTTACTTATTGGGTGGGTAAATCCATAAACCATAGTGTCATGATGTGATACTAGGCTGGTACAAATTCTTCCTGAAGATACTCATGGGGAGAGGTAATGTAACAAAATTTATGTAGTTATAATTTATTATAATATATTTTACTCTGTAATGAAATAAAATATGACTTCCTTGACAGTAATAGTTTAGTTTTGGAATACACTGACATATCATACTAGATCAATATTTAGAACATTATCGATTTGTTAAACAAGTGGTGCACATCGAGTATGGTATGCGTTATATTAGTTTACGTAACCATCAATGTTGTTTTTTATTTTATTATCATTTTTTGGAAACAGGTCATCGATGCGTACATTGTGATAATTTAAGAAAGATATTATCTTCATACTATAGATGGCATTTTTGAAGTGGAAATATTTTCCTTTATGTCCAACTCCTTTATAGTATGAATGTAGTTCATTTTTTTTACATAATGAATTGTCTTATTTTTAAATTATTTATGTTACTTTAGTGGATGTTTAAAGTTAAATATGACTACATTTTTTTATTTTCTTTTTTTATTGGCTTATAGAGAGCACTATATTCAACAAATGATAACTTGAAGGAGTTCGTTTTGAATCGGCTAGAAGTTGTCAGTATGAGGTCCTACACATTTTTATTCTACCTAGTAATTTTAGACAATATCCATTGGAATTTGTTAGCCATGGTTATTAAAAAAAGATTTTTATATATTATAATTATATTAAACCTATTCTAGGTATAATAACTAGACACCCTTTTATTAGAGATATAGTTAGTGTGGTAAAAAGGCATATAGTGTGTGAATTTTTTTTTCAATAAATTGAAATATTGAATGCTCATTGATTTTTTTATAGAAATCATATTTGATTTTTTAACGATAACTTTATATATGATGTTAAGAAACATAAATGTGCCATGATAATTGATAAAAATCTTGTAGTAGGGAGATGCCACTTTGGATTATGGTGTCATTATTTGTTAAGTAATGGAATTTTTGGAAATAGGTGTTATAGTTCCAACTTGATTGAGTGAAAAGGAATTCAATGGTTGTTGGTTGTATATGGATTATTATTTCCTCAATGATAATATATGGACAAATTCATAGTTAGATGATGAGATTAGAAAGTATTTTGTTGTGATGAGAAAATTTCAAGATAGTTGAAACATTCATTCACAAAAACTTAAATTTTGATGTCATTTAATAAACTTAAATAATTAGATTTGTTGTGAAAAATTGTATGGGTGGAAGATTGAGGGTGAAAACAATTATAATGTAATATGTGAATATATGTTAGTTGTTAGATTGTTATTTGACCTTGTAGTTTCTACTTTATATTCTTGGAATCCATTGGAAACTTACAGTATATAGAAATTCCCACTAGGAAATATCTTTTTAAATTTACACTAGGAATTATAAATGGAAATTTCCACTGCAAATCATGACTGGAAGTTTCCACTTTGATTTAGATAAGAGTTAAACTATAATTTGAATTTATAGTCTCAAATGTCTATTCATGGAATCGATTGAAAAAAATGTAATATATGGAATTCCCATAGGGAAATCCTCATTGGAAATTTTAATTGGAAACTCCCATTATAAACCATGAATGAGAATTTACACTTTGATTTAGATATTTTGGGTTGGCATTAGATATTTCATGGAAATAGTTATTTGGTTATTTTTATAAACATATTCATATATCTAATATTGATGTAATACATGACTGAATGATAAATGTTAAACTGAAATTTTACTTTATAGTCTCTAATTTATATTCTTGTAATCAATTGGAAACATATACTATGGATAATTACCATTAGGAATTCTCATTGGAAATTTCCCCCAGAAACTCCCACTATAAACCATGACTATAAATTTCCACTTTGGATTAGATTTTTTGAGTGGGAGGTAGATAGGGGGTCAAAATAATTATTTGGTGATTTAGATTAACATATTGATATAGTTGATATTTATGTAATATATGACTATATGATAGTTGTTAAAATATAATATGACTTTATAGTATCTAATGTCTATTCTTGGAATTAATTAGAAACATGTACCACATATAATTCACACTGGTAAATTTCATTGGAAATTTCCACTAGAAAATCCCACTGTAAACCATGACTAGGTATTTCCACTTTGATTTAGATCATTTTGGAAGGTAGTAGATAGGGGGTGGAAATAATTATTTGGTGATTTGGATGAACATATTGATATAGCTGATATTGATGTAATATATGATAGTATGATA
The DNA here is from genome assembly GCA_963277665.1 of Viscum album. Lineage (NCBI taxonomy): Eukaryota > Viridiplantae > Streptophyta > Magnoliopsida > Santalales > Viscaceae > Viscum > Viscum album. Next base: position 347,572,729 of record OY728158.1, on the reverse strand, counting down.
GATGTTAAACTGTAATATGAATTATAGTCTCAAATATCTATTCTTGGAATAAATTAAAAACTTGTAATACATTTAATTACCACTAGGAATTCTCATTATAAATTTCCATTGGAAACTCCCACTGTAAACCATGAGTTAAAAATTCCAATTTGATTTAGATCATTTAGGTGGGCGGTAGATTGGAGGTGGAAAGAGTTATTTGGTGATTTGAATAAACATACTGTTATAACATATATTGATGTAACATGTAACTATATGATAGCTGTTAAACTATAATATGACTTTATAGTTTACAATTTCTATTCATAGAATCAATTACAAACATGTATTACATAGAATTACCACTGTGAATTCTCATTTAAAATTTCCACTAGAAATACCCATTGTAAACCATTATTGGAAATTTCCAGTTTGATAATTTGAAAATTTCCAAATGGAAATTTCCATTACTATAACTTGGAACTGAAAAATGGTATTGGAAATTTATACTGCTAATCAATTAGAAATTCTTAGTGTAAATGACCATGGGAAGGTCATAGTGGTGGGTTTACACCACAAATGGGTAGTTAAAATTCAAAGGAAACAAATTGGAATTTTCAAAAATTTTAATTACTATAAATGTAGGCTAACTACCAAAAATTTCATTGATGTTAACATTATTAACTTAATAATAAAGGAACCAATTTTAGCAGGAATCCAGTGGAGAACCCCACATCATTATTTATAAAAACTAGTTTTCATAAACATTTTCACATTGTGATGAAATCTATAATTGAATCCATAAATCAACTAAATTCCAAAATGTTTCCATTCACATGTCAATCCTCAAACTTGTTCTACCATTCTGATTTGTGGTGCATGCTTTCAAAATCTATCTGTTAGTGTGATTTCTTGCAAAATTTTTCTATGCATTTTTATATAATTTTGTTAATTATTTATTTGTGTTTATTAATTTTTCAATAAACTAGTTGACCATGAAGAAAATTTTTGTTTGTTTTGGTGAATACTATAAAGGATTCATTGGTTGATTAATTTTCAACTCTAAGTGGATGAAAAGTGGCTTTCGGTGCCTCCTAATTACAGTAAGAATTTTATATTAATAACTAAAAATAGAAATAGTATAATTGTTTCAAAATATTATTTTATGCTAAATTAAAATATGTAAACATATTATTTTCTCTTAAGTGTGTTTAAATCTGAAGTATTTCAACCTACAGTATAGTAATTACATGCATTAATATATTTGAAAAGAGCATCATGGTCGCCAGCATTTGATAATTCTATAACACTTTCCTACAACAACAATATAAAATTATTTATCTATGATATAAAAACCTATATTATTTCATTAACATAAGAATAAAATATCAATTACATATAGATTTTATGGTCTCTTGATTTCTGATATTGTTCCTATTATTTATGCATTTCCTTGCTTGCTATAGAAAAATTTTGAACCTGCAATTGCCTTTTATTTTATCTTTCTTCTTGAATGATGTTTTAGATTGTTGTTGAAATTCCATGTTAGATAATTTTTGACTCAATTTTTAGGGTAAAATTTTTCTATCTGCCTCCAATTTCCTCACATAATTGTTCATATTTGAAATCCCAACCATATATCATTGTTCAAACTCACAGGATTCCATTATAAGTTTTTTTCCATTCATGACAATTATTGGTATCATTTATCTTTTCTTAATACCAAATATTTTTCAACATGATTAACAATATTGTCTTCCATGTGGATGTCACATGAATTTATTTTCCATCTCTTATAGATATATAACTCTGGTAAGAACTTTATATCCAACCTCTCTAATATTTTGAGTACATGACAACAAAAATACCTATAACTCTCAAATTTCATGAATGTGCAACCAATTATCACAAGTGATTCTTGGTACACTACTATTGAAAAATAATTTTAAGAACCTTTTATTACAATAACAAACCCTTTTGGGGGAAACTGTTTAATTAAAACACTTAAGGAAACAAGAACCAAATAGTTGGTGTTCATGCTAAAAAAAGATCAAACATTTTCTATTTGTACAGATGACTGGAATAAAACATGATCGGATGATATGTAAAATGATTTCATGATAGTTTTTTCTTCCATAAATTCAAATTTTATTTACTGATACTCATTATTCTCTAACACATGATCAAACTGATTGAATAATTCCAAGAAATAGAGCTTACAATTCAAGTAATCCTTTAATACTCCATTGAAACTCAAAATCAATGGTGTGATTAAAGTTACTAATATCAACACAGTCTTTATTAAACAATGATCCCATTTCCACCTTACTTTGTGCATATCTTCTAACCATGTTGAATTTATATCACCATATTCTTCTTGGATTTTTTCCATAAAGCCTCAAATTTTAAAGTGTCATCAACCCCATACATGATTTTTTTTAAATTTCTCCAAAAAATTCGTATCATCTTTCATTATAGGTCCTAAGTGTTTAATTCCATTTTGTATTAAGTGAAAATTACATAAAGTGTGTCTTGTTTCTAGTAGGACTAAAGGGATAAATTTTGATGTAGTTGCATCCTGATCTATAAAAAGCATCTCAAAATTTTTCCCGCAATGGAAATTAATAAACCTACTAAACAGCCAAATAATGAGTCTATTGTCTCATCATATAACAATGAAGCACTGAAAATTACAGTCTCTTTATGATGGTTTATTCCTATAAACACTCCCAAAGGCCTACACTCCTTACTTGTTTTGAAGGTAGTGTCAAACATGACAACATCTCCAAAGTTCTGATAATCCACCTTTATTTTGGGATAAACCCAAAATACATTTCTAATTCAACTACACATGTCTAGTTGTACTGAGTACAAGAATGATGTGTTATCCCTTGAATAGTTCTCTAGGCATTGTAACATACCCTCAATATCACCTAGATTCAACTCTCTATATCTTTGGGACATAGTATAAGAATGGTTATTATTAAAAAAATACTAATAAATATTTAATAATAATAATTATTTAATTCATAATAAATATTATTAATTAATAATTAATAATTACTATTTATTTATGAATTATTTATATTATTAACTAAATAAAAATATTAATTACTATTAAAATATTAATTAGAAATTAATTACTAATAAATAATATTAATGATATTAATTATAAATTAATTACTAATAAGTAACATTAAATAATAGTAATAATAATAATAACAATTTTTTGCTAATCATCCATTATAAATTAATATTTATTAATTTTCTCTTAATTAATTATTAATTAATTTTATATTATTAATTATTTATTAATTTTAAAAATTAATAATAATAAATAAATATTATAAATTAATTTATTATTATTAATATTATTTAATATTACTTGTTTGTAATTAATATATTTTAGTAATTAAATGAAAATAAAAATAATAAATATTTATTAGTAATTAAATAATAATAATAATAATTATATATTTATTAGTATTTGTTTAATTATAATTATTAATAATTAATGACTAAATAATAATTTTAAATATTTATTACCAATTTTTAAATAATAAGGATCAATAATTATTTGTAAATAAATAATAATAATAATAATTATTTATTAGTAATTAAATAATAATAATTATTAAATATGAATTAGTATTTGTTTAATAATAATTATTAACAATTAGTAACTAAATAATAATTCTAAATACTTATTAGCAATTTTTTATTAATAGTTATTAATTATCTAGTAACTATTTAAATAATTAATAATTAATAATTAAATAATAAGTGGATTATTATATTAAAATAGCATTAATACACACACACACACACATTTAATTCTATTATTTTTATTAATATTGTTTTATCATTAGTATATATATTATTATTATTTTAATCAAACATTATTTAAAATTTAGTATAATTTATGATGTCAAATTGATATATTATTATTTGATTTATTATATCATATTTAAGTAATTATTATTTATGAGTATGGGAAATAAGAGGGGGGGGGGTGATCGTGGCTTTGATGGGATGGGGGGTGCATGAGACTTATGAGGATTTGATGATAGGGCGATGTTGTTCACATAAGGGCAGACCTTAGGAAAACTGAAAATAAAAAAATTTAAATAAAAAATAAGAACACATAACACTAAAAAAATTCTAAACTGGAAAATGGTGCAAAGTAGTACAACAAGAAAAAAATTAAAATAAAAAAAAGTTCAACCCAAAGGCATTATCCCTTTAATGTCTTTGGCTTCTACCCAAAACCCTAAAGGCATTAAGGGGTGATTCCATTATGTAATAGTTAAAAAAGTACCTTGGGATTATTTTAATTTTTTTCTTTAGAAAATAAATAAATAAAACTAATATTATGATGAAGAAATCACATTTCTCTAGAAGCAATTTCTAGTCTTATGGCTAGTTTGTTTATTATGAATCTTGGGTTTAATCTAAATGCACCAAAGAATGCGCTTTAATCAATTTTGAAGTAGGAAGACAGGGTGGCCATTAGAGAAGTTGAACCCAGACTTTTGATTTTTGAAATTTTCAATGTTTCTAATAAGCAGTGGGTGGCAGACCTTGGTCCTTCCATAATGAACTTTTCTTAATTGTAAATCTTGATAGGATATGTGATGCTGCAGAAGTTGTTGTTGGTAGAATATTTTAATTAGGACGGTGGCCACCCCCCTTATTTTTCAAGTGAGGGTAGGCGATGGTAGGTGGTTGGTAGCGAAACGACACCAAAACCACCAACAGAGAAGAGGTAGGAGGGGCTAGTAGAGGCCTATAAAATGAGGCTCTCCACTTTGATAGATCTCATCAACTTCACCTACATCAATAGATTCTATTTGAGTGTTTTTATATGTGAGGTATTTTGTGAGTTGGTTTCCCCACATATTCCATTTTCCCATAGTTTTCTTTCTTTCATTTTGGAGGTTTTTTCACATTACATCTGGTGTCATTTATTTCCACATTTTTCACTTTATTTTATCTCACTATTGTTGCTACACCAGTGGACCAATAATTTTTGATCCCAAAAAGTGGTATCATAGCATGTTTCTATCCTAGTGTTGTTTACTTTTTTGGGTATTAATAATTCTCATTAATTTGAGTATGATCTGTGATTGAGACTCTGATTGATATTTTACATCTGAAAAATTTATTGAGATTATTAAATACACTATTATGAAATATAGGAGGTTCTGGACTGACAGTGTGTCTAGATGATAGTGGAATTTGAGATCAAAAAATTCAATGAAAATAATTTTACGATTGTGGAAAATGATGATGCATGTGTTGTAGAATGAAAATTAACTACTAGAAATTGGAGAAATACCAGAATATATGACAATGGATCATGGTGAAATTAGGATCTAGAATCATGATATGGATGGAAATGTAGCAAGTAATTCTGGGAATGGAGATATTCTAGTCAGTGAAGTAGTAGAAAACATCTCAATGATACATGGATAATCGAATCTGGAGAAACATGAAATATGAAATCTCGATGGGAATGGTTTGATTAGTATGAAACTATCCCAAAAGGACTTGTGTACATAGGTAATGATCACACCTTGAATATCGTTGGAGTCTGTACCATCAAACTGAAGATGCATGATGGTATTGTTCGAACCATCTAAGGAGTATTCCATATAAAGGGCCTAAAGAAGAGAATACTATATTTTGGATAATTTGATGATATCAGGTGAAAGAATCACACTGAGAATAGAGTGTTGAGAATTGTGAAGAGTACACTTATAGTTATTAAGGAATAAAATATCTTGAGTAAACTTTATGTGCATTTGGTGAAACATATAAGGAGAAAAGGATATTGGTCGCATTAACTACCTCAAAATAAGTGTTGATGATGTGATGGAATCATACTCTTTGAAATATGTTAGAAAAATTCATGAAGATTAATTTGGATCATAAGTTTCTTCCTGATATTATAAAAGTTTCCTTTCAATTTTTGTGAGCATTTTGTTTCGTTCAATCAACATTGGTTTAAGTTTTGGATTTCAAAAGTGAGAAGCAAATAGTTATTAGAGTTGATCCACTCTGACATTTGGAAAACACTGGTTATATCCATGGGAGGATCAGGGTAATTTTTATCATTCATTTATTACTATTCTAGTATATGTTGGGTGTACCCAATAAATAGAAAAGAATATGTTTTTGAAGTCCTAAAAACATTCAAAGCATATAAGGAACTTGAATCTGGAAAGAAGATCAAGTGTTTGAGGATTGGATATGGTAAAAAATATAAAATTGAAGAGTTTCATAATTTCTATCAACATAATGGAATCAAGAGATAGTCCATGGTGACATACAATCCTTGGAATAATTGAGTGGTAGAGTGGATGAATAAAACCTCACTGGATAGAATAATGGAAATGTTGAAGACAACAGGAATTTCCAAAACATTATGGGTAGAAGCAGTGAATATTTCCTGTTATGTGATCAACTGATCTCTTTCAATGGAGATTTATCTAAAGACACTGTTGGAGATATGGACTGGTAAACCCATTAACTATTATCAGTTACATACTTTTGGAAGTACTGTATATGCACTGTTTAATGTTCTAGAAAGATTGAAGTTGGATTTAAGATCCAGGAAATGTATCTTCTTGGGATACATTGATAGTGTGAACAGGTATCATTTGTGGGACCCAGCTTCTTGTAAACTTATCATCGACATAGATGTCATTTTTTTAGAAGACAAGGTGCAAATGGCCATTAATAAAGACATGGAGAAAGAGAATACACAAACTACAATAGTCAAGGTGGAGTACAAATACAAGAATGAACAAGTTTCCTCAGAGGCATTAATAGAGCATGATGATCAAGTACCGGTTGAGTTTGGACCACACTGGTAAACTTGGGAGAAAAGAGTGCCAATATAGAACTCAAACTATGTCACTGAGAGTAATATTGCATACTACTTATTGACTGAGGATGGAGATCCATCTTCTTTTGTAGAGGCCACCCAGAGTCTAGATATATCATCATGGATGGTGATGATGTACGAAGAACTTGAATCCCTATACAAGAACAAGAGTTAGGATCTTATGCCATTACCTAATATATGTGAGGTTTTTGAAAAAATGGGACTTTAAGATCAAGTGGGATGAAAAGTACTAGGTGATAATATATCATGAAAGACTGGTGGTCAAAGGATACGCTCAGAAGGAACGTATTGTTTTCAATGAAATATTTTCTCATATTGTTAGAATGATGATTGTTTGGATTGTTTGGGTGATGTGTGCTATATACAATTTACATCTAGAGTAGCTGGATGTGAATGCTAAATTTTATCCATGTTGATTTTGATGAATAGATCTATATACTCCAACTGGAAGGATTTTAGAAGAAGGAAAAGATAACTTGGTTTGAAGATTAAAAAAATCTCTATAAGGTCTCAAATATGTGCTGAGGAGTTGGAACAAGAGATTTGATTCCTATATCATAAGGCTTGGATATAGTATAATTCATTTAGATCCTTATGCATATTTTAAGGGTTCATATGGTAATGATTACATCATTCTTCTGTTGTATGTGGATGAAATTTGGGTTACAAGGCCCAATAATTATCAAATCTAGGATACGAAGGCACATTTGGATAAGGAGTTTGATATGAAGGACTTGGGACAAAAAAAAGATTCTTGTGATACAAATTTATCTAAATAGAAATAATGGGAAGATTTAGTTATCATAGAAGAATTCATTACATAAAGTCTTGAAACGCTTCAACATGAATAATTTTAAGATAATATCTATCTAACTTTCTATTAATTTCAAGTTATCCTCTGTGATGATTCCTAGAAGTGAATAATATAGGATGAATATATCTTGAGTACCGTATACATCAATAGTGGCGATTCTAATATTCTCTATGATTTGTAATAGACTAGACATTTCACATACAGTGGGAGCAGTTAGTCAGTACATGGCGATTCCAGAATAGAAGAATTGGAGAATAATGAAGAGGATTCTGAGATACATAAAGGAGCCCTAAAATGTTACATAATATTATTAAGGATCAAATTTCAATATTATAGGCTATGTTGATTCAAATTTTGCAGGTGATTCTAACAGGATGAAATCCACTACTGGTTATTTTTTACTCTTTCAGGAGGAGCTATGAGAAGGATTTCAATGTTACAGTCAATTTTTCATTTATACACAATGGAGGAAGAGTACATTAAAGATACACAAGCTTGAAAAGAGGCAATGTAGATGATATGGTTGTTAAAGGAGCTAGGTCATAGAAAAGAGCAGAATCCATTGGTTTATGATAGCTAGAGAACCTTGTACATTCCAATAAATCAATATTTTTATTACATGATGAAGCATATTGGGGTAAAATATCACTTTTTCTGAGATGTGATGGAGGGAGGAAGTGTGGAAAATTATAAAATTCACACTAAATAAAAAATGGTGGATTTCTTGATGAAAGAAATTGACTCTGATAAGTTCAAATGGTGTAGATCCTTGAGCATCCTCGCAGAGATGTGAGTAGAATGTTGTGAAGACAGAAAGGACGTGTAGATATGTGATTGGTTATTAATAAAATATCAATGTCGGATATGTGTTGTAAGGATATTTTAATTAGGACGGTGGTCCCCCTCTTTATTTTTCAAGGGAGGGAAGGTGGTGGTAGGTGGTTGGTGGCCAAACCCCACCAAAACTATAAATGGAGAGGAGGTAGGAGGGGATGACATATGCCCTTAAAAGGAGGCTCTCCTCTCTGGAAGATGTCAATAGATTCACCAACATCAATAGATTCTATTTGAGTGCTCTTATTTGTGCGGAATTTTTTGAGGAGTTTTCCCCACATATTCAAGAGAGATATTTATGAGAGTTTTTACCTTGTAATAGTGAGGAAGTGTATACCCACTTTTACGCATAGTGATCCTTCTTTTTTCCTATGGTTTCCCCCTTCCATTTTGTGGTTTTTTCCATTCTACATCTAATGTAATTTATTTTCTCATTTTTCACTTTATTTTATCTATCTATTATTACTATACTAGTGGGATAATCATTTTCAGTCCCAATAGTTGGTTTCTCAAAATATCGATTTTGATTTCTCATAAAGAATATTCCTTTATATGGGAGAAATAATTGTGGATCATGTGTTGGAAATCAAATAATGGAATTCTTATAGTGGTATATTCTTGAACCAATATTCTTGGGGTTGTTGTTTTGAATAAGAGTCCTCATTGACATTAAGCGTCCTATTTTCTGTGTGATGTTCTTAAAACTTGATGATTATAATTCCTCAATATCATTTGAGATTAATAATATTTCTATTTTCTGTTTTTTCTATGGCTATATGGGTTATGAGGAAATGGATTATGCTTCCAAGGTGGCTGATACATAGGGGAATATTTTCCTCCAATATAAGTTGTGGTTTCATGATAAAATTTATTTCCTCCCTTTTTGTGTCCCAATTCGAAAAAATAGGGAAAAATTAGAAAAGTCCTCATCTCTAAATACCTAATCCTCAAGTGAAAATATTATCATGATGGGTCCACCCAAATTCTCAATGATATATGATTCTTTTTTCATTGATAATCCTATTTATCCTCATGCATGCATCTCAATTGTAGGCTTGCTGCTTCATAATGATCAAGTCACTAACTCATTTAAGGAGAAGACAGATTGGTTCCCATTATTTAAGGGGAATAATTTATCTGATTTGTTTCATATTTTTAAATCCTAAAAAAAATTTGTTAGCACTCCTTACTTTACATGCAACATCATTCCTTGTCCCATGCAGTCTCTCCCATAGTCTCATAAAGGTTATTCTCAAACCCACCTGATGATGATGTGCCACCTGGATTTTCTTTGAGTTTGAAACCTAATTTATCTGTCACTATTGAACTAAATGAATTGATGTAAACTGGTCTAAGAAGGGATGTGAAAAAGAAGAAAATGGATAATGAAACATATATACCAATACAAAGTTATAATTCAGGATAAGGACCAATAATTGAGAAAATTTGAATGGGGAACATCTTGTATTATGTTGGGTATCAAAATAATCTTTTTAACCAAACATTTTTTTGTCCCTCTCCAGAAATACTTATCATCAGTTTCCTCCTACTACATGATCTTCTTTACATACTCTCAAACTCACTCTGCCACCCTCCTCTCCCTCCTTATCGTTTTTATCTCTCAAAACCCCAAGCTCTTCATCGACTCCTCCTACGTGTGCATGTTGTTATTCCAATCCACTCCCACGCCATCACCCTTCACACTCATGGCATCAACCAAATATCCCATGATACCTCTCTCCTCTCCCAAAAACCACATCCGACCATCAACTCCTACCATGCTCTAGTATCCTCACCTCCCACCACTCCCACACTCTCTCCCTCCACTCCCACATCATTACCCTACGCTCCCACACAATTTCACTCCTCTCAAGAAAAAACTAGTCGGATGATGCCTCATTCTCATATCTCTCTCTTCCTGCCATTAAATTGTATGTGAAATATTTCTATCCTCCTCACAACAAGTTTCTCTATCCATATCATTGACCTCATTCCTTTAATCTTTCATAACTATTTTATAGTTCTGTTGTTAGGTAGAATTTCGAGTGATTAAAATAAAGAGGAAGAGATTATCATGATTGAAAAAAATTAGGTATGATTTTATTTACGGTATATTTTTATTTTTTAAAAAAAATCATGTTATATTAATGTTGTGATAAAATATTATTTTCCTTTGTAATGTGTAGGAAATTCTTAAAAAAAGAAGGTGTGTATATAAAATCTAGCGATTCTAATTTTGAAAATTTAGATGCTGGGTAAAATATATCAAAACATCAAAAGAATAATTATAATATCATGTAAAATGATGAAAATGATGCTTTAGTGGGTCAAAAAGTTAAACCCAAAACTATTTTAAATTGTGTATATTCACCAAATTCATTTAAATATGTTGTTGATTTTATTGTTAAACATGAGAATAAAAAAATTGGTGATATAATTGTTATTTAGTGCATTGTTGAAATTTAAATTTCAATGATTTCTATGCTAATTATGTGAGAAGCTTATAAATTCCTTTGATCCATCAACATATACCATAACACTTATTGGAAAATAAATGATTATTACTACATGATATGTTAATTAAATGTTAGACATTTCATATGGAGGAAGGAATGTCAGTCTTGAAAGGGATAATGATGAATACAAAGAAATGAACAATCATTACATGGGATAGAAATTAACTGCATCAAAGGAAATAATTTTTGGAGAGCTAGGAGAAAATGAATTTGTTATAATATTTATGTTATTTACATTACGGACCATGTTAAATCCTAGTTATAGTTATTTTTTAAAGGAAATAAATATCAGGATTTTGTGTGGTTGTAAAAAAAATGTTGGGGAATGTGATAGGTCCCAGTTTGTTTTGATGGAGCTTGTTCGAGAGGTGAATATGTACACGAAGATGATACAAAAAGGCCAACAAATGAAGCATGTTGGTGGTTCCCTAGTTGTCTTATTGGTATGTTTTAAAATTGTTTAACTATGTTGGATAATTTTTTATTAGTGAGTAAATTTATTTAGATCATATATATATGTTGACACTACATTGTAACAATCTTTCTTTATTCACTTCTCAATTGGAAAGGTTCATAATTTATGCTGCAAAAATATTTTTCAATTTTGGGATGAAGAAAGCATTCAAAGGTGATTAAAGTTAGAAAAAATGAGTAAAATATGTATCTTATATGCAACAATTACTTCATTAGGGAGCAATTATCCAAATCACTCTTTATTCACCTATTTGGTAAAAACTCTATATTCATATTCTAGAAAGCTTCATGTTAAAAGTTTAAGGTTAAAATCTAAAATTTGTGCATCAAAATATGGGTTTTAGTGTTAAATTAGGGATTCATGGTGTCAAAATGTGTAATATTTGTGTAAAAATGTAGGATCTTAGTGTTACCATATTTCAAATGTTCAATTGAAAAGCATAATTTTCATGTCTAAAATGCTTGTGCTTTAAACAAGATGGTTAATGTTAAAATATGGATGATCAATGTTAAATTAGGGACTGTCTCTATCAATTTATATTATCATGATGAGATACCTCTTTCTATCTCATCAACCTATTTTATGAATTTTTATGTCAGGTTGTTAGGTTGCCGAAATTGCACTGAAAATTTCTATTGAAAAAGAATTATGTAGTGAATACCGTACCCATTCCCTATCAAGGGTGTTAACTTTTATAAACACATACCTTTTATTTAGAACTTACATGTATTTATTCCACACCCATTGATTGTGGAATAAATTATTATGATGAATGAATCCATGCTTTATGATCTATGTGGCACACATAAGCACGAGAATGAAATGAAAGTTACATGTGTGCCCATAATTATATAGAGCTCTAATGCATTGGGTAATGTTTAGTACCATGATATGACATGTTGGTACATGGGTTTATCTGATTCCTTTATGGGAATTTTTCCACTATTATGTCTTGGTATTTTACCCTTGACCTATGAAGAAATGTTTTAAGTTGTTTCCACATTTCCATGTTATTAATATCATGTTATATCATGCTTTAGGATTCATGTTCCTTTATGACTCACTGATATGTCTTTCCTAGCATGTATTATTATCTTCATGTTATACGATGTTTACTCCCTTACCAGGATTTATAGCTCACCCCTTTCTTATGTATGTCCTCGAGTTATCCCATGAAATGTTATGTCTGATGGGATATTGTGGTCATCTAAAGGAAGTTTTCAATAATAATGTTGTATTTTCTATTTTAAGTTGTTATGTAATGATCCAAATTTCCCAAGATACTATAATTCATGATCTTTTGGGTTTTATTAAGTGTAATTTTATGTAATTAAATCATATATGAATGAAATAAAAATTTCAGGGTTCTTATACATCTGATATAATTTATATACTTCAATCTGATATAATTTATATATGTTTATACAATATACATATTATATGTCCATCAGATATAATTTTTATGTTTTCCTATAGTAAAGTAGAAATCCTTTATCTCTTAGTATTGAATTTTCCTATCCATAAGAATTGAAAAAATTCTTTATAACTTTATATTTTACAATAGATAAATATTTAAAATAGAATCAATGTGTAAATTAATTTTGATTTTCAAATTTAGGAGTAAAAAATGATCTTTTGACTCAATATTTCTTCTTCTTTTTTTAAATCATAATACACAATAGTAAGAGAAATTTTAAAATAATTTTTTTAAAACTTACTCTCCCTTACACATTTCATGTGTGTTATATTTTTCAACCTATTTTTATTTTCAAAAACAAATTTAATGGAATTAAACTAAATATATAGAGATTTTGAAATTTTATAAAGGATCTACAAACATTTGATAGGGGTATATATACATTTATGAAATATTACCAACTATTAAAATAAGTATATGAAAGTATAAATTATTTAATCATAAAATTATCTATCATATTATCAAGGAATAAGAGAACCATTCAGAGTATTAATCAATTGGAGGGATTTTAACTATTACATTAACCAAAAAGTTCAAGGAAAAAATCAACCCTTCTTATAATGTTTACAAATGATGTGCTTTATATTCTTAAGATATTTTTTAATCTTCTTTATCTTATCATCCTTGTATTCCAGTCTTGAAATACTTTAATCTTATGAATTTAGCCTTTTATTTTCTTATGATAACTCAAAATATTATTGGATAGAAAAGGGGTTCAGATCAACAATGGATCTCGAACATTATTGAACTTTAAAATTTAGGATACAAAAATCTTTGAAAATGTCATCATATCCCTATTGATTGTAGAAATATTCTCATTAATGAACATGACATCTTTAATTGTTTGATTCATCCACTTGGGAATATTATTTATTATTCTAAACACAACTTTTAACTTTCATTTTATATTTTTCAACTCTAATTCCCTCTTAAGTATAGGATATAACAATTTATTAAGAGAGATTTATCCTTAAATGTTATCCAAATTTCCTTAAATATAATTTCACCTAGGTTGAATATCTAGAAAGATATCAATAATACTATAATTTATCTTAATATCTTCATTGAATTAATCAATTACCATATTAGTTATCTTGGATCTTATTCTTGGAGGATAATTGGTTGAATCATTTAAATATTCAGGTAGAAGGGATTTTCTAACCCATCGAGGTGAAGTTTCTTCTTTTTAAATATTCATTTATTGAGTGATTTCTAGAAACAAAATATCTTTTTTAGATTTCCATTCCTATGATTCTTTCAAATTTAAATCATTATTTTCACTTACTGATGATTATCCTTCTAATTAACTAAACTATTATTCACCTTTTAAAGATTGTGAAGTTGTAGATATTGAAGTATGCACTGAGAATTCCTTTAGATAAAAATCCTTTGAATCCAAAAACTTCTTTAAAGTTTTTAAGACTTCTTCCAATTTTTTAATAATCTTAGTTTTTATAGATCCTTGAGGTTTCTCTTTGAGAGTGAATGATTTCAAAACAACCCCAAAAATCACTTTTTTTTATCTTTTACAAAATTCTATACAAATTTCCATTATATTTTTTAACAGATGGAGTAAATTTTTTCTATTTCCCAATATGAATATACTAAGTGATTTCCTCTTCCTTTTTAATAACTTCATGAGATTTTTCTATTTATATAAAAAAAATTCAAGAAAATTTATCTTTCTTCTCTTAAATAATATAACTTTTATTCTTTTAAAATTCCTTCATTTTTTAAAAAACATTATCTTTTAGAATGTTGGATTCCGGAGGGCTGAGGTTAAGGACATGATCACCATTTTTAATTTTCTTTTTCTTCTTCTTCATCTCACTAAAGGTTTCATTTGACATAGCCTTATCTTTCATTTGAGTAGGAGAATTTTTAGAGGACCCAGGAACCTTCCTCTTTTCATAAAATTTATTATTAATAACTTCATCTAATTCTATTGATAGGACATTAGTTTTTGTTTCTATAAACTTCCTCTCACCAGGGAGGTACCCCAACCTCATCTTAGAAATCATTTCATAACCAGAATAGGATTCATTTTCTCTAACCAGGCCTGCTTCATTATTAATATTATCTACTTACATAAACTTGATAAGAAATATATTATTAAAATTTTGATAGAGAAAAATATTCAACTTCATTGTACTTGGTCTAATTCCTTTGATGTAATTCCAAATGAACATCACAAGGTTAAACTTCCTTATATTAAAAATAATGTCAAGAACATAGATATCCAAAAAAATTTATCACATCTCGATAACCTTTTATTATAAGTAAATAACTTATTATACAATTAGAAACTATCCTCATATCAGGAGAAAAGTGATTCATCTTATGAAGTTTCTAATTAAAAACAAAATAGATTTTTATATAGGATTTCATTCAAAAGAAGATACTTTTTCTAGAAGTATTTGAGTAACAAAAGAAGATTCTCCTTTAAGAGTTAAACTAACCAACCCATCCATTTTATTTATATTCAAGCCATACGTTTTACCAAATAGGATTAAGGAAACATTACTTAGACTATATAATTCATTAAAAACTAAACCGATGTTGAACTATGAAACAATACTAGGATAATATATATCATAACTATATTTTAAAAAACAAATATTCTCCCAACATTTAAAAATAATTTCAAATATTAACAAAGTGTTATAACTTTGAAACAATCCTATATATAAGTATATCCTTTATGAACTCTCAAATAGAAAAGTGTCTATATAAATTCATGAAAACTTAATGGAGAAACATAAAATATTTTAGAAAAAAATCTCAAAGCTATTAGATATAGGGAAAATGAGACAATGAGAGATCTTTATAAAACATCTGGTCAGGAAAAAGAAACCAAGGCACTGCTTCTATATATAGTCAAGGATATTAAAAGTTGTAATTCTATATTATCCAATGGATATGATTATATATTAGAAGTTATGAATTTAAAATAGTTTAAGAGAATATTTATTTTGAACTTTCTTTTTTAATAATAAATGTTTTTTTTAATGTATGAGTTTTCTAGAAAAAATTCAGTCAAGTAGAAATCCAAAAAATTTAACAAGTATTTTTACTATATTTCCTTCATAAATGATATAAAAATAATCAATAGAATACCCTATAAAGAGTTTATGAAATTACTTTATTAAAAAAGATTTTTTGATATTTTTATAAGTTGGATGAATAAGAATTTAGAGAAATTGGGTCATCCAGATGAAACTTTGGATCAAAATAATTCCTACAAAACATAAAATTTTATTAAAATATTTTTCAAGATATTTTAACAATTGGAAGAAACATAAGAAAAAACGAATATTGGAAAAAGTTCCCCCACCTTTGTAGGATTTTTTCACTATAAGAATATATGTTAAATAAGAAGTATATTAATGATCACTTTATATTAATTCATAAAAATATTCTTTTTAATATATTCAAATCTATCATAATAAACTGATTTTGTTTAAATATCAGCTAGTTGATCTTATTTTATGAAGAATTAAGGAATAATATCTCCTCTTTGTGTGGGATCCCAAAGGAAATGGTATCTTATATATATATGCATATATATATATATATATATGATTTTATCATGAGTGATGTGATGCGTTCTTTGATAATACAATTGCACTTGTGATATCACACAAAATTATAGTTTTATAAAAACTCATTCCAAAGTTAGTGAGTGTGTGATTCATCCACTACACTTGGTTACAACAACTCCCACTACTAAATATTCATCTTCGGTAGTGGAAAGTTATATATAATATTTTTTAATGAAAAACCAAGGCACTAAATCTTCTCTTAAAAAGTTATATCTTCCATATTTACTTTTTCTATCAATTTAACATCCCCCAAAGATAGAATCTGAAAAAAAATTTAGTTCAAAACCACTTCTAGAAGAATAAAATATACCAATATATGAAGTTACTTTAAGATAATGAAAAATTAGTTTTATAACTTTAATATGAGATTATTTAAGATTTTATTGGAATGTTTCACAAAATCATACAATAAAAATTTAATTTACTCAACTAAATATGAGATATATTATATTTATAATCACACCTTTAATTTTTTTGATCAACTAGTTTCCCATTTTCATCAAGATCAAGAGTTTTAAAAGTTCCTATAGGAGTAATTATACTATTAGCACTACCAAAAATAATAATTTGAGTAAATATTCAGTGTACTTATTTTTAGATAAACAATTTATTTTTGGGTTTTTATAAATATGAAATAAAAGGAAAATGTTTGGTTCACTCATCATGCTCATATCAAACTAATATTTAATAAGCTTCAAAAAATAAATGAAAATATAATTTTGAGATGAGAATAATATTATTACATCTATATAAATTTGAAAAATTATAGTATCATTAAAAATTTTCTTTACAATAATATTTTGATCCATAACTCACTTAAGAAAATTATTATCAAGAAACAATTTGGTATGTCTATCATAACACGTTCTTAGATGTTAGTTAATACCCTAAAGTGACATAGTAATATTGAAAACCTTTTTTAGAAGTATAGTATTTTCAATACCATGTGGTTATTCTGCATTAAATTATGTTTGTAAATACCTATTATGAAAAGTAAACTTCCTATCCATTTGATAAAGAGTAAAATTTAATCATGGTGTAAAGGCTATACATATATGGATAGATTCAAGTCTTGATATTAGTGAAAATGTTTCTTCATAATCTATGTCTTATTTTTTATTATAACCCTTATCAAAAAGCCTTTCTTTATTTCTAACAATAATTCCATTTTAATCATATGTGTTTTGAAAAAACCATTTTAATCCAATCATTGGAATATATTTAGGTTAATCAACCAACATAAAAAATTTTTTACATTCACATTCATTGAGTACATCCTACATTTACCATATCCAATCTTCCCCGCCTAAAGCCTCATCAGATATTTTAGGGTCAAATAAAGATAATAATGCACAATTTTATCGTTTATTTTTTAAGGAACTATAAATTTTCACTATTTGATCTAAATCTATAATGATATTATCAGTGGGATTATTCCTTAAGATTGACTTCTTTCTTGGATAAGTAAATTTTTTTATTCAATAACATATTGAAATTACTCTAAAGGTATAAATTTCAAAAATTTTTCTTCCATCAATCTTCTATGGGAATAATTTTAAAAAAAGGTTTGAAAATCAATTTTGAAAATATCATATGAAGTTATAGATTATGTACATTGATAAAATAAAAATACAAGTTTCATCAAACATAATACTCACTTTTTCTTCTACATTATTTGTTTATTTGTTAAAAATATGACATGCGTTATTATTATAGAATATCCAAGAAATATTCCCCATAAAATTTTGGATAACATTTATGTAAATTATATTTAATATTCATAATGAAAATGTTACATCTAAAACCTATGAAGTTAAAATTTTTTGTATTTCTTATGGTCCATAACTAATAAGGTGTTTTGTAAAGAAAAGGTTGAAGTAAAACTCAATTTATATTACAACAAGTAGTAATAATAGATAATCAATTTTTTAGTAATTGATTATTAACTCAACATTGTTACAGTAATAATATAAATAATTATATTTATTTATTCAACTATACCATTTTACAGAGGAATTTTAAGAGCATAAAATCTTTGTGTAATTCCTTTCTTACTAAAAAAGGTATCAAAATAAAAAATTTCAAAGTCACCACCAGGATGACTATAAATAATAACTAATTTTTATCTTTTCAATTTTTTTTACATGAGATAAAAAGCATTTAAAACAAAAAGTTCTTTCATATTTTTTGATAAAAAATAGTCCCAAGAATATCTAGTGTAATCATCAACAAATACATACACATAGTATTTTCATCCAACACTTCTTGTTATTTTTGGACCAAATAGATCCATGTGAACTAACTATAAAGCTTCATAATATGATATTTGACTAATATATTTAAATATTTACTTATTTTTTTACTGTATTGACATGGTTCAGATAATTTTTAAGAATTAAACCTAAACTATTGTAAATATCTCAAAAATAATTTATTAAAGATTTTACCTAATGTTTTTACATAACAATGTCCTAAACATATATTATATAACAAATATTGATCTTTAATTTCACTTTAAAATGGTATATCATGGTTTTTATGGTCTTCAAGGTTTAAATTGTAAACATTCTCAAGCCTATTAGAGAAAATAGTGAACTTTACTTCTGAACATTGAAAACTACATTTATCATTATTGAAGTTTACAAGGAAACCTTCATCACCTAATTTAAATATATTGATGAGATTTTTCTTATGTCCTACAATATATAAAAAATTATAAATTAAATATTTCCCTAAAAATTCATCATCACTAATTCCAAAAAATTATCTATGATTATTGTCACAAATTTATACTTTTACACCTTTCATTTTATGAATTTTCTAAAAGAAATTATTATTTATTATCATATGGATTGAATATAAATTGTTTTTGTATCATATGTTTTAGCTACTAGTAGTCATCCTTTCTCTATAAAACATAAATGAATATGATTTTGGTAACCATATTGGGTCTTGAAGAATTAGAAAATAGTACATTTGGAATCAATATATTTGTAAATTTCTTATGTGTACAACTTATCATTCCATAGAAATATAATATTTATTTAAACCAAAAGACTATGAATTTTTTAAAGAACATTTATTCCAATGTCCTCTAATTTTTTATTTCTTAAAAAAAGGTTCATTTTTAGGAACAAAATGGTGTAACTAAAAATGTGTCTTTCTTGAGGAAAACCCTATTTCAGAAGTGGTTTTTTATAGTCTCAAATATCTGTAAAGGTTATCAAAATTTTCATTCCTATAAGTCAATTTATATAGAAGTTTTATCAAAATGTGGATTTCAAAATTAAGTTTTACAGTTAAATTCTTTGCATCATAAGTTAACCTAGAATGATATTTATTATATAACTCTAATAAAAGTTTAGAAATTTATGAATTATGTTTGAAATCCTATTATTGGACTTAGTAAGATATAATTTATAACAATCACAATCATTCATTACATAAGAATTTTTTTTCTCCACCAAAGATACATATTTATTCATTTCTTTAAAAGATGTTAAACTGTCCACATCTTCTATTGTATCAACTTTTTATTATTCTGAAGAAGTTGAACTATATTTATCATCGAAGTATCAGGGTAATTTTCATTTAGAGTTATGCTTTTTAGGTCTTCAATAAATACCTTAGCCATGTAGCATTGATTTTTCTTATTAATTCTAGCCTAAAAACTAACATCCTTATGACCATCACTACTTCCATTAGAGGAAATTTATAAAGAGGAATCTCTACCACCTGCACTCTAAGTGTATATAGACCTTTACTTATCTTCCCTTTTACTTTATGATATATGATTAAAAAATTTTATTTTCTATTCAACCTTTGACAATCGGGTTGGATACAAACTATTTTCTTACATTCATAATAGATAAGCTTAGAAGTATATTTCTTCTCACGTCTTTCTTTATGATTATTATTATACTTATAATGAAAATCATTGTTGATAACTATATTATTCATCCAATTTTCTATAAATCAAGTTCATTTTCAATTTATTATGAAGAACATCTATTTGATTTATCTTTTAGTTCTTTTTAAAATCAAGGATTTGGAAACATTCTCACAAGGCGTAGCCTTCTTAGTTATAAATATTCTCAATATTTAACAAAAAGTACACCATTTTTCTTATTTTATTTTTATGTATATATTTTCATTATACTATCACAATACATAAGAGTTATAATGGGATCATCTAAACTCATATTAGTCTGATTTTTTCAACATATATTGTTTTACTCTTAGATCACCACACTTTAAGAATGATATCACTAATATTTCCAATAAGTTTATTATCAGAAAAATCCATCTCTTCAAGTGACTATAAGATTTTTATAATTAATATAAACCTTTAATGAATATATTCAACTAATTTACAAGTTATAAAACTAAAATATTGATAGTATGGATGAATAATTTTACTTCTAGTTTCAAAAACTTTAGTAGAACAAAATGTGTTACTTCTAGCTTTCTCTAAGTATTATTATTTGTCTCACAAGAATATATTTTAGCTGTAGGTATTACTTATAATTGAAAATAACAAATTATTCCAAACTCTATTGTTTAGCTATTATTCTACATTCTTTTCTATAGTAAAAGTTTTCACTTCAATATTAGAAATATTATAGTTACCAGTCATCAAAAAAAAATAATGAACCCCATTATTTATTACAATGGTATTAATCCAATATCTGCAATATTCATAATCATCACTATCAAATATTGGAGGTCTTATAGGATTCTAATTATCTAAAGTGTCAGTGAAAAAACCTATCATAAAAAAAACAACACTTTTCCCTAAAAGCATGGTTAGTGTAAGGAAATAAATGTATAGAATTGATTTGATACCAAATGAAGGATTGTAACTTTATGATATTACACAAAAGAGGGGGGAGGTGTGAATTTTAGTTTATAAAAATTTAAAATTTAAAATTCCTAGAACATTGATTTTTAGAAAGTCTATTGGATGAAAAATCCATCCAATGTTGAAAAAATTTTATTAAGAGGGAAATAGGGGCTAAGGATTGAAATAGGTCAAGTTGGATTGAAGTAATGCAGACTTAAAGTGTTAGTATGAACCAAACTAACACACATAGGGGGAAGGGATCCAGTGTGAATAATAATATTACAAGGATTAACAGTTGAATCCCAAGATTCCATGAAGTATGCGACTTTATTGCCTTCTCTCCATGTGTGAATAAGATAAGTACTACTAGGGAGGAGGCTTCTGCAGTTGCAAAATAAGTAAAGAACTACCCAGAGTATATTGACCATACCATGGATTGACTAGAGAAGAACTATGGTGTCATGACCCGTCCTCGGGGCCCGTGCCGTGAGTACCCCAAGCCCTCCTTCCATAGGCCAGGGGCTGGTGACTAGCACCAAGGCGTAATTCCCGATAAAAAGGGAAGTCATTGCCTTTGTGAAGTAAAAAAACACCACAGAGCAAGAAAGCAGTAGAAGTAAACACTAAGTAAAACTGGGTACAACAGTAAGTGCGGAAAAGTAAGTGGGCCAGAGTACAAACCCAAACTGAAAGTAAGTACAACTAAAAAGAGAGTACAACAACTGAAAAGTAAAGCCGCAACGTCAAGCCGTCCACTGGAAGTCCCACCTAAAAGGTGGGTACAGATAGCCTCCTCAGATCCTTGGGTCCAGCCGTCCGTTTTGAGTACACCCCGCCCAGTGGTCCACCTCTGGGTACCGACCTGCTCCTCGTGCCACTACCACAATCAGCGCTGTCTGTCATCTGCAACGAACACAACGTAGTGCAGGCATAGCCCGTGCAGGGGTGAGTATAAGCTACTCAGTAGGGACCCCAAGACCCTGAAGGTCTCCCAGAATCCATAAAGGATAATCCACAAAGGAAAGATACAATCACGAAGTAACATCCGACACTACTTAGGTATATGCCCATAAATATACTTAATTCATCAATTCTCATTCGGCTCCAACTTCTGAGCTCAAGTATAACCCAGTCCACATAGGAAATGACAACCTGATCCACACAAGAAAGCATAACGTAATACACACAGGATATCAAGTCAAACTTATCAAAGATAAGGATTGAAAGTCAAGATTCAGATCACACAGGTATACTTCTTCGTAAGATGATAGAGATGATCAGATGTAGTCATTAATTCATCTAAGCCATCGGACCCACGCATGATCGATAGGTACTAACCCCCGCAATGACCCACAAAGGATCGATAGGTAACTAACACCCGAAATGACCCACAAAGGATCGATAGGTAACTAACCCCTGCAATGACCCACACAGGATCGGACCCATGTAGGATCTGTAGGCGCTGGCCCACACAGGACCGCTGAGCGCTGAACCACACAGGATCTGACCCACACAAGATCGATAGCACTGATCCACATAGGATCGCTGAGTGCTGTAGTCGTTGCCATCAAATCCACGGAGGATTTCTGTACACTCGTCATCGCCGTCGCAGTCGTAGCCAGCTCTAGGGTTCCCGCACAGAGCAAGATCCTTCGGGAGGGTGCGATCCACGAGCCTAAGGGCTGATACATCAACTGACACATAGTCCGGGGTTGATGTATCCAAAAGTTTTGTATCGTCAACAGGAACTCAACATCACAGACGACGCGTCAATCGGACGCCCGGTCTGAGAGTTATTGCATTTTTCATCCGAGGGGCCCAGTTGGATTTTAAGTCAAAACCAACCAAACCATTCTCCAAATACATAAAAACCTCAAGCGGAGTAAGAAAAATGGTCCGTCTCACTTATAGGAATCCAAAAAAGTCGACGACACGTCAATCGGACGTCTGGATCTCAAGTTATAAACGTTTCCACTCCGAGGGCCCGGTAGGTTTCGTGTACGAACCAACCCAGTCGAATACAAAGTACTCCGAAACCTTGAGTGTAATATATCTAAACGACTGTCTCGTTTCAAGGATCGCATCACCACTGACGGTGCGTCAATCAGAGGTCCGTAGACCAAGTTATGGGCAACAGACTGAAAAAGTTCGGTATTAGGGGGTTCGAGCCCGGTCCGACCCGGCCTGGTACCCCCTGGGTCAGCCCGAACCAGGTCGACCCAACCCGGGTCCGGGTCCGGCCCGCTTGGGCTCGGCCAGGCCCGGCCTGACAGCCCGGTGCGCTGGCGCTATCCAGGGCCAGGTGGCTCGGCCGTTCGGCCGAGCGGATGGGGGGGGGGGGGCTGCCTCCCTGTTCCGTAACCACGGCCCCCTTGATGGGGGGCCGCTCAAGCTGGCCAGCCGAGGGTCATAACCTCCGGATCTTCCCTTGATCGACCGGCCCGCTCTGGCCGGCCGGCTGTTGCCGCCACGGGACCGGCGCAGGCCGGTCCCTCTACTCCGACGCCGGCGGCCCAGAACCGGCCGCCGGGCCTGCTCCGCCGCGTCCTAAGCCACGGCCTTGATCCATCCAGCATGGTGCGATGGCACTGTGTCCCTCCACCTCGGCCCCACTCCGGCCGCGGTGCCTTCGGGTTCTTCCGGCGCTGCGTGACGGCGCCGCGATCTTGTTCGATTCAACAGCGCGGCACGACGACGCCACACATTCCTTGCCGCATGTCCCCGCGCGGTACTACGACACCGCGCCATCCTCGTTCCATTCCACCACAAGGTAGACAAGATAAAAAGGGGAGGAGGGTCGGCCGTGTTTGTGCTGTCCAGCCCCCTCCCGTTAACTGGTAACAAGCGGTCGAATTGTACGAGGAAGAATGACGGAAGAAATTCACGAAAAGAAACGCATAAACCCCTACCTCGTCGAATTCATTGAAGGAGGGTTCGTCGCGGAAATAACCGTCACAGAAGAAGAAGTCGTAGAAGGAGAGAGTCGCGTCGCGGAGAAATGATTCGTCGGCGTCGCGTCGTTGATCTCCGAGGATTTGGCGTTCTTGTCGACCTTCGTCGGAGGTCAGCGTTCTTCACGTTCTTCATCGAAGAATAAGAAGTTCTTCAAGCTCCTCATATTTTCTCCAAATCCTCCCAAAGACTCCACAACAAGATCCAACCAAAATAAAATAAGTTCTTCACTTATTTTATTAACATAACTTAAGCATTTTAAATTCAAAAGTTGAATTAATACACTCCATTAATTAACTCAACTTGACCTAATAAATGGAGGGTTATGGAAGGTTAGTGAAGATGAAGGGTTGGGGTTCGTGTGGGCCCCACCACTCTCATAACCTCCCATGGGAAGTTGGGTGGTTACCCCAACTTCCACTCAATGGATAAACCACTTAAATGAAATAAAAATTGTAACTCAATTTTTATTTTAACTTCCACAAATTTTTAACAACTCCTCCCGTGAAAACGAAACTCTGGAAAAGGTGTTCCTAAGAAAATAACGGCACTGCGAATGCATCGGTTCCCTCAGAACTCGATTCCGAGCACCAGTTCAAAAGTTATAAAAACCCGCTCGTTTGTTCACTGAACGTACCTGAGCTAAACTTCAGATAGAAATTTCATGCACACCGGGCCTCAGAATCAAGTGCCGTCAGAAACCGCATTCTTGTAAAATCCGAAAGAAAATTAAAAAAAATTTCCCTTGAATTTTATAGGTCTTTACATTACTCCCACCTCAGGGATTTACGTCCCCATAAAGATACATAAAAAACTAGGGGAACAAATATGGGTACTGTGCACGCATCTGAGCCTCCCGCTCCCAAGTGCTCTCCTAGAGGTTCCTGTGCTTCCATCTGATGCGCAATAGAGGAATCAACCATCCATGTAGGACCCACTCCTATCAATCCACGATCTCCACTAGGACCTCCGCAAAATTCGCCCCATCATCTATGTCCAACTCTCCATGGTCGATGATATGCGTCGGGTCGTGCACGTATCTCCTCAACTGAGATACGTGGAAAACGTCGTGCACTCGGTGCAGCTGAGGTGGTAGAGCCAGGCGATAAGCCACCTCGTCAATCTTGCTGAGGACCTGGAATGGTCCGATGAAGCATGGAGACAACTTGCAGCCTCGGCCAAATCTCCGTAATCCATGTCGAGGTGAGCCCCACAAGAAGATGTGGTCGCCATCCATGAACTCTAGTGGCCTCCGCCTCCTTTCAGCATAAGACTTTTGCCGGCTCCTAGCTGTCCTCATCCGCTCCTGGATGACCTGGACCTTCTCTGTCATGGCCTGGACCATCTCCGGTCCCACAAGTTCTGACTCCCCAGGGTCTGTCTAGCACATAGGAGATCTGCAAGGTCGGCCGTACAACGCCTCGTATGGTTCCATCCCGATGGTGGAGTGGTAGCTGTTTTTGTAGGCGAACTCTACCAAGGGTAGGTAGTCCTCCCAGCTGCGACCAAAGTCAAGGACACATGCGCGGAGCATGTCCTCGAGATTCTGAACGGTCCTCTCCATCTGACCATTTGTCTGAGGGTGAATGGCGGTGCTCAGATGTAGCTACGACCCGAATGACTCCTGCAAAACCTTCCAAAGATGGGAAGTAAAGCGAGCATCTTGATTGGAGACGATGGATGATGGCACACCATGAAGCAATAGAATCTCCTAAACGTAGAGGCGTCCCAAGCTCTCCACTGTGCCCTACTCTCTGATGGGTAAGAAGTGAGCCGACTTGGTGAGTCGGTCGACAATCACTCAAATGGAGTCGTGACCTCTAGAAGTGCATGGAAGTCTAGTCACGAAGTACATAGATATGTCATCCCACTTCCAATCCGAAACCTCCAAGGGCTGCACCAAGCCTGTTGGTACCTGGTGCTCTGCCTTCACCTGCTGGCAGGTGAGGCATCGAGAAACAAACTCTGCCATAACCTTCTTCATGCCCGGTCACCAGTGTTGTCGTCTGAGATCCTGGTACATCTTCGCTACTCCAGGATGTACCGCCAAAGGGGAAGTGTGAAACTCTCTAAGCACCTCCTATTTTAAAGCAACCAGTACCAAGGTACGTCCTCTGAAAAGGACATCATGCTCTCATCCTAAAGAGAAACCATCAGGTGCCTGCCCTGAGGATATCGGCACACGTCGTGTCTCACAGTCGGCATCCCCACGCTGTGCCTCTCTGACCCACTGTAGTAGTGGAGGAGTGACTGTGAGTGACCGAAGGAAGGCTGCTCCATCTATATCCACAAAGGATATCTGCAAAGCGGCTAGCTGCTCTGTCGCCTCCCCAAGTAGCTGAATGCCTGTCCTCCTACTGAGAGCATCAACTACCACGTTCCCCTTTCTAGGAGTATAGACTATCTCAAAGTCATAGTACTGGAGGAACTAGATCCATCGTCGCTGTCTTAGGTTCAGGTCCTTCCACGAGAAGATGTACATGAGACTTTGGTGGTCAGAATAGACTGTAAAGCACTTGCCCATCAGATAGTGTCACCACATCTTCAAAGCGAAGACCACTGCTGCTAACTCCAGGTCATGGGTAGCGTAGTTCTGCTCATGCTACCTCAACTGACGTGATCCATAGGCGATCACGGCCCACTCCTGCATCATGACACATTCGAGTCCGGTCCCTGATGCATCTTAGTAAACTACGTAACCAGCTCCCTCCTCTGGTAGCCTCAAGATAGGTGCGCTGGTCAATCTCTGTCTCAGCTCCTGGAAGCTCTACTGACATCTTTCTGACCACACAAAGGGTTTTTCCTTCTTCCTCACGGCTGATAGTGGTGCCGCAACTCTGGATAAGTCTGGCACAAATCTCCAGTAGTATCCAGCTAGTCCCAGAAAACTCCGCACCTCCGTCACGCTCCTGGGTGGATCCCAAGCTAGCACTACCTCGATCATCACAGGATCCACCGCAACTACAGCCTCAGAGATAACGTGTCCCAAGAAGTGGACCTCCCGTATCCATAACTGACACTTCGAGAGATTTCAATAAAGCTGGTGCTCTCGGAGTGTGTCTAGTACAACTCGCAAGTGGTAGGCATGCTCCTCCTCAGTGGTCTAGTATATCAAAATGCCGTTGCTGAAGACCATGACAAATCGGTTGAGGTATGGCTGAAAGATCCTGTTCATGAGGGCCATGAACCCTGATGGAGCATTGGTTATGCCGAATGGAATAACCAAGAACTCATAGTGGCCATACCGGCCCCTGAAGGCCGTCTTCTGCACGTCCTCATCCCAAACTCTGAGCTGGTGATAGCCTGACCTGAGGTCTATCTTCGAAAACCACCGTGCTCCCTTGAGCTGATCGAAGAGATCGTCAATCCTAGGTAGCAGATACTTGTTCCTCACTATCACCTAGTTCAGACAACGATAGTCGACACAAAGTCGCAAGCTCCCATCCTCCTTCTTGGCGAACAATATCGGGGAACCCCAGGGTGAAACACTGGGTCGAATGAATCCCTTGCCCTGTAAGTCCTCCAACTGTACTCGTAGCTCTTGAAGCTCATTAGGGGCCATCTGATATACTAGAGTGGATATTGGGGCTGTCCCAGGGTACATGTTGATATAAAAGTCTACCTCTCTGCGAGGAGGTAGTCCTAGAACGTCGTCGGGGAAAACGTCCGCATACTGATCCACCACTACAGGAAAACCAGGACTCCGCACGTCAACTGCTTCTAGGATGAGGCTAGACAACTGATGAGTGATGGGCTGTCCTCTCCTCTGCGAGAGTCCATCCTGTGCTGGGAAGGCTCCCTTCTCACCGGTGAAGGTGAACCTGCTCCCGTCGGTGCGTACACACCGCACCTTGCGCCTAATACAGTCGATTTATTCATGGACTGTAGATAACCAATCCATTCCCAAGATGACGTTGTAAGGCCTCGACGCCGCTACAAGAAGATCCCAGCCGAAGCTCTCGCCTCCTAAAGTAAGCTCACACTGCCGGCACCAGTATGTAATCGTCAATTCTACTCCCGTAGGATTCTCTAGCCGTAAGGATCGAGCCAACGGCTCTGTCGGAATCTCCTAGCTCCGAACAAGGGCAGTGTCTATGAAAGAATGACTCACTCCTATGTCTATAAGAACTGCAGCAAGGGTGGAATAGACACAGATAGTACCTCGAATCATCTTGGGCGCGCCATGGTTGTAGGCCTCCGCTGCCTAGATCTGTGCCTGTCTCTACCCGCCAGCTCCCTGTGGTCGGGGTGGACCTCCTGGTGGTGGTGGTGGTAGAGCCTCATAGCGTCGCCCACCACCTGCTGCTCAGCCAGCTCCTCTGCCTCGTCCGCCTGCTCCCTGTGGACCACCACAGTCGACCCTCTACCTCTACTTAGGTGGTCCCTCAACCGTCTGCTGCTCCTCTGCATGGCGGGTTGGGCAGTCACGAGCCATGTGGCCCCCTCCTGTCGCATGCGTAGCACTGTCTGCCTATCGAAAGACTGGCTACGCGTTGTGTTCCTCGCACCACTAAGCCAGTGTCCTGAGGTCGTCTGCCTGATGGTCTGGTCTGCCTGGACCCATGATTCATCCGTTGACTGCCTGCTGCAAAAGACTCTGCTATGTGCCGCCCTGCGGTAGGTCTTGCTGTGGATGTAGGCTCAGAAAGGAAGCTCTCGATCAGAAGGGCTCACTCCAGTACCCCTGCCTGTGTCGGAATGCTGAGGTAGATCAGTGATGCCCTAATCTCCTGCCTCAATCCCTGCTCGAAGGTCCGGGCCGGGAAGAATGGGTCCCATACCATGTCCGTCGAATAACGCGAGAGATCTATAAATCTCACTGAGTACCGGGTGACCATCAAGCTGCCCTATCACAGCTAAAGAAGCTCCTAGATGAGCACCGCACGACGGGTGGCTAGGAGGAAATCCGAGAGAAAGAGGCTCTCAAAGTCCATCTAGAGGGGAGATGCCTTGTCGTGCACCTGGAGCATCAAGCTCCACCATCTGCCTGCTGCTGCGTGCAGTAGGCTCGCTGTGAGGATCACCATGCGATCTGATGGTGTCCTCACTAACCTGAAAACCCATACAACTGCCTCTAGCCAATCCTCAGCTACCTGAGGGTCCCTCTCCCTGTGGAACCTGGGGGGTCGCTGACGCTGAAACTCGTGCATTGCACTAAGGTGACGTGCATCGTTAGCTGCTGGGGCAGGTAGCATCGGTGGCTCGATGGGTAGAGGTACC
Source organism: Viscum album (assembly GCA_963277665.1). Lineage (NCBI taxonomy): Eukaryota > Viridiplantae > Streptophyta > Magnoliopsida > Santalales > Viscaceae > Viscum > Viscum album. The sequence continues at coordinate 347,543,107 of OY728158.1, read as the reverse complement.
GCAGGTGCCTCTGCTGTCAAAGGGCCCTGTACCGAGGCCTCATCGCTCAGTGGGCTGTCGTCACACACAACTCTCAGAACCCTAGCTGGCTGCCATCGTGGGGCCATCCTGAAAAGAAATAGGTCTGCCACCGTCAAACAGTATACCTGGTGAGCTGACACAAAGTAATCACAAATAAAACTTGAAACACACATGTAATCAATGTTTTCGTGCATTAAGTCGGAAATCAGAAGTCAGGGTCCTGGTGTACGGATACGTCGGCCGCCGCACCAATACTGGACTCTCTGGACTGATAACCACACCCAAGATGCTTAACACTATTACTTCACATAGAAGAAAGATCAGAGTCCAAAATTCTGCGGTAGAACTGAACTCCCCTGATACCAATTTGTCACGACCCGTCCTCGGGGCCCGTGCTGTGACTACCGCAAGCCCGCCTTCCAAAGGCCAGGGGTTGGCGACTAGCACCAAGGCGTAATTCCCGATAGAAAAGGGAAGGCATTGATTTTGTGAAGTAAACAAACACCACAGAGCAAGCAAGCAGTAGAAGTAAACACTAAGTAAAACTGGGTACAATAGTAAGTGTGGAAAAGTAAGTGGGCCAGAATACAAACCCACACTAAAAGTAAGTACACATGAAAAGAGAGTACAACAACTAAAAAGTAAAGCCGCAATGTCGAGCCGTCCACTAGAAGTCCCACCTGAAGGGTGGGTACAGATAGCCTCCACAACTCCTTGGGGTCCAGCCGTCCGTTCCGAGTACGCCCCGCCCAGTGGTCCACCTCCGGGTACCGACCTGCTCCTCGTGCCTCTACCACGATCAGTGCTGTCTGTCGTCTACAACCAACACAACGTAGTGCGGGCATAGCCCGTGCAGGGGTAAGTATAAGCTACTCAGTAGGGACCCCGAGACCCTGAAGGTCTCCCAGAATCCATAAAGGATAATCCACAAAGGAAAGATACAATCACGAAGTAACATCCGACACTACTTAGGTATATGCCCATACATATACCTAAGTCATAAAATCTCATTCGGCTCCAACATCCAAGCTCAAGTATAACCCAGTCCACAAAGGAAATCACAAACTAATCCACACAGGAAATCATAACGTAATGCACATAGGATATCAGGTCAAACTTATCGAAGATAAGGATTGAAAGTCAAGATTCAGCTCACATAGGTATACTTCTTCGTAAGACGATAGAGATGATCAGATGTAGTCACTGATTCATCTAATCCATCGGACCCACACAGGATCGATAGGTACTAACCCCCACAATGACCCACAAAGGATCGATAGGTAACTAACCCCCACAATGACCCACAAAGGATCGATAGGTAATTAACCCCCGCAATGACCCACACAGGATCAGACCCACACAGGATCTGTAGGCGCTGGCCCACACAGGACCACTGAGCGCTGACCCACATAGGATCTGACCCACACAGGATCAGTAGCACTGATCCACGTAGGATCGCTGAGTGCTGTAGTCTTCGCCGTCGAATCCACGGAGGATTTCTATACAATCGTCATCATCGTCGCAGTCGCAGCCAACTTTTGGGTTCCCGCACACATCAAGCTCGTTTGGGAGGGTCCGCTCCACGAGCTGAAGGGCTGATACATCAACTGACACATAGTCCAGGGTTGATGTATCCAAAAGTTCCGTATCATCAACAGGAACTCAACGTCAAAGACGGCGCGTCAATCGGACGCCCGGTCTGAGAGTTATTGGCTTTTTCGTCCCAAGGGCCCGGTTGGTTTTTAAGTCAAAACCAACCCAACCATTCTTCAACTGCATCCAAACCTTTAGAGGAGTAAGCCAAGAGGTCTGTCTCACTTAGTGGAATCCAACAAAGTCAACGACACGTCAATCGGACGTCCGGAGCACAAGTTATAAGCATTTCCGCTCCGAGGGCCCGGTTGGTTTTGTGTACAAATCAACCCGGCCAAACCCAAAGTACTCTAAAACCTTTATTGTAATATATTGAAATGACCTCCTCATTCCAAGGATCGCATCGCCGCTGATGGTCCGTCGAACGGAGGTCCGCAACCCAAGTTATGGGAAACAGACCGAAACAGTCCGATATTAGGGGGTTCGGGCCCGGTCCGACCCGGCCCGGTACCCCCTGGGTCGGCCCGAACCAGGTCACCCCGACCTGGGTCCGGGTCCTGCCTGCTTGGGCGCGGCTTGGCCCGGCTGGCGCGTCTCGGCCCAGCCTGGGTGCAGCCCGGCCCGGCCTTGGCGCGGCCCGACGTGCTGGCGCTGGCCAGGGCCAGGTGGCTCGGCCGTTCGGCCGAGCGGATGGGGGGAGGGGGAGCCTGACCCCTATTTTGTAACCGTGGCCCCCATGATGGGGGGCCGCTCGAGCTGGACAGTCAGGGGTCGTAACCCCCGGCTCTTCCCTTGACCGGCCGGCCTGCTCCGGCCGGCCGGCTGTTGCCGCCATGGGACTGGCGCGGGCCGGTCCCCCTGCTTCGACGCAGGCAGCCCGGAACCGTCTGCCGGTCCTACTCTGCCGCGGCCTAAGACGCGGCCTTGATCTGTCCAGCGCGGTGTGACGGCGCCGCATCCCTCCACCGCGGCCCCACTCTGGCCGCGGTGCCTTCGGGTTCTTCCGGCGCAGCGCGATGGCGCTGCGGTCTTGTTCGATTCAATGGCGCAGCGTGATGGTGCCGCCCATTCCTTGCCGCATGTCCGCACGCTGTTTGACGGCACTGCGCCATCCTCGTTCCATTCCACCACAAGGTAGACAAGATAAAAAGGGGAGGAGGGTCACCCGTGTTTGTGTGGTCTGGCCCCCTCCCGTTAACTGGTAACAAGTGGTCCAATTGTATGAGGAAGAATGATAGAAGAAATTCACGAAAAGAAATGCATAAACCCCTACCTCGTTGAATTCGTTGAATGAGGGTTCGTCGTGGAAATAACCGTTGTTGAAGAAGACGTCGCAGAAGGAGAGAGTCACGTCGCGGAGAAATGATTCGTCGGTGTCGCGTCGTCGATCTCCGAGGATTCGGCGTTCTTGTCGACCTTCGTCGGAGGTCGACGTTCTTCGCATTCTTCGTCGAAGATGAAGAAGTTCTTCAAGCTCCTCAACTTTTCTCCAAATCCGCCCAAAGACTCCACAACAAGATCCAACCAAAATAAAATAAGTGTTTCACTTATTTTATTAACATAACTTAAGCATTTGAAATTCAAAAGTTGAATTAATCTACTCCATTAATTAACTCAACTTGACTTAATAAATGGAGGGTTATGGAAGGTTAGGGAAGATGAAGGGGTGGGGTTCATGTGGGCCCCACCACTCTCATAACCTCCCTTGGGATGTTGGGTGGTTACCCTAACTTCCACTCAATGGATAAACCACTTAAAAGAAATAAAAATTGTAACTCAATTTTTATTTTAACTTCCACAAATTTTTAACAACTCCTCCCATGAAAACGAATCTCTGGAAAAGGTGTTCCTAAGAAAATATTGGCGCTGCAAATCCATCGGTGCCCTCAGAACTTGATTCCGAGCACCGGTTCAGAAGTTAGAAAAACCCACTCGTTCGTTCACTAAACGTACCCAAGCTAAACTTTGGATAGAAATTCCGGGCACACCGGGCCTCAGAATCAAGTTCCGTCAGAAACCGCGTTCTTGTAAAATCCCAAAGAAAATTAAGAAAAAATTTCCCTTGAATTTTACGGGTCTTTACATATGGATTCAGTCTCCACCTGATGAAGACAGAATCCATTAGAGCTATATAATTCCAAACCTTTGAGAAAAGTATAAGCCTCCTCTAAGTGGGTCTAAGTCTAATTCTAGTTAGGTTAACTATTACAATTCTGGGAAGCCTAACCATAGTAGAATAGAATATAGGAAACTCAAGTAGAACAAAAAAAAATAAGCTTGTTGACTAGTCCCCTTGTTGTATATGATGGTTATGATAGTGTAGAAGTCCTCAATGTGTATATGTGTGAACTGACTGATGATTAGGTCTTAGGTTGTGGCTGTTCCTTTCACATGTGTCCAAGTAGAGATTCTTTTCTTGATATAATAGATATATTATAAGGAGAGGGTATTATTGGAAATAATATGAAATTTATGGTATTGGGTAAATTCTATTTCTCTATTTATCCTGATAACCATTTAACTATAACATTAGTTGTTGTTTAGTGGGTCCCTAAACTGTATATAAATTTTGATCTACCTAGGTAGTTTAGGCTATAAAGTCTTTAATTTCAAGTCTGAATTAGATTATTGTATGATCTCCAAAGGATCTAGAATATTTATTAGAGGTTCTCTTCTGAATGAGATTTATATATTTAATCGGATGTACCATTATAGGATGTTGGGAAGTATGTATATAAAAAATATTGATAGTACCATGTTATGGGATAAGAGGTTGGGGAATGTAAGCTCTAATGGTCTTGGGTAACTAATTGAGCATAGATTATTGATTAAAGCATGCCTAATAATATTTTATTTTGTAAATACTATATTCTAGGTAAATCTAAAAGAGTTAGTTTTAATATAACTTCTTTAAAATCTAATCATCCACTGGAATATATCCCTTATGACTTGTGGGTCCACTAAGGATTCATCCCATTGTGGAGGCTCATACTCTATGACATTTATAGATGAATTTTTCTAGATGGTTTGGATTTATATTTGTATAAATAAATATTATTTATTTGAAACATTCAAGACCATAAAATACCTTATTGAAAATAATGTTAAAATAAAAATTAAAGCTATCACAATTGTATATATATTCTTTATAATTTCTAGAAAAATCCTTCATTAATTATAAAAAATAACTAATGTGGTAAGTAATTTTAAAAGTTGATTGATTTTATTAGCGCTAAAAACAATGCTCATAAATGTTCCCTTCATCAACAAAAACATCCATTATAAATGGTATCCATCATAGGTGCTATTTTAGCACTGATAAAGGGGCAAATTTATCATCGCTTTTTTATAGAATCAATAAAGGGGGGGGGGATTTATTTGTGCCTTTTTAGTGCTTAAAGGTGAAATTTTTCCAACTCTAATAAAAGCCAAGCTATAGTATTGTGTTGGTAAAATTACAAAACACTACAAAAACAAATATAAAATTTAATTTTAATTAAATTTATATGAAAATATGAAATATTATAAAATGATTAGAAACATTAAAAAATTGGTATGTAAAATTAAATAGGTAGGATAAATTTATCAAAAACATCATAAAACTTTAAAAAATTAATGTGTCATTTTCATTAGACCTGACACCCTCTCAAAGAGCTTGATTATGCTACCAGTTTCTGGACACACCATCCTAGCTCGAAAAAAGAGTGTAACTATATAAAATACAATTATTAAGTTAGTAATAATATTAATAAATAAATTTAACATAAATATGATGTAATTTATTAATAAAATTTCACTTTTAAACTATAAAAATACACATGGAGTCATATAGAGAACAACGTGTGTCAGATTAATGTGTGGTTGATTCCTATATATTAAAAATGATTTATAGATCATTTTCCTAAAGTATAATGACAATCCAATCAAAGTTACTCAATTTGAATTATGTGATGCGTGTTTTGATATAAAATATTGGTTTTACATAAATAATACACTTTGAGTCACACCTGACATACCATGTGTCAGATTGATATGTTGCTGATTTTTACACATCAGAAATGATTTAAGGATCTCTATACTAAAATATCACAAAAATTAGAGTGTGTTTTTTATATTTTCAATAAGTGAACATTTTTTTTAACTAAAATTTCATTTTAAACTGAAAACACAGAATTTGAGTCATTCCATCATAACATAAATTATATTGATGTGTGATTGATTCCGACATGTCAAAAATAACTTATGGATCATTTTATTAAAGCATTAAGACCATATGAGTGATTTTTCTTAGTTTTCATTAAGTGATTCACAATTTTAACAAAAAAATCACTTTCAAATTGAAAATTCACATTTTGAGTCACACCTGTCACACCATATATAGGATTAAGGATTAGTTGATTTTTAGATATCACAGATGACTTATGGATCATTGTATTAAATTATCATAGTAATATGAATTTTTCTTCTTGATTTTCATTTTGTCACACATCTTTTGAAAAAAGTGTCAATTTTAAATAAAAACAATAAATTTGATTCATACCGACCACACTGTGTATCATATTGACATATGGTGGATTCTAACACATTAAAAATGGATTATGGATTGTTATCAAAAAGTATCAAGACAATATGAGTGTGTTTTATCTTGTTGGAGTTAGTTCCCTAAATCAAAATTCTATTTACTTTATGATAACCTCTAATCATAGTTTTTAATATTAATAAACTCATTATCACATGATGATTTTTCTTTTGACTAACATTGTATATAATAATGTACTAAGGGTAGCTGTCACACCAAAAGGTCATACCAATCACCCAAAATGTTTAAAACCTATAAGTGACTTGACAATATTCTTAAATATATGTTCTTTAGCTAGATGAAATAATTCTAGGGACACAAATGATACAGGCTATCAGGGGTAGAGACTGATAGGAATTTGAGTCACCTTCTCTTGGTGTACATCCTTGGTAACATCCAATGTATGATACTATAACAATGAGACTCACCACTAAGAAATCCAATTTTATAAGTGTCATGGGATGTTTGTATCTGCCTATGTGTGTATTGATCATTATACTTTAATATTAATATTAATTAGTGTTATAATTGGTGTACTTTGATTTATCAATGAAAACAATGATGATATTTGTTAGCAGAGAGGTAGGATATGATGGGTTCATGATGAGTAATATTTCATTGATTAATAATATGAGAAATGATTTGTCCCTTATTCTCTTTAACGAAATATGATATCTTAAGCTCTTTGATGGAAATTATATAGCATAAATAAATCCATGGTCATGGTGTTCTATAGGCTAGTTATATTTCTAAAAACATAATGATAGAGACATCAAGAATATAGGTTGATGACACCAGCATGTAACTTGATTGATTAGAGATATCATGATAAAGAGATTATATTACATAGTAAGAATCCGTATGAGGTATTATGTCATTGTAGTATTAACATATTTCTCTATGGGTGCCTTGGCATGTTGCTAGATGCAAACATTTGACTTTAGGCTACTTCACCTAATTCCATTGAGAAAGAGGCCTATAGGGTCACACACTAAGTGTATCTAGAATCTCAATTAAATAATATATTATTATTTATTATTTAACAAGTTGAATAAATATTATTCTTGCATGTGGTTTAATAATTATTCATATTTTCTTGATTGTATATATTCTGTCACCATTTATTCAAGATAATATTTTGTGAGCATAATATTTTATAAATATTTAATTTTTATTTATTGAATATAATATTTATTTATTTATTGGGGAATAATTTAGTTAAATTGATTTATTAAATAAATAGTTATTATTTAATGTCTAATTACTATTTTTTAGGAATTATAGACTGAGTTTATAGGTCCAGTGAGAAATAATAAACATTGAATATTATTTGATTAAATAATATTTAATTTAATTCAAAAGTTAAGAAAATGTCAATAAATAGTAATAATAATATTATTATTATAGATATAGGGATCCATAGGGATTAACTAAATATTAAAGTTAACCTGTGTAGTCTCTTCAGAGACATCCGATAAAATTGAAATGATACAGAGAAGGTAACCAATGTAATTATTTATTTCTAACCCTAGTAGTATATAAACCCAATTATATTATTTTTCTGGAGATCCAATCCACTCTACTATGCACAATGAAATCCAAAGTGTCGTCTTGAAGCCCTAGAGAGATCCCTTCTCTAAGAAATCTCTAAAAAATAAAGAGATAACTTCCTCCACCTTCTACTCTTGAGTCTAGAGAGATCAAGAAGAATCCTTTGGAAGTGATTCTTAGTGTGATAAAAGTTGGATGATGCAAGTGATATGATCTACCGTGCTAGCACCGAAATATTCTTATAGAAACATTTAAAGATTCCTAGAACACATGAAGATCACTAGTGGAGGAAATCTATTCTTGATTCATTCAATGAAAAGATGGTACAACATAGATCTATTTTGAGATCCATAAAAAAGAAATAATTTTGCATAAGGTAATTCTTTAATTTCTTAATTAAATTAATTGTAAATAATACGTGATGATCCGGAATTTTGGTTCTAATGTTTATCCATTGTCTATATTCTGTGATTAATTTCTATAGATCATGACATTCATTATCATGTAAATCTCATATTAATCATCAACCATGACAAAAAAAGTTGTCCATGGCCCATCCGATGCTTCCGCTACACCTGGAACCATTAAGTGGTATCAGAGTGGGTCACATACTATTTATAATTATTTAAATATCATTGATTGATTTAGGCATTTATTATTGGTTTTCAATTCTAGTTTAATAGTTTTTTAATCCAGATTGTGAGATATGTTTTTGTCCTCTTTGTTTCTCATAATTATAATTAAATCAATTAATTTCATGAGTGGGATAAATCCAAAGATCTCATTTGGATGTACCGAGGAGTCTGTATGAATAACATAGGAGTACATGCTGTGTAACCTGGAGGTACAAACCTTGTACTAGTGTTTAATGTCCAAAGAATTAATTCTGAATTAATTCAAGGTGTGTGAATTTATTACATACATTTATTTTAATTATACATCATGTGTTAACCGGGCCAGCATAGTACATGTTTAGCCAAAATACAAACCATGTAACTTCCATACACGATGTGTAGTCCTTAATCCATAGATGGTCTGTGTATCTTCTTACATGACCTACATGATTGGTGGCCATGTAACTTAGAGACCAAACATCATATAGCCCATATATAGGCCATGTACTCCAAAATTTTCCCTAGCACGGTCACATTCTGAGTCCCTAGGTGTGTGTCATAGATAAATATTGGGAATAATACACACCATGTATCTTAAATGTACATGCCATGTACTTTTACCAAATTACATATAATTAAAATTAATTTATTATACTATTTAAAACTTATCCTCATGTACTAGCTTATGGTCCATACGTTGATAAGATACACCATGTGGCTGATTATACACACATGCACACACACACACACACACACATATATATTTGTTAAATTAACTTCGTCATAATGTCCTGATCTATATATCATATATAATTCATACTATAGTTATTACTCTATGCACGTTGAAGCATTACACACTACATAAAAATAAAAAAATCATGTAAGCCATGTGAGCATTAAGTTGATAGTGAACATCATGATATTACATGATAAGTCATGAATGCTACATATCACACGATTAAATAGTATAAAAGTATAATACATGTTGGGTAGTTCGGATGAGTACTCACCGTGATACCTCCAAGGTACATTTTCGTACACAGGTAATTTTGAATAAATTTATTTAATTTGTTTAAAATTGTGATGGATGAGAATCTCATAGAAGTTTATATGATAATTAAGATAAAATAAATGTTTAATTAAAGAAGATAATTAGCTGATTAGCATGTGATTTATCATAAATAATAATGATTATAATTGAATGGTAATTTTATTAAATGCATAATTTTGTGCATTCATGGGATGATCACGAGTCTATAAAAAACCGTTATATGTGATTGGTTTCATTTAATTTATTATTTAATTAAATTATTTATCTGTGTGTTATCTCACATCTCATTATGTAAGGGATTGTGTGCCCATGGTTTCTTTTTGTAAACACCTTAACAAATATTTTGGTTCCCCTCACCTACATGTGAGTAAAATAATATATAATGGTTAGATCTCCCAAGCTAGTGGAGGTGGTTCAAGTTTGGAGACGAGGAGAAACCAATCCTAGAGAGATACATAAGTGGATAGGTGGAATGCTGCAACATGAACCATAAATGGTTCAAGTTGTTTTTAAAACTTATTCTGCAGTTAGTTTAACACCCCTTAGATAAACTAACAATTAGTAAATGATCTTGGTCATACCAATTTATTATTTTATTTCTATAAAGTTTCATGGTTATTTTATTTTGGATGTTTTGTCTCAATCACATGAATTAATAATCATGCAAGATAAAACTAAAATAAATTGGATTATGCATAAATATTATGAAAAAATAGTTAACCACTTATGTAAATCCCCTTAATATTGACCAGCATATAATAAATAAAATAATTTTAAATTTATTCATGAAGATAATATCCCTCAATTATATATATTAAGTTTGTATAGCATTTCACTACATTAGTTAAAATCGAAAAATTGTTTAAAGTTATTGACCAGCCAAATTTTGGGTACAGTAAATTATCAAGGAATTATAACTTGATGTTTTGGGGTGACATAAATTAGTTCACATCTAGGGTTGACTGTTAAAGAAGGATTGAAAAAAGGCTGAGGAAATCCAATTTAAGGAATTCAAGACTGGGGATTCCACTCAACAAATTAAGGATCTGTGAGTTAATGTAGTTGGAATTTGGAATTCCTACCTAAAACCGGTAAAATTTATTGGAAAGACAAAGTTGGGGTGATGATAAGGGGAATATGGATCCTTTCCACTAGAATGACCAAGAAATAGGATATTACGATGCTAATGGTGAGGGATATCAGGTTTTGATAAAATAGTGTGAGTTTAATAAATATAATTTTTATTTATTTGTGTAAAGTTTCTCAGATAAAGTTCTAAAACTATACTGAACTTATTTATAGAAATAGTAAAAAATTACTCCAAACATATCATTTTGATCCATACTCAATAAGGATAACCTTCTCACCAACACAAATTTCAAATAATGGCAAGGGAGCTTATGCATTATCCTACATCATGTAAGGAAATTTTATGTGTTGGAAGAACCTATTCCTGATACACATGGTAAAGAGGATAGTGAGGAAGATTTATCTCTCTATGAGAATCATTTTAATGATGCTACAAATGTTTATTGTTCCATTATATCATCCATGACCAATAAGCTTGCGAAGCAACATGAGGACATGGATGCGTATAGTATGATGCCTCACCTTCAAGATCTCCATCAAGAGAAGGCGAGACAAGAGAGATAGGAGATCTCAAATGCTCTATTTACAACTAAGATATGAGAGTCCACACCATATAGACCTCATTTAGTCAATATTATTAGATACATTGAACACTTAGATATCTCAGGGATTAATCTCCCATATGATTTGTGCACAGGTCTCATACTTTCCTCACTACCCAAGATATTCTCAATTTTTGTTGGTAATTATAACATGATAAATAATGAGAGGAGTCTTTTAGAACTTCTTAATATAATTTTAATAGTGTATAAGAACATGGAGTGTGAAAAACCCGTAGTCATTATTGTGAATAAGAAAAGGAAGAACAAGGAGAAAGGGACTAAGAATCAGAACATGTTTAAAGCTCCTGAGCACTATCCTTCCAAGAAGAGAAAGATATTGAGGAAGATTAAGGAAAATTAGGAATTTTGTTTTGCATTTGGAAACAAAGGATACTAGAAGAGGTAATATTCCTAGAAGCAGGGGTAAGCTAATGGTGAATACATTATCGAGTGTAATATTTAAATATATATGCATTAGGTATTATATATATCATGTAGTCCTCACATCCACATCCAAATGTAGGAACTAAGTAGATTTAGAAAGATTTATATAGGAGAGGTGGATTTCAGATCTTCCAATGGTGCGAGGCTAGCTACTCTAGCCATTGGTGACTACAAAATTTCATTACCAATAAGAATGGAATTGGTTTTATGTGATTTTTATTATGTACCAAATGTTACCAAGCATAAAATTTTTGTATCATTCCTAGACGCAGATGGTTTTATTTTCATGTTTCGAAATAAAAGTTGTTTCTTTTAAAAAGATGAAATATGTTATGGTATTAAGTATTTAAATGACAACTTTTATGTAATAAATTACAAAAACCATGAATTATAAATAGATAATGAATCATGTTCACACAAATCATATAAAAACCAACTACAGAATCACCATCTGAGTCATGTAAATGAGATGCATTTGACAAAGCCCTATCAAGATGATTATTTAGACTCTTTTTCTCTAAAACCACATGAAAGATATCATGATTTTTTATAATAAAAAATGGCCAAACCTCCATTTTATATTTAGTGTGAAGGGCCATAGATATTTTATTATTGGTACATACTAATCTACATAAACTATTTCTAGTAGAAGATCGAGGTGGATATTATTACATCATGACTTCTATTGATGACTTTAGTAGATATGGATATGTATAGTTAATGAGGTATAAGTATGAGTCATTTGATATGTTCAAATAATTAAATACTTAAGTATAGAAATAACTTGGAAATAAGATAAATAATCTTTGATTGGATTGAGGTGGTGAGTATATTAACCAAGAGTTTATCAACTTTCTATGAGAGTTTGGGATTCTATATCAACTCACTCCACCTTACACACCATAGTGGAATGGTGTTAGTGAAAGGAGGAACCATACCTTGTTAGGCATGGTAAGGCCGATGATGAGTCATGCATATCATCCATTATCATTTTGGGGATATTCATTACAAACTATAGAATATACATTAAACGGAGTACCAATTAAGGAAGAAGATGGAATTCCCTTTGAGTTATAGAGTGGAAAAAAACCTTTTTTTATATACATGTGTATGGGTTCGTGAGAAATTTGTTAAGGCCTTATCAAGAAAAAAAATAGTACCCCAAAGCAGAAAGTGCATTTTTCTAGGGTATCCTAAGGAAACAAAGAGATAATACCTATACAGACCCTCAGACAAGAAAGTTATTATCATTCGAAAATCCATATTTCTTTAGAGGGAGCACATCCTCAATAAGGATTGTGGGAGAATGATTTAATTTTATGAATCTAATGATCTATATACATAAGAGTTGGTACATGAATATATTTTTAAGGTCCCCATGGAAGAAGTAGTTTTTAAGAACAAGTACCCCATAAGATCATTTGAGAGGTAAGATAACTAGAGAGATATGGTTTTCTATTCACTGAAGATGGTTACTCATTATTGGTTGACAATGGTGAACCTATCTACTAAAAAGTGGTAATAAGGATCTCAAAAGCTGTAATATAGAAAGGATCCATGAATTATAAAATTTATTCAATGTATACGAGTTAAGTTTGGGTTCTGGTTGATGTGCCAATTGATGTAAATGCCATTTGATGAAAATGGTTATTCAAAAGAAAACGAGACATATAAGGTATGGTTAATGCCTATAAGGAAATACTAGTGGGTAAAGGGTTTAAAAAAATTAAGGAATTGACATCGATGAGACATTTTTACCAATTACCATGTTCAAATCTAGCATAATTCCTCTTTCAATAGATTCTTACCATGAATATGAAATTTTTCATATGGCTGTAAAAAATTATTTTCTTAATGGGAACCTTTAGAAAGATGTTTATATAACATAACCGGAAGGGTTTGCAACTCCAGGTGATTCCAAAAAGAGTTTCACGTTGAAGAGATCCATTTATAGATTGAAGAAATCATCTAGGTCATGGAAAATTTAATTTGATAAATCTATAAAAGAATTTGGTTTCATTAATAATGAATTTGATCCATGTGTTTACAATAGGTATAGTAGGAATAAAATTGTTATCCTTGTAGTATATGTTATTGATATATTATATATTGGAAATGACCTACTAGTCTTACAGTCTATTAAAAATTAGTTAAAAAATTGTTTCTCCATGAAGTACATAGGTGAAGCAACCTATATTATAGGGATGAAGATAATTCATGATAAATATAATAGGCTTCAAGGAGTTAGTCAAATTACATATATTGAACAGATACTAAAGAGATTTAGTATTGAATAATCCAAGAGGGGATTAGTTCAAGTGTCACATTTTATACATCATTCTAAGAAAATGAGTCCTCAGACACAACATGAGAAAGATAGAATGATTAATATCCCATATACTTAAGCAACAAGATCAATAATGCATTCCATGTAATATACTAGACTTGATATTTCCTATGCATTGATCATAGTAGGTAGATATCAAGATGATGTAGGAGAACAACATTTGTCTACTATTAAGGCTATCCATAATTATCTGAGAAGAACTAAGGATATGTTCTTGTTTTATGGAGGAGACTATGAGATAGTTATCAGGGGTAATAATGATGGTAGTTTTAAAATATATTATAATGATCTAAAGTCATAGTTAGGATATTTTTTCTATCTCAATAGAGGATTTGTGAGCAATAAAAGTTCAAAGAATCCAATTTTAACTAATTCTATAGTGGAGTTTGAGTATATATTGACTTATGATGCAGCCATGGAAGCTATTTGGATACAAATATTTTTTTAGGAGCTTGAGGTGACACCTAGTTGTAAAGACCCTATCACATTGTATTGTAGTAATACTACAGTGGTGGATATTGATAAAGAGACATGGTCGCACCAACAGAAAAAGAATATAATATAGAAGTATCACCTCTTGATGGGGTTTTTTCAAAGGGGTGAATTTTAAATAAGTGGAGTTTCCACAAAAGAAAATGTGGTGAATCCCTTGACTAAAGGCCTATCTCAGCAAAATTATGAGTATCATGTGAGAGCCAGCAGACTGAAGGTTGTTAGGAGTTGGACCTAGTGAAAGTTGGTGTTTATTAGAGTTGGTTCCCTAAAACCAAATTCAATGTAATTTAGGATAACCTATAAAAATAGTTTTGAATATTAATAAACTCTTTATCACATCATGATTGTTCTTATGATTAACATAGTATATGATAATGTCCTAAGAGTAGTTGTCATTTTAAAAGGTCATAACAGTTCTCTATTATGAAGAGAACCTAGAAGTGACACAACAATATTCTTAAATATATATTATATATCTAGATTAAATCATTTGAGGGACAAAAATGATATAATATATCATGGGTGGAGACTCATAGTACATTTATGAACCTTTTCATGGTGTATGCCAATGGTAATATCCAGTGTAGGATATTATGAGGGCAAGACCCACCGGTAGAAAATCCACATTTATATATTTCATTGGATTTTTCTACCTATAGAATTGGGTATTGATCCTTAGACATTAAGATTATTATTAATGAGTGTTATATGTCACATATTTTTATGTATTTATGAAATTCAAGATGACATGTTGGCGGTGAGGTAGGATATGTTGGGTGCATCATAAGTAATATTTCATTAATGAATAATCTGAGAAAGGATTTTTCTGTTTTGTTCTTTAATGGAAGCTGATATCCCAGGACCATTGATGACAATGATGTAACCTGATTGATTAGAAATATCATAATAAAAAGATTATGTTACAAAATAAGCACCCATATAAGGTATTATATAATTTTTTCATTAGCATAATTCTATATGGGTTCGTTGGAATGTTTATAGATTCTAACCTTGGAATTTAGGCTGCTTCACCTAATGCCACTGATAATGAGGTCTAGATGGATACACACTAAGTTTATCTAGAATCTATGTTAAATACTATATTATTATTTATTATTTATAAATATGAATAAATATTATTCTCACATGTGTTTAATAATTATTAATTTTTTTATTGATTACATATATTCCTACACAAATTATTTAAGAGAATATTATGTGAGTGAAATATTTTATAAATATTTGTTTTCTAATTAGAGAACATAATATTTATTTATTTTTTAGTGAATAATGATGTGATATTTATTTATTAAATAAATAGTAATTACTCAAGTCCTAATAAATATTATGGAGGAATGAAATATTGAGTTTATAAGTCTGATGATAAATAATATATATTGGATATTATTTGATTAAATAATTTTTAATTTAATTCACAATTTAAGCGCATGCTGAGAAATAATAATATTTTTATTATTATAGACACGAGGTTCAATAGGGATTAAATTAATATTAAAGGGAACTTGTGAAATTATTTAATTCAAACCCTAGTGGTATATAAACAAAATTATATTATTTTTCAAGAGAACCAATTCAATTTTTTTGAACAATTAAATCTGGAGAATCCTCTCGAAGCCCTAGAGTAATCCCTTATCCAAGAACGCTATCAAGAACAAAGAACGATCTTCCTCCACCTTACACTATTGAGTATAGATAGATAAAGGATAATAATTTGGAAGCAATTCGTAGGGTGACCAATGACAGATGACATAAGCGATAGGATATACCATGCTATCACCCAGAGATTCCTACGATGACATTTGGAGTTTCATGAGTCATTTGTGGATCACCACTAGAGGCAATCTATTCTTGATTCCTACAATGCAATAAAAATATATCATAGATCTATTTTCATATCCATAAATGAAGAAATAATATATCATAATGTAA
Source organism: Viscum album (assembly GCA_963277665.1). Classification (NCBI taxonomy): domain Eukaryota; kingdom Viridiplantae; phylum Streptophyta; class Magnoliopsida; order Santalales; family Viscaceae; genus Viscum; species Viscum album. Next base: position 347,526,771 of record OY728158.1, on the reverse strand, counting down.
TTATTTAATTTCATAAATTAATTATAAATAATATGTGGCAATCCTATTCTTTGGTTCTAGAATTTATCCATTATTTATATTCTCTGATTCAATTCCATTGATCACGATGTTCATCGTCATATAAATATTAGATTAATCATCGATCATAAAAAAAAGTTGGGAATGAACTATCTGATGCTTCCATTTTGCTCAAAACCATCATATTTTTTTCAGTGAGTGACACATGTTTTTAACTAAAATGTCATTTTTAAATTGAAAACACTCACTTTAAGTCATTCCAGTCACACCATGTGTCAGATTAATGTGAGATAAATTTCTACATGTAAAAATTGACTTATTGATCATTTTACTAAAGTTTCAAGACAATACTACTATTTTTATTGGTTTTTATTGCGTGACACATATTATTAATTAGAATTTTATTTTAAATAGAGAACACGCACTTCGAGTCATATAAGTCACACCATGTTTCTGATTGACATAAACTTGATTCCTTTATATCCCAAATGACTGGTGGATCGGTATCCTAAATTATAATAACTATATGAGCATGTTTTCTTGGTCTTTATTGAGTGAAACATTTTTTAACTAAAATGGAATTTTAAACTAAAACAAAATATTCCAAGACTTATCAGTCACATTGTATATCGGATTGAGGTATGAGTGATTCATACATACAAAAAATGACTTATGTATCATTATCCACAAGTATATAAGAAATCTCAATTCACTTTCTCAGATTTGAGTAACTCACGTGTATTTTGAACTAAAATTTCAATTTTAAATTAAAATATGCACTTCGAGTCATATTAGCCACACCTTGTGTAAGATTCATGTGAGGTTGATTAATACCCATAAAAATGACATATGAATAGTTATCCTAAGGTATCAAGATAATATGAGTGTGTTTTCTTAGTTTTAAGTGGGTGATGCATGTTTTTAGTAAAAATTTTATTTTTAAACTGAAATCACACATTTTGAGTTACACCTATCACACCGTGTTTCAGATTTAAGTGAGACTAATTCCAACACATCGAAAATGAATCATGGATAATTTTATTAAATAATCAAGAAAATATAAGTATATTTTCTTGGGTTTCAGTGAGTGACACAAGTTCTTAACTAAGATAACATTTTAAACTAAAAGCATGTACTTTGAGTCATACTAGTCATGTCGTGTGTCAAATTTATGCATGGATGATTATTAAATGTTGAAAATGAATTATGGATAATTTTCATAAATTATAAATATAATATAAGAATGTTTGATTAGTTTTCCGTTAGTGAAACACATTTTTATCTAAAATGTAAATTTTAAATTGAAAACACACATGTGGAGTCATACTGGTCACATCGTGTATTAGATACCATTCTGTTTGAAACCTACATTTCATAAATGACTTATGGATAATTTTACTTAAGTTTAAATATAATTTGGGTGAATTTTCTCAATTTTGAGTTTCTCACACATCTTTTGAACTAAAACACCAATTTTAAAATAAAACACTCACTTTGAGGCATACCAGTCACACTATGTGTCAGATTGATGTCTGATTGATTCATACATGAGAAAAATAACTTATGGATAACTTTAATAAAGTATCAAGACAATATGAGTCTATTTTCTTATTTTTTAGTGAGTGACATATGTATTTAATAGAAATGTAATTTTTAAACTAATATCATATAATTTGTGTCATACAGGTCACATAGTGTGTGATATTATTATGAGTATGATTATTACAAATCAAAAATAACCTATCGATTGTTTTCTTAAAGTATCAAGACAATCTTAGCACGTTTTCTTAGATTTAAGAATGTGAATTGTGTTTTATACTAAAATTGAAATTTTAAATAAAAACATGAACTTTATGTCATATCAGAAAATAGCATGTGAAAATTAAATATATAAGGATTTTTATGTAATTATTTGTATACAAATAAAAAATAAACTTCAGATATTTTTTTTAAATAATAAGTTATAATTGATTCATCCCTCTTAAGGCCTTTCAGATTTATCTGAAAGGTTCTAAAGTTAATGATTCCTTTTCCTCAGATTGATGACATGGAAAAGGCGAAAGACATCTTGGGTGATAAAACCTTTCACCCCTATAAAAGCCACTCGCTCTCCCCTCACTCAAATTCTCCCCTTTCTAAACCTCACCCCCACTCTATAAATTTTTCCAGGTTTTTTACACCTTTATTTGTGACACTTTTTTTAGCCGTAAAGGAGTAAAAGATATTTGTGATGCATCATTTAGTGCTATTTTTTATAATTTATTTTAATGTTAATTATTTTTTTTTGATTTTAGTTACTTTTAATAAATTTTTGAATTATTTTCTTAGTTAATTAGATATAATTTTTAAATAATAGTTAATATTAATAGGTAAATTATTATTATTTAATTATGATTACTTAGTAATTTATTTATAATTAATCTTAGTAATGGATTTATTATTATGAAATGATTATTATTTAGTATGAATTAGTAGTATATAATTAATTAGTGAATAATAATTACTAACCAATTGAAAATTAATGAATTAATCATTATGAACTTTTAATTAACTAATAATAAACTAATAATTAATTACATATTAATTAATAATTAATAATAATTATATAATGATTAAGTATTAGTTAACTAATGACTAAGTATTAAATAAGTAATAATTAACTATTACATAACTAGTAATTAAAAATTATTAAAAATGATTATCAAATGATTAAAAAATGATTAATAATCATTATTTAATGATTAATTTAAGATTAAATAATGATTAACTAACGATTAACTAATGATCAAATAATGATAAACACTGATTAACTAATAATGAACTGACTATTAAGTAATAATTAACCAATAATTAACTAATGATTAAATATTAATTAACTATTAATTAAGTATAAATTAACTACTTAATAACAATTAATTAATTAATAATTAAAAAATTATTATCTAATGGTTAAAAAATTATTAACTAATGATAAACTGAGGATTAAATAATGATTAGATATTAATTAACTAAGGAATAACTTATAATTAACTTAAGATAAAATAATGATTAACTAATGATTAAATAATAATGAAATACTAATTGACAATTAAGTGACTAATAATTAACTACTACATAAATATGAAGTAACTACTTAATAACTATTAATTAATGAATGATTAATGAATGATTAATGAATGATTAATGAATGATTAATGATTGATTAACGAATTACTAATGAACGATTAAAAAATGACTAAATAATTATTAACTAATGATTATCTAATGATTAAGTAATGATCAAATAATTATTAACAAATTATTAACTAATGTTTAACTTAAGATTAATTAAAAATTAAATATTGACTAATTAATGATTAAATTAGTATTAAGTTAGGATCAAATATTGAATAACTAATAATTGACTAATAATTAACTACTAATTGACTATTATAAATTTAATATTAATTAAATATTATATAATTACTTAATAACTAATAATTATAGAATAATTAACAATTGATTAATGAATGTTTAAAGAATGATTAAAAAATTACTTACTAATTCCTAACTTAAAACAACCCTGCTCTTTATTTCACACTTAAACACAATTTATTACATAAACTATTCATTTGATAAAACATATACGATTAAGAGTTCTAGTGTATTTAGGGCATATGAACAGTACATAACAACTTAAAACATGAAATACACATCTTTATTGAATACTTCTTTCACATGACCATACACATTCCTTCGTACTTATCATTGTATGGGATAAACTAAGGACCTGAATAAGAAAAGGGTGAGCTATAAATCCCAGTAAGGGAGTAAAAAAGGCATAAAATTAAGAATATAGTACATGTTAAGAAATAGTCATATCAATAGATCATAAGAGAAACATGAATATAAAGTCATGATATAACATGATTATCATAACATGGAAATGTTGCATCAAAATTTAACAAGTTTTTAGCATGAGACAAGGATCATTTCATAAGGATCATGAGTAAAACCTCATTGCACATGAATTAGCATGAGTAAACCCTAATTTCACTTATCCCGTCATGATATTAATCTTTACCCAATGCATTGGAGTGCTATCAGGGTGAAACCTTGTAAGATACTGGTTTTTGGAAAGGTATGTTTTTGTTATGTTTTGGTTGAATCCCCTGTTTTGGGCTTCATGGGATGTCTTCGGAAAGTATGAGAGGTCTTGGGGGGTGTTTTGGGGGTTCGAGGCCCGAAAGAAAGAAAAACTGGGCAAGACAAGCCTGGGCGCACGACCTGCGCACGACCAGGGCAAACCGTGCAGCCTGCCCAGGTAAACCGTGCAACCCTCTTCCTCCAGATAGTAGCATGCACACGGTTTGTGCACGGTTTGTTAAACCATGTGGCCAAACCATGCGACTTCTTAATGTTGGGAAAAATTATGAAATTGCCACCTCTGGATTTTAAGAACCCACTTGTGATTTCCTCTCCATTCCTCCCTCTTCATCCTAGGAGCAAACCAAATCACCCAAGAGCTCCAAGAGGCTGATCTCCCTCATTTCTAAGGCGTTTTTGGTGCCATTGGATGCGGATCGAAGCCCTGGGTAAGGATAGTCCCACCCTTGCTTCTCTTTTTGGTTTAGGGTTTGTATCTTCTCCCCCTCTTGTTCTGAAGCACTAAAAACTGATCTTTTGGGTGAGTTCTATGTTGAAGCTCCAAAGGCTGGTCAGATTGAAGTCTAAGGACTCGTTTGGGTGTGCGTTCAACCGTGGTTTTGAGGTAGGTGGTCTACAAACGTTATCCCATAGTTTTATGGTGGATTCATGCATGTGTGGCTTTGCTTATGGTTTTATTGGTGAGATTTGATCAACCTTGATGTGTTTTAGTATAAATGATGCTTGAAAATTGTAAATGGGAACTCTCATGATCCCCATGGGATGCATTGAGAATGGCTTGAACTAATTAGGGCCATCCATGGGATGTGCCAGCTTTCCCTGGACTTTGGGATTTTTATTAAAAAGGTGACCTTGTTGTAATAAATGGTAGAGCCCTTGACGAATATGTTGGCATGATTTGTTGAACATGGAATAGATGTTTTGTGATGCACCTAGACTTGGAAATAACCTACGGGTTAATAGGAATGGGTTGAATGGTTAATTCATGGGAATGATGAATGGGTTAAATGGGTTAATGTGTAAACTGATTAAAGACAATAATGGGATGAATTATGGGTCTAGTGTTGAATGCTTAGTGAGATAGGCATAACACATGGGAATTGGATGAATGGTAAAATGATGTGAAATGGTAATGTGTTAATGGGTTAAGGCATGATGTGAATTCCCGTGTGGTTTGTTGTGGATGGTTTGTCTAGGGGGCAATGGTGTGGATGGATGATTTTTTTCTTATATATATAAGCATGTGCACATGGCTTGGTAGAGTGGGGTATGACTTGAGGATCTACGCCCACGGGTCGAGTGAAGACTGATGCTCTAAACTCCACCCTAAATGTATGGGTTTGGAATGAAGATTGATGATCTATTCATCTAACAGTTGCATCCACCCGGACTGAGGCTTCGAGGTGAGGATATGGTTGCATCCACCCGGACTGAGGGTTCGAGGTGAGAATATGGTTACTATGAGGGGGTTAGTCCTAGTGAGATTGGATAATGATGTGTTTACCCTCTTGCATGTGATTGTTATCCTTATACCCATGTGACATAATGTATGTGATTAACCCATGGAATTGTGATGAAATGGGAAGTGATGGTAAACGGTGTGAAATGAATGGAAATGGAAGTGGCAATGGATTTAACTCTAAACTGATTAATGGAACCTTGAATAATTTCTTGGTAATTATCATTCATTTTCCTTTTTCATGCACTACCTATTTATAATAGATATTTTGTAGACACCGTTGGTGGTGGCCTACTGAGTTGTACTCACACCCTGCTCGGGCCGCCATTGAGTACCTGGGCAGACATTATGTTTTCAGGTCAGGAGAAGGGCAAGGGTCCTTGCTAGATAGTTGAGTGGACATGGGTTGCACTTGGTGGAGGATCCATACTTGGAGTCGGGACCATTTTGGGGAGTTTGTCCATTGTCCTTATTTTGGGATTTTGTTTCACTTTTTCACTTGTAGTATGACATGAAATATTTTATTGTTGGAAATGGTTGTTATACATGTTCCTTGTTTATTGACTATTTTTTCTACTATTGGTTCATTTCTGTAGTGACTTAGTCTGATAAAAAGGTGTTATAGTCTCCCCCACATGACCACATAGACCCCCACTACTAGTCGACACCCTTTTGCGTACGAGGATGCGTGCTTAAGGTTAAGTAACTACCCGGCTCGGTGCACTGGTTTAGTGGCTTCCAGGCCGGGGACGTTACAAAGTGGTATCATAGGAGGTCTTTCTTCTCCTTCTCTGAGGTTTTGTTATTTGGGATAGGTTTCCAAGGGTTAAGATGTGTCAGGCCTTGGTAATGAGCTCGTGCTTGGGAGTAGATAACCCAGGTACGAGGGAAAACCCAAGTTACCATGGGTGGGAAATGTTGTTCTTGGTTGTGTGTTGTTACAGTTGATGATATTTCACAGTTGGGTGATACACATGTGGTTCGACATGACTGTTTTATGATGTTTGGATTGTGGCCTTAACGACACGAGGATTTGTATTCATGCATTGTTGTTGGAACCTAGGGAGATAGGTGACATGCATTGTGTTAGGCACACACACAGGGTGGGTGTGTGAGGTAAGAAATTAGGCTGCATCACACATTTCATGAAACCAAGAAATAATGAGAAGAATGAAATAAAACAAGTGGGTAAATGATGTTTAATAAAATATAAGGGTTTGAAATGAAGTGGAAAATGTTTTTGTAAAATGTTGTGTGTGTTTGGTGGTAGTGCATGGTTGTTTACCCCATGTGGACCATGGCCCACGGAAGGGATGGTCGGGGAGGTGAATTTGAGGTGTTAATGTTGTTGAATTAGTATATGAAAATGAGTTTTTGTGGCTAGAAAAGAGCTTTTTGATGAAGTTGTGAAAGTTTTATGGTATGTGTGCTAAATCTCGTGCTTGGGAATGTAGAGAGATTCCACCACGACGTCAGTTTCCAGTTGGGAAACATGAGGATGTTGCTGAGAACAATCCTCTGGTAGAAGAGCAAGAAAATGTGGTGATCAATGAAGGTAGAGAAGACCAGTTCCAGGAGAACTTGGCTCTCCATATACAGATGATGGATCGGGACCCAGGGCGGGTTGCGCCGAGTATGTTTGAGATGACCAGGGAATTCCAGCTGCAGCACCCTATGACCTTTACTGGAGAGGGTGGGCCAGAGATAGTAGAGTTCTGGTTGGAGTCTGTCCAGGCAATACTGGATCATTTGGAGACCCCTGTTGAAAAGCATGTAAAGTGGTCCGTTTATATGTTGCGGGGTCAGGCAAGGCCTTGGTGGGACATTCAGGCTCAAACCGAGCAGGCTACGGGGAAGTCGTGGGAGGATTTCAAGGAAATGTTTTGAGAGAATTTCTACCTAGAGAATTTGAGGAAGGAGCAGGATGCAAAGTTTTTGAGTCTGACTCAGGGATCACTATCGGTGATGGACTATGCTAGTCACTTCACTGATTTGAGACGCTTTGTCCCAGTGTTAGCAGAGGATGAGGTGGCGGTAGCAAGGCACTTCCAGGATGGGTTGAGACATGAGATCAGGTCTCAAGTAAATATCTTCCGCTTGAAGAGGTTTGTAGAGGTGATGGATCAGGCACTCATCTTTGAAGGGAACCTGAATGGAGCTTCGGGTGTTGGGTTTGTCATGCCAGCTGGGAAAACAAGTGGTGCATCTTCCGAAGTTTGGAAGCACCGTTTGGAAAGTTTCTAGCAAGGAGGTCAGAAGAGAGGGTCAGCCTCTCAGAGTGGGAACTGGGTGTTCTATTATCAGTGTGATAGGTTGGGGAATATGCGTGGTTACTATCCTTGACCTCTAGTTGAGTGTCGTTCGTGCGGCAGGATGGGGCATGTGCAGAGGTTCTTCAGGAACTCTCAGCAGACGGGTGAGCATGATGATGAAAAGAAGGTACCAGGTACGGGATGGGGATCAGTTGCCTCGTATCAGGCAGGCATTTAGAGCTCCACGGGCCGTACTGTTAGGGGCGGTGGACGTGGAACTCCAGGGAAAGATTGCTCACGCCAGAAGGGTAGTGCAGTGCAGGGTTTTCAGGCTGGATCCTAGGGTATAGGGGCAGGTCAGCTTCAAGCAGTTCAGTTTGCGCCTAGTGATGGCGAGGTTGGACTGTCAACTGTTCGAGGTACGATCCTTATAGCTTATACGTTTTTTAGTGCATTGTTTGACACATGTTCCACACACTCTCTTTTTTTTTGCTCCACTTGTGGTAGTTTTGGGTTTACCTGTGGAGGGGGTGTGTGGAATTATGTCAATTGAAACCCCTTTGGGGGTGCGGGTTGAGGATATAAAGAAGTGCAAGGGATGTGCCTTCGAATTTGGTGGGTATCATTTTCTGTGGGACTTGTTCGTTCTTGAGATATTAGGGTTTGACCTAATCTTGGGAATGGATTGGTTGGTATTGTATCAGGCGCACATAGACTATTATCGTCACAGAGTATCATTCAGGTTTCTTGAGGGTGACTCTTATGTCCACCCTGGCGAATGGGATGCTCGAGCAGGGTGTGCGGGGCCATTTTGTCAAATGATGAGTGGACTCATGGCTCAAGTGGAATGTCTCATGCTTGATGATGCTGAGGGAGGGGAACAATCTAATTTTCCTCCTATGGTTGATCAGTTTCAGTATGTGTTTCCTGAGGATTTATTGGGGTTACCACCTGAGAGGGATGTCGAGCTCACGATCGAGTTGCTTTCGGGAGTGGGGCCAATTTCTATTCCGCCATACCGAATGGCACCAACAGAACTCCAGGAACTGAAGGTTCATCTTGAGGAGTTGGAGTTTAAGGGGTTTATTCGTCCTAGTACATCTCCTTGGGGATCTCCCATGCTTTTTTCAAAGAAGGCCGATGGGTCGTTAAGGCTGTGTGTTGTCTATTGGAAGTTGAATCAGATGAAGGTGAAAAATTGGTACCCTATTCCTAGAATCGATCACCTGTTTGATCATTTTAGGGGTGCGTCAGTGTTTTATAAGATTTATCTACGGTCAGGTTATCAACAGATGAGGGTGAGGCCTTCTGACGTACTGCGGACAACTTTTCGGAGTCGGTACGGGTTGTTTGAGTTTGTGGTAATACCTTTCAGCTTGACCAATGAAACATCGATGTTTATGGATTTTTTGAACTGAATCTTTCATCCCTATCTAGATCAGTTTGTGATTGCCTTTCTTGATGATATATTAGTGTACTCAAAAACTCATGATGATCATGCCCAACATATTGACATCGTCTTGGGTACACAAAGAGAGCATCGTCTATATGACAAGCTATCAAAATGTCAATTCTGGATAGGTGAGGATAATTTTCTTGGTCACATCATCTCAGAGGTAGGTGTGATAGTGGATCCAGAGAAATTTCAGGTAGTTGTATCTTGGGAGAAGCCAAAGAGTGTTTCTGATGTTCGGAGTTTTTGGGGTTTGGCTAGGTATTAACGAAGGTTCATTCAGGATTTCTCTTGCTTGACAGCACCACTCTCGGGCTTGACCAAGAAATGAATCAGGTTCAAGTGGTCTGAGGCTTGTGAGAATGCCTTCCAAGATTTGAAGAAGTGGTTGATGACCGCAACTATCTTGATCTTACCAGAGCCAGGTAAGAAGTATGTCGTGTTTTGTGATGCATCTGGAGTCAGAATTGGGGCTGTGTTGATGCAGGATGAGCGGGTTGTGGCTTATGGGTCAAGAGAGTTGAGACCTCATGAGCAGAACTATTCCACTCATGAGCTTGAGTTGGCTGTAGTGGTGTACGTCTTGAAGTGCTGGAGGCACTTTCAGCTGGGAGAACTTTTTACTGTGTTTACCGACCATAAGAGTTTAAAGTACATCTTCTCACAACGGGACCTGAATCTTCGGCAGTGAAGATGGGTTGAATATCTCCAGTCTTTTGACTTTGATTTGGTGTACATGCCAGGAAAGGGAAACAGTGTTACTGATGCTCTTAGCAGGAAGGTTCAGAATCAGGTGGTTCATGAGTCCAACACCGAGTGGAAGGTGATGGCTTTGTTTGCAGAGATGCACCTGGAGGTGCAGGAGGAGAATGGTCAGGTAACTCTTTCTTCTTTAATAATGGAGTTGACACTTTTGAGTCGAGTTGAGGAAGGTTAGCCTGAGGATCTTAAGTGTTTGATCATGAAGGAAAAGCTTAAAGGCAGGGAGCTACCTTCTAGTTGGGCTGTCGACGTGGAAGGTGTTGTTCGTGTTTCTGATCATGTGGTTGTGCTAAAGTGTGCGTGAGAAGAGTTGATGTGTAATTTCCATGCATTAAAGTGGGCAGTGCATCCTAGTTTGAAAAAGATGTACCGTGATCTCCGAAGGCAGTTTTGGTGGCCTGGAATGAAGAAGGATGTTGTGGGATTTGTGGCACGGTGCCTTACCTGTCATCAGGTGAAGGCCAAGTATCAGCGCCCAGGTGGTTTGTTACATCCATTTCCCATTCCGAAATGGAAGTGGGATGATGTAACAATGGTTTTTTTCATGGCTATTCCGTGGATGCCAAAGAAGAATGATGCAATCTGGGTGGTTGTGGATCGATTTACGAAAGTGGATCATTTCTTATCGATTCATGAGACCTTTACAGTCAACCAATTGGGCGAGCTGTATGTTCGGGAAATAGTGCTGTTGCATGGTATTCTGCGGACCATAGTTTCAGACTGAGATCCGTGATTCACATCGCGTTTCTGGCAAGGGTTGCAGAAGGCGCTTGGTACGCAGGTGTTTTTGAGTACTTTCTTCCACCTACAGACGGATGGGCAGTCGGAGCGTACGATCCAAGTGTTGGAAGACATGTTAAGAGCTTGTGTCTTGGACTTTTGAGGTTCTTGGGAGAGGCACCTATCATTAGTTGAGTTTTCCTACAACAACAGTTTTCAAGCGACGATTCAAATGGCACCGTTTTAGGCCCTCTACAGGAGGCCATGTTGATCTCTGTTGTGTTGGCTAGAGGCCAGTGAATCTGAGTTGTTGGGGCCAAGTCTCGTGCAGGAGACTTCAGAGAGAGATAAGTTGATCAGGAAGCAGATGAATATGGCTCATAGTAGGCAGAAGTCGTATGCATATCGGAGGCATAGACCTCTTGAGTTTGAGATTGGTGACAAAGTGTTCCTTCAGGTGTCACCAAGGTTGGATCTCCGTCAGATTTGAAAGCAGGGTAAGTTGGTTCCTAGGTATGTGGGACCTTTTGAGATTGTGGAGAGGATTCGACCAGTGTATTACCGATTGGCTCTTCCACAACATTATGGTGGGATGCAAGATGTGTTTCATGTGTCGCATCTTTGATGATATCACCCTGACCCATCTCACATGGTTGACATGGAGGATGTAGAGCTTGAGGCCAATGCGTCCTTTGAGGAGAATTCGGTTCGTGTGGTGGATCATAGTGAAAAGGTCTTGTGAGGCAAGGTTGTACCATTAGTGCAAGTACTATGGCAACATGGGAATGTTTAGGAAGAAACTTGGGAGCGGGAATCGGATATGTGGGCTCAGTGGCCCGAACTTTTCTCTTCGGTGGATCAATGAATCTTGGAAACTCGGCTTGAGGACGAGCCATTATAAGGTGGATAGGTTGTAAGATCAAGGTTTTTGGAAAGGTATGTTTTCTTTCTATTTTTGTTGAATCCCTTATTTCAGGCCTCAAGGGATGTCTTCTGAAAGTATGAGAGGTCTTGGAGGTGTTATAGAGGTTTGGGCACGAAAGAAAGGAAAACTAGGCAAGACAAGCCTTGGCGCACGGCCTGTGCACGACCAGGGAAAACCGTGCGGCCTGACCAAGTAAACCATGCAACCCCCTTCCTCCAGATAGTATCACGTGCACGGTTTGTGCACAGTTTGTTAAACCGTGCGGCCAAACGGAGCAGCTTTTTAATGTTGAGAAAAATTATGAAATTTCCACCCTGGGATTTTAAGAACCCACTCAAGATTTCCTCTCCATTCCTCCCTCTTCACCCTAGGAGCAAACCAAATCACCTAAGAGCTCTAAGAGGTCTATATCCATCGTTTCTAAGGCATTTATGATGCTGTTAGATGCGGATCTAAGCCCTGGGTAAGGCTAATCCCATCCTTTCTTCTCTTTTTGGTTTAGGGTTTGTATCTTCTCTCCCTCCTATTCCGAAGCACTAAAACCCTATCTTTTGGGAGAGTTCTAGGTTGAAGCTCCAAAGGCTGGTCGGATTGAAGTCTAAGGACTAGTTTGGGTGTGAATTTAACTGCAGTTTCGAGGTAGGTGGTCTACAAACCTTATCCCATATTTTTATGGTGGATTCATGCATGTGTGGCTTTGCTTATGGTTTCATTGGTGAGATTTGATCAACCTTGATGTGTTTTAGTATAAATGATGCTTCAAAATGGTAAATGGGAACTCTCACGATCCCCATGGGATGCATTGAGAATGACTTGACCTAATTAGGTCCATCCATGGGATGTGCCGGCTTTCCCCAGACTTTGGGATTTTTATTAAACAAGTGACCTTATTGTAATAAATGGTAGAGCCCTTGATGAATATGTTGGCATGATTGGTTGAACTTGGAATAGAAGTTAGGTGATGCACCTAGACTTGGCAATAACCTAAGGGTTAATTGGAAAGGGTTGAATGGTTGATTCATGGGAATGATGAATGGGTTAAATGGGTTAATGTGTAAACTGATTAAATAACATAATGGGATGAATTATAGGTCTAGTGTTGAATGCTTAGTGATATATGCATAATACATGGGAATTGGGTGAATGTTTAAATGATGTGAAATGGTAATGTGTTAATGGGTTAAGGCATGATGTGAATTCCCGTGTGGTTTGTTGTGAATGGTTTGTCCAAGGGGAAATGGTATGGATGGTTGATGGTTTCTTATATATATAATCATGTTCACATGGCTTGGTAGAGTGGGGTATGACTTGAGGATCTATGCCCACGGGTCGAGCAAAGACTAAAGCTCTAAACTTGAACCTAAATGCACGGGTAAGGAATTAGGACTGATGATATATTCTACTAATAGTTGCATCCACTTGGACTAAGGCTTCGAGGTGAGGATATGGTTGTATCCACCTGAACTGAGGCTTCGAGGTGAGAATATGGTTACTATGAGGGGGTTAGTCCTAGTGAGATAGGATTATGATGTGTTTACCCTCTTGCATGTGATTGTTATCCTTATACCCATGTGATATAATGTATGTGATTAACCCATGGAAATGTGATGAAGTGGTAAGTGATGGTAAATGGTGTGAAATGAATGGAAATGGAAGTGGTAATGGATTTGACTCTAAACTGGTTAATGGAACCTTGAATAATTTCATAGTAATTGTCATTAATTTTCTTTTTTTGCATGCACTACCTGTTTATACTGGATATTTTGTAGACACCGTTGGTGGTGGCCTACTGAGTTGTACTCACACCCTGATCGGGCCACCATTGGGTACCCAAGAAAACTTCATGTTTTCAGGTCAGGAGAAGGGCAAGGGTCCTTTCTAGATATTTGAGTGGACATGGGTAGCACTTGGTGGAGGATCCGGACTTGGATTCGGGACCATTTTGCGGATTTTGGCCGTTGACCTTATTTTGTTATTTTGTTCACTTTTTCACTTGTAGTATGCCATGGCATATTGTATTGTTGGAAATGGTTGTTATACATGTTCCTTGTTTATTGATTATTGTTTCCTCTATTGGTTCATTTCTGTTATGGCTTACTCTGATAAAAGGGGGTATTGTCTCCCCACTTGACCACATAGACCCCCGCTTCTTGTAGGCAGCCTTTGGCATACGAGGAGGCATGCTTAAGGTTAAGTAACTACCCGGCTCAGAGCACCGGTTTAGTGGCTTCCAGGTTGGGGATGTTACAACCTTTTTTAATCATTTCATTTCATGCATAAGTGTGCCACATGGATCATACAACATGAAATCATTAAACATCATCATTTATTCCACAATAAAGGAATGTGTAATTAATACATGAAACTATATAATAAATAAGTAAATGTCCATAAATGTGAATACCATTTACAGAGAAATGGGCATGGTATTCACTACATAATGACTTTGTCTTGGAAAAATCACGGTGCAATTTCGGCAGCATAACGACGTGACATAAGAATTAATAAAAAACATTGATGAGAGATAAAGGGTTGTCTCATCATATGTACATGAAGTTTATAGTAAGCAGGGTTATATATATACATGTCCCAAAATATTTAATGGAATTTAGATTCGTGATACAAAATAATTGCTTGAATGTAAATGCGAAGAGAGAAATTCCATACGAAATTTCGGCATGGTAATAAGTGTAAATGAGAGGCATTAATGGGAGAGAAAGAGGTATATGAAACTTCAAACATAAGGAGGAATGTATGGGTGAGGTTATAAATCATACCCTGACATATGTAATTGTAAAAAATGGCATAACAATATAATGAAATTTGGGGAAAAATGAGAAAAGAAGAAATCCCTTAATTGGAAGTGTGATCCCAAAGGCTTGGGAGAGGTTTGAGAGAGGATTCCTGGGAGCTTGAGGCACCTTGGGATAAATATAGAGATTGAGGGAAGATTTTGGTTTATATCCAAATGGTTTTAGTGAATAGGAATGGGAGATTGAGTGGGTTTATATAGGAAAAGGATATGGAATTATTTATTATTTAGGTTTTGGACACCACACATTAAACTAATCAAAACCACAAGCCAACCCATGGATTCTTCCAATGGTTTTTGAAAAAGTGGAGTGTAAAAAATTATTTTTTAAGGACAATTTCAGAACTTCTTAAAATATCAAGCTTGGTTATGTGGAGGTGAGTCACACTCTCAAGGAAAACCTTTTAAAAGCCTAAAATATTTTATATGATTTTGAGGGTCCACTTAATCTTTGTAAAATAAATAAAAAAACCTAAAATCACATTATTTTAATGGTAAGACATATATTGGTGGAACAACCCATTTATAGTATTTTATTAAATCACTGTTGGGTCATTATGATGTCATAAAACACATTTTATATGTAAACAGTATTTAATTTTCACTCAAAAAATCAAATGTTTTAGAAAATTATGAAAAATTCACCATTGGATAATTTTGGTGTCCTAATTAAAAAAATAATATAAATTTTATCTAAATAATTTTCTAAATATGTGATTTTTTACTTTTAAAATAAAAACTGCCATTTATAATAAAATCATGGGTTTTGATAAAAACAGCTTTCAAACCTTAATAAAAATTACAATTATATTCATTAGAATTATATGATCATTTATATTTAATAAAAATTAATTTAGTAATAATATATTATTAATAATATTATTTAATTCAAAAAACCATTAATTCATCAAAATAGATTTCTCAACTGAATATCAACTAAAAATACTATTTGTACTTTACAAACTGTTTACAAAGTAACAATAATAAAATGAATGTATATTATTTGTTATATACAAAAATAATTTAAATAATCATATTGATAGGGTCTTGTTACATGACCCCTTATAAAACCTTCATATGACCGAAGGGTAAGGTGTGTGATGGTGACAGACTTGGTGGTTTGGATAACATCACTCTAGTGGTAATCTCTATAAACTTCCACTTCTCCCATAGGCAGTTCAATTCAAGATTAACATGTTGAATCTTAGCTTGGGTTTAGTCAAGAGTGAAACCCAGTGATACCACGTCCTTTCTAAGCTCTGACAAATGGGCTTCATATGGAGAAATTCTACTGGATGAGTCCATCGCTTCCTTTGTCTGAGTAAATTGGATTAATTAAAGCCCTACATTTATACTAATCAATTGATCATTGTTCAAAAGTTATATTATCAATGGTAACAATTCTTAATGGTATTTTGAAATCCATAAAACCAAGTAAGGGCATATTTTATATAACCATTTTACATAACATTTAATTATATCAAGTGGAATTTTCATTAATAAAGTTTGGGTCGTTACAATCTCCCCCCCCTTTAAGAAATTTCGCCCTCGAAATTTTCTTTTCCCACACAAAAATAGATGCGGGTAACTCTGCTTAATCACTTCCTATGATTCCCACATTTCCTCATCAAACTTGTGGTTTCTCCACAACAACTTTACATGAGGAATTGTCTTATTTCGTAGAACTTTTTTCCTACGATCTAAGATCTTCACTGGCTTCTCTTCATAGGAGAGGTCATTTTCCAATAGTACCACCGCTAGATTAAGTACATGTGATGGGTCAAGTATGTAATTCTTCAAGAGTGATACATAGAATACATCATGTACTTGATATAGGTTCGGTGGGAGTGCAAGTCTATAGGCCACTACTCCAATGCGATCAAGGATCTCAAAAGGGCCATTGTACCATGGACTAAGATTTACCTTATTCCCAAATATCATAACACTCTTCCATGGTGATATGCAGAGGAATACCATGTCTCTAACATCAAACTATAGGTCTCGTCAACAATTATCAGCATAACTCTTTTTTCAACTAAGAGAAGCTTTAATGTGTTGGTGTATGGTCTTAACCTTCTCCTCAATTTCTTTTACCATTTATGGACCTATGAGTTTTTTCTCCCCAAATTCATCCCAACATGCCGATGTCCTACACCTCTTCCCATAAAGGGCTTCATAAAGAGCCATTTGGATGCATGAGTGTAAACTGTGGTTGTAAGAGAACATAACTAGAGGAAGATAGCGGTCCCATCCTTCTTTTAAGTCCATTGAGCACGATCTCAACATGTCCTCAAGTGTTTGGATAGTCCACTCAGTTTGGACTTCAGTTTGAGGATGATAAGCCATACTGAAGTTCAGATCATTATTCAAAATCATGTTGAAGAGTCTTCCAAAATTTAGAGGTGAATCTTGGATCTTAATAAGATACAATCGATTGTGGTACTCCATGCAGCCTTACCAGATCTCTGATGTATATCCATGCCAGTTGATCCAATGAGAAATTATATCAAATTACAATGAAGTGTGTAGTCTTTGTAAGACATTCCACAACATCCCAGATAACATTGTTTCCTTTGGATGTCTTCGGAATTCTGGTGACAAAGACCATGGTGATGTTCTACCATTTCCAAGATGGTATGTGTAATGGTTGCAACATCTCCTTTGACTTCTTCCTCTCAGCCTTCACTTGTTGACAAACCAGGCACTTTGATGTATACTCAACAATATCATTCTTCATGTTATACCACCAATAATTCTCTCAAAGATCTAGATACATATTTGTGTTTCCTTGTTGAATGGTGAAATTTAAACTACGTGCATCATCTAAAAGTTATTTCTTTAACTATGTATTTAATGAAACACATTTTCTTGACCCAAATCTCACAATTCCTTCTTCATTAACATTAAACTCAGAGGATTTCCCTTTACTAATAGTTTCCACTTTCTTCTTAATTCCCACATCATCCTTTCGATCATCCTTTAACCTTTCCAAAAGAGATAGTTGAGCAATCATTTTTGAAAGGATTGATGTTGTTCCCTTCTTTATGATTTCCATGTCAATCTTCATCAAATCTAAGAATATGGGATCGTTTTCAATTCTAATCAATGCTAGAATCACTCGGTCCTTTCTACTTAGAGAATATACCACCTTGTTCACTTTCCTAGGGTGGTAATGGATTTATCATTCATAGTCATTGATTATCTCTAACCATCTTCGTTTGTGCATGTTCAACTCTTTTTGTGTGAATATATTCTTAAGGATTTTGTGGTCCGTGTATATTTCACACTTCTCCCCAAAGATGTAATGTAGACAAATTTTTAAAGTGAGGATTACTAAATCCAACTCTAGATCATGTGTTGGATATTTTTTATCATGAACTATCAATTTACTTGAAGCATAGTCAATGAATTTATCATTTTCCATCATCACACAACCCATACCCTTCTTCGAAGCATCACTAAATAACACAAAAATTTCTCCACTTGTGGGTAATGTGAGCACGATCATAGTGATAATCATACCTTTTAAACTCCTTGAATCTCTCTTCGCATTCATCACTCCATGTAAAATTGACCCCCTTATGAGTTATCTTGGTAAGTGGGTTTTCCAATCGTGAGAAATTTCTCACAAATCAGTGATAATATCCAGCTAACCCCAGGTAGCTATGGATATTCGTCACCGATGTTGGCCTCGGTCATCCATCAATTTCACCTATCTTGGATGTATCCATAGATATACCATTGATTTTGATGATATGACCCAATAATGATACTTCCTTCAACCAGAACACACACTTGATGTACTTTTCATAGATATTCTTCTTTCGCAAGGTCTCCAGTACAGTGCTTAGATGCTCCTCATGATCCTACTTGGTTTTGGAGTATATTAGAATATCATCTATAAAGGGTACCACATATTTGTCAAGGTAATCTCTAAATACTCTATTAATAAAGTCCATGAATATTATTAAAGCATTAGTGAGTTCAAAGGCATTACTATGAATTCATAGTGCCCATATCTTTTACGAAAATAAGTCTTGAGGATATCCTCATTCTTCACCCATACATGGTAATATCATGACCGAAAATCCACCATGGAGAAGTATTATGCTCCACATAGCTAATCAAACAAGTCATTAATTTAGGGAAGATGATACTTTTTATTTATTATTTTTTTTTGAACTCATGATAATAAATGAAAAGACACATTGACCCATCCTTCTTCTTGACGAAGAGGACTGGTGTAACCCATGGTGAAGCACTTGGGCATATAAACCCTTTATCTAGATTCTCCTATAGTTGTTTCTTCAGCTACTCAAGCTCTAGAAAAACCACTCTATATGTAGTCTAGGATATTGGAAACTCCAAATTTATAAGATCAATTGAGAATTCAACATCTCTTATAGGAGTAAGAGCATACAATTTCTCAGGAAACACTTCAGCAAATTCCCTCACAATTGGCATGTCTTCAAGGGTGGTTTCTTCCATAGACTCAATAATCTGAGAAAGATACACATTCTCATAGGTAAGTAATATCCACGCTTGAGATGATGGTGCTAAAGAATATTCATTTTCCTCCTTGCACTTGTACAAAATTAGGGGTCGATTAACCATATAGAGAGTGATTTCCCTCTCATGACAGTTTATGTTGGCTCTATATAGGGAAAGCCAATCCATGTCAAGAATTGCATAAAATTACACCAGAGGAAGTTTGAAGAGGTTCTCCAAGAAGTTCAATTCACAAATTGTGGCAGGGAATGAGTTATATTCATGGGATGTAATGATTTCACCATTTTCTGTACTCACCGACATATTTACTTCCATAATTTGTGGTGGTGTTGAGATTGTTCTACAAAACTTTTGGGATATAAAAGAATGTTTAGAACCAAAATCAAAAAGCATGTTCACTATTCAAGAATGAATAACTAGTGTACCTATCAACACTTTGTTGTTGGGGTTAGCTTCGATAGTAATGAAGGAAAAATCTCACCCTTGCTGCCTTGGATGTTGTTGGTTCCTTCTGAAAACCCTTGGATTAGGAAACAAGTTTGCAAAGTGCCCTAGTTATTTACAGTTGAAGCAATGAACAATGCGTTGAGGGTTAAATAGAGCATTCCTATCCTCTGTAGAAGTTGAAAGTTTTTGTTATCGGTAATTAATGGCTAGGTGCCCCTCTCTTCCACACCTTAAGGATTTCCACATCCCCTTCATGCAATTTCTAGTGTGCTGCTTTCTGAACCTTTGTAAAGTGGGGTGATGAATTTTTCTTATCACCATTGTATTTATCCATCCGACCACCAAAACTAAAGTCCACCTTATGCTTCATATCCCCTTCATACCCATGAGATTATCCAATCTCCATTTCGACTTTGAGGGCCCATCAGACAATTTCCTCATAGATCTCTAAGTCACAGATTGCTAGAGATTTCTATAGGCTAGGTTTTAGCCCACTAAAGAAGAGTTCAACCTTGCATTCGGGGGTAAAAAAAATCTATAGGAATATCATGCAAGCCTTGTGAATTTTTCCTCGTACGCTCCGATGGATTCTCCATCTTTTTTCTTGAGATCAAGGAAGTCCCTTTCCATCTTAAGTCGGAGGGTGCGAGGAAAATATTTTTCAAAAAACATTTTCTAGAAATACTTCCATTCAAACGCCTCGATCTCCTCCCCAAGATTTGTAATTTTGATCAATGTCCACCATTAATCAGATTAACCCCCCATATGATAAGAAACCAAAAGTACCATCTCCTATTTAGAACATTAAAGGATAGAGAAGATATTCTCAATGTAGTTGATCCATTTTTCGGCAATTGAGGGATCTGATGATCCATTAAAAGTAGGAGGCCTTTGTCTCATGAAGCTCTCAATTGTGACTTGTTCTTTATTCGGGGGTTGGGGGGGGGGGGTGGGGGGTTAAAAATTCCTCTTGTCCCATGTTTCTATTCGAAACATGAGTTAACTGAGACTGTATCATGACATAGTTCACAATTCCTGCTCCCATCAGATTGGGCATTTCATTAGAACAGTTATCACATTGATCTTCACATCAGTTGTTAGACAAAGTCCTCATATTACCAGCCATTGGCAGTAATAAATGGAAATTTAGAGGTAACACATAAAGGGTAATCCAAAGACCAAAATCGATGACTTATAAATTACTTTTATTTCCTTAACTTATGAATTTATAGTCTTTAATCTATGTTATCCATGATCTATTTCCCAAAATATATTCTTAGGGGAATTGTTTTATTACCTTAAAAATGGTTCATACTAAGAATATCAATTAACCAAAGCATATCCCCTGGGAGTTTCATAACCATTAGTGTTGTAAGGCCTGTTGTCGTGCACCAGTTCCCATTCGAGTCTAGATCAAAGCGGTGTTTTTTGGTTTTACCCCTAGATTCATTTGTGCCAGAGCCGCCACTACCTACTCATATCTAGACAGGGATGTATTTTCTTGATAAAACACATAATCAATACTCACCAAAATATAGGGATGTTTTTATTATACTTATTCTTATCTCTAGGTATTTCACAAGGGTTTTCAAATCATAATCCCAAAAATTACTAAACTTATCCTTTGATACCAACTATAATAACCCCTCTAATTATTTCATAATTAAACATAATTTATTACATAAAATCTTCACTAGATAAAACATAGAAGATCTAGGGGTATAGTGTATTTGGGGCTTAGTAACATTAAATATCAACTTATAACATGAAATACACATCTTTGTTAAAAACTTCTTTCACATGACCATACACATTTCTTCATACTTAGCATTGTATGGGATAACCTAAGGACATGAATAAGAAAAGGGTGAGCTATATATCCCATTAAGGAAGTAAAAAAGGCATAACATTAAGAATATAGTACATGTTAGGAAATAGTAATATCAATATATCATAAGAGAAACATGAACTTAAAGGCATGATATCAGATGATTATCATAAAATGGAAATGTTGCATCAACATTTAACATGTTTTAGCTTGATCCAACGATCATTTCATAATGATCATGAGTAAAACCTCATTGAACATGAATGAGCATGAGTAAAACCTTATTTCACTTATCCTATCACAATACTAATCTTTACCCAATGCATTGGAGCGCTATCCAGGCCCACCCTTTTTAATCATTTCATTTCATGCATAAGTGTGCCACATGGATCATACAACATAGAATCATTAAAAAACATCATTTATTCCATGATAAAAGAATGATGACTTTATACATTAAACTATATAATTATTAAGTAAATGTGCATAAATTATAATACCCTTGGTAGAGAAATGGGCATGGTATTCACTACACGATGACTTTGGCTTGGAAAAATCACGATGCAATTTTGACAGCATAAGGATGTTCCATAAAAATTCATAAAAATGGTTGATGAGAGAGAAAGGGATGTCTCATAATATGTACATGAAATTGGTAGTAAGGGAGATCATATATATACATTTCCCAACATATGTAATGGAATTTAGATTCATGATACAAAATCATTTCTTGAATGTAAATGTGAAGAGAGAAATTCCTTACAGAATTTCGACATGGTAATAGGTGTACATGGGAGACATTAATGAGAGATAAAGAGGTATATAATCATTAAAACCTAAGGAGGATATTATGGGGGAGATGAGTAATAATACCCAAACATTTTTAATTGAGAAAAATGGTATAACAACATAATGAAATTTGGACAAAAATGAGAAAGAAAGAAATCTCTTACTTGGAAGTGTGATCCAAAAGGATTGGGAAGGGCTTGAGAGAGGATTATTAGGAGCCTGAGTCATATTTTTAGGATTATATAGATAGGAGGGAAGATGTTGTTAGAACACCAAATTGTTTGAGTGAAGATGAATGGGAGATTGAGTGGGTTTATATAGGAAAGGATAGAGAATTCTTCATTATTTAGGTTTTGGACACCACACATTAAAATAATCTAAACCAAAAAAAACCCCATGGTTTTTCATAAATAGTAGTGGAAAAAATTATTTTATATGGCCAATGTCCTAAATTTTTAAAATATTAGGCTTGATTATGTGGAGGTGAGTCACTCTCTCAAGAAACACATTTTAAAAGGTTGAAATATTTTATAAGCCTTGGAGGGTCCACTAAAGATTTGTAAAATAAATAAAACAAACTTAAATAACTTTATTTTAATGTTAAAATATCTATTTTCCGAAAAAACCATTTATAGTATTATATTACATCACTATTGTCTCATTATAATGTCATAAAACACATTATATATTTAAACGGTATTGAATTTTTACCCAAAAATTCGAATGTCTTAGAAAATTATAAAAAATTCACCATTGGATAATTTTGATGTACTGATTTCAAAAATAATATTAATTTTATCTAAATAGTTTTCAATATTTGTGAATTTTTACTTTTAATATAAAAACAACATTTATTGAAAATTCATGGGGTTTGACAAAAACATCTGTCAAACCTTAATAAAAATTACATTTATATTCATAAAAATTATACGATCATTTATATTTAATAAAAAGTAATTTAGTAATAATATTTGATTAAACTATTATTTAATTAAAAAATACATTAATTCATCAAAATATATTTCTTAATTTAATATTAACTAAAAAACTATTTGTGCTTTAAAAACTATTTACCGAGTAACAATAATAAAATGAATGTATATTATTTGTTCTATACCAATATAGTTCACATAAACATAGTGCTAGGGTATTGTTAAATAAACCCTTATAACACCCACATATGACCAAATGGTAAGGTGTGTGATGGTGAAAGACTCTTGGGGTGGCTCAGATAACATTGCATGGGTGATAATCTCTATCAACTTCCACTTCTACCATAGGTGGTTCCATTAGATATTAACGTGTTGAAACTCAACTTAGGCTTGGTCAAGATAAAATCCTAGTGAAAACACCTCCTTTATATGCTCCGACAAATGGGCTTTGTACAGAAAAATTCTACTGGATGAGGCCATCACATCCTTTGTTTGAGTAAATTGGATTTGTTAAAGCCCTATATTTAGACTAATCAATTAATCACTGTTCAACGAATATATTAGCAACAGTAACAATTCTTAACGGTATTTCGAAATCCATAATACCATGTAAGTGTGTATTTTATATAACCATTTTACATAACATTTAATTAGATCAAGAGGAATTTTCATTAATAAAATATTGGATTGTTACATAACTAATGATTATCTATGATTTAACTTACGAGTAAATAATGATTTAATAAGGATTAAATTTGGATTAAATAATGATTTTCTATTGATTAAATAATGATAAAATTAGGATTAAATTTAGATTATATTAGGATTAACTTATTATAAATTTTTACTAACTAATGATTAACTAATAATTAATTTTTAAGTAACTAATAATTAACTATCAAGTAAAAAATTAATAACTATTAATAAATTTTAATTAGATAATTCCTTAATAATGATGCCCAACGAATAGGGATAACTACACACCTGGTTTGGCACTCGTGAAGGATCTTATTTAGACGATTCCCGTTCTCTTTAATTGATAAGTTTAGTCACCTTTATGAATATTAAAATCTGGGAAATAAAACATTAGTGAAATCAGGTAAGATGTGATAAAATATTCAAAAAAATTGGTAAATTAAAGATTGTGTGGTTATCCATGCAATGAAATCCATTTATGGATCCACAAGTGGATGTAGGTTTTGGAATAGTGATACCTAGGAGTAATAAGCCCAAAAAGGGAGAATTGGGTATTAACTCAATCATCACCTTGTGCATTAAAAATATTATTAACTGAACACCTAGTTTTAAACTCCTTAGTTATCTAATTTATATGATTTATATTTTATTTAACTAATATATCAAGATAAATTTAGTAACATTAAAATTTAGGAAAAGAAAAATTAGTGAAATCATTGATGATATACGATTATTTTAAATTTTTTGTAAAGTAGTGATTGTGTAGTTATCCAAGAAATGAAATCCCTCTTTGGAAACTACATGTGGATGCAAGATTTGGAATAGTTACATTTATGAGTAATAAACCCAAAAAATAAGGATTGGGTATTAACTCAATCTTTACCTAGTGCATGAAAAAGAGGTCTAATTACGTACCATGTTCAAAACTCCCAGGTGATCTACTTTAGATTATTCAAATTCTCTTTTCAAATTGTTTAACTTATAATTATATCCTTTTACTATGAAATTCCATCAAAAAATCAATTCATAGTCATCCATAAATGATTATTCTTCATTGTGAGCATTATTTACACAATTTGGATCATGATCAGAAACCATTTTTCATATAGAATTTTTTTACCAATGTATACTGCTATATGGATATTATTCACACTGATAAAGGATATTCTTATTTTAAATAACCAATAACATTGGTTAAGATAACTAACTATGTTACACTAAAAAAAATTCATGAAATAATTCATGGTCTGTCAAATCTAAGACATGATTAGGAGATCCAGTCTACTAGATATTGATATTTAAAATTCTGTTATAGGCTATGGAATCTATCTTATCCATTGGCTGACGATAAGGGATGGCTATAAGAATAACCTTATTTAACCAATTACTTTATTATGTTTTGATGGAGTTATATGTGGATATTTTTACTATCTAGTCTCAGTGTGCTAATGTATGACAATATAGGCATATGAGATTCATAAAATAAGGTCCATCCTAATAATATGAGTCTCTTACCTATCATATGGAATAATACTACTAAACTGATCACCCAGATATGCTACAATAGAATATTGATGATAAGAAAGTGTCTAATGATGGAACATATAGATACAATATTGATTAAGAGGAGTAAGCTACATAATTTGGGGTGGATGTTGCTATAAATATAGTAGTTGTATATTATCATTGATGAAAAATAAACCACCCATAACTCTTTTCATCTTGGTTGGAAGCTATGGACCATTTTCAAGAAATTTATTGGAATATTATCAGACCTAAAAATGACATTCCTAGAGTTTTAGATAATAGATTTGGAAAAATTGTCGAAACATTATATGTTAGAATATATTTTATAAGAAAATATGAAAAAAATATACTGAAATGATTTTTATTGAGAGAAACTAAAGATATTTAGTTCAGGAGTCAAACTGGATAGAATAAATCATATGGGGGAAGAATTGAAAATATTATAGATTTATATCGAGGGTGATTCCTAACATTACTATTATATGGTGGAGGATTTATAAGAGTGAGGCATCTCATACTTGTGTGCTACTTAACCTGACACAATTTCATACATCATTGAATACTGAATTTGTGCCATATATTACTTTCAAGATAATCAAGACCTGCTAAGATGTTCTTATATCCCTTATCTAGGAGAGGATATAAAAAAAAATTGGTTATAAGATTTCATATGGAAAGACATCGATGGAGAAATAGAAGGCAATTTTAAAAGTGTATAGTGATTGGGATAACTCGTATCTAGTGTTTCCGTAATTTCTATCCATACTGCAAAAAATCAACCAACTTTTCTTCCACCTAGAGATGAATGTACTTGTGTCTCAAGATAATCGACTTGATTTATCTAATTTTAAATTTCATCAGTTTTTTTCTGGGAATTAATTCCATGTATTCCCAAATTTTATATTGGAATTTTTTTATATATATTGACATAACATTTCTATAGGGAAAGTACATGGTCATATTACATATTTCAGTAACCTATGATGGTAACCATACACCTATAACACTTTCATTTTCCATTGTGGAGAAGGGAAAATATGAATCAAGAAGTTTTATTTTCGGCATGAATTAAAAACCTTTTAACCAGCATTTGGGGTGTATGTTTGATTTATGAAATTCATCAAGTAATCAATGATGCAATAATTGAAGATGATATTACGTGGGGATTCCTAAATCCACACCATTGATAATAAATTAGATAAATTTATAGTAATGTGATATATAATTTTCATGATGAAGCTATGATTAAGTCTATCACAAATCATGGTAACAATATTTTTCTTATTTTTTAATATTTCATCATAATGATAAAATAAATTTATACATAATGTGATCAATTTTGTATAGAATATGAGTTGTATTAGTGAATGTTAGTGTGGTGATTTGAAGGAATTCATGGGAATAATCAGGGAGTGTATGATTACATGATAAAGATTCCAAAAGAAAAATGGACATTGGAATATGATGGGAGAAGAGTCATGGACCCCTGACCAAAAAAATTGTAAAGTGTATCAATGGATTCTTCATGGGGATTCATAAGTTACCTATAAATGACCTAGTTCAAGAGAAATTTTATCATTGTGTAAAGTACTTCATAGAAATAAGAAGATATATTACTTTTGGTATTCAACAAGGGTTTCCGTACTGATGAAACTTTCAGTGAGAGACTAACAAGAACATTCATGAAGCTTCCACTTATAGAGTGAAACTTTTCAATCAAGAAGAAAGTTGATTTTAAGTGATAGTGTCCGGAACCCATCACAGGTAGAAGAGGTCGTGTGGTAGTAGTATTATTGGGCATGATACATTTTCAATGTTGAAACTTACTAGCATTATGGTTTCCATGCACAAATTAAATTTCAACTTGTTCCATTGTAAACATATCATGGGAATCATATGTTGATCTAATGTATCATCTCGACACCATCACTAACATCTATAGTGCACCATAGAGACTTATTAGAGAGTTTGGATATTTCCCAAAGCCTGATGACCATCTCACATTGATAGATGACATCAATAGTTTGTGTCATGAACCGAATCTGGTTGCCACCAAAACCGACACCAAACCCGGCCTGTGAAATGACCCGAAGGTCTTTCCCTATCCCCACGGGCTGGCACATGTGCCCAGGTATCATTTATTTTTGTTTGGGAACGATTTACCCGAATATGAAGGCATATACCATTAAAAACAATCAATAAACTGAATCTGAATTTTTTTTATCAAATGATATATACACAAAAACCAGAACTGAATACATTGGTTTAGAGTCAATACAAGTGGTCCAAATAAAAATAATTATAGCATTAAGACATCCCTAAGGACTCCACATGACTAGGGGTCATCACCCCCAAGCTATCTCCACAACTCCACACCAAGGATGAGAACTAACACTGTGAACCACCATCACCCTTAGCCTTTCCTTTACCCGAATCAAACATAACCAAGTCTACTTACACCCAAGGGGTGTAAGTAGGGTGTGAGACTAAGCCCAATATGATACCACCCTATTATTCCAAGGAGTAAGAAATATAATGTGAAAAAGCAAGCAGTTTTCAAACGCATGGAAAAGTAGTGTTAAAATTTCAAGAAATGAAACCTCCAATTGAAAATAGTTTTCAATCCAAAATTTTCAGAATATTAACACATTAAAATAGAAATTTCAGATACTGTAATTTACTTCCAAACACACCCTAAGACATGGGTAAATACTACAAATCCAATGAGCAACAACATTGGGAACACCCCTAGGCACTAGGTTGTCTTGGGCCCTATGTACCTCATACCTCGGTGTTAAGTAACCATAGAAAAATCCATTCTCATGCACGAGCCACTAGTAGGGAACAAACCCATAACCTAGTGGTCCCCAATAATTATCCACATAGTTTAGTTAGAGTTGTCGTTATCCAAATGCTAAGTGAAACAGGGACAAAACCCATCCGGTCCACTAGCTGTACTAGTACAAATCCGCCCCACCTAGGTACCCGGGCTTCCCCTTTTGTTGTCAATCAATTTCAGCATGTGACATAAACAAATTTTCATATAAAACACCATTACTGGTCAAAAGCAACCAATACATTAGCTATCACATTTTATACCACTTAAAAAACACAACAAAACACTTAGATTTTTCCTAAAACAATTCCTCAAAATCCCGTAGTGTTTTGGACACAAAATTCCTTATAAACCTCACATGCATACTATGTGCACATTTTTAAGTTTCGAAAATCGAAAGGTCAGCCTAATAAATTTCAGTAAAAACACAAAATAATTTTTAGGGCCGCCCCATATGATTCAAGAAACAACATCATTGCAAAATCTCCATTTTTACACAACACAACTCTTAGAATTTCACGTGGTTCACAAACATCATTAAAACCAGATTTTGCAGCAAAAAACACAAGGGATAATCACTAAAACTGTATTTTTATCCCTATTATAGTTCAATAAAATCAACTAATTACTTATAGGGTATCCCCAATTAAACTAATAAAACATTTCTATGAAGAAACCCCCAATTTCACATGAAATTGGCATTTAGGATTCATTCTAAATAAAAACACCACTAAAACTATTTTTTTAGCAATAATAAAATTAAATAAGCATGAAAATACTATAAAAACAGTATCCAATTCAAAAATATTTCATACACAATGGAATCACCTACCAAAACCAAGGAAACCCTTGAATCCTTTGTGCGAAAACTCAAACGCACCACCGCCGCACCTCAAGGAAGGTCAACCGGACCTAAAACCATAATTTCATACCATGAAACACAAGATAAAACCCTAATTTTTTAAACCCTACATTCTGGACATTAGGAACCTCAATGATAAGGGAAGAAACCCTAAGTACATTGGATGTAACCCTAAACAATTTGAAAGAAGAAATAAGGAGAACAACTTACTTAAAATATCTTGTATAAATCGCCCACAAAAATACCTGTAGCTGATTTTAAAAATACAAAAACCTTCAAGGGAGATTATAACAAGGATGAGGAGATCATTTATGAATTCTAATTGGTGAAAAAGAATAAAAATTGAGAGAGTTATGAAGGAATGAACTTACCTCTTTAAATATGGATGATTTGAGGAATACTATGAAGGTCGACACCAAATCGCGATAAACCAGACCTCTAAAGAGGGGAGAGAGAGAATGGCCTCACGACTGGGTTCAGTGGTCTTGGGATCCACTTGGAATCACCGAAATATCCCAAAAATTGAATAAGTTATAACATAATCAAAATTTATTTTTAAAACAGGAATTGGGCTTTCGGGCAGACCCAACCCCTTAGATAAAAACCCAAATAAACCCTGGTTATGGATTTCTAAAAGCCCCAAATTACCTTGGTGGTGTTAATAAGTTAGGGAAGGTCAAGTAGGAATTTTAATGGATGAAAAATGTTGAAAAATGAAAACGTTATAAAAGATACAAAATTTATTTGTTAATCTGAAATTGGGCTCACGGTTTGGCTCAATTCATGAATACTCTTTTATTCCTCCCTAAAACCTAGGGAAACCCCCAAAACTAAAAAAGGATGTAAATTAAATGAAAAAAACCTTTAAAATATGTCTTGTATGTGAAAATTATCCCCACCATAAAGCATTCCACCCCCGGAATGCCACAAGAAGACCACATGAAAAAGCAAAGCCCAAACGATAGACCAAGACAGAATTCCTTGCCACGTTTTCACCCGCTTCAAAAAGGACGAACATCTCCAGTTGATCAAACAAAGGAATATAATACTCTCACCAACCAAAAATTACCCCACTTAATTAAAATTATGAAACACATTCAAAACACATCCCAAAACAAAACACCTCAAACACTACAAGATGACGCTCAAGCAATCCACTTGAAACGAACAACAAACTCAAATAATGCTACCACAACATTACGTAAACAAAACAATTGGGTGTTCCCAAACCCCAAATTTACCCATGTAACAAATTTGTGGATTGATATACTTGAACGATACTTCCTCTTACCTAGAATACACCAAGGAGAAAACTGAGTCACTAGTACGGGGTGACCCAATCCGGACATCCCACCACCGGGGACAACTCAATTTCAAAGACAGAATAAGGATACCAATTGGGGAAGGAATGAACGGTCTCCCCATCATAAGGGGTAAAATAAAATTAGTAATTTTCCTAGAGAACACACATGATACCCATTACGGGTCTCCCCACTATAATAACAAAAACAACTTTCCTTAAGACAAAATCAAGACACTAACATGTGGCCTCGAAAAGACTTCCCAGCATTAGGGGTAGATTAATATCAGAATTCTTCCAATGAAAATTACATGAGTCCCATTTTGGGTATACCCCAAAAAAACCTAAACATCATAACTAAATAGTATGGGATAACAACAAAAAAAACAAAATAATTTTAAGGAGCTGGCATGGTCGTACGGTTGGTTCACACGGTTTGGGAAACCGTGAGTTAACTGTGTGGATCATTCTGTCCAAAGAGGAAACTTCACACAGTTTCCTTGGCCAAGGATCATGGATGCGCGGAGACCATCCGGTGGCTACTGTCTCTTATCACACGGTCCCTTGGGTTGGCACATGGTTACTGCTAACCACGCACAAACTATGCACTTCAACCTGCCTAACCCAAATTTTAAACTTTTCTCAAAAAACACAAGGGAACCCAAAGGGAAAAAATCAACTCAGGGTATGACATGGGAACAAGGGACTCACACCTATTTCCACCAAATTTGAGAAATTGGAACAAGAAGATGAAACCAGAGGTTTAAACTATTCCTATCTTTCATGTTGAGGATATGACCTTGACCAAAAGTTTGAACGACTCTAGGATTTCCCCTAACTATGCGCCAGCTTCTCTCTGGGGCCTATGGCTGGAGCTCAATGGATTGAAGCATCTTCAGCCTCGCAGTTAGGATTTGGAAACCCCTAAACTGAACATCTTCTTACAGTTACAAAAACAATTATACTATAATATCAGATTGTCTCATTGAGACATGACACACTTCAAACCCACTTTTCCCCAACCCATCATTTTACCAAAAAAAGAACTTAGAGGATGCACACACATCGCCCCTTTTTTTCTTCGGATTCTAAACAGTGGAATGAAAGGACATATAGAAACAAATTCCTCTAGAACCTAGGATTTAGAATTTCTTATAGGGAGACACACATCCAACAAAAAATAGTGACTCTCATAAGATTGCACAATCTTCACCCTTATAGTCAAATGAACACATGACATTGCAAGGAATAACCGAAAATAACCATTGTGGATAAAATAAAACACAAGGAGAGGGACCTTGTACTGAGTCGCAAACATCACATGATTCCAGCAAGTTTCCATAATAGCCACTCTTGGCTAGATCTTTCACACTGGTGGCCTAACATGAACTCTTGCTTCAATGAGACTGATGAAAGACCCAGAGGCCCTTTAATACACCATTCTATACTGACAACCCTAAACTTCATTGACCTTAGACAACTTAGGAAACATAAGAAACTGAGGTCTATTTCAACCTCCCACAAACACTCTCCCACTATAGGGGGATCCACATAATTGATAAAGAAGAGGGGTAAACACAATCTCCAAACCTCAAGAATAAAGTCCTTATGTTGATCAACTGGAGGATCATCCAATGGTGAATCACCATAGTCCAAACATGAATCATACATTAACACATTATGGGGGCGTACCCTAGCCTACAAGAAAACCCAAGGACCCAACCAATCTGGTTATTTTGTCACAACAGACCACAAAACTGAACCGAACACATGAGGGAAGCCACCACAGTGGCCTCCCAAACTTTTCCTCAAAAGAAACCACTGACCAACACTTCATTACAACTTATCAACGAAACACAAACCCAAAACATCGTTCAGAAAAGAGGGGTTATTGATCTAGAAACATCCCATAATAATAATCCTGAAAACACATAATCCATACCTCCCAACCATATATTCTCAAAACACAACACTTTCCTTCAAAAAAATTATTTAGAAAAAACAGTGTTGGTCGGTTGCGCATTTACCGATGGTATCTCATGAGCCTCACACATGCTTGTTTACATGCCACACTGGGAACCCACCTCATATCCATCCATATTCCCAAATAAACCTATGCATGTGGTCACCCTTGAGAATACCAAATACTAAAAATCAAACCTTTCCTCTTTTTAAAATCAAAACTTTTAACCACACTTTCCCTTTCTCAAAAACAATAACCATAATATCAAAACCCAATTTTTCATCTCACAAACCAATTTAGAAAAGAATCCATAATTCAATAAAAGCACATATTCATTCCTTTCAAAATTGTTTAAAAACATTTCAACCCATTTCAAAACACTTGTAATTTCATGAAAAACACCATTTCATAAATCTTCATTTAATTAAGAACTCAACTCTTCTCATTTCAAGACAAGGTTTTAAAAGTTCATAATTTTTTTTGTTTAGTAGTAACCAAACCCAAAATCCATCTTCAAACCCCACACAAAAATTCTTGAACACTTAATTCAATCCAAAACACTTTTCCACGGTTTAAAAAAATTACACTAGAAACATATTTTCAAAACCCCAATTAACATAGTTCATACTTTCAAAAGAGGTGTAAAAACATAATTTACCCTTTTGAAATAATTCTGAAATTTCATTTATATGAATTAAAAAAACCATTTTCACTTTATTAGAAAATAACTTCACAAAAATTCACACTCCTTAAAGTGAAGTCATTTTTTTTGCTTAAAAAAAACCAAGTTTCAAAAATTCCAAAACAAAGAGACACAAGACAATGTGAGAGGAAACTAGTTTCGGTGGGTGACTTGGACATATGGTTGGCAGCCATATTCCAATCACTTATCTATCACAGAGAGTATTCTAGGGAAATATCCACGGCTGCACATGGCTTGCCAGGCCCTGCGAGCTCACTGAGACTATTCGCCTAACTCTCTTTTCATTTCCCATAGTCATCATTAACCCAAGAAGACCAAATGACTCAGATAAATCCAAAAATCCCCTGGTGACTTGAATCCCATCCTGAGGTGTGATGGCCAGGCACACTACCCATGACTGAAATTTCAAGTCCCAAAAATCCTAGCTCCAGACTATGCTGACTCTTCCCCAAATAACATGACCTAAGAGCGAACCTCCTCTAATACCATTTTGTCATGAACCGAATCTGGTTGCCGCCAAAAATGACACCAAACCCAGCCTGTGACATGACCCGAAGGGCGTTCCCTATCCCCACAGGCTGGCACAAGTGCCTGTGTATCATTTATTTTTGTTAGGGAATGATTTACACGAATATGAAGGCATAAACCATTAAAAACAATCAATAAACTGAATCTGAAAAATTTATACCAAACGATATATACACAAAAACCAGAACGGAATAGATTGGTTTAGAGTCAATAGAAGTGGTCCAAATACAAATAATTATAGCATCAAGACAGCCCTAAGGACTCCACACGACTAGGGGTCATCACCCCCAAGCTATCTCCACAACTCCACACCAAGGATGGGAACTAACACCGTGAACCACCATCACCCTTAACCTTTCCTTTACCTGAATCAAACATAACCAAGTCAACTTACACCCAAGGGGTGTAAGTAGGGTGTGAGCCTAATCCCAATATGATACCACCCAATTATTCCAAGGAGTAAGAAATACAATGTGAAAAGCAAGTAGTTTTCAAACGCATGGAAAAGTAGTGTTAAAATTTCAAGAAATGAAACCTCCAATTGAAAATATTATTCAATCCAAAATTTTCAGAATATTAACACATTAAAATAGAAATGTTTTATACTCTAATTTACTTCCAAACACACCCTAATGCATGGGTAAATACTACAAATCCAATGAGCAACAACATTGGGAACACCCCTAGGCACTTGGTTGTCTTGGGCCCTATGTACCTCATAGCACGGTGTATAGTAACCATAGAAAAATCGATTCTCATGCACGAGCCACTAGTAGGGAACATACCCATAACCTAGTGGTCCCCAATAATAATCCACATAGTTTAGTTATAGTTTTCATTATCCAAATGCTAAGTGAAACAGGGACAAAACCCATCCGGTCCACTAGCCGTACTAGTACAAATCCGCCCCACCTAGGTACCCGGGCTTCCCCTTTTGTGCTCAATCAATTTAAGCATGCAACATAAATAAATTTTCATATAAAATACCATTAATGGTTAAACACAACCAATAAATTAGCTATCACATTTTATACCACTTAAAACAAGCAACAAAACACTTAGATTTTTCATAAAACAATTCCTCAAAATCCCGTAGTGTTTCGGACACAAAACCCCTTATAAACCTCACTTACATACTATGTGCACATTTTTAAGTTTCCAAAATAGAAATTTCAGCCTAATACATTTCAGTGAAAACACAAAATCATTTTTAGGGCCGCCCCATCTGATTCAAGAAACAACATCATTGCAAAATCTCCATTTTTACACAACACAACTCTTAGAATTTCATGTGGTTCACAAACACCATTAAAACCAGATTTTGCAGCAACAAACACAAGGGATAATCATTAAAACAGTATTTTTATCCCTATTATAGTTAAATAAAATCAACTAATTACTTATAGGGTAGCCCCAACTAAACTAATAAAACATTTCTATGAAGAAACTCCCAATTTCACATGAAATTGGCATTTAGGATTCATTCTATATAAAAACACCACTAAAACTATTTTTTTCAGAAATAATAAAATTAAATAATAATTAAAATAACATAAAAACAGTATCCAATTCACAAATATTTCATACAAAATGGAATCACCTACCAAAACCAAGGAAACCCTTGAATCCTTTGTGCGAAAACTCAAACGCACCACCGCCGCACCTCAAGGAAGGTAAACCGGACCTAAAACCCGAATTTAAGACCATGAAACACAAGATAAAACACCTAATTTTTTAAACCCTACTTTCTGGAAATTAGGAACCTCAATGATAAGGGAATAAACCCTAAGTACATTGGATTTAACCCTAAACAAATTGAAAGAAGAAAGGTGGAGAACAACTTACTTAAAATATCTTGTATAAATCGCCCCAAAAAATACCAGTAGATGATTTTAAAAATACTCAAACCTTCAAGGGAGGTTCTAACAAGGATATGGAGATCATTTAGGAATTTTAATGGATGATAAATGTTGAAAAATGAAAAAGTTATAGAAGATACAAAATTTATTTGTTAATTTGAAATTGGGCTCACGGTTTGGACCAATTCATGAATACTCATTTATTCCTCCCTAAAACCTAGGGAAACCCCCAAAACAAAGAAAGGATGTAAATTAAATGAAAAATACCTTTAAACTATGTCTTGTTTTTGATAGTTTGTGACTGTGAGGGAGACTGAAGTCTAACAGGATTCAAAATGAGATAGGATGACCTCAAGAACAAGGGAAATGTTTAAAATGCATCATATGTCATAGAGAAGGTTACAATAGGAAACGATGCCCTAACATTGCTGGAAATAATTCTCATTATCATCCGTGTTGATGTATTTACTACAAATAATTTAATATCTAAAGTCATTAAAAGTGATGATATATGTTCTAGTGATTGAAAATTAACCTTATGATAAATTTTATGATCAAAGTAAACATGCAAGGTGTTTAAAAGGACTCATGAAGAAGGTTGATGGAATTTTTTTGTAAGAGTAGACAACTTATGAGGGGTGAATTGAGTTTCAAATTAAAATTTCTATTTAAAAATATTTAAATCTAAATACCCAATATATAAAAAAATTAAATTAAATTAAATAGTATAAGTATATAATTCTATGTTTTTGGAAGATTTTTTAAAAGCCTAGTCACATCCAAGTTAAAATGATTTAAAAATTAATTTAGCTTTTGAAATAAATATAATTACTTTAAACATAGTATATAAAACAATTATTAAATTACTATCAAATTATTGTTTTTCTATGCAGTTTCTGAAACTCAAATAGTTTTTTTAAACTAGATAAAAAAACATATAATAGATTAAAAATTAGAGGTTTAGTCTTATGTTTAGACCTAGTCCTATACACATAGAAATCAATCACTGCCAAGTAATTTATCAAACAAATAAATGGATCCACAACCTAGATCGGGGTTTACATAAGAAAACTACTCATAGTTACTCCAGTCTACACACATTCTCTTCCATAGTTATATGTGTGATAATTAGAGTAAATAATAAATAAAATAGTTTCTAGAAATCTCTAATATAAAGAAAGAGATTATACTAAATAACAAATAGAATAATGAAAACATAGTCACATGATTGTTAAATGTGTGTTCAGTTCAAGACATAGAAAAAATAATTTCATCTGATGCACAATCACTTTACTATTTATGTGGTCACTTAGATTTCAATGTCCAGTCACTTACACACAGTCACTTAGACTTCATGATTATAAAACATGGAATTTATTAGAAACATTAGAAACATGATATGTGATAATTAAAATAAATAGTTTCAAGAATAATCCAATAAAAATCATCATACAATGTTTTTAAGAGTAATGTAGATGTAATTATGTACAATACAATATATGATAAAAAATACCAATCCATGTTATCAATTTAAAAAACATAAAAGGGTGTTAACTGAACTGTTATATCATACATTCTACAAATCATAACATTCTAATCACTATAATGCTATATTTATATTTTTAAAATTACTTATGATTTATTTTATTATTATATATAGAGATGGAGGATAATAATATACTCACTGAGAAGTATAATAGTATTTTATATGAGGTTCTAGTGGTCCATGACGTTCGACAGATTAGGGTGTTTAGGGTCCACCATCATCATAAAATTCATCCTCCATATTATATTATATCATACCTATTACATTTTAGATACTATGGAATCACTCTATTAGATTATTCATTCATTTATCCTCACCTTCTTGATTCCCTCACCATGAGATGGAAACTTGAGACTCAAAAATTCCACTTTCTCATGGGATAGATGACCACCATCCTTCAGGATGTGCCAGTTATGATCAGTATTCCGATGCAGTGGGTTTTAGTTATAGGACCCACACATGGAGAAAATCCTGAGTTTTTACTATGATTTCTTATCCTTGACATTGTGGAGTATGACACTGCTAAAAATTGTGGTTCTCTATCAATGAGCTGGTTGGACATGCAGTTCACACATTTACCCATTAATACTGATGAGCATAATTTCATGTGTTACACCCATGAATATATATTGAAGCTCATTGGAGGGAAACTATGAGTTTATCACTCCATTATTCAAGTCCAAATGATGTATTTAGGGCTACTAGAGTAATTTTATCTAACTGATAGATAATGTTTGGCATCTGCCTGCTTAACATACATGTAAAGAGTGTTATACATGACAAGAAGATCAGAATACAGTGACCTAGGGGGATGTGTCCACATAATTTAGATATATTCATGATATAAAATCCTTCCCATATCCCCTATTATTTCTATTCTAGATCTTCATATGGTTGTGATGATTGATGCTCCACATGGATGTTGGTAACATTATTCATCATTATTATTTTATGATTTTGATATGAGTTATCATATATAATTTCATATTATTTACCATTTTATATGTTGTAAATTATAGGTGGATCCTAGAATACCAGTTTTTTAGGACACTGAGACACAATTTGGGTGTATACCATCTCATGTTAGATAATTTACAACCCACTAATATAAGTATATACATTATTTTTTCAATCAAATCAATTTCAAAATATTATAATTTTTTAAAATTAGTAACAAATTATTTTAACAAATATCACATGTCATTTAAGATTTCATGGATTCCTTACTGGGTATATTTTACTAAATTCATCTATATTTCACTTTTGAGATTCAAGATTAAATATTTGTACCACCACTCATTTACTTTAATATTATTGACTAGAACCAGACCAACAATTCATGCAATAGTTTGGATTTGTTTAGAATATTCCATTTCTTCCCCGATAGTCAGTAGTGCTTCCTTCCCTAGAGTTGATGTGAATGTTGGCTATTGATGGTGCTGAAAACATGAAAAATATATCAACCTCTAAGAAAGTGATTCACTATTTCATATCAGGGGAATATGTATGATATGATTTAATCTAACAAAAAATCTTGAATATAATCCTTGTTATAGACTAAAGTCTATACTATATCTTACACCACATGATAGAGGGATTCCAGATATAGTAAGTTAATAAATTTATATTTGTTTTGTTGTTGTATACTTTTTAAATAAATTTTAAATAAATTTATAATATACTCAACCACAACATATTATTCTCATGTATGATCCTAAGGTGGGTGAGGTATTTATCCAGGAAGCAAACCTTAATACAATACAGGAGATGATTCCAGTGTGTCATGTTCTACATGATAGTATCTTTGATGATACACATCAGTAAGATGATGTTCTTACCCCTAGAGAGGAGGTTCCTTCTCATAAAACTTCTAAAGAAGCTACAAATGTTTAGGATTCATTATGGTGGTGACGTAGACCATGTCATCCCATTTTTGAGGACTCACCTGTTCCATAGAAATATGACACATCACTAGAATCTAATCCTTAGCTGATTGTGGATGTTCATCAGTAGGCATGATATCAATTTATATTGTCAACATATCCATAGTTTTCACTATGTATATCTGATTTTAGCTCATACTATGAGTTATTTATCATGCCTCCATCTTTTGTGGATGACTATTCTTTGGCCTTTTAGTTACTCCAGTAGATAGAAGGTCCTTTCACTTACACAGTAGGAGAAGGATCAGGTGAACATATTGAAATATTGATGATAAATCCTACCGATGATTCACAGATAGAGCATCATACTATTAAGGTTCCAACACCCGAGGAAGATCCCCCAATTCATCACAGTCCACCCCAACACAGTGGTTGGTGATCTCGATACAAGTATCCCATTCACATGTCATATTTTTGGATTAGACCTCATCATAGATTTTGATTGTACTCATCTATTTTAATGTTTTCCATTAGCTTAAATTATTTGAAATAATGTGTTTTCTATCATCTATATTAATTTCTATCTACTATATTGATGCTCTTTTTTTTATTTTCATCTATTTTTATATGTTTATCATATGTTTTAATTTTTCATTTAAATTGTGATTATAGTTTAAATTTTATAATATTTCAAAGTTGAAAAATTTAAACATAGGAAAACTTATTAAATTTAAATTATGTTATTCTGAAAGTTTATAAAATATAAACTATAAAAACAATCTAATTAAAACATAAAATATAGCCTAAACATCTAAATAATATTTGAAAAAAAAATAATTTCATCAATATAATAAGCCAAAATAAATTTACATGAAAACAATTATTGATTAAAAAAATATTTACATAATAAAAAAAATATGCCCATAAAATATAGTATAATTAAAATCTAAATGAAATTTTAAATTTGGATAAACATATAAAAAATAACTGAAAATAAAAGGAATATCGAAAAAATTATAAGTCTAAATGTTATGTTTTGAAACAAAAATATTTTATTACATTAAAATTTCTTTTCATTAATAGTTTTTATGAAATTATTTTTATTTTACATTATTTTTTATATGTTTAGTCAGTGTGTCAAATTTCATTTTGATTGTATTTATACTCTATAATTTATAGGGTTTCAAAGTCACATACTTGAAACATTATTATGTCTCATGCACTTGAATTTAAAAGCTTATGAATTATAAAGAATAAATACAACCAATAATGAAATTTAACAAACTGACTAAACATATAAGAAATAATTGAAAGTTAAATAATTTCCTAAATATAATAAAAAAGATAATTTACATGTCACAAACTTTATTTCTTAAATGCATAACATTTATACTTTAATAATAACTTTATGTGCATAATTCTTATTAAGTATTATATTATTAATTATGTTTTTAGGAAGTATTATCAATTATTTTATTTTAATTAAATGTTCATAATTACACTAATAATATATAATAATTATATTATTAAATATTTCCAATTATTAATATAATAAATATAAATAATTATGGTAATAATATAATTATTAATATAACTAATAAAGTAGTTAATAATATAATTTTAAAATAAATATAATTTAAATTAGTAATATAGAAAATATAATTATTAATTATAACGGTATTATTAACAAATTATTGTGCAGTTAATAATAATTTATGATAATCATAGTAGTATGTTTATAAGTATATATATGAATATAAAAAGACAAAATATTTATAAAAATAATTTTTTTAAATATACATACCTATATATAATAAATTCATTAATTGTTTTTTGTTTTTAGGAAAAGGTGTAAAGGCCCTTTACACCTATCTGAATTATTTTTTAAAAAATGACCTAGATTTATTTTTGATTTTTTTTAAAAACATATATAAACACAAAAATAAATAATTATTTGATACAAATGATAAGAAAATTAACTAAAAAATAAACAGATAAAATGATTATAAAATTAAGTACATAAGTAGCATTAATTCATCTATTCATGATGTTTATATACATTTTGACACCATGTATTCATCCCAATCATTTCTAAACAAATATATTTCTTCTTTTAAATACATGGATTGTAAAAAACTATGTTAGTAATGAAAATACATAAATAAAAAATTATTTATAATTATTTTAAATAAAATTGTAATTATCATTGAATGTAACTGTTGGGGGATGCTAGTTTATTGATATAATATCATATCTTTTATAAATTTGTAAATATAATAACAAAAATAATTACCATTAGTTTGTTTCATACACTACAGAAACATTCAAAAAAAGTAAATTTTTATATATGTCTTGATTGTGAAATCATATTATATATACCCAAATACTTATCCAATTATAGACTTTGATATGCTTATTAATCTCATGGACCATCCTCATTCCATAAATTTGATGTTATTTATATACCACCCTATCTTTAAAATTTTTTCTTAAAAACATAATATAAAACGTATAACATGATGTAAAATGTTGAATGTGGTGTACTAAAAATTGATAAACATCATCATGTATTACCAATTTTTTGGTAATCCATGCATTGAATCCAAAGAATAAATATTTGGAATATTTGAATTGATTCAAATGAGAAACCAATGCTCCATAAAAAAAGAATAAATAAAGAAATAAATGAAAATATATTTGATATAATTAGATTATATTGATCTAATCACGAGTCCGGGGCATTAAGAATTTTTTTGTCTATAATTTTATTTTTCAAACATTACAACCAGTTGGTCCACTCTTTTTAAATACTCATTTTCTTCCAATGAAATTTTTTCTATATACATGATGTTGGGACTAATGAGTCTAATTTTTTCTTCACATGATTTTTATTCAAATATAAATGATATATTTTATTATAAAAATGTGAGTGTAATTTAAATATAATTGAAATAGTAGACCAGGTATTTGAGAAACAGATTATGAAATAAAACCTCATGTATATATTTTTAATTGAGACTCCCAGCAATCCATACTTGAGGATTTCATCCATATTATCAGGACTAAGAAAGTATGTAATGTACTATTTGTACATTTTTTCGTCAAAATCAATTATGTTCATAATAACATCTTTAAAAATTTTATCAATATGCACTTGTAATATTATTAAATGTGGAAATAAAAATGGTCTGGTAAAGGTTACACCTAAAGGTATTTTATTTTTATTATTTGATCCTTTTTTTTTGTTTTGATTCAACATTCCATTTCCAATTAATTTTCTCTATAAGTAATACAATTACCTGGTAAGGCCCTTTTTTCATTAAATTTTAATGGTTTTTTCATAAAAGATAAAATTGGAAAGGACATACCTTATTATCAACATGTATTTTTACAAGATCAAACATCCATTCTATGAAATCTATAATAGTAATTTTGAGCATGTGGGCATCTATTTCATCAAGGGGAATATATAAATTAGTTATTAGCTCATTAGTTACATGAATTCCCACTCTCACATGATATTTGAAAAAGTTTTTTGTTATGTAGAATACATTCATTTATATTGTACACTATATCCCTCACAATAAAGAAATAGGTAGGTGTTGACAGATACAAATCATAATCAACTTTAAACTTTATAATAATATTACAATAATGGTATCAAAGATTAAATTATTTTCATTTCACAAAAATAGTTATGAAAAAATTGATTACCTCTAGTAACGGAGACCATTGAGGGGAATGACTTGCCTCAAAGATGGGGTGTAGATATTCATGTAGTGGTTGTTGTTGTGTTATTTATTCTATTTGATTACATTCTATAACAATACCTAAAAACATATAATTCTAATTATGTTTTCCTTCTAGAAAATTTATTAATGTATGTATCCCATCCATTTTCTTAACTTTATCCCCTTGTGCATTCATTTTCTAAAACTGTGTTTAGGTGACACTCCAAAATCCATACCTTTGATGTGCCTATACTTTTGTGAACACCTAAAGGACACTAATATTAGTCATTAATTGGGAATATAAATTGAATATTCTTATGTCAAAACAAAATAAAAAATAATGGAAAATAAGTGGTTATTTTTATTAAATATCAATTTAAATTTGAATAAATTGTTTAAGTCATATTTACACATGATTCCATACTCTTTTTGTGTTTTCATGTACTTGTATTCTATATTTATTTACACGAGAGTTCTTTCATATCATATAACATGGTATGAATATATCTTCAGATTTTTATTCATCAATATTTATATAAACTAAGGAACATAATTATGTTATCTTTTCATGCCACATAAAATTATTACCATAGATTTAAAATTAATAACAATTTTTTAAGTTAAGAGTTCCCCAACCTTTATTTACGGTAGGGGTACATTGGTTTTGATTCACACTATTAATTTTCATCACTCAGTTTTAGTTTCATAAATGAACAATTCATAATCAATGTGATTAATACATGTATTTATAAATAAATTATTGATAATCACAATGTACCAAAAATGAACCCTCCACATAATGGACAATAAATGCATTACATGTTTATTAGTTTATCATGTTTACATATATATGTGGTTCATTACATGTTTATATTAGTGTATTTGATCTCCCTTTATCATCCCTAAGATGGGTCTTCGTATGAATTTTATTGAAGGATCTTCGATCCTTTCTAGAGACCATTAATAAAAATCTCTTTTGATAGCTATTGAGTATAAATGCACTATTTAAGGGATAATGATGAGTAAATTAGTGTTCCATTATTTTAATTCTTAGTAAAATAGGGAAATTATATCATAATTTCAACCTAATATCATCCCAAATTAGTGCCTTAATCATGGGTAAAACATTGTGCCACATATCTATGTCAACCAGTAGGTGCAATCAAGTGGTGACACCAATGCAACTAATGAAAATGGACTTGTTAAGGTCAGTAGGTTGGTCATGTGACTTTCATTCAGCCTCTAATATTGTTCCACTAATTGTTTCTTTAATTATTTTTTCAAGGAAATCATTCTCTAATGCTCTTATTTTTTCATAGACATAATTTATTCACCTTATTACATTTCCTTGGTTTCATACCATCAATATATTTTTCCATAGGATTGGTGGAATCGAGATGTGGAGAAAACTATTATTCCTCTGGATTGGGTGAATCACCATGTTAAGAAATTGGTTATTCATCAAGATTAGTAGCATCACCATTTGAAGAATCCATTATTTATAGAATTGGTTAAACATTTATTTTTCCTTCTAGAAATCCTAGATGAAAATAAATATTTCAATCTCTCTATGACAGGTTTTCCATCTATTTTTCACTTCCCCTCCAACCTACTATTTGTATCAGTATCCCTTATTCTCCTCCACTTCCCATATCTATCCCTTGCACTCCATCTCACCATACCATCCTCTTCTCAACATCCCTCTAATCCCCTAGTCCTCATTCCCCTACTCCATAATTCCTACCATACCCCCACTAATTATTTACATATCCCTCACAAATATATCTATCTCTTACCTCATTAATATGTTGAATCGTGGATTCTATTTTTGAAATATTTTTATAGTTTTTAATTATCATATTGATGACACTTATCTTCCACTCTCAATGATTACTTCCTCTTTGAAACAATTTATTTTACACACTATCTTATTTTTTTCACATAGACCACATATAAGGATTCGTTGATGATGAAATTGACTACTAAATCCTATATTCAACTTAATTAAACCCAAAATA
Organism: Viscum album; assembly: GCA_963277665.1. Classification (NCBI taxonomy): domain Eukaryota; kingdom Viridiplantae; phylum Streptophyta; class Magnoliopsida; order Santalales; family Viscaceae; genus Viscum; species Viscum album. Next base: position 347,482,267 of record OY728158.1, on the reverse strand, counting down.
TGTTTAAAAATATGAAGCTAATGTTATAGAACTTAGTTGATTCAGATGACCTTAGTGGATTGTATTTTATTGATTGACCACAACGTCTACAACTACACCAAACTTCGATTTCTAGATAGGAGAACTAGATTTCATACATTGATTATAAGTCTTTGGGGGATTCACTAGATCAATATGATTATTAACATATGAAATATTAAATATTTATCACTCAATTTAATCACCTCACATGAATGATTTGTTTTATGATTTATGTTTTTTTTATTACAGGTAGTGACATTAATTTATTTAAGGAGATTATTCAAGTTTCCAACTTCATGGAGTCTTTCTGGTAACCATTCCCTTGACACCAGGCCTAAACCATCACTTCTTCTATAAGTTTCTTACATCATGGATTCATTTTGTTACCAACTTCTGATTTCAAATTAGTTTTATTTTTTTTCCAGAATCATCTGAATATTAGTTTCATTTGGATTTTTTATTTTCTAGTTGCATGTGACATGTATTTCTTTTAATTACCATGGAATTTCATTATTTTTTTATGGTTACTTAAATGTTTTTAGTGATTTTTCATCCAATTTATATTTTTTTTTCATGTATGACATGTTTAATAAGAATTAATAAATTATTATTTCTTTTATAATTTTTTTTTTGTTTCTTTGTTTGGTATTTTAGTATTTAGGATCTAAAGACTATAAATATTTTTACTAATATAGTGCATTTATATTTATTAAATTTTAAATATACCTCATACATCCTATAATTAAAATAACCAATATAATGAAGTCTAAAATGTAAGGAAATATAATTTTACCTATTTAGACATGAGTGTAAAATTATGAGTATTCTTAACTAGAAGATCATTAATTTCTTAGAATAATACCATTTACCAACATTATATTTATAGAATATAAAATAAGTTATATATGAGTGACAATAAAAATAATATCTATAAGGAGGACATAATATATAAGATGTAACACCCCATTCTTCTACGGTATGCTTCTCTTTGAATAATGTGATAGCGTGTGTTGTACGCAACACCGAGTTCTAACACACCATAACCAATCAAACTAGCCGTTATGAATAGTAATAACTACTTTTTGAAATTATATATATTTTATATTTCAAAATGGACTTCATTTTTGGATTCGTAATATCTAATTTAGCCTAAGGTGAAATTTTTGTACTTTTCGGATGACTTTAATATTTTGATGAATAGTAAAAATTACTAAGTTTTAATTAAAAACAAACTTTTTAATCAAAATAATTAATAGTGATAAATTATGAATTTGAGTGGTTTTAAAGTATATTTAGAATATATTTTTACCATTTAATATAATGTTGGTCATTGTACATAATTTTACAATTAAACCAGACATAAACAAGTGTCAATCTTTTGATAGTTATTATCTCTTAAAAATACGTTTTTTTGTTTTAACAACTGGAAATAATTTTAAATTAATTTCTGCCACTTATGTGTTTTGAATTTGGAAGAATGGATTACATATTTGGAATAAAGGAGTTCAAATTGTGTAAATAGGTAACATTTATTTTTAGGCATTTTGAATAATTACTACGGTAAATATTTTATTTACCATGGTTAAGGGTAAATCCGGTAAATAAGGGTTAAAAAATAATATTACAATAATAATCAATTACCCTAAAACGTGTCCTAGACTTATTAGTTGATACATGGTAGACCATAGGCATCTTTGGGTCGATTTTGGGACCCCATGGATCCACTTGTAGGTGATAGGGACACTTTATTTTAATTAAGTTAAAATGAATACAAAAATGACACAAGCATATATCTTTTAGAAACACAATTTTTACATAGGGTTATATATGTTGGATTTTCGACTATAAATATTAATTAGAAAGATAAAAAGCTTTCCTACATAATGATTATTTATTTATAATTTTTATACATTAAATAATTTAATTTATATATGACACAATGATGATACAGTAATTACCTAATTACTGAACAATTAGAATAATTGATATTTTAAATACCCAAATAAATATAATTTGAAACTTTTTATGAACCAAACTAATTTTATAGGTTAATATGACATGTTAGGATTTATGTAATTAACTTTTTTCGAAGTAATCATTCTGTTACGAGTTTCACAAAAATCAACTATTGAATAGTGTCAAAATTGACATAAAAAAGTTTTTAAAATAAATATTATATTATTAATTGATATTAAATTCCTAAAAATATATGGTTCGGCCAAGATACTTATATAATAATAGGTGTGTCATTAATGGACCACTTGGGGGTCTCTTGGATGTATATATTAATTTTATTAACTATATAATATAAAAATACAAAGTGACATGGTAAATGTCAAACTAATTAACTAAGAGTTAATACTTAAAGATAAGTTTAATATAGTAACTCAAACCTGTCTAAATTCTATTGGATAAATGGTTTTAGACCTATAACCACCTTAAAATTTAAATAATCAACATTTTAGCCATTATAAACCGAATATGAATTTATTATAAATTAATATTTCTAGCTTTTCCAAAGGTGCCCCTCACCCCTCTTATAAAAGGGCACTCCTCCTTCTCATTTCTTCACACCGTCAAAGCCTTTTGGTTTTGACAAAATCTGGCCAAATACTCTACCAACTTCCCTCAATACAACCTAGGAGCCTTAGTTTGATCAGAAAGCCATTCTAAGGAGCCCTTTTGATCAAATCAAAAGGAAGAACCCGAAGAAGAGGTAATGATTTCACCACCCTTTTCAAGTTCCTTTCTTCTTCCACTTCTTCTTTCTTTGTTATTACCATTCTAAAATAATAACTCCAGTATCATATATATACTGTGATGTTATTATAAATATGGTACAACCATATTCAGTATTCTATCCACCCTTTGAATAACATGTCACCATACGTGCGTACGTACGGCTTACCGTCTCCACGTCGTGGTGTACTGGTTATTAAATATATTATTATTTGGATGGGTATAATAATGATGTGTAAATCATGTAAATAATAAATATAACATGTTAATGATTCTTTATATATGATATACCATCCATTTATATATTATTTTAATATCAAAAGAATGATATTGTCACTCATGCATACGTACGGACTACCGTCTCCACGAACGCGATGAGATTCATTCTCCATCGTATCCATTCAAGTATAATTATCATTTGATGATTAATAATAGTATATAAAGACTTGATATCATTCTTTATATGATTAACATACAACCTATCCATTACAAACATGACTTACATAACAAAACATATAAAAGAAAACGAGTAAGTTAACACCCGGAACAACGATAATACTAAGATATTATTAACAAATCAATGTTAAAAGAACATATATGATATCATATTAATGTATATGATTCTTGTATAATTTAATAAAAATTATTTCACCATTATACAGGAGGTTAACCTACCCCAACCAAGGAAAAGTACAAGGTAAGGGTTATTTCACAATCTCTTTATTATCTGAGGTTGTTTATACGTAATAATCTACTGGGATCTCTTTATCATCCACATCCATGTTTTTTAAAAATGTATTTCAAAACATTTTTACTATTTACTAGAATATGAGTTAAAGTAATTTATACCCTTTTTTGACTTTTTATAAGAGGTTTATAAAGGAATCTTTCTGTCGTTTTCCAAACAAGGTGCTTTTTAACCTTTTCAATAGAATTAAGGTAAGAATGTATTTTTAACTTATACGGTGGGTGCGGCTATTTTTCGCCGTTTAAAATTGTCAAAGCTTCCCTTACAATATTATAAGAATATTTTAAAAGAAAATTTTTTATTTTATAAATATATGACTCTTAAATGATTTCAAAATAGAAAGAGATATTTCTCTAAAAAGAGTTTTGATTTCATCTATGTCAACATCCTTTGATGGATTTTATGCTTATTTGAAGTTGATTTATTATGATAAAAAACATCTATATTGTATTGAAGGTTTTGTGATATGCTTGACTGTGGATGTGCTAGTTTTATACCATTCATGGTTTATGTTGAAAGTATTGAAATTTCGTATGCTTGTTTTAATACTAATGTTTATGTTATGTTCAAACCTTTTCATATGGGAATGCATTGGACTTAATATATGATAGGTGGAGCCCGCTATAACACCTCGATGCATCAGTAGGTCTCATGAGACAAACTAGTGTCTTGGCACAAGGCCTTGGAAAAATCTTATTTGTAGTCTTGGCACGAGGCCTTGGCTATGTGGTTATGATAGTCTGGCATTATGCATTCCATCATTATGAATGTGGTTATAGATATTGCATGTGATTATTCGATTAGTAGAATATCCATGTGAATAAGTAAATGGAATTATTTCATTTTACTTTTTCCATAATATGTTGAAGTTCATGTTTAAAAGGCTTTTGTTTTAGTAATGCATTGCCTTAAATGTTTATGCTTATTTTTGAAAGTTTCCGCTATATTGTTATCCTTATTGGGCATTTGAGCTCACCCCTTTTATATGTTTTATTTTTCCCAGGATGTGAAGAAGTAAATTATGAATGACCTGCAGGGATATTATGAGGGGATAATAGTGTGGATTATGGAGAAAATATGTTGTTGTAGTAGTTTTTCACTTCATGATGTAATGTAAAACTTTATGAATATATCTAGTGTTTCCAAGGCTACTAAACCAATAGGTCTTTCGAGATTTGATCTTTCTTGTGATCATGCCAATGTTATGTAATTATCCACCGACTCTAGGTAACTGGGGTCGGGGCGTTATAGTTGGTATCAGAGGAAGTTTAGTAAAAAACTTGGAAGCTAGATTTAGATAAACTCTGATTAGAGAACGTAGACCTAAGATGAACTTTGAGGATTAGTATAGAAGAACATCCTAGAATTTTGGTATTGTAAAGATTTTGTGAGTTTTCCGAGCAATACATCCCTGTCTGGATACGAGTAGGTAGAGGCAGCTCTGGCACAGATGTACCTAGGGGTAAAACCCAAGAACACCACTTTGAGCTAGACTCGAACGAGAACTGGTGCACGACAACAGACCTTGCTACACCCTTGGTTACGACACTCCCGAGGGATATGCTTAGGATAAGTCTCATTTTCTTTACAAATCATTATGAAGGGTTTATGAGTATATACTTCCTCAATGGAAGCATTTTTATGATTATGGATTATATCCATAAATAGTTCAATTTATGTTAAGTGTTTTATAAGTATGGGATTATGTATTTTGATTTATAAACTGATCTAGTTTATGCCATTGTTTAGAAATGGTGCCTAGTGGAAGAAATGGAAACCGTATCAATGCACGCACTCTATGTAGGGATTTCCCTCCTACTCAAGATAATTATAGTGGAGCTGGTGATACAACTGGTGCCGATCAGCTAATCACCATACTGGGACAACTCACACAAGTTTTGAATAATAACCTTACCCGTATGGAGCAACCTGATCCGCAACGTGGATGATCAATGTTAGATCCATTCATGAGGCAAAAACCACCAATGTTCAATGGGATTACAAATCTCTTAGTAGCTGAGCAATGGATAATTTCCCTAGAGAAAATATTTCAGGCTTTGGGGAGTAGTGAAAGGGAAAAAGTTATCATGGTAGTTTACCGCCTCACTGGAGATGATGATCAATGGTGGTCATTGATTCAAAACATGAAGGAAGATGATGAAGTATCAAATATGGAATGGAGAGAGTTGAAAGATCTGTTTTTAGAAAAATACATTCCTTGCGACCATCAAGCAGATATGGAAAGGCAATTTCTGAGTCTGAGACAAAAGGAGGATGAGAATGTCACAAAGTATGAGTCTAACTTTACAAGGTTAGCAAGGTATGCTGGAGACTATATACGTAACCCAAGAAGTAATATTGATCGTTTCTTTGATGGGTTAAAACCATTTCTCCGTCAAGTATTAGTCTCACAATCCTTTTCATCATACAAAGACATTGTCTCATGTGCTATCAAGACCAAAAAGGAATTCTCTAAGTCTTATGACTTTAAAGCAAAAAAAGAAAAGAAGAGACCTACTGATCAATCTGGGAATGGAAATAAGGGGAAGAAGGGAAAGGTTGAATATCCATCCTGTGGTAAATGTGGGAAGAAACACCCCGGTACTTGCATGAAGGGAATGGGAGTCTGTTACAAGTGTGGTGAAAAAGGCCACCAAGCTCGTGATTGCAAGGGGAAGAAGGGAGCCACCAACGTTCAGTGATACAATTGCAGGGAGATGGGGCATTATGCAAATGAATTTCCTAATCGTCAGGAGAACTTACCTCAGAAAAGGCCAAGGGATCAAGGCCAATCTTATGCTATCACTACTGTTGAGGTAGAAGCTCCGAAAGACGTGGTGGTAGGTAATTTAATGGTTTCCTCAAGTTTAGAAAATGCATTATTTGATTCTGGATCATCACATTGTTTCATATCTTCCTAGTTTGCTAAGAAAATTAGATATTTCCAATTTTATTTAACAAGGGAGTTGTCAGTTAAAACTCCTAAGGGAAGTATCATTGCAACAATGTTTTGTGAATCAGTCCCCATTAGAGCACATAAATGTTCTTTATCTGCTGATCTCATCATCATACCTATGATTGAGTTCGATATAATCCTCGGTATGGACTGGCTTTCAGACTATGATGCGAAGATTTATTGTAAGAAGAAAGTGGTTATGATTTTTGATGATGATGATAAGGAACACCTTATCTTTATATCAGAATCGTCACCACCTAATTCTTATTTAGATCCACCACCAGTAGCTCAACTAAATTCAATTAGTGGGGAGGAAGAGAATGAAATAACTGTGGGTGAGGAAAGGAATGTTCAAATAGAGGATGTACCTGTTGTGAATGAATTTGTAGATGTATTTCCAGAAGATTTACCTGGACATCCTCTAGAACGAGAAGTTGAGTTTTCCATTGATTTAATTCCTAGATCAAGGCCTATATCGAAGACCACTTATAGAATGTCCACTGTAGAGTTAGTCAAACTAAAGAAACAACTAGAGGAATTGAGTAATAAAGGATTTATTCGCCCTAGTGTTTCTCCATGGGGAGCCCCTGTTCTTTTTGTTAAAAAGAAAGATGGATCTATGAGGTTATGTATCGACTATAGGGAGATCAATGCTATAAAGATAAAGAACAAGTATCCCCTACCTCGCATTGATTATTTATTTGACCAACTTCATGGAGCTCAATACTTTTCAAATATTGACCTTAGATCTGGATACCATCAGTTGTGTGTAAAGAAGGAAGACATTCCGAAGACAGCATTTTGAACCAGGTACGGGCATTACGAGTTTACTATAATGCATTTTGGTTTGACTAATGCACCCTCTGTATTCATGGATCTGATGAATAGAGTTTTCAAGGAGTATCTTGATGAATTTGTGGTGGTATTTATTGATGATATCTTGGTATACTCCAAAAGCTATGAAGATCATGAAAATCACTTGCGCATTATCCTGAAGACTCTGAGAAGACATGAATTATATGGGAAGTTTAGCAAGTGTGAATTCTGGCATCATGAGATTTCTTTTCTTGGCCATATTGTCTCTAAAGATGGAATCTCTGTTGATCCTTCTAAGACTAAGGTAATCCAAGAATGGCCAGCACCGACGAGTATAACTGAGGTACGTAGTTTTATTGGTTTGGCAGGTTATTATCGACGTCTCGTCCAGAATTTTGCCCGATTGGCTAACCCATTAACGAAGCTCACACGTAAAGGGGTTAAATTTTTTTGGACAAAAGAGTGTGAAGAATGTTTCAAAGAACTGAAGAGAAGATTAGTCAATGCTTTTATATTGACTCTACCATTAGGGAATGATGGGTTCGTTATTTATAGTGATGCATCGAAGAAAGGACTTGGTTGTGTCCTTATGCATAATGATAGGGTTATTGCCTATGCATCACGACAGTTGAAAATTCATGAACAAAACTATCCTACTCATGATCTCGAGTTAGCATATGTGATCTTTTCTTTGAAGTTATGGAGGCACTACCTCTATGGTGAAAAATGTGAGATTTATACTGATCACAAGAGTTTGAAGTATATTTTCTCACAAAAAGAACTCAACATGAGGCAAAGGAGATGGCTTGAATTACTCAAGGATTATGATTGATCGATACACTAACACCCAGGGAAAGCAAACAAGGTGGCAGATTCTTTGAGCAGAAAAGACCATGGAGTTTTGAACAATATCAGAATTGAAAGGGATCCAATTTTCATGGATCTAGTGAAGATGGACATCGGAATAACTAGGGAAGGTGAAACATCAATGATTTTTCAAATGGTTGCCAAACCATATTTACTAGAAAGGATTAAGAGTTCTCAGACCGATGATGAAGAATTCCAAAAGAAGATTAAAGCTGTGAATGATGGGAGACTGAGAGACTTTGTGTATGAAGATGGAATTTTGAAATTTGGGAAGAGACTTTGTGTTCCCGATATACCTGATCTAAAAAGGGAATTGCTGGATGATGCTCATAGTTCCAATTTTTCTATACGCCCTGGGAGCACCAAAATGTATAGAGATTTGAAGGAACGTTTTTGGTGGGACAACATGAAAAGGGAGATTGCTGATTTTGTGTCCAGATGTATGGTTTGTCAACAAGTGAAAGCTGGAAGGCAACAGCCTGGAGGAGTCATGCAACCTCTTCCCATACCGGAGTGTAAATGGGACAATATTACGATGGACTTTGTCATGGGGCTACCAAAGAATCCTAGAAGGAACGATGGAATATGGGTTATTATTGATCGTCTTACAAAGTCAACACATTTTCTTGCTATAAGAGAAGATCTACCCCTGGAACGTCTAGAAAAACTATATATTAATGAAGTTGTGAGACTTCATGGAGTACCCCAATCGATTTTTTCTGATTGTGATCCCCGTTTTACTTCAAGATTCTGGAAAAGTCTTCAGAAATCCCTGGATACTGAACTTCATTTGAGCACTGCTTACCACCCTCAGACAGACGGACAATCAGAATGGAATATTCAAACCTTAGAAGACATGTTGAGATCTTTCTCACTTGACTTTTAGGGTATGTGGGATCAATATTTACCTCTGGTAGAATTTTCCTATAACAATAGCTTCCATTCGAGTATTCAGATGGAACCATATGAAGCGTTATACGAAAAGAGATGTCGTACAACAACCTGTTGGGATGAAGTTGGTGAAAGAAACCTTGTAGGCCCAGAACTAGTGGAGGAAACGATGGAAAAGGTAAAGGTAATCCAAAATCACATCAAAGCAGCTCAAAGTAGGCAGAAGAGCTATGCCGATAATCGAAGGAAGGATTTGGAATTTCAAGTCGGTGATCATGTTTTTCTGAAGGTATCTCCATGGAAGGGAGTTATAAGTTTTGGTAATAAAGGTAAATTGAGTCCCAGGTACATCGGAACTTTCGAAATTCTAGAACGAATTGGGGCTGTAGCGTACCGATTGGCAATGCCGCCAAGTCTCTCCAAAGTTCACGATGTGTTCCACGTATCTCTGTTGAGGAAATACATGACTGACCCAACGCATGTACTCACATATGAGGAATTAGAACTGGAACCCGATCTGTCTTATTGCGAAGAGCCCGTCAGGATTCTTGATACGAGAGAACAAGTACTGAAAAACCGGACGACACGTCTGGTAAAAGTTTTGTGGAGAAACCATAAGATGGAAGAGGCAACGTGGGAATCCGAGGAACTTATTATGAAGAACCACCTGAGTATTTTCATGTGATAAGTATTCTAGAAATTTCGAGGACGAAATTATTTGAAGGAGGGGAGAATTTAACAACCCAAGCTTCTACGGTACGCTTCTCTTTGAATAATGTGATAGCGTGTGTTGTACGCAACACCGAGTTCTAACACACCATAACCAATCAAACTAGTCCTTATGAATAGTAATACCTACTTTTTGAAATTATATATATTTTATATTTCAAAATGGACTTAATTTTTGGATTCTGAATATCAAATTTCGCCTAAGGTGAAATTTTGGTACTTTTCGGATAACTTTAATATTTTGATGAATAGTGAAAATTACTAAATTTTAATTAAAAACAACTTTTTTAAACAAAATAATTAATAGTGATAAATTATTAATTTGAGTGGTTTTAAACAATATTTATAATATATTTTTACCATTTAATATAATGTTGGTCATTGGACATTATTTTACAATTAAACCGGACATAAACAAGTTTCAATCTTTTGATAGTTATTATCTCTTAAAAACACGCTTTTTGTTTTAACAACGGGAATTATTTTTAAATTAATTTCTGCCACTTCTGTGTTTTGAATTTGGAAAAATGGATTCCATATTTGGAATCAGGATTTTCAAATTTTGTAAATAGGTAACATTTATTTTTAGGCATTTTGAATAATTACTGCGGTAAATATTTTATTTACCATGGTTAAGGGTAAATCCGGTAAATAAGGGTTAAAAATAATATTATAATAATACTAAATTACCCTAAAACGTGTCAAATCATTATTAGGTGATACATGTTCGACCATAGGCATCTTTGGGTCGATTTTGGGACCCCATGGATCCACTTGTAGGTGATAGGGACACTTTATTTTAATTAAGTTAAAATGAATACAAAAATGACACAAGCATATATCTTTTAGAAAAACAATTTTTACATAGGGTTATATATGTTGGATTTTCGACTATAAATATTCATTATAAATCTAATACGATTTTATACATAATTATATTTTATTTATAATTTTTATACATTAAATAATTTAATTTATATATGACACAATGATGATGCAGTAATTACTTAATTAATAAAAAATAGAATAATTGATATTATAAATACCCAAATAAATATAATTTGATACTTTTTATGAACCAAACTAATTTTATAGGTTAATATCACATGTTAGGATTGATTTAATTAACTTTTTTCTAAGTAATCATTCTGTTATGAGTTTCACAAAAATCAACTATTGAATAGTGTCAAAATTGACATAAAAGAGTTTTTAAAATAAATATTATATTATTAATTGATATTAAATTCCTATAAAATATAAGGTTTGGCCAAGAGACTTATATCATGATAGGTGTATCATTAATGGAACACTTGGGGGTCTCTTGGATGTATATAGTAATTTTGTTAACTATATAATATAAAAATACAAAGTGACATGGTAAATGTCAAACTAATTAACAAAGAGTTAATACTTAAAGATATGGTTAATATAGTAACCCAAACCTGTCTAAATTCTATTGGTTGAATGTTTTTCGACCTATCCCAACCTTAAAATTTAAATAATCAACTTTGGAGCCATTAGAAACTGAATATGAATTTATTATAAATTAATATTTCTAGCTTTTCCAAAGGTGCCCCTCACCCCTCTTATAAAAGGGCACTCCTCCTTCTCATTTCTTCACACCTTCAAAGCCTTTTGTTTCGGCCAAACTCTACCAAATTACTCTCCCAACTTCCCTCACTAAAACCTATATGCCTTAGTTTGATCAGAAATCCATCCTAAGGAGCCCTTTTGATCAAATCAAAAGGAAGAACTCGAAGAAGAGGTAATGATTTCCCCACCCTTTTCCATGTTCATTTCTTCTTCCACTTCTTCTTTCTTTGTTACTACCATTATAAAATAATAAATCCAGTATAATATATATACTGTGATGTTATTATAAATATGGTACAACCATATTCAGTAATCTATCCACCCTTTGAATAACATGTCACCATACGTGCGTACGTACGACTTACCGTCTCCACGTCGTGGTGTAATTATTATTCAATATATTATTAATTGGATGGGTATAATAATGATGTGTAACTCATGTAAATAATAAATATAACATGTTAATGATTCTGTATATATGATATACCATCCATTTATATATTATTTTAAAATCAAAAGAATGATATTGTCGCTCGTGCGTACATACGGACTGCCGTCTCCACGAACGCGATGAGATTCATTCTCCATTGTATCCATTCAAGTATAATTCTCATTTGATGATTAATAATAGTATCTAAGGACTTTATATCATTATGTATATGATTAACATACAACCAATCCATTACAAACATGTCTTACATAACAAAACATATAAAAGCAAACGAGTAAGTTAACACCCGAAACAACGATAATACTAAGATATTATTAACAAATAAATGTTAAAAGATCATATATGATATCATATTAATGTATATGATTCTTGTATAATTTAATAACAATTATTTCACCATTATACTGGAGGTTAACCTACCCCAACCAAGGAAAAGTACAAGGTAATGGTTATTTCACAATCTCTTCATTATCCGAGGTTGTTTATACGTAATAATCTACTGGGATCTCTTTATCATCCATATCCATGTTTTTTAAAAATGTATTTCAAAACATTTTTAATATTTACTAGAATATCAGTTAAAGTTATTTATACCCTTGTTTGACTTTTTATAAGAGGTTTATAAAGGAATCTTTCTGTCATTTTCCAAATAGGGTGCTTCTTAACCTTTTCGACATAATTAAGGTAAGAATGTTTTTTTAACTTATACGGTGGGTGCGGCTATTTTTCGCCATTATAAAATCATAGAAGCTTACCTTACAAGCTTATAAGAATATTTTCAAAGAAAATGTTTTATTTTATAAATATATGACTCTTAAATGATTTCAAAATAGAAAGAGATATTTCTCTAAAAAAGGTTTTGATTTCATCTATGCCAACATCCTTTGATGGATATTACCATTATTTGAAGTTGATTTAGTATGATACAAAAATTATATATTTTATTGAAGGTTTTGTGATATGTTTGACTGTGGATGTGCTATTTTTATACCATTCATGGTTTATGGTGAAAGTATTTACATTTCGTATGCTAGTTTTAATACGAATGTTTATGTTATGTTTAAACCTTTTCATATGGGAATGCATTGGACTTAATATGTGATGGGTGGAGCCCGCTATAGCTCCTTGATGCATCGGTAGGTCTCATGAGACAAACTAGTGTCTTGGCACAAGTCCTTGGCAAAATCTTATTTGTAGTCTTGGCACGAGGCCTTGGCTACATGGTTATGATAGTCTGGCATTATGCAGTCCATCATTATGAAAGTGGTTATAGATATTGCATGTGATTATTCAATTAGTAGAATATCCATGTGAATAAGTAAATGGCATTATTTCATTTTACTTTTTCCATACTATGTTGAAGTTCATGTTTAAAATGCTTTTGTTTTAGTAATGCATTGCCTTAAATGTTTATGCTTATTTTTGAAAGTTTCCGCTATGTTGTTATCCATACTGGGCATTTGAGCTCACCCCTTTTCTATGTTTTATTTTTCCCAGGACGTGAAGAAGTAAATTATGAATGACCTGTAGGGATATTATGAGTGGATAATAGTGTGGATTATGGAGACAATATGTTGTTGTAGTAGTTTTTCACTTCATGATGTAATGTAAAACTTTATGAATATATATAGTGTTTCCAAGGATACTAAACCAATCGGTCTTTCGAGATATGATCTTTCTTGTGATCATGCCAATGTTATGTAATAATGCACCGACTCTAGGTAACTGGGGTCGGGGCATTACATAAGAAGTTGATGATGAAACAAAAGAGTGTTGCATCTATACGTTTGTCTAATATATGTTTTTAGTGATGTTGAATTATTACAAAATTCAATCTAAATATAATTTTCATTTATTCATTAAGTAAAATCTAATCTATGTTGTGTTATAGGTTTCTGTGTTGGTTGTGTTTATTCAAAATCAAATTTCCAAATGCCTAATTTGAGTGAGAAAAATAATTCATGTTCAGAACAAAATAACACCAAGCTCTTATAAAGAATTACATTGTCACATTTGACTACAAATGGTACATTTCACTCCCTTCAAGGATATAAAATTATAATTTATATATTAAATTTTAATTCAACTCTAAATTTTACCTTTTTTTCTACACTCTACTATTAGTAAAAAAATCCTTCAAGAAGTAAATGATTTAGAATCTAATAGTGCACAACAACATAATTTTTTTCATAATAAAAAAGGAAACGAACTAGATATTTATTAAAAAATGTAACTCCACTCGCTATGATAGTTGTACCATTAATGTATGATAGAAATGATTCCATGAAATTACTGTGAGAATAATAATTTATTTCTTCAACATTTAGGTTGTTTGTAAAAATTATTATTCTCTTTTATGAGTCTCATATTACTAAAAATTACAAAATGTCATGTTTGAAATATATAAACCAAATTAAAAGAGAAAATGTTGACCAATATAAATTCATTGTAGTATATGGTATCCCTCTAAATACCATATCTATAACTGTTTATATTATACTATGACTAGATGATATTTATAGGTTTACATTCATATTCATCATTAAGGTTACTAATGTATCAAAATTGTATTATTTTTTTCTCAGAAAGGAGAATATGATATGCCTATAAATTGTATTTTATACTTTAGACAAGAATTTTTTCTACATAGGAAAATTTTGGAACAAAACTCATTTTGGTATTACTATTACTTTTATAACTAATTGAAGAGCATCTTATGGTATTTGATGACAAAAAAGTGTAATGGAAACTATATATTGTGAATTCTCCTTACCTCAATGTGAGGATAATATATTCTTTTCTAGACGAGTAAAACAAATTTCATGATGGTATATTCTAATGTGGGACTTGGAAATAACCATTATACTAAAATGGGGTCCAACACTCCCCCTCAAGCTGAACATGCTAAGATTGGATTTAGAGTCCCACAAAAATAAAAGATGACATTGAACAAGGCCATACATACTCCCCCTCAAACTGGGATGTGGAGGCTGTGAATACCTAGCTTGGTAGTGAGAGAGTCCAGGAGAGCTCCTGGGATGAATTTTGTGAATATGTCAGCAAGATGATCTACCGTTGGAATATAGCCAAAACTGATATGGTTCTACTTAATATGATGGATATAAAAGTGGCAGACCACCTCGATATGCTTCATCTATTCATGGAATATGGGATTCGATGAAATCTTCATGGAAGCCTAATTGGGACACAAGATATGAGAAAATTTCTGTAGTGGGAAAACCAACTCATGTTGGAGATGATGAATCCAAAGGATATTAGTGGTGACTGTGGCCATGGCATGGTATTATGACTCTACACTAGATCTGGAGATGGCCGTCTGCTTCTTTCTGTGACATGAGATGAGGTTATCAGCCAAGAACACGGAAAATCCAGAAGTAGACTTGCGGGTAGCAAGGCAACCCTCATAGTCCACATCCCAAAAGGCATCAACATCCAAATGAGCATGATGTGAGTACCAAATTCCGCATTCAGGTTATTTATTTATGTATATGGAAATGTGGAGGATATAATCCCACTGATATCTAGTCATATGCTCCATGAATTGGTTCACTTTACCAACAATGGATGCAATGTGTGTCATGGTGATGTAATTGAGTTTTCCCACAAGATGATGGTTTCTCTCTGGGTAAGGAAAGGGTGTTGAGTCTACAGGGAGAGAGAATTCACCATGATCAAGAGGAGTGTCCACTTTAATCACCTAAATCAACCCTGAATTTTTCAAGATATCAAGGGAATATTTTCATTGGTAGAGAAAGTTAGTGTCCTTAGAGCAGTAGACCTGTATGACAAGGAAGTAGGTGAGAGGACTAAGATCTTTGGTGAGGAAGTGGTGGTGAAGGTTCACCCTGAGTTGGGAAATTTCAGTGGAGTCTCTCCCTGTGATGATGATATCATCAACATATACCACCAGCATGGTGCAACCATTTGTCATTATATAGAAGAAGACAATGTGATCCTTTATAATTAGAGAGAGGCCAAAGGCGGTGATGACCGTGCTGAAGCGGACAAACCAATCATGAAAAGACTTCTTGAGGACATATAGGGATCGACAAAGGTGAAAAACATGGAAGTTATCCCCAGAGGCATGAAATCCAAGGGGATTCTTCAGGTAGACTTCTTTTTCAAAAAATCCTTGGAGAAAGGCATTCTTAACATCCATTTTATGAAGTGGCCAGTGATGATGAGCTACTAAAGAGATGGATAGGTGGACAGGGGCCATCATGGCAACTAGAGAGAAGGTATTAAAGTATTCTATGCCATATGTCTAAGAAAATCCCTTCACCAAAAGATAGGATTTGAGGAATTGGAGAGTTCCATTGGCATTGAGATAGATCATATAAATCCATTTTCAGTCGACCACCTATTTTCTTGCAGGAAGGGGGACCAGATCCCATGTATGGTTGTCATCTAGAGCTTAAAGTTTATTCCACATCAAATATAGCCTCCTCGAGTGGGATTTGGAATCTCCAACTATATGGGGGATAGATATCATCTCCAGTGCTAATAAACATCTGTATGAATATGTAAGGATAAGAGTAGTCTGGAAAGAGTGAGTATCTTTCCGGAGTGCAATAGGAAATTCGTCTGGTATTATGGCAGGAGCATCAGATGAAGTGGGAACTATGGTGTACCTATCCTAGACGGGGGGTACAATCGATGGGTGATGAGGGTAGACCATCCCAAATCGATGACTAGTAGGGGTAGACACCAGAGAAGGGTGAATTATGAGAGGAATAGAATCATCAATTTCAATGTCGGGATGGGGAGAGGTAAGGGAAAATAAGGATATCTCAACAAACGATACGTCAACAGAGATGATATACCACCATAGGTCTATAGAGAAGCATTTATATCCATGATGAATGTGAGAATAACCAAGGAATATGAAAAGGAGGTAATTAGGATAGATCTTGGAGAGATCGAAATGAGTATCACAGACATAGTAGAGACATCCAAACACATAGAGCAGAAGGGAGTGAGGAGTGAGGGAAGAGAATAAATTCTAAAAATGAGTCTCTCCCCTAAAGGATAGAAGAAGGGAGGGGGTTTAAGAGGTAGGTAGTAGTCAGGATGTAATCACTCTAAAAAATTGAGACGCACCTTCATGTGGAATAGGAGGGTATAATAAGACTCTAGAATATGGCGATGTTTCTACTTTGATACTTCATTATACTGAGGTTTATCAGAGTAGGATGTCTGATGAATGATGTTGTGATCCTTGAGAAACTGCTGAATGGAAGTAGATAAATATTCTCATCCATTTTTAGAGTGGAGAAATTTTATAGAGGTGGAAAATTGAGTATGAATTTCATTGTAAAAGGTATGAAAGGTAGGAAAAACTTTAGGTCGGTCATGAAGCATGTAAAGCCATGTCATGTGGAATTAGTCATCAATAAAGTTGATATAGTAGCTATACACAAACTAGATAGGAACCCTGCAATGACCCCATACATTAGAATGAACAAGGTCAAATGGATTCACTGCACATGGTTCTAGTTGAGGAGCTTATGTCACCTGATGATGTTTGGAAAACTTATAGGATTTTAAATTTAATGATAGGTGGTAAATGAATTGGGGGGAAATTTTATAGAGGATGAAATCTAGTGGATGAAATAGACGAGATTGTAGGTCAAGATCATGGGACGAGGTAGATGGTACATCGAGGTATGGTGGGGTATCGAACATGTACACCCCATTCCAAATATGACCTCGACCATGTTCTCAATTCGTCATCTAATCCTAAAAAACAACACTAGAAGAAGTAAAAGTTGCAACAAAATTTATATATTTGGTGAGTTTACTGATTGAGATAAGATTAAAAGGACTTTAAGGAAAATGAGAAACCGAATCCCAGAAAATAGAATAGGTTAAGTGGTAGGTTTAAAATATAATGATGGGGATTTTTGATCCATTTTCATTAGTAATTATAGAGGCAATAATGTAAGGATGATAGGTAGTGAACATACCAATGTCCCTTGTGAGATGTTATAATGCACTAGAGTCTAGAATCCTTAACTTGAGTTGTTGATATACACATACGATAGAGATGTAAGTCTGAGAAATGGGGGCTAGAGAAGAGGACGGTGTCACAATCACCCAATAAGATTGTATCCCGACAATTTCTTCTACCAAGAGTGTCATTCTATTACAAGTTCTGGATGGAGGGGAATGGCTATGAGGCAGATCCGATGACAGAGCAGGGGATGGAGACTCAGGTGGGCGTATAGATTTACAGATGAAGCATGGTGTTGTTGGTTGGAAAGGCCAACATAGCGAAGAGTCGATGGTTTGGGAAAACTCCGCAGGAGGCGGGTTGGGAAATCATGAGCAAGCTGGGTTCTGGGAAACCACAGGAGGCAGGCTGAGAGTGCCTAACAAGGAAGGGATAGGATGCATCGTTAGAGGGGGTCGAGAGTCAGGAGATGATGTAGTAACCTAAAAGTGCTGGGAGGGGTGGTCGGTCAGTAGATGGAGGGTGCTGTGATTTATGGGACAATGTGGGTGACAACGACTAAAGTGGGAGGCCGAATGATCGTACCACAATTCACTGTGTCATTTTCACCCATAAACCATTGTATTAAACTGAATTTTTATTGTAAATTCCAAACATAATAACAAAATTCACTTCATGTTTGATTCAATTATTTTGTTTTTATCACTTTTTAAAAATGTAATGTTACTTGTTTTGATAATTTCATTGAAGGTGGAGGTGATTTGGAGGACCCATGATGAAGTCCAGAATAAATGGGCCAAACTGTGCAAGACCCAAGCACACCTGTGGATCAATCCAAATACTGCTACTACAATTTTCATCCAAATCGAATTCCATTTTGTGGAATGGTCCAAAATTTGTTGGACTACATTTCATATGGAGTAACCAAAGACTCATTCGGCCATCTGGTGTCCCAACTGACCTGATTTTTCCAGCACACCGAATCTGCATGAAGCCAAAAGTGGTGTGTTGTGATCTGTCAATATCTCGCGCTTCACTTGTCCAAATGGTGCCAAAAATTCATTGGAGATAGTAAAGATATGGGGATATAACTTTTTTTGTTTTATCCAAAATGATATAAGTCTTTCTGTAGGTTGAAAATCATGAACCAAGTGGTTTCTTGAAATCAGGATGCTCAAAACCACCTTCCACTTTGCCTATAAAATGGAATCTTGGGCTCCCCATTTGTAAGTTTGGACAAGGAGTGAAGTTCTACCAATTTGGAGTTCCATAGGAGTCCTCTACTCATCCTAGAAGTTCTTGAGGCCCTTATCCTCATAGGGGGGGTCAAGGATGAAGAAGGAGTTCCACCCGAGCTTCCTCCTCTTCCTGACGTCGAGCTTAACAGTGGAAGATCATTTCAAGGGAGCTACACATACTTGGGAGGGAGTTCTAACACTTGATATTCTACCAGTTTTTTATAATTTATGTGATAAATATTTCACATATGTTTAAAATTGATTCACTTATCCTCTGAATAAATTTCTTTCATTATAATTAAGTGAAACACTTTTTATCTCAACACTGATTGGGTTGAGATTTCAAGTGGGAATCTTGTATTATTCCGATTGGACAATACAAGAGTCCTATTTATCTCATAAATAATTAAGATTTCAGTATTCTTTGGCAGAATTGCTTCTATATGCTTTATACCAAAACCTCAACAACACGATTGTTGTGTCAAGGGGTGGTTCTTTGAGCATCGTTTAAGAGGCAATAGGGAAGTTGAGATCTTGACAACCCTCAACCAAAGGATTCCGTTAAACCATGTGTATTTTTTTAAGAATGATGAACTCACCAAGATGTGTAGTAAACATGAAATGATCTCCTTCCCTCAAAATTCTAAAACACCACTTTTATTTATCAACTATTATACTCTTTAAATAAAGTCATTTTCTTTAAACTATTTTAAAACCACCCCTATTTTAGTAATTCTTATTAAAAACTCACACTCTAAACCCAAAAAATCTCCTTGAGAGACAACCTATGGTCTGACCTAGACTATAAATCAACATTAAAAAAATAATCAGTTTGACGTTTCATGACAACGTGGTCAAATTTTGGCACCATTTCTTAGGAGAGCCTTGGTTTTTAGTGTGTGTTTTTGATAAGATTTTTTTGGTAAATTTTGTGAATATTTATTTGTATTATATTATACCTTTACCTATATATTTGAGTTATGATTTATTTCTTGCATAGCTTTTCTTCATGACTCATTCTATTCCAGGAGATTTACCTCCTTTCAAACCTAAACCGGAGAGGATCCTACTTCAGCAACACTAAGACACAGAAGAGAACCCTTTAAAGGAGGACGCACAAGACAACAACACTATTCTTGATCCTTCATCTTATTATTCTAGAACCAACATCAAAACTGAAATAAAATTGCATAAAATGGATGAAAATAATCATACATTAAAAGATCTAACCTCACCTAATATTGATATCCAACCACATACATTCAAATGCAAGGCAAGGCACCCAATTTTGAACTAAAATCCGATCTAATTCATTTATTACCATGATTCCATAGACTCGCTGGAGAAGATACACACAAACATTTAAAATAATTTCATACTATTTTTTCTAAATTAAAACATGGTAATGTGGATGAAGAACATGTACAATTTAGATAATTCCTCTTTTATTTAGGAGATACAACAAAATATGGGTTATATTATGTTAATTCCCCAATAAGATGCTGGGCGGACATGAAATGCCTTTTTCTTGAAAAATATTTCCCAGCCTCTCGAACTGCAACAATAAGGAAGAAAATATGTAGTATAAGACATTATTGAGGGGAAACACTTCATGAATATTGTGAATGCTTTGAAATGTTATGTTCAAGCTGTCCACACCACCAAATAAGTGTAAAACTTTTAATTCAGTATTTTTATGAAGGGTTAATTCCTATTGACTGAAATATGATTGATGCTGCTGCAGGTGGTGCACTAGTTGATAAAACCCCAATCACTTTAAGGACCTTAATTGAGAACATGACATAGAATACTCAACAATTCGGTTCAAGGTCCAATGTACCCATTCAAGGTGTCCATGAGGTGCAAATTACTAAATTTGAGAGGAAGGTGGACACGAAGTTTGAAGAGGTAAATAGCCTTCTTTGAGAAATTACTCTTTCCCAATGGAAATACCAATATGCTCCTCCCATCAATTGTGGTATATGTTCTTCTGACACCCACTACTCTAATCAATTCGCCCAACTAAGAGAAACTTCTGAGAGTTGTGAAGAAATATTTCCTGGCCACCCCTATAACCAACCCTTTAGGAAAGAACCATACTATTCATCCAATATTGGGTGAAAAGACAACAAATCATATAGGTAGGGGGGTATTCAAACCAACCTCAATAACCATGGAACTGCATGGGGTAGAGTATTCTACCACCACCACCCAAAAATCCTCAACCAAAACAAAGGCCCTTCCAACCACCCCCACACCCAGGCCTATCCAAGAAGATATGTAGAAACAAATGGCTGCTAACAATCTACAATTCCAATAAACCACCCAAGCTTCCATACAAAACCTCAAAACCCAATTAGGACAACTAGCTAACTTAGTGGGGGATATTCAGAGTGATGGGGTGGGTAAAATACCCTCTCAACTAGTAGTTAACCTTAGGGATACAGGAAATGTTAGTTCCATTACCCTTAGGAGTGGAACTTATATTCAAATCCAAATGACCCCTCCAATAGAGTCATCCCCTCTTGAGGAAACCATCATCCCAACCACTGCTAAAAATGCTCCAGGAGAGGAACATCCTTGTCGTGAGAGAAGTCCTTCCAAAGGAAAGAGTTTGTATATCAATGAGTCGACTATCCCAACAATTCCTCTTCCATTTCACCAAAGGACCACCCAACTTAGAAAACTAACGGAAAATGAACTTGATAAGTAAATATTGGAAAATTTAAAAAATGTGTAGGTTAAAATTCCTTTGATTGATGCCATGAAGAAAATTCCAAGATATGCAAAGTTTTTAAAGGAGATGTGTACACACTGAAGGAGACTTTGAGGTGATGAGAAGGTAAGCTTGGGGAGGAATGTAACTGCATTGATAGAGCCATCACTTCCTACCAAGTGAAATGATCTTGGGATATTCTCAATTCCATGCATCATAGGGGAGTATTCATTTTCCAATGCCATTCATGATTTAGGTGCTTCTATAAATGTGATACCTCACTATATTTACTCTACATTGCAGGTTGGGGGACTGAATCCCACAGGAATTGTTGTTCAACGGGACAACTGGAGTACAACACACCCTTATAGTGTGTTATAGAATGTTTTAGTGAGGGTGAATTATTTAATTTTTCCAACTAATTTTTATGTGCTAAAAATGAGAGATGATAGGATGAATAGAAATAACCCAATTATATTTGGGAGAAACTTCTTGAAAATAGTCAAAACCATAATTAATTTCCATAAGTGTACATTATCTATCGAATTTGGTGGTGACATAGTCCATTTCAACATCCTTGATGCCATGAAGCACCCCTCAGAAGAACATTCCTCTCTCTCTTTGTTAATTCAATTATTTACTCCCTTCTCCTGAAAACACTTCTTATCATTCCCCTGATCCCCTTTTGGAGTTTTCATCCTTGATTGAACTTCTTGGTAATGAATCATGCATTGATTATTATAGTGGTCTAGATAAATGTAATTCATGTTTGTTAATTGATGATTTATGGATCACTAAGGATCCAATGACCATAGATGATACTGCCAAGCTTGTAATAGCACATTCTTTATCTGAGGATGATACCTTTGAGTAGTTAGATCAGATCAGTAACCTCTCACTTTCATAAAAAATCCCATCAATACAAAATCCACCTGATTTAGAATTAAAATAGCTGCCTAAAGATTTAAAATATTCATATCTTGAGAATGGAAATAAGTTGCCCGCCATCATTGCTAGTTCACTCCCCCCAGAGCATAAATTGCCACTTCTTGAACTTTTGAAGGAGTATAAAAAAGCAATGGGATGGAAACTTGCGGGAATTCCTGGTATTATCCCATCAATTTTCACACATCATATTTTATTAAATGATGAGGCTAAACTAGTGAGGTAGGAACAATTTTGATTGAACCCAAACCTCCAAGAAGTTGTAAAAAAGGATGTAACAAAATTATTGGATACTAGAATCATTTACCCCATCTATGATAGCCAATGGGTCTGTCCCATTCTAGTAGTTCCTAAAAAAACTGGCCTTATAGTAATCATAAATGAAAATAATGAATTGGTTCCAACTCATGTGCAGAATAGTTTGCGTGTCTATATAGACTATCGCCGACTAAACCAACACACTAGGAAGAATCATTTCCCTTTTCCGTTCATTGACCAAATTCTAGAGAGGCTAGTAGGAAGTCCCATTACGATTTTCTTTATGGGTATTCTGGATATTTTCAAATCCATATTTCCACTGAGGATCAAGAAAAGACAACCTTCACTTGCCCCTTTGTAACATTTTCCTATAGGAGGATGTAATTTGGTCTATGAAATGATCTGAGTACTTTACAGCCATGTATGGTTAGTGTTTTTTTGGATTACCTGGAGAATTGCATGGATGTTTTCATGGATGATTTAACTGTTTATGGATCCCATTTTGATGAATGTTTGAGTAGTATTGGTATAGTCTTACATCTCTATATTGAAAAGAATATTGTATTAAATTATGAGAAATTCCATTTCATGTTGCGATAAGAAATAGTTTTGGGACATGTCATTTCAGGGGATGGTATTCAAGTAGATAAATCAAAAGTGGATGTCATTTCTTCCCTTCCATTCCCAAAAAATGTATGGGATGTGTGGTCTTTCCTAGGTCATGCTAGATTTTACCGTCGTTTCATTCATGAATTTAGTAAAATTTCACTCCCCCTCTCCCGATAACTAGAAAATGAAAATGAAATTGTTTTTGATAAATAATGTGAGGAATCTTTTAATATGTTAAAATGGAATCTCACTTCACCCTCTGTAATCAAACCACCTCGGTGGGATTTAACATTCGATCTCATGTATGATGCCTCTAACTATGTAGTTGGGTCAGTCTTGTCATGAAGGGTTGATTGAGCTCCACATTTCATTGCCTTTGCCTCACATACATCGGACCCTGCCCAGTAAAACTATACCACAAATGAATAAAATTTCTTTCCATTGTGTTTTCCTTGGATAAATTTAGGTCATATCTTTTAGGGTCTAAAGTCATTGTGTACTCAGACCATTCATCCCTCAGGTATATCCTTCAGAAACTGGAAGCCAAACCATGTCTCATTCACTAGATGCTCCACCTTCAAGAATTCAATTTAGAAATTAGAGATAAAAAAGGAATAGATAATGTGGTGGATGACCATATCAGTAGGATTCACCCATCCTAAGACATTGACTCATCCACCTGTATTCTCATAAATAACATGTTTCCTGATAAGAAATTATACCGAGTGCAAGATTTTATTCCTTGGTATGATGAAATTGTAAATTATTTGGTAGCATCTTCCATTCCTACTAATTTTAATAAAAATCAGGCCGAATGTCTAAAACATGATTCCCATTGGTACATTTGGGATGATCCCTACCTTTGGCGCACATGTAGTGATCATGTCCTCAGGCGTTGTGTTCTTGATATCATGTTTTAGTCTGTCCTTATATTCTGCCACACTCTTTCTTGTGGGGGCCACTTTGGTCCCAAATGGACTGCTCACATGGTCCTTGATTCTGGTATCTTTTGTCCCACATTGTTTTGGGATGCCCATGACTTCTGTAAATCTTCTCCTCAAGGTTAAATAATGGAGAATTTATCTAAAAGAAATGAGATTCCACAAAAACCCTTACTCTTCCATGACATTTTCAATTTTTGGGGCATTGACTTTATGGGACCATTCCCCAATTCATTTAATAACCTATAAATTCTGTTGGGAGTGGATTTTGTTTCAAAATGGGTAGAGGAACAAGCTACGAGGACTGATGATTCTAAGGTAGTTGTAGAATTTTTGAGAACCCAAATCTCTTGTAGGTATGGATTACCAATGTTTATCATCAGTGACCAGGGTTCTCATTTCTGCAACCAAACAATCCAGTCACTTTTGCGTCGGTATGGGATCGGTCATTGAGTGTCTACTGCTTATCACCCATAGACCAATGGTCAAGATGAGGTGTCAAATAGATATTTAAAATAGATTCTATAAAAAATGGTTCAACCCAATAGAAAATATTGGAGTCTTAGACTTGATGGTTCATTATGGGTTTACCATACTTCTTTCGAAACCCCCATTGGAAGGTCACCATATCGGCTAGTGTTTGGAAAGAGATGTCACCTCCCTATTGAGATTGAGAACTAGGCCTACTGGACCATCAAACAATGCAATTCTAATATTTCTGGTGCTTGTGCTCAATGGAAGTTGCAGATTCAAAATCTGGAGGAAATGAGAAGAGATGCATATGAGAACTCCAAGATTTATAAGGATCAAACAAAGGCTGCTGAAAACCGTCTTATCCTTCATCACTAATTTCGAATTGGGAAGAATATCCTCCTCCACAATGAAAGGCTGAAGTTGCATCCAGGTAAGATTTGTTCCCGCTGGTTTGGACCATATATTGTTACTAACGTCTCCCCATTCAGTGTTGTCCAGGGTCAAAATTAAGAAACCAAGCACACCTTCACTTTCAATGGGCAGCGGCTAAAGCACTTCCGTGAATTCATTCCAGAGTCCCCGATGGAAGAACCCCACATTAACAAATCAATTTATGAATGAAACTCACTAGGTTTTATCCTTCCTTTCCATATTCTATTTTCTTACAGTGAGGACACTACAAACTTTAGGTGTGGGGGGATAGGTATATTCCTAGGTTAGTTAGGATTTCTCATAATGTTACTTATTTTTCTCTTTTTAGATTGTTGAATTATATTGTTACTTTCCCCCTTCCATCCCCTCAATTTTGTGCTAGAATATTACTTTTTATGCCCACTTTATCATGGAAAATGATTCCCTTTTGATCATGGATGTTATTGAAAATGCATGTGGAATGTCCATATTTCTTGTTGTTTTAACATTAAAAACAATTCTGATGAAATGTGCATTTTAGTAAGAATTCAATACTGTGGTTTGAATTTCTTTTAAAATTTTGTTCTTTTTTGATGATATAAATGGTTGTATCATTTTGAAACCTTTGAGTAGAATGGTGCCCTTTTTTGTGAATAGTTTAAGGGAAAATTGTGTCACTTAATCTCTCCACGTATTTTTTCACCCAACTTGGAAATGTGAAAATTTCTTACTTAATAGAAGGTAAATATACGTTTTTTTATTTTTATCTACTTTCCAAAATCATTTTTCCATACGTTCGTTCCTTATCCTATCTATTTCATTACAGTACCATATTGACCTTTGTGTGTGTACATGTTATCTGACTATTGTAAGACCTAGAAAAGTGTTGTATATTGGGTAGGTCAAAAACCACCCTTCCTCAACTTTTTATCTTGTTATAACTATTATAATTAGTGTCGTGAGGAGATCAAACTTGGGTTGGGAGAAGAGTGTGAGATTTTTTCCAAGTGAAACTTTAGAAAAATTAATAAATGAGGGGAGTGATAAAATGTACAACATATGGGGATATCTAGGTCAGAAGCTTATGGATTGACTTCTAGGAATTCTTAATTGAGTGGGTCTTGAAATTTGATTGCATAGGATGTGGGGCATGTTCAATGGAAAAGATCTTGTATGTAGGAAATTATTAAAATAACTTATATTTACTAGATAAAAAATGGAAATAATAGCATGAAATGGTTTTCACACACACACGTGGATAATTAGTGACATGATTATCTTTTGAATTATTTTCATTGATTGGTATCATGCATCTCTTGGAATTTCATTTGGATACAATTTTTGAGACATCTTTTTCAATGATCGTTGAGAATAACTCCTCGATGTGATTTTTTGTTTGACCACATTTATATCGGGAATTAATTTTCATTGAATGTAAAATCTTTATGAAGTTTGAAATATCTAAATGCATAATTTTTAGAAATATGACTTTTCCCAGGAATGCAAATGTCTAGGTGTGGGGGTGTGATCATACCACGATTCACTATGTCATTTTCACCCTTACACAATTGTATTAAACAGAATTGGTATTTCAAATTAAAAATATATTAAAAAAATTTAATTCATGATTAATTCAATTCTTTTGTTTTTATCACATTTAAAAAGGTAAATGTTACTTGTTTTGATTATTTCATTGAAGGTGGAGGTGATTTGGATGACCCATGATGAAGTCTAAGAAAAATGGGCCAAACTGCGCAAGACCCAAGCACACCAGTGAATCAATCCGCACACAACTACTAGACCGTGCATCCAAATGGGATATAATTTTTTGGTCTAGTCCAAAATATATTTTTATACATTTAATTTGAAGGAACCCAAGACCCATTCGTTCATCTGATGGCCCAACCGATCTGATCTATCCAACACATTGAATCTTCACGAAGTCAAAATTGGTGTGCTGCGATCTGTCCATATCTCACGCTACACTTGTACAAATAGTGCCAAACATTCAGTGGATACATTCATGAGTTGAGTATACAAGTTTTTTATTTTCTCCAAATTGAGATAATGATGTCTTAAGGAAAAAAACCATAAACTAAGTGGTTTCTCAAAATCAGGATGCTCAAAACCACCTTCTACTTTTCCTATAAAATGGAAGCTTTGGATCCCCATTTATAAGTTTGGACAAGGAGTAAAGTGATACCAATTTGGAGTTCCAGAGGATTCCTCTAATCAACCTATAAGTTCTTTAGGCCCCTATCCTCATAGGGGGATCAAGGATGAAGAAGGAGTTCCACCGAAGATTCCTCCTCCTCATGATGTCTAGCTAAACTGTGGACGATCATTTGGAGGTAGATACACATACTTGGGAGGGATTTATGACACTTGATATTATACTAGTTTTCTGGAATTTGTATGATAAATATTTTACTTATATTTAACTTTGATTCTATTCTCCTCTGAATACATTTCATTCATTATAATTAAGTGAAACACGTTTTATCTCAACACCGATTGGGTTGAGATTTCAAGTGGGTATCTTGTATTGTTATGATTGGACAAGACAAGAGTACTATTTATCTCACACATGAATAATATTTCATTATGCTTTGGAATCCTTTCTTATCTATGCTAGACACCCAAACCTTGACAACACAATTATTATGTCAAGGGGTGGTTCTTTGAGCATCGTTTAAGAGGCAAGAGGGAAGTTGAGATCTTGACAACCATCAACTAAAGAATTCCATTAAACCATGTGTATTTTTTTTGAATGATGAACTCACCAAGATGTGTTGTGAACTTGAAATGATCTCTTTATCTCAAAATTCAAAAACAACACTTTTATTTTTCAACAATTAAACTCTTTAAATCAAGAAATTTTATTTAAACTGTTTTAAAACCCACCCTCTTTTGCACTTCTCCTTAAAAATGCACACTCTAAACCCACAAATTATCCTTGATAGATGACCTAGGGTATGAACTAGACTATAAATCAACCTTAAAAACATAATCAATTTTACATGTCACAACAACGCGGTCATCGATAGAGGGTGACATGAGTCGGGAGAGCTGCTGGGAGCGCAGGGAGGCAGAACGGGTAGTGCTAGACTGGTGTACAGAAGGCCGTATATGGGAGGCACACACGTAATGATGCAGTTGCATGTTTGGAAAACCATGGGAGGCAGGGCTGATCATGGGAGGGTGAGAGGAGGCGTGTCGGGCAGTAGGGCTATGAGAGTCAAGAACTGCTTTTGGAATCGGGGTTGCCAGGAGCCGACATAGGAACCAGGAGGCGCCGACATGGATCACCAGGGAAGGATGAAGAAGGTGGATCACTAGTGAAGGCCATAGGGGGTAGTCAAGGAGGTCTACGTGGATGGATGTCACCGACATGGTGAGAAAGAGGGATCTAGGATGAGCAGGGAGCCGAAGATAGCAGGAGGGGTCTGAGCTGGGAACCACGAGGTTTGAGCACTGCTGGGAGAGGGGAGGTGGCATGAAGATATGTGAGAAAACAGGGAGGAGGGTAGTGTGAGAGCTTATAGAGGTGAGCCAAAAGTCGCGATAAGACATCTTGTTGAGAGTCGACAAGGGTTGGATCATAGGTGCATAGGCGGGAGAGTGCTGGCAAGAGTGCATAGAGGAGGAGGCGGTGGGGGGGGGGGGTGTACGTCTTGAGTTGGGGGTTCGGATGGGAGGAACATGGGTGATGAGCCGGGGTCAGGATGTGGGGGAGTCTGCCTAGTGCATCGGGCCTAGGTCATGAGGACTAGTGGCATCGAGAAGACCAGTGGTGCCAGGAGGGCCCCGAATGGGGGGGTGATCGCGATGGGAGGAGGCTCCAGGGGGGGGGGGGTTCACGACGAGAGGAGGGCCCAAAGAGGGGAGGAGGGAATGCAAGGACAAGATGAGGTCGCCACGTAGGAGGGGAAACTAGATGCGTGACTGGATCCCTTTGGGATTTGGAGGCACGATGGGATTAGGAGGGTCGGGTCTGGTGCACGCAGCGGGGAGGAGACGTCGGGGAAGGAGGGGATGCTGGGGAAGGAGGGGATTCCGGTGGACAAGATCTATTGGGAGGAGGTGCACTAGGATGATAATGAACCACGAATGGCCATTGGGATCATGAGAGGGCGCTGGTCGTTCAGTCGCACAGAGCTCATGGGAGAACTGCTGGACAGAACCAGGAAGTGGGCAGAGTTGGGGGCGAAGAGAGCTGAGAATATGTAGGGGTTTTCTCTCTCGCAACCATATACTAGAGGGAGAAAACAGAGGGGGGGGGGGGGAGGGTTTGGGTTAGAGAGTACCCTATGATACCATGTAGATGGTGAATTCTCCTTACCTCAATTTGAGGTGGATATATTATTTTATTGATGAGTAAAATAAATTACACGATGGGATATTCTGATGTGGGACTCAGAAATACCCATTATACTAAAATGGGATCCAACCAAAACATTAATAAAGTACTTATTATACTTTATAAGTTAATCCAAAAATATTACATTTTTTTATATATGAAATGAAGTTTCTATATAGTGTCAGTGCTGGATCTATGTCCATTTTACTCTTTGAGAAAAAAGTGATGTAATTCATACCAAAATCGGTATCTAAGATAAGAAACAATCTTATTCAAGTAACTAATTATAATTTGTATTTATATAATTTAAATTCACTTTACATTGATTAATAACCCAGATATATAAATTATTGGATAATGATGAATTTGTCTTTATAGATGAGCTCAATGTATTCAAACACGAAACACCTCTCATGAATATTGAGATTTTATATTTCAATGCCCACAACTGACTCCAACCCTTTAAAAAAAATACATTCAAGGTACTTTTTGTTACAGATGATGTAAACAAGGTACGAATTGAACACACTCCTTTATAAGAAAATAATGCACAACTTCCACTTTTATTCATTGCACTATAATTTTTTTTATTTCAAATGAAAATGTTAAAATTATACAATTTTAAAAATAAAATGACAATATAAATTTATAATAATAATATTTTTACGCTAGTATTTATATAATATCTAATGGAACAAGAAAATTATTTATTAAATGAGTATTTTCCTTATATAATATTATGTTTTATGAAGAAAATGTTGTATTTTTAGGCAAATATAACCTAGAAGATGAAATTTTTGACAGATCTCCCTCCAATGCAACAACTTTGGTAAATTAATCAAATATATTTTGATTTTATTTTTTTAAAATAATAATTAAATTTGGTTTTATGATACCTTCATTCCCAGACTGAAATATATATTATAATTACATACTATAAAGACCTACCCTAAATCCAATAAATAATATATGTTCAGAAAATTTTTCAAAAAAACTTTGAAGATATAAATGACCTAATAGAGGAAGTAATGACACAAATTTGTATTTCTAAATCATACAAATCAATGATAATAAATTTCAAATAGCTTCTATATCTATTACAAAGAAAATGAATTATTATAATAACTAATAACTATTATCCATCTAGGTAATGTATCCATATAAATCTACTATAAATTTTACATTCAAAATATAAGCACACTATTTATTTTATATTGGGTATTATAATTTTTTTTTCAATTTTCTCTACCAAACTGTTAACTTGTGCCTTTATTTTGATATTTTATCATTTTTAATGGGTTTTTATTAGAGTTTACGTAAACATGATGGCCAATATACGTTCTCATAACAGCTTTTAAGCCATAAGAAACCTGATTCAAAATTTTATCTAAATAATTTATGTCTACATGAGATAATATATATTATGTATTTTTCTTATTTTAATAATTATTGTTCACTTTGTATATAGTTATGTATATTTCATTTTACCAATGTGAAGTTTCATACAATTCATTAGAAATATGTATATATTTTAATCACAATATTTAATATCTAGATTTACATAATTCATTAAACATTTGTACAAATTTATCATATATATTTATACATGTGTGTATTTAACAATTTTTTAAATTAATACATTTTTAAGAATATAGAATGTTTGTGATCTTAGTCTGCAAATGGTGTTATGATCTTATATAATATTAATATTTTCGTGAATGTATACTATATACAATCATTATTTTTATATTACAATTATAATTTTCTTAAATATAAAATTTGTGTTATGATATTATGTATTTTTATTTATTATATTCCCTTAGAAATTGATCAAATTTGTAAATTTGTAATTATAGAGTCTTCCAGTAGTATACTTTCTGAATTTTATAGAATAATTAGAATACTATATTTTTACAATCTATTCAATATATAAGTATACTATGTGTAATAATATAGATATTTTGAGGAATGTTAATATTTAAATTTTTTTTAATGAGTAAAACTTGAAACCAAATAATATGTAAGGGTGAAAATTTTATAGATTTTTCATGCTTATTATCATTATAAATTTAAAAATCTATTTAACAGTTATACGAAATTTAAAATTAATTAGTAATTGTATATATTTATATCCTTAGATCATATAAAATGTATATAATAAATCCATATTTTACTAATTTGTATAATTTATTTATTACACTCTCTTAGAGTTTAAGAAAACTCAATATTAGGTTGATATACAAAACTATTAATGTTAAATATTATTATTTATTTTCTCATATATATTAAAACATAGTTTCAAAAAACCTACTTAGTTTTTATTATTTTTTGGATATAGTGAAGATTTAGTAGTATTTTTTATAGTTTATAGTTAATAGTATGTGATTGTGTATAATCCATCTTCATATTTTTTTTTGTTTTCCACAGTATCAATTAGTATCTCATTTCAAGTTTTGTGTACATGAGGATTTTTTTGTTAAATTATTTAATTTTACATTATGAAATTTCAAATAATATTATGTTTTTTCTACTAATTATGTTTTTAATATTTCTATGAGGTTAATCTTTTGGGAGAATTTCACAATTATGATGAACTTAAAATTATGAATTATTTGGATTCTCTTTCTTCCAAATTGATTTTGAATGATATTTATTATCCTTTTTCCTTCAAATATATATTTTTATAATGGTTGAATACAAATTTTAAATTAGTTTTTGTTTAATTTAGATCCTATAGTTTTATTTCAATGTTTCATAACTCAATATTCACGTTTTTTATTAGTGGTTAAACAATATCCCTTTATTTCATTCCACATTGATTGTTTATTCATTTAATTTTATAGTTCACAATCAACTCATTATTTTTAAAAATAAAAATTAACATAAAATCATTTTAAATTTAACATGGGTAAATACTAATTTAATTTATATTATGTAAATTCAATAGTGAACACATAATACTATAAGGTAATATGATGTATATAAAAAATATTAACTTAATTATTGGACACCCATTTTTTCTTAAAATTTTGAAGGGATTTGAAACCAATATCGAGTACCAAAATCCCCTCATTATGGTCCCCTTTGACATATAATACCTCATCTACCTTTGGACTACTTCAAAATGAATGCGATTCCATAATGAAAAGATTATCCTTAGTTGAATTAACATATGATGATGTGGTGGTTTTTGTCAATAACAAAATAATTGACCACTTTATTTTTGTAGAATATGGGACATAAAATAATTATACAACCAATGATTCCATTAAGAATTATTTTTCCTCTTACCATTCCTTATTGAAATCAACTTTCATGAATCCCATTTCATCAATTTTAACTAAACTCATATTATCAGAAAATTGAATTAAAAAATTGGAACCTAGAATGTTTTTATAATAAATCACCCATATTTTTTTAATGATTAAAAAGTATGAAATATTCATATAAATTGGATTTTTGTCCTTCATACTAGATAAATTCATAACTTATTCCATAAGAGTAACTCCACTATTTTTCATGGTACTATATTAATCATGTTCCTTTATATAGAAAATATAAATATTAATTACATAATCATTTTAATATAATAAATACACAATTGGTGCTTTGTCTATGGAACAAAGTTATTCTGAAATTTAATTCATCTTTATAGTTGAATCCTTAAAAACATGGTCATTAAACCGTCCTATAAACTATCTATTTTGGTCATTTGATATCTAAATTTTATCCCTTGATGGATTCAAAAGCATAATAATTACCTTATGAGTTCCAAAATATAGACAATCCTCTGAAATTTTATGTAATATATAATGCTGGTATTTCTACTACACTATAATGGTAAATGTGACAACATGTATTCTAAAAATTCATTCAACAATAAGTTTCCCATTGTGACGAGATTTTGGTAGACTGATTATCTCAACATTAAATAGGTATTTGGTATATAATTCAATGGATTCTTCAACAATATATCACTATGTAATACAACCAAATTTTATTTTTGAGATAACCATTCAAAATATTTATATACCACTCAATGGTGTACATCTATCTATGATGTACAAGACCACATAGCCAGATCTCTGTAACCAATAGAATAATAAAGTGGACCATCATATCAAATATTGGTCGTGGGAAGAACATCTATAATTCATAGAGTATGATAGAAATTTCATTTTCCATAGATGGAAATTTCATCATGTGTATAACTTTATAGTATATTGATTTGAAAAATAAACAAAGCTTGGTTAATGTATTATGAACATTTTTAGGAAAAAATGAAATATAAATATAAAAGCATTTGATTTTACATAAAAACATTACATTCATTTGATTTAAATCCATTTAACTTTAAATAAGTCATTGACATGATATTCTTAATATTTTATTAATACCCCTATAAAACCTTTACATAAATAAAGAAGTTTCTTAACTAATATCTCAATTTTCTAGTAAGAGTGTGAGTGGATGGAGGAAGAAAAGTCCATCATTCACCCTTCACTGGCACCGACTCATCCTATATCTCCATGTCATTCCTACCCAACCTATCCTTAATTCCGTCCTTTTTTTCAGGTGTGTTTAGTAACATTACAATGACACTATCACATAAATATTTTATGTATGCATGACATTAAGAAAATTTATGGCATATAAAAATGTATGGTACGATAATTTAAAAATATAATCTCTTTTTCCAACCTATTTTTGTAAGGTTTTTTGAAAAAGTTTTACCAAAATAAATGAACATATCTTTTAATTTATCAAAAATTTTATATACTTTTAGAAGAGAGCATGTTATAACTTCTTCTAAATTCTTATTGAATTATATTTATGTCATCAATGTATAAATTTGTGATGTACTATAAATAAAGCCATTGAGGAATGTTTCAACCTATCTGAGCGTATTCCTTGTCCACAAATGGTACACCTTTGAGTTACTTTAATGATATATATTGAAAAATTTCCATAAGAAAGAACATAATTTATCATCCCACAAGACATGGATATCAAAATTAAATCATCATTTTGATAATAATTATATAATATAACACTTTAATGAAAAAATTAATTTCAGATATTCGATCATTGGAGACAAATAAACATTAATATCATTTCCTAGTTTTTTAGGTCCTCATATAAGTAGAGAAAACATAATATATTTTTTATTCATTAATAAATGAAATAAAAAGATATAATTTACCAACATAACATACAATGTACTATGAGCGATTCATTTTAAATAAAACAAGATTCACTCCATTTATAGATCATGTAAGATGAAGGTTTCTTGACTTCTTTGCAAATTCAGGATACTTGTGATCAATTTTATTGCACTGAGGAGAGACTCCTGGGTGATGAAGTTTCTTATCTTGATTTCTTGTATCTGAATTTCATGTTAATTTATTTATATTCTCCTCACTTATATGTAAGATCATAAAACTTACAATGACTAAAAATTATCAAATAACTTTTTAATGACTTGATTCATATTTTTTGTCTTGAGACACACCACTATTTGGGAATTTTTAAGTGATTCATTATCCTTGTGAAACAATATTCACTCATCTAGACATACATGTATTCTTTCAGAGATTATATCCATTGAACACAATATTCATTTAGCATTATATTTCCATAAAAGAATCTCATTATATTATGGTATCATATAATTCAAGAGAGTTAATAGTTTATAAAACCAGTTTCAATCAAACCATTTCCAGCTTTTACACTATATATCTTCAGTATAACTGACTATGTTGTATATTCAGTACAACCAACAAACAGTGACTTCTTTTCAAAAATCTTTAACTTCTTAAAATAGATTCAAATAATCAAGAAGTTTATCTTTAACTATAATTTTAATTTTCTAAATATGATCTTCATCATCCTTTACACCTACAATCAGATCCTTGATACAATCTTCATCATTGTTCACCATTTTAATCTTGTCAGATGATCCGTAATACACATTTTTATCTTAGTCACTAGATACATTCAGATCTTCCTTGTGTTAAGTCCAAAAATTTTAACTTTGATCTATTTCATGGTAAATAAAGGTTTCTTCTAACCCCTCTATACTAATTAGTCTTGGATAACACCAACATAAACATGTATAAAATATTTGATAAGGGTCATATGCAAAATATTTTTTTAAACTTCATATACTATTCAATGATATCCTCACTCTCTTATGCCATACAATTAGTATCCATCCATTTTTGATCCATATACATCCTATTTTATTCAATAATATTCATAAATAAAAAAATAAATAAATATACAAATGGTAAGTTATTATAATAAAAAATGATATTATTTATATATAGTCACATTTAACAATCATATTTGATATATGTATTCACTCCCCCAATTTGGTTAAAAAATTTAATAAAACTTCCAAGATTATTCTTTTACATAATTATTGGATATTTTAGAAAATTTCAATGATTCAATATTTTTTTTCGTTAGATGTTCATATTTATATATACGAAAACCATTCTTGAAAGTAATAAAATTTCATAAACCACCACTTACTCACATAATTCTTGATCCACACACACACATATATGTTTGATATAAAATAACTCACTATATAGATTTTACTTTTCTAAATATAATTTTTGTCATTTTCTACATTTAAAAGATTCAAACATATAAAATAATTCATAATCAAATAATTATGAAAATGTTTATTTATGGCAGCATTGGACAAGTTTCTCATTTTTATATATTTTTTTAAATGAAAAACAAAAATTTCAATTAATAATCAGAGATATAAACAGTAAAAAGATCTATATGAAAATAATAGATCTAAAAGACAGAATCACCAAATCTCTTCAAAATAAAAAAAAGTAGGAAACACATTTCCTATTCCATTTAACAAAGAAAGAATATCCTAGAATAAGATTATAAATTTTGAGAAGAATAGAACCAAATGGATGATTAGAAAATTATATGGACTCCAATGCTCTTATGATCAATTTAAAATCTAACTCAAAGATAATCTATTTCCATCCATTAGATACAACAATTGTCACACCATTGATAATAACCATTTCGTTTTTATATTTTATATAGTAATGATAAAAGTGATATTTAATTGATAACTATGATTTTCTTATTTCATGTATTATAAGCATATTTTAACATCTAGGATATATAATACTTTAAAATCATGTATACCACTATGATAGATTTCATTAATGAAAATTGAGTTTTTTATTAATCCTTAAAAGCTTATTTATTCCAAAATAAGGAAACTCAAATAAAATTACTTACGGGGGAACATAGAATCAGTTTTATAACCCCAAAATCAATCCATTAGGCCTAGGTAAATAGTAGCTTCTTATGGTTAAAAAAAACTCTTACCCCATTTCCAACATGAAGATGATATTTTAGTTTAACCAGTTATATTTTTCTTCTCAAATAGTGAGAATATGAAAAAATTCATGTCAAATATCCAAAAAACAACATCCATGAAATATAATCAAAATGATTAATATCCCTAACATATACACATTAATACCTATATTTTTTGGTCTCTCATTAATTAATTTGATTATATTGATCACATTTATGTTTTAATAATGATTTTTTATTTATAATACATGGGTTATAATATAAGACATCATATGCCAAAGGGAAATACCATTAATAATATGAAAATGTTAATGAGAGTATTTTTAAATTCATATAAAGAAAAAAAATATTAGATTATTATGAAAATAAGCCAATGTAATGGAAAACCAAAAATTGTGAATTTAGGATGAACCGGAAATCATAAAAACAATGGGACAAACTTTTATTAGAAGAATATCAAGAAAAAATCATCCAAGTAAGGGGCCAAAAATAAATTATAAGAGAAGAAGAAAGTATAAGAACCAGTAATCCTGAAAAGAGTGCCAAAATATCACATAAATAAGAAAAAAACAACAAAAAGAACAAAACAAATTAGTAAAATGGATGAAAGATCAATTAAAAATGGATATCGAATAATATACCTTCATTTTAAGGTTTGATTTGGTTGAAATATTTGAAGGTGGAAACTACAAAAATAAAATTATACAAAAGAATGAATGATATGAGTAGGATGATATAGGTTAGAAATAATTTTAAAATAGGTGTAGGTGTTTTATAAGAACTAGTAAAAAGTGATAATAAAATATACATTTATCGGTGATAAATAGAGGGGTTACCTATCTCATTGCATTGGTCCAACTTGATGCACTATCTTTTGGTAGGGTAAACTCATCTCTCAAACTAGAATCATGCGGTGATGTCGATTTCTAGGGGGCGGATAATCATTTGACTGGTCATGACACTTGTTTTAGATTTCTCACTCTGGTCCTTTGGGTCATCTTTTGACTCTCAGGATGTTGGGTGTTTGGGCCATGTCACATTAGGTATCTTGGACTTTGGGCCTCCTAGTCAGGTAAAGGGTTACCTCTCAACCCTATTTAAAAGTGGATTTTATTTTTTATATTAAAATTTTTCTCAACCCCAACCTATTAAAAAAACACACATAAATAATCATGCATCTATATAAATTCAAATAAACACACACAACACATATATACACATACAACACATACAAACACATATATACACACATATACACACACACATATATAGATGTACCCATATACATCCACATAGATACATGCATACACATACATAAAAATATATGTGTATACATATTTTAAATTAACTAATATAAATGAAAATATTGAAATTCAATGAACTACATATATATATATATATATATATATTCATTTTTATATTTAGATAAAGTATTTATATATTATATATATACACATTTTGAATCTAATGGATATAAATATATTATTGAACATTTTAACCAATTAATATAAATTTCATATTTTTTATATAATATTTTGAAAATAAGACTGATTTTTTTTTATTATAATGTAGTTATTGAAATATTAGTTATATATTAGATTTATATATATATATTTAACAATTTTTATATAAAAAATATTTAAAAACATATAAATATGTATATATAAATTAAATCATTCTTTATTCCCTTATCAGTAATTTTTTAGTACTATTAAAATGGGGTGATTTTATCAACACAAGGTAAAGAGCTGATAAAGGGGAACCTTTATCAATGATTTTATCTAGTTCTAATAAAATTTACCCTTCATCATTTGTAATCTATCATTGATAAATGTTATCACTTAATATACACACATTTTTAGTAGTGTTTGAGAACATATAATGGGTTTGAGTAATTATAAGCAGACTTTATCCAATTTGGTGAGTCTGAAGACATTTTTAGACGTCGTACTATTAGGAATACTCCCTAAAATAATGGATTGGATGATTAGATAAACCACACCATATTGGTGTGGGTCCAATTTTTTTTACATTCTTATGTCTATGAAAATTGTTTTGGACTAAGGCTAAAACTACCCGAGTTTATCTTATAAATATATGTCCTTCTACTAATAATAAGTTTAAAAATCCAAATTTTTTTTGGAATAATAAGACCCATTCATTAAACCATTTGTGAGTATCCATGTGTACAACTTATGCCCACATAAAAATCTAAAAAGTAGAAACTAGTTCTCTCAAATGTATATTTTTACGATTCCTTGGAGAGGATAATGGAAATAAATTGTGGGCTGAAAAAACTTGTTATAAAAAAATGAATAATAATTTGAGATGTAGTATTTGATGAATCTATTTCTCCCAAATCCCAGTTTCTCACTAATTATAGTGATCAGA
Organism: Viscum album; assembly: GCA_963277665.1. Classification (NCBI taxonomy): domain Eukaryota; kingdom Viridiplantae; phylum Streptophyta; class Magnoliopsida; order Santalales; family Viscaceae; genus Viscum; species Viscum album. The sequence goes on along the minus strand of OY728158.1, from coordinate 347,442,777 downwards.
CACCTCAAATTGAGAGTGTTGAGACTAATCATCCAACCTAATTTGAGGCTCCTACCAAGACATCTCCACCTAAACCTCAACCAGTGACCCAATTTTAGTCCAACTCTAATTCAAAGTTAGATAGTGGGACTCCTAATAATGTTCCTAACTACTAGATTAATAGATATAGAGTTATAAGGATTACTAGACCTCCCCCTTATTTTTTAAAATATTACATAGAATCATTTTATTTCCAAAATTCCTATTATATTGTGTCTAATGATCCCCATACCTATAAGAAATCCATTAATGTTAGAGATTCCAAGCATTGGATCTCTTCCATGAAAGATGTGACTATCCCCTTGAATAAAAATAATACTTGTACTATTATTGATAAATCATTAAATACTAATTCCTCCTAATCATTTTATAAATATTCAGAATATGGCTTTTAGGGTATTTGTGGGAAACTTACATCATCCAAATAAACTATATTTCACTGGATATTTAATCAAAAATTCAAAATTCCAAAACAAAAAGAAACAATTCAAAATGATGTGGGCATCACTGGAATGTCACATCAATGAAGATCCCCTAAAATCACAAAAACATCCTAAGGACCCATGAATCAAGTCCAATTAATCATCCACATCATCATGAACATCATCACATCACCATCATCATATTTTCTTTAGCATCATATACTTCACTGACACCCACCACCGTAAACAAAATTGAACATCACCAAAACCTGAGTCACAAATTGAAATATACAACATTCAAGATAAAATAACCAGAAATCTCTAAATAAAATAATCATTTACATCACTGACTATTGATCTAAAACATCCTCTCACCAAACCCCCAATACCTTAAATTCACTAACATAGTAGTCACCGCTAAAAAAATAATCGATCGAATAAAAAAATCAAAATAAACCAATATCACTAATAAAGGCACTACAAAACACTCCCTTCAAGGAAGAGTAACACCATATATTGAAAATGAAGCACCACCATAGGCCATGAATTAAAAATCACCCTCATATTCTCAATCATGAAACCCGAATCCACCATAAGATCCCCCACACCAGACCTAGATGGGGTCCCAAATGATGGGTCAAGAAGCATGTGTAGAGAGGAAGTGATCTAAGGACTCAAAAATAATCCAAAGAAAAGAGGATAATATTGGAAACATGTATATTAAATTTAATTCTAAACATGTACCCAAAGGCTTCCTCCAATAAGAATGAATTGACAATTTTAAAATATTTTCATTGATTATTAAATAATCATATATCCGATTTGTGTTTTATTTTTCTACTTACTCTGAATTTAATAATGAGATATTTGATGCTAAATCTATATTTATTTGTGGTAATGTTAATGAGAAATTGTATATGAATCATCCTAATGGTTACATGAATTACTTCATGAAAAATATGGTATTTCATTTAAATAAATATTTGTATGGTTTAAAGCAATCCTCTTGACAATGGTATAAATTTTTTTATTCATTGACATTTGATAGTCATTTAATATTAGTAAACCTGATGTATGTGTGTATTTTCAATATATAATGAATTTAATAATTTATATTCTATTATATGTAGATGATATGTTGACCATATGTGAATATATGAAGCTCATTATTACTATAAATTCATAGTAGCATAATGATTTTTAAATGGTAGACCTTGACAATGTTATAAAAATTATGTGAATGGTAATTATTAGAGATGTACATACTAATTTTTTATACCTATATAAACAATATTATATATTGAATTTTATAAATATATACCTTCTTGAATCCCTTAATCCCAATAATGTTCCATTTTCATAACACTTTATGTTTTAACTATCTCAAGCACCAGTTATAAATATTGATTTTGAATGCATGTCTAAAATCCCTTATTAGCATTTTTGGTAGTATCATGTATTCTATGATTTATTCCATAACTAGTGTGACCTTTGTTGTTTTTAACCATATTTTGTTTATGACCAATCTAGTAATGCCACATTGGCATTTCCTAAAATGGATTCTTAGGTACATTTCACATACACAAACACCAACTTTATGTTTTGGTAAGAATGATAATTCTGAGGATCTTGTCAATGGTTTTGTAGACTCTGATTATGTGGGTAATATTGACACTTAGAAGTCCCTCATGAGATATTTTTTTATTTCTTATGGAGGACGCATATCATAATAGTGCAATATACAGTCTATTGTTTCTCTCTCAACCATAGAGGCTGAGTATATTACATTAACCAGTTGTGTTAATGTGTATCCCAAACCATCCCAAGTACCCTTTGTTATGAACCAGACCAGGTACCTTGGTCACCTGGTAACCGATCCAGTACTAACATATATTGAAGGGAATTCCCTATCCCCATGGTTTAGCGACTAGCACCTTGAGTTAAATAAAATGAAAGTAGGAATTATTTTTCCACTAAAAATGTGGAAGAAAAAGTGCAAATTCAACATTTCATAAAAAAGAAACACCACTAAGAGTAATGTACCAGAAGTCAAACATGTATAAACAACCCTATGTACCACAACCAAGTACCATAAGGTAGTATTAAAAAAATTGGAAGATAAGATTCCCAAGTCTTAACTCAGACATAACTCACCAATTCCATTGATCAATAAGTATAACCACCTCCAATAGATGCCTTGCCCCTACTCAAACCTAGAAGGAGATAATCTACAAAAAAATGAAGGCACAAGTAGAGTGTGATATTATGCCTAGTAGTATTTCACCATAAGATTACATAATAATATGCCACTATCAAATTAACCTTGAATGTGATTTTAATTAAAAAAAAACTAGTTTGGCATTTCAAAAGAATACTTAGGAAAAATATGATTAAGGTTTCAAAAGATGGAAATAATTTAGAAAACCATGACTCACATTTCAAATGATGGAATTACATTTAAACAAAATGTTCTTTACACAAATGAAACTTTTCAAAAATATATTAAACAAATACTTTTATATAAAACAGTTTATATAAATCACCATATATGTAAAAAATTTTACAATAATGGAATATATTCATTTGAAATACAAATAGGCAAGTAACATGGTCATATTCCTAATAATGCACGACAGTTGTAGGATATAGGGACCCCAAAATCAAGGTTATACAGAAAATATGTACATACACCCCTTTTAACCAAGGAAAAAGAGGACTCATCACCAACACCTAAGGGATGTGATTTGCTGATATGATATTTCAGAATGTTGTAATTCATAATGTGAGATCCAAATAACTCAATAACTACCTAAGGATTCTATGTGATCAAGTATAAAATAACTATGGGAAATGTATTTCAAGAAAACTTAAAATAAAATTCATCCCATTCTCCATTTCAAATATGCAAATTTTCCCTTTAAAAACCATAATGGGTTTTAGATAAAAAAACAAACCTTTTTACCAAGATAAAACACTATGGTTTCTATCAAAACAATTTTAATCCTTTTTCAAAACTATTCATTTTAAATCAATTAACCATTCAATTTAAAAATCTAATTTCACAATCACATTCTACAATTTATTTTTCAAATAAATTCCATTAACTTTATAACAAACCCTCAATTTAATGGAATTGCAGGTTTTCAAAATTTTCTTTTTAAACCATTCCCACAATTAAATTCAAAAATTTAAATGAAAAAATTTCCATCAAATCCACAATTTAAATTAAAAAATTTAAATTTTTTAAAATTTCTATAAACACACCCTGATTCAATGGAATTGGGGTTTTCCTAATTTTACACCAAATATATATTTTTAAAAACCTAAATCCAATGGTATAGGGTTTTTACAAAAAAGAAAAACAATTGAAATCCATTTTTTTAAAATCAAAATATTTCACTTAATTCAAATAGTTTAAATAAAATAAATAAATTTAGGATTAATAAATATTGTGTATTGTAACAGAACCACCTACATCAGAGTCGCTAGATCTCAAAGTGTCAAACCTTGATCAAGATTTTTTGAGGAAGAAAAGAAACAAAAAAATCCAAGGAAACAAGGTTAAAACATAGGTTTATAAACAAGGAATGTATTTCAAGGGATATTCTAGATCTATAGGTAATAATATCATCATTCAAATATTATAAAAGGCACACTAATTTTTACTAATTTGACCTGGTTGTAAGTTTCCATTTACTTTTTCGTTGCTTTGATTATTTTAAGTTATTATACATTAATTTTTTATATTCCATATCTATTTCATATTTTATAATATTTTTTTTTGTTTTTTTATTAATAAAATGCATGAGTGGATGGTGTTGTTTCCATGAACATATGACCACAAAGGTCCAAAGTACATTAAATCCTTGGGTTTTTGCTGCTTTCAATTTTCTTTCTCTACATCTGGTATTATTTCTTAATTTCTTTCTTTTTTCACTACTCGATTCACCAAGATATAATAATTTATTGATTGTGGGATTGTTCATCTTTTTTTATTATTCTATTATAAATACTTAGTAAAAATCATCTGTATATTCAGTGTTTCTTAGCCATTCTTGGGGCTCATCATTCAACAAAGCCCCCAATAGTTATTTCTTGTATCTCTCATATTTTTACACCATCTATTAACAAAAAAATAATTAAAGATATTTCTAATGGGGATGTTCACTATCCTTTAAAAAGATTCATGCCACTAAAACCCCCTGTCCTGACTAATTCTATGCTCTTTTATTTAAATTATTATGGGAAATTAAGGGCTCTGATATTAAGAGTCTCATAAAGGATTTATAGATCGTAAAGTATAGTTTCAATACCTTTAATGAAACTATGATCACAATTTTCCCTAAGGAGTTGAAGCCTATGAGGGTTTTTTAATTAAGTCCTATCATTATTTATAATGTTACCTATAAAATTTTATATAAAATCATGGCCAATCACCTTCAAAATATGCTTCCTTCTATTATCTCTAAAAATCAAAGTGCCTTCATGCCCAAAATTCTTATCACTTATAATTTTATTATTTCCCATGGAATCATTCTATCAATGAAAACACATTCTTCTTCAAAAATAGATGTGATGGCCTTGAAACTAAATATGAAAAAAGAATATGATAGAGTTGAATGTCCTTAATTTCATTTTTTAGATCAAAATGGGGTTTTGTTTACAATGGGTTGAGGTTATTATGAAATGATTTTCTTAAGTTTCTTCAAAGACCCAACCCAATATAAACTTAACCCAAGGATTCCCCCCAAGGCCTTAAACTGATAGTCCTTCTATCCCTAATCTCTTTATCCTTATTGTTGATTATTTTTTCTATTCTCATTTCAGGATTTGATAAGGATAATATAATTCATTGTGAAAAAGTGTTTCATTAAAATCCCCCCTTATCCCATATGTTTTTATATGACTATATTTTATACCCAAGGGATACGTTGGTGAAATTTCATTCTATTTAGAGAATTATTAAGGTTTTTAAGAAGGACATGAGACATTTAGATAATCTAATAAACTCATAAATATCCATTATAAAATGTGTCACCCCATTTCACAAAGATGAGTTATATTAATATTTAGTTATCCTTACAGTTTAAAAACACCAGAATAATTTTAGACTCCCAATAGTTATTAGAAGATAAAATAAAGAGACATTATCCACTATCACTAATAGGATTTCAATGAAAAGTGTTCGAATGTGAGAAAGGGATTCATATTAAGCTAGTGGCTCGATCTATTCACACTAATGTGATGAAATTATTTATGCTTATTGATAATCTCCTAGATCAAATTACTTCTCATTTTTATAATTTATAGTTTGGGAATGATAGTGGAAGAAATAAAATGTATTGGGTATCATTGGAATAGTTATGTGTTCCTAAGGTCTGTGAAGATGTGGGATTTAGGATTTTTTTTGATTTTTAATATGGAAATACTCACTAAGAAGGAATTTTGATTTTTTCAAAACCTATAACCCATTTTCACATAAGTCCTTAATGAAAAATACTTTCCCTATGATGAATTTTCCTATATATGCCTTAGTCGCGGGCCCAGTTTTCTATGGGGAAGCATATAGGGATCATAATGCTTTCCAAGTAAGTTGATGTTTTAGAACATAGTAATGGAGGGAGGGTTAATAAATATAATTCATTTTATCTCATTGATGATTCCAATCTAAAGTTGAAATCACTAGTTGTTAATTCCTTGGAAGAGGCTATATTGAGGGAGTTTTTTAATAATGTTTTAGATGGTTAGTTCCTAGATAAGCTCGATGCCTTATTTTATTAGAGTAACCAAAATTTTATCTTTTTAAATCTAGTCTTTGGTGGAGAAGATATGGAACAATTATGCTGGATTAGGGAGGCTTTACGGTTATATTATATGAAGTTTGGTTATAAGATTATATTGGAGTCTCACCTCTCTATTTTCCCCTTCCTTGGAATTACCTTTAGAGGTTACCTATGTGGCGTAAAATGTATTTTTATGGTGGTAGGTTGAATAAAAAATCCTTCATACTAAAGAGTTTTTGACCTTGCGATATTTCTCTTGTCACCTAGTGCGCTCCCTTTTCTACGGTGATGTCAAATTTTCTTTCAATGAAATTTTTTTTATCGAGAGAAAAATATTTTTGGTGCACATTAAGGGATGAATTCATAGAGGTTGTGAATATTCATTGCGTCCTTCCGTATAAATCGATAAATTAATTCTCTATACTTCCTACCACGACTATTAGTGACATCTGCTTAATTGTTTGGTTGATTTGGGTTAGAAGGAAAAACTCTCTTTAACCAGATAGATCATCCAAGTTCCTTTTGGGATTACATTTCTTCTAAGTGGTTTTTAACATGGTGTTCTAAATCTATTTTTGTTTCAATATTGGGTTATTTTTCTGGTACAAGTGGATAGATACCTCCAATTGACCCTATTAGAGTTAATCTAGATTCCTCAATCCATGGGAATAATTTAGTGGGTATTCGTCTGGTGATCATGATCATTTTGGTATGATTATTATATATTCCCATAAATCTTTTTATGCCAATTGAATCCCTATAGTTTCTGAATCCATGTCTATTATTGTAGTTATGGAGTTTACCTATAAATTGAACTAGAGTTAAATTACTTTCAAATTTTATTTCTAGGTTGTTACTAACACTATAGTGGACAATGATGATGATTTGTGTCTATATGGTTTGATTTTTAAGAGTATTAGATCTCTAATTGGGTGCTTCTCTTATGTTTCTTTCTTTACTAAAAGAAAGGGCAATCAGGTTTCTTATCAATTTGCAAGCCAATGTTCGACTAGTTACTCTAAGGTTTGGGTTTATAATTTTTTTGGTTGGATTAATTCTATTTTTATGATTGATATTCAATATATCTAAGTGTTATTTTTCCTCAATATATATATTCAATGTAATTTTATAGTGTAAATATAAACTATAGATTGTCAGCAGATCCATATAAACATATAGTTATTGATGAGAATATATTTTTGAAATTTAATTTTCAATGGAAACTTCTGAAATGCTAGTATAAAATTTCAATGAATATTTCCCACACGCCATATGAAAGTTTTTTGTCACTAGTGAAAAATTATAAAAGAAATATAATATCCAGTGGAACATTTTGAAATTATAATAGAAATTTTCATTGGAAATTCACATTGAAAAATTAAAATTAAAATTTTTAATGAATATTTATAATGAAAATTATAAGTTTATACTTCATAAAAAATATGTTGAAATTTCAACTGACCAATTGAAAAAATTACTTTAAATTTATTTTTTTAATAGAATAAAAAATATACAATATAATATTTCAATGAAAATTTATTTTTACCATTTTAATTTTTTACACTGTAAAAATTTAATGACCCAAACTTTGATAAATAAAATTCCATTTGTTATTGAATTAAATACCCTATTGTGTTTAATGGTTATATACAAAATATGAACTTCATCTTTGGAATATTATGTCCTATCTAATTTAGAATCACATTAATTATAATAACCTTTGATAATATTTCCATTTAAAAGTGATCATATGATTACCATAAATATAGAGTTTTGATAAATCCAATTTATACAGACAAAGGGCATTATAGCCTCGACCAGCCAGATCATACACTATAAAGCCCATTTATTGAAGCCTCCAAGGGAGATAAAATCACTAGGATTTTACCTTAACCAATCCCAAGTTGAGATCTAATAACTAAAGCACTAGATAGGCTATTTATGGGGGAAGTTAAAGCTCATCGAGATATGGTCCAAACCATGTACACCGAACCACCACATGAAAATCTCAATATCGAACACTTACACTTAGGGTGTTTTATAGTGTAATAAATCACTATGTATCAAGACTATAATAATAAAAGTATATATATTTTATTTTCAATAGAATAATGGTTATATTAACTTATTATTATTGTTTATTTATAAATTGTTTGGATTTTGATACGATAAAACACAAATTTTATTTTTGTGTAATATAAAATTTCTATTAAGATATTCCTTTTTGATGAAATAATGAATTTTAAAAATAAATTATACTTTAATAAAATAACAAAATTAATTATTTTTTATTAAATATAAATGATAATAGAATTTTAATGAAATCAAATGCAATTTTTTATAAGGGTTTGAAAACGATTATTGTAAAAAATCCCACCATTTCTCAATTAAAATTGATTCATGTTTCAAAAGTGAAAATTAAAAAATTCAGACAATTATTTGGTAAAAATAAATAATATATTTGGAATTTCCACATCAAAATTTTCCAATGATGAATCTTTCATAATTTTTGGAGACAATCCAATTTTTGGGTAACAATTCAATACTGTACAAAATAAGTTGTTTGTTATTACATTATAAAATCCCAATTTTGATGTAATAAGTTCTATAAAACATATCCAAGACCAAATATATATTTCTACTTTAAAATAATGTGTTTTTAATTTATTTTTTTAATTTTAAAAAGCCTTTATGAATCATCCAAAATCTCTATTATATTTTAAGGTTTTAAAATCATTTCTTTTTTTGCACGACTCACTGACACATCACCCAGGAAAATATTTAAATTATTTTGGACCATGGAGTTAAAAAATAATGAAAAAAACTCCAATATGGAAGAAACCATGGGAAAAAACCATGTAATGGTTTGTTTTTTTATAACATTATTATTTATAGTCTAAATCGTAAGTTTGGAAAATAATAAAGAACTCACATATCCTTTCCTATATTAACCCTCCAAATAACACATTCATATTCACTCAAAAAAATTGTATCATGTACTTACTCTACCCTCCCCTCTATAGAGTCCTCCAAAGGTTCCCCCAAGCTATCAAGAAGCTCCTCCCATGCTTTTGGAATCACCCTCTCAAGGTAAGGGATTTTGCTCCCTTCTTTTCCATTCAAGCACATTCATTGTTATTATCCTTTTAAATATCTATTGGTTATATTATAATGAATTTATAAAGATCCCCATACTTCTTAATTGATATATTAACAATGGGAAACCATTTTCCCCCTCTCATTATTTCATTTACCCAAGCCTTACTATGCTGAAATATAGTGAGGGATCCTCTCTTTCTCCCCTTTATTCAAGAACCTTATATATGTAAGGAATTTTGTTTTCAAATTAATAATGTTGGGATATGATTATACACATCTCTATTACCGTCCTTTTGATATAAAAATGTTGATATACCACTTTCACTCTCATTAAACCATTTTATGAATCTGTAAGTATAGCTGTTATGATGCCAAACTTTTACTGTGGTTTATCATACCAAATTATTGTGTCATTAATATCCAATCCCATTTACACTCAAGGTTATTATCCTAGATGTACCTATCCCTCATTTATTAGAAAATCCCATGTATGTAACCCACACTCCTTGATCTTGGGGTTAAAATTTATAAAATATATCCTAATTCTGTCTGATATATGTGGTACACTTATGCTTGTATATTATATGAATGTGATGAGTGTGACCGAAATTATATAACGCTCCAATGCATTGGGTAATATATTAATCTCATGATATGTCATGTATGGGATTAGGGAGTGGAACTAATCCATTAGGGGACTTTTTTCCACCATGTTATGAGGGCTTGATGGTTATCTTTGACCTATTTTTATGATGTCATTTTTAATATTATTGCCATATTTCCATTTTGACTTTATATTATCATTATATATCATGCCTCTTTGTTCATGTTTATGATTCTGACCAATTTTATGTACCATTGGAATTCTTATTGTCTAACATGTAATGATTTATTTATGCAATGCTTTTTTGATTCCCTTACCGGGCTTTATAGGTCACCCCTTTCTTCTGTATGTCCCCAGGTTATCCCATGTATTTTTAAGAATGATGGAAAATTAATATCATGTAAAATATGTTTTTAATAACACCGGTATACCCCGTATTTTTAGTTATTATGTAATTTACCTAAGCTACCAAAGAAACTAGACTTATCAATCTTCTGGGTTGTATTGTGTGTATTATTATGTAACAAATCTTGAATTATTGTGAAAGAAAGACTAGGGTTATCATTGTTTGTATTAGAAGAAGGTTTAGTTATTTTTGGGGTTACGATTAGGAAACTCTATAGAAATTAATAGGGATAATACTAGACATAAGAAAACATCCTTACATTTTGGTAAATTAAAGAGTAATAGATTTATATGAAAATATATCCATGATTGGATACTGCAAGGGGATGTGGCTTTGACATAGAGGTACCTAGGGGTAATAAACTTGGAAAGGTTACATTGAGCTAGACTTGATCATCACCTAGTGCATGAAAAACTGTCCGTGATACACACTTGGTTTGAAAAACATAGGGGATATTATTTTGTAAATCAGAAGCTTGGTATGAACTATTATTAAGGGAACATAAATTCCTATAAGAGTATATGTCAGGAAATAGACCATGGATAACTTATATTGAAGCATAAAAATTCACAAGTTTAGTAATAAATTTCATTTATAAATTACCCCTTTAATGTTATTGGATTCTTGTGTGTGCGTTTAATATTTCAAAATTAATTATCCCTAATTATCCATTTATTTTATCTAATGGATAGAAATAAGAGGAATCTAGTAAACAACTAATGTGAAGGGAAATGTGATGATGACAGAAACTAGATGCCCAACCTAATGGGAGAAGGAATCAAAAGCCTTTTGATTATTTTCTATCATTTGAATTTGGTTTTAAATAGATACATGAATCATGAGAAACAACCAAATCACCCTAAGAAATAAGAAGCTATAATTGATATCTTTATGCAACAAAGGCCTCAGACTTGAAATGAATCCTATGATCCCTTATTTTTGGAACAATGGATAAAATATATTGAGAAGATATTCTTAATCATTTAATTTTCCAATAAAGATAATTTCATGATAGTTTTTTATCATATATAAGTAGAAAATAATTATTGGTGGACATTTAAAAAGAATATGAAGCCTGAGGAAGAGATAAAAGTGATGGGGTGGAAGAAATTTATGATATTTGTTTTCAAAATATATTTTCCTCACATTCTTTGACTTATAACGGAAAGGGATTTTATTTCCCTTAATAAAAAATATGATGAATATATCGAGGTATATGAGGAAAACATCAAAATAATTACATGATATACCTCTGAATTTTTCTCTACCCCTGAATGAAAAGTTTACTGCTTCTTTAGTGGGCTAAAATTGAGTCTACTAAAATCCCTAAAATTATGGAACTTTTATATCTATGAGGAAATTTTATGATGTTCCATCAAAGTTTAAATGGATATTATTTAATCTCAAGGGTCTTAAGGGGATAATAAGTGGAATTTTGAGTTTAATTCTAGTGGTGAGATGAAGAAATCTAAGGGTGGTATGAAATATAAGCATCCCACTTTTCAAATTTATGGAAAGAAACACCACAAAAACTTCCTAAAGGGGATGAGGAAATGCTTTTTGTGTGGGAAGTAAGGGAACCTTACTAAGTATTACTAATGGGATAAACCCACTAATTTGATGGAGGAATGGAATGCTCTAGTAAATCCTCAATATTTCATTCATTATTTCAAATACAAGGAACAAGGGAACTTTACAAACCAATGCACTAAGCCAAGGGTGGTAGGATACAATGAAAGGAAGAAAAGGTGAGATTATTCCATAAAAAACACTAATGTGGATCCTTAGAAAAAATGTAGTGACATGTACACTATTTATTCATTCAATAATAGAAAATGTACTTTTTGATTTTGGTTTTACGTATTCCTTTATATCACATAATTTTAGAAGAACTATTCAAACACCATGAAGTGTGTGGAAGTAAAGTTGTTGGTGAAAACATATAATGGGTAAATTATTTCTTACCAATTATATAACTACTCCCCTATCAAAATTTATGGGATAAACTTCCCAGTGAACCTTTTGATTCTCCCTTTAGATGAATTTGATGCAATTATTGGCATGTATTTGATTTTCTTACCTAGAGACAACAAGTATTGTCAAGAGATGGAAATCACCCTTCATATCATGAATCATTCTCCGATTTTTTACAACTGAAATAAGGAAGATGAATCTTCTTTAGCACCAACATCTCAATAATGTATATTATTACCACATGATAAAGTTTATCTAGATCAAATTATTAATCCTATGGAAAATATCATCCTTAAATACATTCCCATTGCGAGGTAATATGCTGATGTATTTCCTGAAGAATTTCATGGTCTTCCGCCACAGTCTAGAGGTAGAATTTTTAATCGAGCTTATACATGGGGATTTTACTATATCCATGACACCATATAGAATGGATGTTGTGGAACATGAGTATTTTCAGAAGCAACTACAGAAAAATCTAGATAAAGGCCTTATATGACAGAGTGATTTACCATTGGGTGCACCAGTCTTATTCATCAAGAAGAAGGATGGGTCGATGCACCTTTTCATTGATTATCATGAGTTTTACAATATCATGATAAAGAAAACGTATCATATGCCAATAATTAATGATTGTTCGACTAGCTATGTGGAGCCTAATAATTCTCCCAAGATGATCATTGGTTGGGGTATTATCAAGTAAGGGTGTAGAAAGAGAATACCTCCAAAATTTCTTTTTTTACAAGGTATACGCACTATCAGTTCATAGTAATTCCATTTTGAGTAACTAATTCTCCCAAATTATTCATATACTTGATTAATTGAGTATTTAGATATTAACTCAAAAAATTTGTTGTAGACTTTATAGGCAATATTCTAATATACTCCAAAATCAAGGAGGAGTATGATGAATATATGAGAACTATGATAAAGACCTAATGAAATGATAAGATTTATGAAAAATATAGAAATTTTAAGTTTTGGTTGAGGGAATTATCATTTTTTGGGAAATTTATCACAACCAATGGAATATCTATATACCCTTTAAAGAAAGAATCAGTTGAAGGATGAATGATCCGAACCTATGTGAAAAAAATTCTATAGTTTCCTTAGAATTTCAAGGTATTATTGATGATTTAATTTTTTTTGCAATTTTCAAACCCTCTAACCAAAATAACTTGGAAGGGAGTCAATTTTTTTGGAATAATGAATCCAAAAAGAGATTCAAGGATTTGAAAAATATTCTTATCACGACACTTATAATTACACTACCCAAATGTGGGGGAACTTTTCATGGTATGTAGAGATACATTGAAATAAGAATTAGGATGTGTACTAATATAGAATGAAAAAGTGGTATCCTATGCCTTAAGGAATTTGAATGTTCACCAATAGAACTACTCAATGAATGATCTAGAGTTGGATTTAGTAATATTCATGTTCAAAATATGGTATCATTATCACTCTAGGGAAAAGTTTGAAAAATATACAGTTCATAAGAGCCTCAAGTATATATTCACATAAAATGAACTAAATATATACTAGTGAATATGGTTAGAGATGATTAAGGACTATTACTACTCAATCCACTACTATCTTGGGAAAGAAAATAAATTGGAAAAAGACCTAAGTAGAAAGGATCTAAAAATTTTATTATTGATGGGAATTGATAAGGATATGATCTTCTTATACTTGAAAAGGATGGACCAGGGAATCATAAATGAAGGAAAATCATCAATCCTTTCAAAAATAATTTCTCAACCCTCACTACTAGAGAAGATAAATGAGACTCAAAGAAACGATGTGGAAATTTAGAAGAAGTTGGAAGATATAATAAAATGAAAATCACCAGAGCTCCAAATTAATGACAAAAAAGTTGTAAGATTTCGGTCATGAATATATTTACCATTAAATGCTGGGTTAAAGAATGAGCTGTTGGATGATGCACATAACTCTATATTTTTTATCCATCCATAGAGTACATATATGTGTTGAGATCTTTGATATCACTATTGGTGGGAAAATATGAAGAAGGACATTGTGGAATATACATCAAGGTGTCTTTTATGTCAGCAAGTGAAGGTTGAAAGGAAAAAATCCAAGGGGATAATGCAACCATTACCCATACCTACACAGAAATAGGAAAACATAACTATAAAATTTTTCATTGGTATTCTGAATACATAAAAAGGAAATAATGCTATATTTTGTTGTGGTGAACCATATTTCAAAGTCTTATAACTTCATTGTAATCCGAGATGACTTATCTCTTGATCAACTTCCAAGGATATACATTAGAGAAGTGGATAGGCTACATGGAACACCATTATCAATTGTTTTTTATTGAGACCCAAGATTTACCATTATATTCTAAAAGAGTCTCCATCATGCTCTAAATATTGATTTGAATTCCATAAAAAATTATAAACCCCAAACTAATGTGAAAACTAAGTGGAATATCAAGACACTCAAGGACATGTTGGGAGGATTATCAATGCAATTCAAAGGAGGATGGGATCAATCTATTACTTCGGTTGAGTTATCATACAAAAAAATTTCCATTCAAGCATCCAAATAGATCCCTTTAAGAAAAGTGATGTAGAACATCTTCATGTTGGGATGAGGTTGGTTAACACAAAATGATGGTTTGTGAAATAGTTGAGAAAATGGTGGAAAAGCTCAAAACCATTCAAAAACACATCATTTCTGCTTAGAGTCAAAATAAGATCTATGCTAATCGTTAACAATGATACATGGAGTTTGAGGTTTGTGAAAAGTTATTACTCCATAAATCTCTATAGAATAAAATCATGATATTTTGGAAGAAGGTAAAGCTTATTCCAAGATACATATCCCTTTGAAATCCTTCTTCACATCAGAGTTGTGGTCTATCGATTATCACTCCCATCTAACGTATCCCAAGTACATGATGTGTTCCAATTATCCATCTTGAGGAAGTAAATAATAAAACCTTCACTAGTATTGAATTCTTAGGTGGTACTATTGGAGAATTACCTTTCATATGAGGAGTATCCTATGATGATATTTAATTGTTGAGATAAATTTCTATAAAATAAGTCAATTCCCTTGGTCGAAGTGCTATGTAGAAACTAAATGCTTGAGGAATCGATATGGGAACCAAAGTAGGTGATGAAACAGAAATACTCTCATATGTTTTTCTGTATGAAATGAAAATTTTGAGGGTAAAATTTCTAAATGCGGGATATTTTAATGACATGAACTTTTACAATTAAAATCCACTTTTTGATTGAATTAAATACATTATAATGTTTTATAGTTATAAAAAACATATTAACTTATATGTTGGAATATTATATCATATAAAATTTAAGAGATCATTAAGAATCATAACCACTTATAATATAGTCATTGAATAATGATCATATGATTAATATAAATATTTTTTTTGATAAATCTAATTGACATAGACAAAGGAAGAGATGACCTTGACTAGTAAGATCATACCCTATGAATCCCATTTACTAGAGCTTCTGAGGGAGATAGAATCACTGGGATTTTACCTTAACCAATCCAAATTCAAAATATAATGACTAAATCCTAAGTGATACCATTTACAGGATTAGTTCATACTCATTGGGATCCTGACCCAAACCATGTACCTCGAACCACCCCATGAAAATCTCACCATCACACACCTTACCCTCATGATATTTTCTAGTGTAATAAATGACTATGTATCAAGAATATACAAATATTTATATGTGTATTGTATTTTCAATAGAATAATGATTATATTTACTTCTTATTATTTTTAATTTATAAATAATTTTTATTTTGATACGATAAAACACAAATTGTATTTTTGTGTAATACATAATTTCAATTAAGACATTCCTTTTTAAAGAATGAATGAATTTTAAAAATAAAAAGTACTTTAATAAAATAATAAAATATTTTTTTATTAAATATAAATGATAATATATTTTTTATGAATTAAAATGTAATTTTTTATAATGGTTCCAAATCTATTATTGTCAAAAACCCTAAAATTTCTCAATAAATGTCAATTATTTTTTTAAAAGTGAAAACTCAAAAATTTAGATAATTATTTTGGTAAAAT
This sequence comes from Viscum album, assembly GCA_963277665.1. Taxonomy (NCBI): domain Eukaryota; kingdom Viridiplantae; phylum Streptophyta; class Magnoliopsida; order Santalales; family Viscaceae; genus Viscum; species Viscum album. Next base: position 347,426,348 of record OY728158.1, on the reverse strand, counting down.
AAATATTATTTTTGGGATGAGAATTTTGAAATTATCTAATGGTTAATTTTTCAAAATCATTTTTGAAAATAAATTTTTTGGCCAAAAATTAAATATGGTATAAAAAACTATTTGTATTATGAAATAATAAAAGCCCAAAAGTAATGTAATAAATAATATAAAATGTATAAACCAGCAAATATACCTTTAACCTTTAAAATTATATTACTTTGACGTTATTTGATTAATTATATTAACTCTTTTCAAATCCTCCAAAACATATATTATATTTTAATGTTTTAAAATCATTTTTATGAATATGACTCTCTTCCACATCACAAAGGGTAATATTTTAATGATTTAATCCCTTTTAGTTATAAAATAATTAAAACCGCTTCTATTTGGAATAAACCATGGACAAACACCATGGTAAGGTTTGTGGTTTTGATTACTTTATTATATAGAGTCCAAAATCTAAGTTTGGTAAATAATAAAGAACTCCCCTCTATTTTCCTATATTAATCCACCCAATATCCTAATAATATTAACTCAAAAACCTTGTATCAAGTTAGTAATCATGTATCCCATCTAAAAAGTCATCCCAAGGTTCCCTCAAGCTCTCAAGAAGCTCTTCCTGATATTTTTGAATCACTCTCTCATGGTAAGGGATTTCCCTCTCTTCTTTTCCATTCAAGCACCTTATTTGTAATTAGCCTTATGAATATCAATTGTTCCTATTGTCATGAATTTATTTTAGGTTTTGAGTGTAGTGGAAGCACATGGATGGGTGTACCCAAATTTAATTTTAATGTTTATAATGATCAATTCGAGATCTATCATGATGATAGAACACCAGATCTTCAAAATAGAACAAAGAACAAAAAGGAAAGAGGGAAGTATAGAACCCATAGACAGGATAATCATATGTTGGTTATAATTAATTTAATTAAATGAAAAGAATTAAATTCAAGGAATTGTTTCTCTTTTGACGTTTATGGTCACGATCCAATGTGTTCTGTCATTACGTCGTAGAATCAAAATTTAGGCTTCCTCTAGTAGAGATCCACACGTGGTACAAATACCTATAGATGTTGCCGAAGGGATCTATGAGTGATATAACAAAAGAGACATCACTTGTGATGTTTGCCTTCGATATACTTGAGAGCTGATTCCAAAGATCTCTCCTTAATCTGGTGGTGGAGGATCTCTCTCGAAACTCGAGAGAATTATTGGATGAAATGAATTCTCTCTTGGATTGAGATCTTTCTCTATATCCTCTATGAACAACCAAAAAGAATGTATAGCTCTAATGAAAATAATGTAATTGGGATTTATATTATTTAGAATAATAAAATGAATTAATTACCCAAATTAATTTATTAATTTCATTTAATTCATAGTAATACCCCTTGTCTAATAGTAACATTGGACTATTATTATTATCACTTGACATGAACCCATAGAATTACACCTTATATTATTTGATTAAATAAATAATATTATTTCTCAAAAATCCTCAGAAAAACTACAAAACATGTATATTAATATAAACAATCTTTACTTTTGTTTATCCATTTTCGTTAGTTCCTCTACCACATTTATTAGACTATGAATAATGACTATTTATTTCTCAAATAAATATCACTACATTACTAGCTAATAAATATATTATCTCACCCACAATATATTCCCCCAAATAACTAGTGTTGAAATAAATGTGATAAAAAATCCTTGTATAATTATTAAACCACAATCGGGAGTAATCATTATTCAAATTTATAAATGAATATTTAACTGAAATACTTGGACACACTTAGTGTGTGAACCTCTAGGCCTCATTCTCTGTGGCATTATGCAGAGCCTACCTAAAGTACAAGGTTAGCGTATTGAAACATGCCAAGGCACCCATAGAAAATGAGGTTAACGCTACAACGACGTGTCACCTACTACGAACACTTACTATGTAATGTAATCCCTTGGTCTCGATATCACGAATCAAGTGAGTTTCATGCTAGTTCCAGCAACCAATTTGCTCGATTATTCTCTCTTTGAAATCCTAGAATTGAAATTTCCCATTCCACAACATGGAAATGGATTTATTTAGGCTATATCAATTACATCAAAGGGTCTGAGATATCAACTTTCATTATGGAATATAAGGGAAAGATCCTTTCTTGCATTATCTATTAATGCAGTAGTACTTGGGATACACCCAACATATCCTACCCCACTACAAAGAGTGTGACATCATAGTTTTCGTCAATACATCTTAATTCACGAGTTTTAATACCTATTAATCATAATATTAAAGTCTAAGGGCCAATACTAACATCTGTAGATAGGAACATCCAATAACACTCTGAAATGTGGATTTCCTACTGGTAAGTCTCATTATCATAATATCCTCTTGGATATTACCAAGGGCCCACACCATGAGAAGCTGCCTCAAAGTTTTATGAGTCCTCACCCCAAATGTCCTGTATTATTTATGTCCCTCAAATAACATATTCCATTCATAGAACATATATTCAAGAATAGTGTTATGAAACTTCTGGGTTCTCATCATAGCAGGGATCTGCTATGACCCTTTAGTGCAACAACTATCCTTAAGAAATTATCACATACATTGTCATGCAGAAGAACCATCATGATGTGATAATGTATTTATTAAAATTTTAATACAGGAATAAAAGTCCATAATAAAGTACAAATTAGTTGGTTCTAGGCCAAAAAATACAATAGATTCACACTTATACTAGAGCCAACTACTAACAATATTTATCCCACTAGCTCCCACATGATATTCATGCTTCTGATGTAATAGATATTTAGACATGAGGCCCAATGTGCTCTCTTTTTTGGACACTACTCACTGCAACATCACCCCTTTTATAGAAATCCCTTAATAGGTGATACTTCTAAATAATGTTCATTTTCTGTTGATGTGAACTTTGTTCTTTTGAAAGATCCATCACTATAGTATTATCACAATACAATTTGATAGGGTCTCTACTGCTTGGAACCATATTAAGATCCTAAATAAAGTTCAAAATATAGATGTCTTCCTTGGATGCATTAGAAGCCACTACATATTCGGATTCCACTATAGAATTGGTGATAACTAGCTGCTTTGAACTCTTCCAGCTCACAACCCCTCCATTGAGACAGACAAAATATCCTGATTGCAACTTTAGATCGTTATGATCTTTCTGAAACCAACATCAACATAACATATGATGACAAGTTCCTCTTCTTCTCCATACACCAAGAACATATCCTTATTTCTTATCAGATACCTAAGGATAGTCTTAACAATAGTCTAATGTTGTTCTCCTGGATCTTCTTGATACCTTCCCACCATGCTTAGTGATTAGGAAACATCAAGCCTAGTACATAACATGGCATACATGATGGATCCGATAGCTGAAGCATATGAGATCTTACTTATCTTCTATGTCTCCTGTAGTGTCTAAGGACACATTCTCTTAGAAATATGTAGGCCATGTGACACTAGAAAAAAATCCCTTCTTGGATCATTCCATACAAAATCTCTTCAGTATCTAGTCAATGTATGTACCCTGAATTAGTCCAAGAAGACTCCTGGATCTATCAGGAATGATCTTGATCCCTAGAATATAGGATGATTATCCTCAGTCCTTTATGGAAAAACACTTGTTAAACCAGAATTTAACTTAATGTAAGACTGGTACATCATTTAAAACATGTAATATTGCGTCAATAGATACTACTAGGATAATGACTACAATCCCATTAAACTTATTATAAACACATGCATCACATTCGTTGTTAATGAAACCAAATTCATTTATGGATTCGTCAAATTGAATGTTCCTTGAAATGGATGCTTGAGATAATCCTTAAATGGATTTTTGTAACTTGAAAACTCATTTGGATTCATCTGGTATCACAAACCCTTCTGGTTGTGTCATATAGACATCTCCCTAGAGGTTCCCATTAAGGAAATGCTATTTTGACATCCATCATTTAAATTTCTTATTCATGGTAAGTTGCTATAGAAAGTATGATTCTTATGGATTTAAACCTGAAAACTGGGGATAAGATTTCATCATAGTAAATTCTTTGACATTTTTTGAATCCTTTAGCCACTACCCTTACTTTATAAGGGCTAACATGAACTTCCATGTCCTGCTTTCTCTTGAACACCCATTTTCATCCAATAGATTTTACATCAACTGGGTCATCAAACAGAACCTAGAATTGGTTCTGATACATGGAAACCATCTCAGAATTCCTATATTCTAACCATCTTGCAGCTTCTAAGCTTTCTATTACTTCCTTATAAGAGAGAGGTACATCATTTTCAAACAATAAAGATTCACCATCCTTAGTGACTTGGATGCCAAATCTCTTTGGTTCCCTTGCCTCTCTCAAGCTCCTACGAAGTACTTGTGTTTCTAGAACCTATTCCATGGGGACCTATGGAAGTTTTTCCTGTAATAAATCCTATGTATCTTGAGCATCAACATCGGAGAATTCATTCTTTATCCCACTATCCTTTTTGAGGATGTTCTCCCTCAGAAGAAAGGCCAACTATCTAGTGATAATGAATTTTTTATCTGAAGGGTTATATAGGTAATATCCTTTCGTTTCCTTGGGATATCCTATAAAGAATCACCTTGTGACCCAGGGTGCTAGTTTGTTGACTGATAAGGCCTTAAAAAATTCCTCGCATTCCCATACATATGTGTGCCACAAAATGGGTTTCTTTATATTCCATAAATCGGAGGGATTTTCTTTTTCTTCCTTAGTTATTACTCAGTTTAATGTGTATTCTACAGTTTGTAATGCATATCCCCAAAATGATAATATATGATTTTAATGACTCATCATCGAACTCACCATTTCCAACAAGGTGTGGTTACTCCTTTTACTAACACCATTCCACTGTTGTGTATAAGGAGGAGTGAGTTGAGAAAGAATCTCAGGGGCCCATTAAAGTGTGATGAACTATTGGTTCATATATTCTCCACCTCGATCCGATCAAAGCTTCATTATCTTATAACCAAGATGATTCTGTACTTCATTCTTGAAATACTTAAATATCTCCAAGGACTCTAACTTAAAGCTCATTAATTATATATAACCATATATACTCAAATCATCAGTAAAAGTAATGAAGTAAGAATATCCACCTCTAGCTTATACTGGAAATGGTCCACACACGTTCGTGTGTACCAATAATAGAAGCTTTGCGACCCTTTCACCCTGTCCACTGAATGGTGGATTGGCCATTTTACCTTGTAAACAAGTGTGAAATCTATCAAGTGGTTTTTTATTAGTAGAGTCTAAATAACCATCTTGACATAACTTTGTCAAGCACTTCTCATTTTCATGAATGAGATGATGATGCCACAACTGGGTGTTGTATGAGTCATGTGAGTTTGTTTCGTTATCAATTGCCAATACTTGATTTTTGTAATTTAATACATAAAAAACAATATTTCAATGTGCCAAACCATAATATAATTTGTTCTTATAAAAGAAACAACCCTTATTTCAAAACATGAAAATAAATCCATCCATATCCAAACATGATACAAAAATTATGTTTTTGGTAAAACTAGCTACATAATAACAGCTATGTAAAACCAAAATCATCCAAGTTGGAAATGAGAGATGGTAATAACCAATGGCCAATGCACCCAGCCTCACGTCACTGGTAGATCTAAGATCCACCTATCCTATGGAAATATTTCTAAATCTACTTGGTTCCTGCATTTAAATATAGATGTGAGCCCCAAAATACGTATCTAATAACAAATGTGTAGAAATGGAAATATTAATCTCGATAACGAATGCACCATTAATGTCACCATGATTATGGGTGTAGTTCCTCTTTGAGTGGCCTGAATTGGAAAATTAAAAACATAACACCTCTTATTCCTTGCCCTGCATTTGGATCTTCCTCTTTTTGGAGGGATGATGCTTGGGAGCTTCAGACCATTTAAAAATCCGTATCCCCTTTTCCTTGTCCTTCATATTCTTATTCACTATATGGACTGTGGGTTTGTCACACCCCATGTCCTTATCTACCTGAGGAATCATGGTTAGAAGTTCTAATATAATAGTCTCATTGTTGCTCATCTTTTAGGTGAAAATAAATCTAGAGAAGCTCTTGGGAAGTGATGGTAGGATGAGATCTATAAGAAAATCATCCATAAAAATAATCCCTAAGATGCCCAAGCATTTAATGATGCCTATAAGCTTGACTACACGAGGCCTAGCTGGTGCAGAATCTCCAATCGTAGTTGAGAATAAAAGCATTGGAGATCTCATATCTTTCATGTATCGACTTCTCTTGATAGAGTTCCTTATGTTGAGACATCATGCTATACACGTCCATGTTTTCATGTTGCTTCAAGAGCTCATTAGACATGGATGATAGAATGAAACATTAAACATCTTTGGAATTATCCAAATTTTTTATAAAAAGAAATATTTCCTCATCACTAGCCTTGTTTCTAGGTTTAACTAGAACATGCTCCTCCAACACATACAATTTCCTCTCATGGAGAAAGGATGACAAGTAAACAACTCTACTACTCCTAGAAATTGGTGCCAGTGAGAATGTTTTCCTTATAGACTATGGTTCTCAGTGATATATTTGAAGTAATTTTTCTTACTATTTCTAAAAATTAATATGATAAAATATTTATTACTTTATCATGATAAAAATAATACAAATAAATAAATTATCACTTATTAGTCTCCCACTATTTTATCGAAATGTAATAGCCCTCACCATGGACTTCGGAATATTTAGTTGCCTGAATATTCTAGTGAAAATGATCCATATTTACCTTCTAATTACCCCAATAATGGTTATCCAAGAAACTTGAAAGGTTTTAGGTAAGCATTCCAAATTCCAACTACATTAACTCACAGCTCCTTGATATTCTGAATGGACTCCCCAATCCTAAAATCCTTTTATTTTGGATTTCCTCAACCTTTGCCTCCTGGTCACACCAAGTCCTGCCATGGTAGTCAAACCTTGATATAAACCATGTCAAGTAATCCGTAAACCCCAAATTAAAATTCCCTGATAATTGAAATCACCCCAACTAGGTTTGGTCAAGCACATTGAACTATGGTTCGATTCTAACCATGATTTTGGAAGGATATACCAACTTAATATTTCCTTGAGGGATTTTATCCTTATACATAAATTTCCATTTTATTATCTTTATTAAATTCTTGTTAACATTAAGTGGGATATAACTATGTGATTAACCATGTGTAAGATAATATTTCTGAATAAGCTGATCTTATTTTAGTTCCATCTTGCATACTTATTTAATTCATTAATTGTGTGATTGTGATAACACACCCAAAATAAATAAATCACTCAACTAACAAAAATAAAATAAATGGCATGTTCATGAGCTTGTTATATTGGTTTTTTATGTAGTTGTTGATAAACTAACCCAATAACTAGGGGAGAAAATACCTTGATCGTTTTGGGTTCATGTTTATAGCTTTCCATCTGTCCACATTTGTATCTCCTTGGATTGGTTTCGCCTTGGATCCTAACTTGAGCCGCCTCCACTAGCTTTGGAGCTCCATCCATTAAATATGATTTTATCTCACACACAGGTGAGGGATAAAATGGGGTTTTATATTAAAGAATCATGAGCATGAGAACCCTACATATTAATGAGGAGAAGGCTCGTAGGACAAAAAATTTAATTTGAATAAATAAATTAAAAGAAACCAACCACACACAAAATTCCTGGTCTAGCTCATGATCATCCATACAAGCAATGATATTTATGTATAATTATCATTCAATTCTTTAATCATTCTTTTTTTAGATAAATCACATCTGAATCAATTAATTATTTTATTTAATTAATCAATCCTTTTATCTTAAACAATTTTCTGATTTTCCTTGAGATTATCATCCATAATACTTTTAAAGAAATAAATTCATTTAAAATTATCTTTGTACGTAGCTTGTACCTTAGAGGCAACCTATTGTATTCTCATTCCTATCTACCAAATGAGTAGAAATTAAAATTACACAGATGTTAAATTAAACATATATGTATAAAACACCTATCATGTGTTGTACCCTAGCGTTATTCCCGCACTATGGTACATGTATCAAGGGGTTGTATAATATAATAATAAATTTTAACAAATATGTGTAATTTCTATGAGTAAAAAATGTGTAGTTCCTACTACATGGTGTGCACTATCGTCCACCAACCATCCGAAGTACACACCTGGGGATACGACATGTAGATATACTTCGGAAACCATCGGAGTACAGGGTGTGTCTAGTGGGCCACACACCATGTAGTATCCATGTTATACGGTCTCCAGACGGTCATGCCATGTACAAGGTTCATGTTCCAACCCTAACTCAAAGGGACTACACATCATGTCTAGTGGACTACGTGGAGTGTAATCCAGAAACTATGTGCCACCTGTTCCTGGTCAACACATGGAGTTATAAGTACTCAGATAAACTCTAACACAAGCCTTGGTTGGCGGACCAGTCCCAATGAATTGAACCTTGAATACACGACATGGGATTATGAATACACATTATATGTTCTGGTGTTTTATGACTCGGAATCTTTGGCACCTCTGGATGAGATCCCCTGTTTTTATTTTAATCAAAATTAAAAGAAAATATCATTTCTGTAAGGAGAACAAGAAATGAAAGAGGGGAAATAGATCTAGAGATTTAGATTTAAAGAATTATTAACTTGAATTGAAACAACTAAATAATTAAATACATAAATCAACAAAGAAAAAAACTAAATAATTATAATCAATGATAGAAACCCTCTGAGACCACTTGAATGTTCCAAGCATAGCGGAATCACGTGGATGGGTGTACCCAAGTTTAATTTTACCATTAACAACAAGCAATCCAAGATCCATCACAATGATAAAATGATGAATATTCAGAATGGAATGAAGAACGAAAAGGAATGAAGGATGTCCCAGAACCATAGAGAGGATCATCATATGTTGGTGATAATTAATTTAATTAAAAGATAATAATTACATTCAAGGAATTATTTGTCCATGGATGTTTATGGTCATGATCTAATGTGATCTGTCATTTCATTGTAGAATCCATGTGTAGCATTCCTCTAGTTGTGATCCACACATTCTATATGTATCTCTGGACATTACTGAAGGGATATCCAGGTGCAAACATAGAAAAACCTTTGTTTGTGATGTCTGCTTTCGATCTCCTTGAGAGCTGCTTCCGAAGTCCTCGCTTAGATCCAGTGGAGGAGGATATCTCTCAGAACATGAGAGAATTTTTGGAGGAAAGGAATTGTCTCTTGGATTTAGATCTTTCTCCAGACCCTCTGTGCACAACCATGAAGAATGTATAGCTCTAATGAGAATAATGTAATTGGGATTTATATTATTTAGAATAATAAAATGAATTAATTACCCAAAGGAGTTTATTCATTTCATTTAATTCTTAGTAAGACACCATGTCTAATAATAATATTTGACTTTATTATTATCAATTGACATGCTTCTAGCGAATTACATATAATATTATTTAATTAAATAAATAATATCATTTCTCACAAATCCCCAAAAAAATCAGCACGACTTGTATATTAATATACACAAAATGTACTTCGGTTTTTCTTTTTTCTTTATTTCCTCCACCAAATTTATTAGGCCTTGAATAATGAATATTTATTTTTTAAATGAATATCACTAAATTACTTGCTAATAAATATATTATTTCACTCATAATATATTCTCTCAAATAACTAGTGGTGAAATAAATGCGATGAGACATCCTTGAATAATAATTAAACAACAATAGGGAATAATCCTTATTCAACTTATTAAATGAATATATAACTGACATAATTAGTCACACTTATTGTGTGACCCTCTAGGCCTCTTTCTCAGGGGAATTATGTAAAGCCTACCTAAAGTCTAAGGTTAGCGTCTAGAAACATGCCAAGACACCCATAGAGAAAGAAGTGAATGCCACAATGATGTGTCACCTCCTACGAATTCCTACCATGTAATGTAATCCATTTGTCTCAATATCTCAAATCAAGTGGGTTTCATGCTAGTGCCATCAACTTATGTGCTTGATTATTCTTTCTTTGAATTCCCTAATTTGAACTCTCCCATTCCTCACCATGGCCGTGGATTTATTTAGGCAGTATTAATTCCAATAAAGGGCCCATGATATCAACTTTCATTATGGAACATAAGGGACAAATCCATTCTCACATTATCTATTAAAGTAGTATTACTCATAACACACCCAACATATCCAACCTCACTGCGAAAAGTGTTTCGTCGAAGTTTTCATCAATACATCTAAGTGCGTGAGTTTTAATTCCCATTAAAAATAATCTTGAAGTCTACGGACTAATACACACATCCGCAAATAGGAACATACAATGAAATTTTGAAATGTGGATTTACTACTAGTGGGTCTCATTCTCATAATATCCTCTTGAATATTACCAATGGTGCATACCATGATAAGGTTCCTCAAATATTTATGAGTCCTCACCCCTAATTTCATGTATTATTTGTGTCCCTCAAATAACATCTTATGTTCATAGAATATATATTCAAGAATAGTGTTATGGCAGTTCTGAGTTCTCTTTATAACAAGGATCCACTATGACTCTTTTGCACAATATTTATCCTTAGGACATTATCACATGAATTGTCATGCAGAAGAACACTTTAGATGCGATAAGTTATTTATTAGTATTCAAATCCATGAATACAAGTCCATCATAAAGTAAAAATTAGTAGGGTCTAGGCCACAAAATCCTACATTTATAAATATAACCCTACTACCCAATTTGTATACTAATAATGAGATATCAATATTACCCTCTCAATACATCATTTACTTAAGCCGTTACTATGTCAAAATTTGGTGAGAGATCCTCTCTTTCTTCCCTTTATTCAAGTACCTTTTTATGTAATTCATTTTGTTTTCCAATTCCTAATATTGGGATATGATTTTACAAATACCTTTTAATTTTTTATATCCAAATTATCATATACCACTTTCACTCACATTAAACCATTTTATGAATATCTAAGTGTTTCTGTTATACTGCCAAAATTTCATTCCTCTTTTTCATGCCAAATAATTGTTTCATGAATATCCATCCCCGTTTCCAATCAAGTGTATTCACCTATATGAACCTATACTTCATTGATTTTGGAATTCCATTTATTTAACCCACACTCCTTGATCATGGGGTCATAATTGATGAAATAAAACCTTATGTTGTATGATCTATGTGACAAAATTATGTATGCACATGATATGAAAGCGATAGGAGCACCTAGAATTATATAGTTCTCCAATGTAATGGGTAATGTTTTACTCTCATGAGACATCATGTATGAAGTTAGGGAGTGAAAATAATCCATTATGGGACTTTTTACACCATTTTATGAAGTCTTTGTGGTTATCCTTGACCTATGATTATGATTTTATGTTTAATGATGTTTCCACATTTACATGTTGTTTTTATATTATCATGATATATCATGCCTATTTGTTCATGTTTATGATTCTCATCCATTTTATCTATCATTTAAATACCTATTTTCTAAAATTTAACAATTTCTTCATTATGATTTATTTATTCCCTTACATTGATTTATAGTTCACCCCTTTCTTATGTATGTCCTTAGGTTATCCAATGTAGTTTTAAAAACAATGGAAAATTATGAACATGTTGAGGAAGTTTTCAATAATGCCAATGTACCCCTTGCTTTGAGTTGTTATGCAATGTACCTAATTACCCAAATAAAATAGATTTATCAATCGTTTAGGGTTTTATTATTTGAATTCTTATGTAAAAAATCCTGAATTAATGTGTAATAAAGACTATGGATTTAATAAAAAATTTAGAGCATATTTACGATGTGAATTTTCAGTGAAAATTCAGATAGAAAATTTTATATGTAAATAAATTATAAATTTATATAATTTATATAAATTATAAATATTTATATAATGTATTTTAATTTTTTATATTTATTTATTTACATTATTTATACAAATACACACATACATATATTTATGAATGCATATATGTATACACATTTACACTAAACATAAATTCATGTTTGTTTGTTTTGATTTATGTGTATTTCTTTATTAAACTATTTTTATTAATATATAACTATATTAATATATATCCAATGATAATACTTCAAACAATATATTTTCATTGTAATGAAATTATATGTACACACTCACACATTATGTATAATTATACACTATTTTTTTATTTGTATATATAATTTATGTGTATATCAATATTTGTTTTTGTAAATGAATTATTATCTAATTTATCTTAAAACATAAAAATCCTATAGAAATAAAAATATATAACAACTATTATTACTATTATTATTATTATGAATATAAAATAAATATACTTATAATAAATATATAGTAAATAAAAAATGTTTAAGTGTCGCAATACATTTAAATGGGAAGAATGACTCTTAATATAATTCATTTTATACTCCTATAATACATTTTGAAATATATGAAACAATATAATTATAATAAACATTATTTTAATCAATTTTAAGCAAGTGATCCTAGACGTTGATGGAAGCATACAATGATTTATTTAATTTCTGAAAGGCATTATATGCTAAAATAAATCAAGGAATTTTAGTCTCCTTCCTCCCACCACCCCCTATGGCTCCTCCCCTTTTAAGAACTAGTCCCTGAACCTTTCATCTATATCAAATAAACCTCTTTTCAAAATCATCATTTATTCCTCCATTGAACCATGCCACTAATCATGTTTACTGCTTAGCGATGCAGTAGCTTGTTCCTATAATTCTTCTCAATTTATGTAGTTCTCCTATATTACAAGAATTCATACCCATTCTCTATTTTTTTCCATATCAAATTCATTATTATTTTTAATTTTATGATAGAATTAAGACATATATTCATTCTTAGGGGAAACTATATATGATATCGTATTGGTTTTGAGGAGAATTATGGTCTATCCTCAAATCATTACCGCGATAAAATTTTCCACTTCCCTAGGGTATCAACCTTTCTTCAGGTCTGTTGTATTCTTGTATTTCTTTCATATTATCTTGAAATTGAAATAACATGTTCCTAAATCGTAGGTCCAACTTGATGATAGTCAGTGATGCATGGAAAATGTTTTATTTAGGGAGGGTTCCACCCCCATCCTGATTTCTAAGGGGGAGTTCCACCAAACCCACTAGTAGGGGAATGAAGAGGGAGGGGTGGTAGTAGCTCATAAATGAGATCATCCTCAACAGTTTCATCGTCATTATGACTTTGAGTTTTTATTGTGAGATATATTCTCTTTGAGGTTGTTTGGGAGTGTGTACAAAATTTTTCCCATAGTGAGATCCTTTTATTTTTCCATGGTTTTGTATCCATTATATTGGTTAGTTTTTCCACATTACATCTGCTGTTATTAGTTTTTACATTTTTGTAGATTATTTTTTACTGTAATTTTCACAGCACTAGTGGGTCATGAATTTTTGGTTCCAAAAAGTGATATCAAATGAAGGTTCTGCCTTGGTGCAATTCACATTTTTGGGTATTAATAATTCTCGTAAATTTAAGTATACTCTAGGGTTGTAACTACAATTTATCTTTCAAATAAAAAAATATCAAGTTTATTAAATACATAGTTGAGAAATGGTGGAGGTTCTGAACTAACAACATTTTCAGATGGTAGTGATATTCGAGATCAAGAAATTCAATAAAAATAATTTCCCATTGTGGAAAATGAAGATGTAGGCAGTTTGATGAAATGATAATTGCCTACTGAGAATTGGTGAAAGAACTGTGAGTGTTACATAAGAGAAATGAAATGAAAAGGATAAGAATGTTATTTCTAACATCCATTTGGTTTTTATAGATTGGGTCCTATCAAGTATTGTGGGGAAAAATAAGACTAAAAAATATGGCATACCATGAAGAATCTATATGAGACCATGTCACTGCACAAAAAAATTTCTCAAAAGTGAAAATTATACATGCTTAGAATGGTGGAGTCATCATTAGTGACTGACCCCATCAACAACTTCAATACCTTTTTTTTTCTCAACACATAGTGTTGGGATATAAAATTTTGGATACTAAACATGTGAATATTATGATCTAGATTTTTCTATATTCATATAATCTGCTCATCATCAACCTCACCAAAAATATCTAAAATAATTTTCTTCTCTTAAATGAAATTACAGTCGTGGTTCCTAATGAAGTGTAAAAAAATGGAAGACAGACACAAAACCTCTCACCAAGATAAATATCTATCAATAGGTAGAGTAAGGATGATATATTGTGGTTGTAATGAGAGGTCTAAATCCAGGAGTAATATGAACAATGTCACATGTTACAATTGTGTGTAAAAAGGGCATGCCAGGAAGGATAGTTAGAATGAGAAGAGTAGTGGAAATAACTCTCAAAGAAATGTGATGAGTATTTTTGGGAACAAAAATAAACAAGTCATTGAAGCAGTGATGACTACTAGTGGTAGTAAACATCTCAAAGACACATGGATAATTGACTTGTAAGCAACATGGAACATGAAATCTCAATAATAATGGTTTTATCTGTATGAAACTATGCCAGAAGGACTTGTATAGATGAAAAAAAATCACACCCTGGAAATCGTTGGAGTTAATACCATCAAAATGAATATGCATGATGACATAGTAATAACCATCTAAGGAGTTCAACATGTGAATGTTCTAAAGAAGAACATATTGTCATTAGGGAAATTTCGAGATATCATATGAAATAAATACACCAAGAATATAGTGATTTGAATCGTGAAGGGAAAGCTTATTGTGATGAAGGAGGGGAAGATCTAAAAGAACATGTACATGTCTATTGGTTAAATGTACAAGGAGGTGTAGATAGTTGTTGCATCAACTACCTCAAGAAAAGCAGTGAAAATGTTCAGACCTCAAAAGCATAGTCATATGTCCAAACATGGCCTGAATATTCATTTTAATTAGAAGTTCCACCTGATCTTTTAAATGTTTCCTCACCATTTTTTGAGAATTTTTTTTGATCATGCATCAAACATGAATTATTGGGATTCCATTATAAATAAGAAAAGAGATCATATATTTATTCCATTTTTATGTTTGAAAAGAACTTGTTATATCCCCTAAAAGTGTAAGGTATATTATATCATTCACTTATGATTATTTCTGGAGATGTTGGGTGTATCTTTTCAAGAGTAAAGGAGATGATCATGATTTTTTCAAAACATTAAAATAATGGAAGACACTTGAATATGAAAAAAAGATTATGTGTTTGAGGACTAAAAATGGTGGATAATATACAAGTGACAAGTTCGATACATTTTTTCCACTAGAAGGTGTTAAGAGACAGTTCATGGAGTCGTACAATCATCCTTATAATAGAATAGTAGAGAAAATGAATAGAACCATGTTGTATAGAATAAGAGTGATGTTGAAATCTACAAGAGTTTCTAAAAAATTCTGGGTAGAAGCAGTGAATACTTCCAGTTATGTGACCTGTCAATCTCCTTCAATGTAGATTGATCTAAAGACACATATAGAGATGTGGACTATTAAAACCATTGACTATTATCAGATACATACTTTTGGAAGTCTCTTATATGAACTATTTGATGACCAGGAAAGATCAAATATGGATTCACGATCCGAGAAATTTATCTTCTTTGGATACAATGATGGTTTGAAGGGGGGTCATTTGAGGGACCCCACATTCCAAAAACTTATAATCACTAGAGATTTGATTTTTGAATAAGACATGGTGCAAATAAAAATTTATGGAGGAATGGTGAATGAGAATTCATAAATTAAAATAGTCAAAGTAAAAGAGAAATCCAATAAAGAAATAGTTTCCACTGAAGGATTAATAGGGAATGATGATCATGTATCGATTGAGTTTGGACCATGATAGTCAAATTGAGAGAAAAGAGCACCTGCATGACACCCAAACTATGGTACTAAGAGAAATATTACATAATTCTTATCAAAGAAGGATAGATATTCATATTCTTTTATAGTGGAAAACCAGAGTCCAGATGTATCATCATGGATGATGATGACTTAAGAGGAACATAATTCCTTTCCCAAGAACAGGACTTTGGATTTTGTTCAATTACTTCATGGAAGGAAGGATATCAAAAAAATGAGTCTTTAAGATAAAATGAGATGAAAAGGATCCATTAGAAAAATATCATAAAAAAATGGAAGTCAAAGGATATGATCTGAAGGAATGTATTTATTTGAATGAAATATTATATCTTGTTGTTATACTAATGAATTTTTGGATAGTTGCAGTGATGTGTGCTATATATATTTTACATATAGAGTAACCGTATGTGAAGACTAATTTTCTATATGGTGATCTTGATGAAAATATCTTTATTCTATAATTATAAGTTTTTGTAAAATAAAGAAAAGAGAACTTTATTTATTGGTTGAAAAAATATCTGTACGGTATGAAGAAGGTGTTGAGGGGTTGGCACAATAGATTTGATTCATAGATCATATTCTTTGGATATAAAAAACATCCTGAAAATACATTTACAAATTTTAGGAGTTGATATGATAATGATTTCATCATTATTCTATTGTACGTGGATGACATGTTGGTAGTAGGCTCCAATAATTATTAGATCTAGGAGATGAAGGCACTGTTTGCTAGAGAGTTTGATATAAAAGACCAAGAACCAACAAATAAGAATCTTGGGATATAGATTTACTGATATAGAAATAATGGGAATATTTTTATATCATAATATAATTATTTTAGGAATGTCATGAAAGGCATCAAAATTCAATAATATAAGAAAATATCTTCCCATATTCATGTTAATTTCAAGTTATCCTTTTTGATGAGTCCTAGAAGTGAATCAGAGAGATTTTATATGTCTAATGTACCATATGAATCCAGGGATGGGAGTCTAATATCCAATATAATTTTCACTAGACCAGACATTTCATATACAATGGATGAAATTAGTCAAAATATAATGAAGCCTAGATGATAACCATAGAACACAATGAAGAGGATCTTGAGATTCATCAAAGAGAACTCAGATGCTGTATTATGTTATAGAGGATCAAATTTTATTATCAGAGACTATGTTGATTTATATTTTTCAAGTGATTCTTATCAGAGGAAATCCACTACTTGTTATGTGTATACTCTTTTAGGAGGATTCATGATCTGGATTTCAAATTTACATTTAGTTTTGTTTTTATCCATGACCGCAGAAGAATACATGGTAGCAAAACAGGCTTTGAAATAAGTGATTTGGATGAGAGGGTTATTGTAGGAAATCAGACACAAATATGAGAATATTCCTTTGTTTTGTGATAAAGTACCTTAAAAATTGTAAGGAATGAAAATTTTTATTCCAAGATGAAACAAATTTTAATACAGTATCACTTTTATTGAGATGTGGTAGAGGATGGAAGTGTGGACATGTAGAAAATTCATACTAAAGAAAATTTGGCAGATTTCCTGATGAAGGCGATTGACTCTAATTAGTTCAAAAGGTGATGATCCCTAAACAGACTTATAAGGATGTGAAAAAAATATTTGGTAGATAGAAAAAATGTGCGTAGATGTGATTGGTTCTCAATAAAATCTCCATGTGGGAGACATTTCAGTAGTTATTTTATTCATGGATGGTTCCACCCCATCTTGATTTGTTGGGGGGGGGGGGTGGCTAGGTGGTTGGTGGAAAGCTCCCCCAAACCTAGCGGTGGACAAATAACGTAGGAGGGAATGCCAGTATCCTATAAATGAGGAGTTCCCCTAATGGTTTAATCATAATTATTTTCAAACATCATCTACCATTTTGATCTTTTATTCATTTTTAATTTTTTGAGGTAGATTCTCTACATATCTAGGAGTGAAAATTACGATATATATTCTAATTTTAACTATGAGCTTGTGTGTACCAAATTTTATCCATAATGAGATCCTTCCACTTACCCATGGGTTGTACCCCTTGTTTGGGGGGGGGGGGTTCCATGTTATATCTGATGACATATATTTCTATATTTTTTAAATTAATTTTATCTCAAAATTATCTACACCACTGGACTAATCACTTTTTGTCCCAATGATGTGGAAACATCTTCTTTATCAAGACGATCTTTGAACACCATGGGTTATGTGATTACTTCTCTGAAATCTATACATACCATAGCTTTGTGGACAATGAAGGAATATTAAGGATTATATCAGGACCAATTTCCTCTAGCCATAGGTATTACCAATACTACAAAATCCGGAATTAGAGACCACCGAAAATGGTTGTTGATGGAAAAGCATTAGTGACCACTAATGGAAGTTGCTGACTTGTAGGAATTTATTTAAAAAATTTGTAGTATGACTACTTCAAATAAAAAACAACCCACAAAAATAAAAATCTACAAATAAAGAACATGCATCCTAACCAAACCAGTGATTCAATCAGCTACAGATACGTTCCAATATTCTATCTTAATCAACCTTCCATTAAGATACCAAAAAAAATTAAACAAAGAAAAGTAAAAATTGATATATTTAACATTAATCATATTTATTTAGTTAATATATATATATATATAGAATAAAAAAAATATTTTATATAGTGATACCTACAGAAATAATTATAAATAAAGAAATGAGGAAAAGCTAATATGAAATATCTGTCTATAATATTTATCAGTTAAATAATGACAATGAAAAGTTAAAACCATGTTTATCATATACAGATAAATCAGAGCATTAGATTGACGTGCAGTTGATTCCAACATATTAGATATGATCTAAGGAAAGTTCTACTAGTTTTTTACATCAATTATAATTTGTTTACTCATTTTGACCACCTCATGGGTGATATGTCATTTTAATAACACTTGAAACTATTACCAAACGTTTTTCATCCTATTGGGCGACACGAGCATCTGATGGATGAAACATTTATTGCAATAGATAAAAAATGGATTTATGATCATTCTCCCATAATTTTATGTCTATAAAATTGTGTTTTCTTGGTATTTTCATATTTAATGTGATTTCTTACTTAACTTTAAATCTGAGGAACAAACATCACTTTTGTTCATACTGATCAATTTAGGTATCTAATCCACAAGTCAATTCATCCTACATAATTGAAATATTTTAAATATATTTTTCCTAAGACTTCATGTCCATAAGATCTCGTTTAATCAGTTTGACCCCTACACACATGATTTTCCCATTATTACAAAAATGATAATAAATATGAAAATGAACTTTTAATTATACCAACCAATATAGATGTAAGAATGATACGTGGTTTATTCCAATAGATCAAATATAATTCATAGAATATTCTTCTAGCTTCTCACATCAATTATTATTTTTTTTTGTTTTTACCACTATGATGGGAGATATATCAATTTAATAACATAAAACATTGTTACCCATCATTTTCCATAATATCGAGTGACATGAGAATCCAATGGATGAAGTGTTGATTCCCCCATATCAAAAAAATCTGGGTGATCATTCCCATAAGATTTCATGTCAATCCATGTGTGTTTTCTTATTACTCACCCCTTTTATATGATTTGTCACTTAACTCCATATCTGAGAGAAAAATTTCACTTTTGATCATACCAATCAATTTAGGTATCTAATCCATGTTTCGATGCTTACTACATAGTTTAAATGGATTAAAGATCATTTTCCAAAGATTTCATGCCATTTGAAAGTCATTTTGTTTCTTTTGACCCATACATACATGAATAAATCATTTTAAAAAATGGTAATAAATGAAAAAATGAAATTTTAATTATACCAAACAATATAGGAATAATTTTGACACATAGTTGATTCCAATAGATCAAATATGTTTTAAAGAATTTTCTCATATATTTTCACATAAATCAGAATCTGTTTTCTTATTTTGACCCCCTGAGGAGATAATGTCATTTTAATAACACAAGACAACATTACACATCATTTTCCATCATTTCAGACATCATTATCATTTTATGGATGCAGAGTTGATTTCTATGGATCAAAAATAGCAGATTTATCATTATCATATGATTTCATGTCAATCCATGCTTATTTTCTTGGTGTATTGACCCATTTTATGTGATTTTTCAATTAACTCAAAATCGGAGGGATGAATGCATTTTTTATCATACTGTGTAATTAAGGTATGATATCTATCTTCCAATGATTCCTAAAACATCTATATGAACCCATATGGTCCTCCTACTGAATCGACCTATTAATTTTTCAGTAATTGTAATCTCTTCCATGAATAGTATTTCTAAAATGTAAATAGGTAGTTGAATCCCACTCTTTATATTAGTGGTAGTATGATCAATGACTATTCCATGAAAAACTAATAACATGTAGGTGATAATCTGTGTTGTTTGAAACTGGTGTGTGTGAAGTGAAGGTGAATATCACATGTTGGGTGGCATATTTCCTGTCATAATAAAATGTTTTCACTCTCTTTGTCTTTAAGAATTGGTCTATTCTATATGCCTAGGATCAACTTCAGTACTCTCATTCAAACCTAGAATCATCATAGATATCATTCCCCCACTTTAGGTCGTTGAATCTTGAGGGTTATTTCATTCATGAGGTTTTAAAAACAAAATGAATGAATTTTTTTTAGAAAGAAACTATCCACCCAAAAATGGTATTATAAAGAAAAATGGCCAACCATTGGGAACCACGAAATTATGATGAATATGATGATATTGATCAATTGAAGATTGGATGATCCTGGTGTTTCTATAATAGAGAGTTGGTGAAAGCCACTCCATAGCACATGGTGTTTTGAGTTGGAGAATTACCTTGGTGAAATAGGGATGACCAATATAGGCATTGTGAAAGTCATTATTCATCTTTAGAAAAAGAGAATAAAAAAAGAAAATTAAAATAGAGATAAGGTGTGTACCACACTAGTACAATGTGTTTTACAATGAGAGAATTGTTATGTGAAATAAGGAGCCTAGAATTCAGAATTTTGAAAGATAAGATATATTTTAAGAGTTGGTTGAAGACTTGTAGTATTTGGAAGAACTGGACATCTAAAAATCAGCATCAAGCTTGTTATATGCCTTGGATATTAGCAATTGAACATTGTAATTTACCTGTAAAAAATGGGGATACCGCTATAGGTGTTTTGGAAGTCTTGTTAGGCCCATGTAAGGTTAGTCTATGGAGGATGTTATAGACACACAATGCTATAGTGCTGATATGGTATCTATTTTTTTGGGTGTGTTTCCCACCAAGAAATCTGTATATTGTTCAAAACAGGTAGTTGAATGTGAAGCAATCCATTTTAAAGGGAATTTACATTGGGAAGAAATGCTATGTCTAGGATCCTGGAGCTACATGTTGTGGCCTCTAAAACATAGAGATCAAAATGGGAGTTCTGTTAAGGTAGTAGGCCGTGGTGTTCAGATATTTAAATGTTGCATTTAGATATGAGAGTTTGGTTCTCATTCAAAGGAATGTAAGTAATGGATCTAACCTAATCATTCCAAATCAAACCCAATGATTATGATTTTCTATAATATGATCTAAAAGTTAAATGTAATGGAAAATATGTTATTGTCTAAGATATGAATTTAAAATTTTTGAATTTTGATTATATTAAGAACATTTTATACAAAATTAAGAATATATAGAGATATAATGACACTATATATCTGAATCTCTATAGAGAAGAAATTTTAGACAAGGGGACGGAAAAGAAAAGAATAGGCTTTGGTACCCATTGAAGAACCTTCCAAATAGTGTTAATAATAATAGCCTCAGAATGTGAGTACATGGAAAATATAGATGTAAATTTATATTTCCTTTGTGTATATTTATTAGATGTAATTTAAAATATGACACAAATAGGTTTGATGGAATAGAATAAATAGAAAATATTTTGTAAATATAATAAATTTCTCAATGAACTAAAGAAAGTGAAAAGATAATTCAATTTTTTGTTTGATTTTTTTTTATGTTAGAGGAAGAATTTTAAAGGTGAAACATTATAAGAACCCAAATCTTCATTTCAATAATGGATCTTGATTTTGGGTTGTTTTTGAGAAAAAAGGATGAAATTGTATTTTTTATGTACACGCCGTGAACCCGGTTTTTGCGTACAACCACGTACTGGCCATGTAATGGATGAGTACATGGCCATGTAAAGACCTAGAAGACTGCTTATGTTAGGTTCTGAGTAAGGATACTATATGGCATGCACATGTAATGAACACACTATGTAGTTTTCTTTTTAACTCATATATCAGAGCAGGGTCACATCTTTTTTCCATAAATCTCTTCTTCTTACAGGGGTTCATACAAGAGAGTGATGAAACGACCAACGAAATTTGAACCCCTCTTGATTCTCCATTCAAGCTCTGATTGAGATGTTGTCGAGAGAATTGAAATTCCACCGGTGAGTTCTCAAAACCCCTATAGCCACTCCTCATGATTTTTCCCTTCTCTTGACTTATTTAAGGTTGGGAGTTTTCACCATTTTGTAGATATATGATGATCTAGGCCGATTCAAGGGTTGACATTCTAGTATATCAATCGTACAACATTAGGGTATGTTTTTTGTTGCTTTCATTGTTTGTATTTGGATTATATATGCTAAATATTCCACATACCCATGTTTGGGGCATTGCATTATTTTGAATTTAAACCTATTTATCACCAGATACAGTTTGTTTGATTAAAAAAGGGTTGTTGCTTATGCGTAAGGTGGAACACCTTGTTTATGGGAACCCCATGGGTGAATTTCCAATTATTGACTATTTATGGACATTTGGTCTAGGTTTCATATGAGGAATATCATGATATCCATGCCTTAGTTGATTAGGAGTGTAACACCCCGAGATTTTATAAGAATTATTCCTTTTAATTTATTTGATGTATTTTGTTGTACGCTACACCAAGATTATCATGTTCTATATACGACACCATATTATCTTGTAGTATATGCAACACAATTCTTTGCTTGCATTACACGCAAGAGAAACCTTCCTCGATAGCTTGCGTTGTACGCAATATCGAGTTTCACTAAACAATGATATGTTATTTAAATATTATATATACTAGCTGTTATGAATAGTAATACCCACCTTTTCAAATTATATTAATTTTATCTTTCAAATTGGACTTCATTTATGGATTCGGAATATCAAAATTAGCCTAGCGTGAATTTTTGGTATTTTTCTAAAAACATTCAATTTTTGATGAATAGTGAAAACACTGAGTTATTGTTTAAAACTGACTTTTTATTTAAATAATCCTTTATTTTATTTAAATTTATTTTAAGTCAAAATAGACACATAATACCTATTTATGTTCAACGTAATTTATTGGAGTTATTTTATAATAATTTTAGATATATAAAAATTTTATTGAACTTTTTATCGTCTTTTACCCACCTCCTAGGGGCATTTGAAAATTTACATAAAACTTAATTTTACTGCTTCTATGAGTTGAATTTTGAAAATCCAAGAGACATGGTTAATATCAAGGAATAAAATGTGGTTAAATAAGATAAAAATAATTTTTGGTGAATAGTAACTTTTTACTTTTATTTACCACGGTTAAAAGTAAATAGGGTAATTAAGGGTAAAAATGATATTATTATTACCCTAACACATGTCCTAATTCTATTGGATAAGTGAAATTCGACCAAAAATAACCTTAGGAATAAAATATGAACCTCTTTGGTCCACTTGGATTAGATAAGGACACTTATTATTATTTTATTTAAAGAAGAGTTAAAATAGTTAAAATCAATGTTTAATAACTAAAACATTTTTAATATAGGGTTATACAGAAGAAACAGTCGACTATAAATATTCATTATAAATCTAAAAATATTTCCTACATAATTATATTTTATTTATAATTTTTAGACATTAAATAATTTAATTTATTTATGACACAAAGACGATGCAATAATTACCTTATTAATGAAATATTAACATAATTGATATTATAAATACCCAAATAAATATAATTTGAGACTTTTTATGAATTAAGCTAATTTTATAGGTTAATATAACTTATTAGGGTTGGTTAGATGAATTTTTTTTCAAAGTAATAATTCTGTTATGAATTTAGAGAAAACAAAATACCAAATAGTGTCAAAATTGACATAAAAGAGTTTTTAAAACAAATATTATATTATTAATTCATATAATAGTTTTTAAAATATATGGTTTGGAAAAAAGACTTATATAATACTATATATGAAAATAATAAACCAATTAGGGTTTTATTGTAATTTTATAGTATGTTTATTAACCATATAGTGTAAGAATACAAGAAGACATGGTAAAAGTTAAATTATTTAACATAGAGTTAAATCAAAATGATAAGGTTAAAAAGGTAACATAAACTTGTCTAAAACATATTGGTTGAGAAAATTTAGACCCATCCCTACCCTAGCCTCGAAATAAGTCACTTTGGAGCCATTATAAACAGAATATGAATTTATTATAAAATAATATTTTTTGTTTTTCCTAAGGTGCCCTCACCCCTCTTATAAAAGGGCACTCCCCCTGCTCTATAATTCACACATCCAAAGCCATTTGGCTCGGCCAAACCATGCCCAAATACCATCTCATCTATCCTCGCTTCATCCTAGAGGCCTTCCTTTAGTCATAAATCCAACCTAAGGAGCCCTTTTCATCAAATCAAAAGGAAGAACCCGAAGAAGAGGTAAATATCTCACCACCTATTTCAAGTTCCTTTCTTCTTCCAGTTCTGCCTTCTTTGTTGTTTCCATTCTAAAATAATAACTACAGTATCTTCTATATACTGTGATGTTTTTATAAAAATTTTACAACCATATTAGTTATTTTATCCATCATATGAGTGAAAAAGTCACCACACGGGCGTACGTACGGCTTACCGTCTCCACGTCGTGGTGTAGTTTGTTATTCAAACATTTCATCATTTGGATGGGTATAATAATGAGTATAAATGATATAAATAATAAATATAACATTATTATGATTCTATATATATTAGATAACATCCAATTATATACTATTTTAATATCAAAAGAATGATATCATCGCTCGTGCGTACGTACGACCTACCATATCCACGATGTGATGCGACTCATTCTACATGATCTTCATTGAATAATGATTATATAAATGAATTGAATGAATAAATATGATATATATTACAATAATAACATTTTATAAATGAGTTATTTATATCCTAAAAAGGGGAATACAAATTTATTTGAAAAAACACACATAAGAACATAAAGCAATGAACACCCGAATAACAAGTATAAAAGAAATATTACTAATAAGAAGATAAGAATATGACCATATATGATATCATAACTATTAATATGATTCTTTAATAAATCAATGACATTATTTAAATCATTATACAGGAGGTTCGGATACGTATGAAGCATATCAAACATAAGTTAAGGGAAAATCTTGCAATCTTAATTTTTATCTGAGATTGTTTATACTTCAGTATTTACTAGGGCATATTTATCATCCAAATCCATGTTTCCTTAATATGTAATATTATTTCTATCCCCCTAAAATTATTTAAATCCAATTTTACCTATTGGTGAATTTTTAGTAAAATATATTAAAGGAATCTTTTGTCGTTTTCAGTACGAGATACTTTTTGACTTTTCTGGTCGAAGTACGAGAATGCTGTTTTTTTAATTTATACGGCATGAACGGATTTTTAAGGTTTCATAACACCGGATTTTCATGAAGATTACTATACAAGATTTATTTATTATTTTCAACAAAATCCTTTTCTTTTAAAATTTCATGGAATTTTGTGAAAAGAAAATGATTTTGAAGAAGAAAGGATATTTTATTCACGAATTCATTTCAAGTGTTTTGTAAAATCTATTTTCTTTATAAGATGAGATTATTTAGTATAATTATGTTTCAAGTATAATGTCTCTATTATTTACAAGGTTTGATTCTTATTATGATGAAATGCTATCCATTTGTTTAATAAGGATTAGGTTATGATGGGATGATGTTTATGAAACCCATTTTATTATTTGGGTTATGATGAATGATTTATGTTTATTTTGTGGAAGAAGTAAGAATGATTTCATTATGAGATGGGTGTGACCAATATCTCCCACCAATTCATAGGGTAAAATTAATATCTCGTGAGATAGACATGCCTAGAATGACAAGTAAAATCTGGTTCAGTAATACAGGGCTGGAACGACCAGAAAACTCAGAGAAGTAATGGACTTTGTCATTGATGATGGTCTTGGAAGCAATGCTTTGACTACTATGGAAATCATACCAAGTGATTGACGGTTTTCCACAATTACATGTTTTATTCCCATGTTATTTTATCATTAATGATGTTCCATTTTGATCTATGCCTTATGTACTGCCAAGATTCTGGTCATTGGTCAAGATTTTGATGTTTTATGTTCATGTTTTTACGTTCAAATGATTGTGTATTGTTTATATGTTCTCAATGTTTACCCTTAACGAGCATTTGAGCTCACCCTTTTTATGTTTTATTTTCCCTAGGATATAAAGAAAAGTTTTAGGTAAGAAAACAAAAAGGGGAAGATCTTTATGGGAGATGTTGAAGATCTTTCAACATGATTAGAAGTTTTTGTTTTAAGTTTCCAAATACACTAAACTAATACTGTCATTGGGTGTCTATTTGTTTCATGTTTTAGGTTTTTTGAAAAAGTAATGTAATTTCCATGTACATCAAGCTTGGGTCTCTACAGTTGGTATTAGAGTGAAGGTTTAGTTAACCTTTGGAAACTAGGATGTGAAAAATTTAGTGAGATCCCTAGATATATATCTATGGTATGTATTGGGATATCCCTAAGGTTAAGTACTAGTATAGGTTATAGTCCTAGAATTACGGTAATGATCATAGAATTAAACTAATGATCTTAGATATTGAAGGTACACCCCCTTTGTTATGTTGTTTTCCGAGTATGATTTTTTCCTATCATACTATTCTTTTTGGGTTTTAGATGATGGCTGGAACCTGAAGGAACTATGTTGATAAATGTAATGTACAATGCAATGATTGTTCTCCTGAACAAACTAATGTTTTGGGAGATGGAGTGAAAAATCTTGTTGCTATAGTTACACAATATATGAATCATTCGGGACTTCCAAATGAGCAGAGAGTGGAACAATATTCTATTGAGCCCTTCATCAGGCAACGTCCACCTTCTTTCAGTGGGTCTTCTGATCCACTTGTTTCTGAACGATGGATCAATACCATTGAAAAGATATTTTCCATACTTCGCTGTTCGAAACATGAAAATGTCATTCTGGCTATTTACCATTTAGAAGGTGAAGGAGACCAATGGTGGACTCTAATTAAGAATACGAGGCCCCAAGATGAAATTGAATCCATGGAATGGAATGAGTTAAATAACTTTTTTTTAATAAGTAATTCCCTCGTATTCTTCGAACAAAGAAGGAAAAGGAGTTCCTTGAGCTTAAGCAAAATGATGACGAATCCCTTAGTATATACGATGTGAATTTTACAAGGCTGGAAAGGTATGCATCTGGCTTTATCATCCAACCTGAAAGTAAAGTTGATCGATTCTTTAGTGGCTTAAAACCAAGTCTTCAAAGGGCATTAGTGATAAGAGACTTTAGTAGCTATGAAGAAATTGTGCATTGTGATATCAAGGTAGAACCAGAATTTGGTGTTGCATATCCATCTCATCACTTTGACAAGAAATGAAAGTTAGATTCCATGGAAAAATCACAAAACAATGGTGAAAAGAAGACGAATGTTTTGTTATGCTCATAGTGTGGAAGGAAGCATGGTGGAGATTGTATTAAAGGGACTAGAAAATGTTTTATGTGTGGAAAAGAAGGTCATCGAGCAGCTGAGTGCCGAAGTTATGGGAAAAAGGTAGTTAATGATGTGAATAGAGAAAAGGCTATAGAGAACACACCACCAACACATCAATGCTTTAAGTGCAAGGAAATGGGGAATTATGCTAACCAATTCCATAACCCAAGGGTTAATGATGATAGACATCAATATCCAAGGCAAAGGAAAAAAGGGAAGTCACATGCGATCACTATTGGCGATTTTGATTATGACAACTAAGTGGTGGAATGATTAAGTTTTAATGTAACAGGATTCCAAAATATTAGTATGGAATGACATTTTTAGTATCGTGGAATATTGGAATATCTATGTATTGGTTTTTTGTGGTTTTCAATAATTTTATGGTACCAGTAACCATGAAAAGTGATTGAAATATTTTCGGAAAGAAGATGATATGCGCATAATGAAGGGATAGAGAGATAATGAAATGTTGGATAGTATTAATGAGCTCATGACTGATATAAGGAAAAAGTTATATCATGGTTTGAGTATATAGAAATCTTGGGATTTTGGTATATGGATAGAGTTAACTTTTGACAGCTTCATGTTTTCAATAAGGTTCTATAGTAACTCATGTTTCAGGAGAATACATTATTAAGGTATTCACATGTTTGGAATGTGACCAACAAGATATATCGTCTGATATATGGGGGATAAATGATGGTATTCACATGCTTGGTAGATGACACTTCTAGTAATCGTTTAATTTATACTATGAGATTGGATAGAAGTATTTTGGATAAGCCTAAAGAATGGAATGAATTAAGTTGGACATCAGATAGTATTGTTTAAGACTAGAAATTTTTTTCGATATTATTTCTAGAATTTTATAATGGTGAAGTTTTAGAAAAAGGAAAACCTGTAGGAGGGATGACATACCATCGCGTTGGACAAGGTTGCGGGAATCAAACCCACAACCAAAGTGCGACTGGCCTTTATCGCCCACCTATGGCCTAGAAGAAGAACTTGGTTAGTAGAAACTAGTTTTATTTTATTAAGCGGTATGATAGATGAAGTATAAGTCCTTTTATGGAATCATATACGATTAAACTCACCAAAGACGGACTTATGTATATTTGATAACTTTTCCCAACCTTTTGTTTGAGACAGATGGAATGAGACATCATTCTATCACATGATCTTCTAAAACTTCAAAAATGACAAATTCAAATTAATTTATTTATGATATGAATTGGAAATTTTTCATGGAACAACCAACCGCGATATTGTACCATAATCAAGTAAGTATTTATTCAAATTCAAATTTTACAACTTTAGGGAAATGATATTGAAAACCAGAAATGCTGTCCCAGTACCCTCATATCCAATGAATCTGATGGTACCTTAGATCATCACAAATTTATGGCTTTTTGATTGTTGTATTTTTCATATCCATGTTCTCTACCACTCTCTAATAGAAAGTGATGGTAAGATTTCTTTTCCATGTCCATATTTTCACCTATATTCTCCTATGTGGAAACCCAGTGATGAGTTACTTTGGGTATCCATTATGTTTCTAACGTTCCTTTTTAAAATGATGTTTTGGTTTCTATTTTTAAGATGTGTGTTTCTATGAAAGAAACTTTCAAGTAGAAAACCATTTATAACCCCGACAAATTTTGAGGGTGAAATTCATTTTAAGGGGGGTACAATGTAACACCCCAAGATTTTATGAGAATTATTCTTTTTAATTTCTTTCATATCTTTTTTTGTACGCTAAACCAAGATTATATTTCACTATACGGAACGCCATATTATCTTGTATTATACACAACACTATTCTTGGCTTTCATTACATGCAAGAGCAACGTTCCTCGATAGCTTACGATGTACGCAATACCGAGTTTCACTAAACAACGACATATTATTAAAATAATATATAAACTTGCCATCATGAATATTAATACGCACTTTTTGAATTTTTTAAATTTTATCTTTCGAAACGGACTTAATTTTTGGATTCGAAATATCGAAATTAGCCTAGGGTAAATTTTTGGTATTTTTCTGAAAACTTTTAATTTTTGATGAATAGTGAAAACAATGAGTTGTTGGTTAAAACTGACTTTTTATTTAAATAATCATTTATTTTATTTAAATTTGTTTTAGGTCAAAATAGATATATAATACCAATATAAGTTCAATTTAATTCATTGGAGTCATTTTATAAAAATTTTAGATATATAAAAATTTTATTGAACTTTTTACCGTCTTTTACCCACCTCCTAGGAGCATTTGCAAATTTACATATTACATAATTTTACCACTTCTGTGAGTTGAATTTAAAAAATATGAGAGACATGGTTAATATTAGGGAGTAAAATTTGGTTTAATAAGATAAAAATATTTTTTGTTGAATAATAACTTTTTACTTTTATTTACCACAGTTAAAAGTAAATAGCGTAATTAAGGGTAAAAATGATATTATTATTACCCTAAAACATGTCCTAATTCTATTGGATAAGTGTAATTAGACAAAAAAAACCTTATTAATAAAATATTATCCTCTTTGGTGCACTAGGATTAGATTAGGACACTTATTATTATTTTATTTAAAGAAGAGTAAAAATAGTTAAAATCTTATTTAAAGACTAAAATATTTTTAATATAGGGTTATAAATAAGATATATTAATCTATACATATTTATTAGAAAGATAAAAATATTTCCTACATAATGGTATTTTATTTATATTTTTTAGAAATTAAATAATTTAATTTATTTATGACACAATGATGATGCATTGATTACCTTATTAGTGAAATATTAACATAATTGATTTTATAAATACCCAAATAAATGTAATTTGAGACTTTCTATGAATTTAAATAATTTTATAGGTTAATATAACATATTAGGGTTGGTTAGCTGAATTTTATTTCGAATTAATAATGATGTTATGAATTTAGAGAAAATAAAATACCAAATAGTGTCAATATTAATATAAAAGAGTTTTTAAAACAAATATTATATTATTAATTGATATAATGGTCCTATAAATATAAGGCTTTACCAAAAGACTTATATAATAATATATACTACATTAATGAACCAATTATGGTTCTATTGGCAGTTTATAGTATGTTTATTAACCATATATTTAAAGAATACAAGAATACACAGTAAAAGTTAAATTATTTAACTTAGAGTTAAATCTAAATGATAAGGTTAACATGGTAACCTAAACTTGTCTAAAACCTATTAGTTGAGATTATGTAGACCCATACCCACCCTATACTCGAAATAAGTCACTTTTGAGCCATTATAAACTGAATATGAATTTATTATAAAATAATAGTTTATGTTTTTCCCAAGGTGCCCCTCACCCCTCTTATAAAAGGGAACTCCCCCTTATCTCTAATTCACACCTCCAAAGCCATTTGGGTTGGCCAAACCCTACACAAATACCCTTTCAACTGTCCTCCCTACATCCTAGTGGCCTTACTTTGGTCATAAATCCATCCTATGGAGCCCTTTTTATCAAATCGAAAGGAATAACCCGAAGAAGAGGTATATATATCACAACCTATTTCAGGTTACTTTCTTATTCCACTTCCTCATTCTTTGTTGTTTCCATTGTAAAATAATAAATCTAGTATATTATATATACTTTGATGTTATTATATTAATTTTACAAACATATTAGTTATTGTATCCATCCTATGAATGAAAAAGTCACCACACGTGCGTACGTACGGCTTACCGTCTCCAAGTCGTGGTGTAGTTTGTTATTCAAACATTTAATCATTTAGATGGGTATAATAATGAGTATAAATGATATAAATAATAAATATAACATTATTATTATTCTATATATATGATATACCTTTCTATTATATGCTATTTTAATATCAAAAGAATGATATTATCGCTCGTGCGTACGTACGGCCTACCGTCTCCACGATGTGATGCGACTCATTCTACGTGATCTTCATTGTATAATGATTATATAAATAAATTGAATGAATAAATATGATATATATTACCCTAATACCTTTCTGTAAATGTGGTATCTATAACCTAGAAAGAGGAATAAGAACTTAGTTGACAAAACACGCATAAGAACATAAAGCAATGAACACCCGAATAACAAGTAGTAATGAAATAATACTAAGAAGAAGATAAGAATATGACCATATATGACATCATAACAATTAATATGATTCTGTAATAAGTCAATGATATAATTTAAATCATTATACAAGAGGTTTGGATACATACGAAGCATATCCGACTTAAGGTAAGGGAAAAT